>JAJHZJ010000511.1:3267500-3867500 GCA_023548195.1 Bettongia penicillata ogilbyi
TTGGACTCTGAAATCACTCCTCTTTGTATCTACTCCTCTGAAGATGCCCCTGGGACAGGTAACCCCACTGATGTCCCCCCTCTTCCTCTTCTTCCCTGGTGTTTTTCTGTCTCCTTTGCATGTTGTCTTTCTTCATTAGACTGTAAGTTCCTTGAGGGCAGAGAGGGCAGAGATTGTCTTTATTTTTATTAACGATATCTCTAATGCTGACCACAGTTCCTGCTGCATAGAAGGTACCTAATAATTACTCATTATTTTGTATTATTCACTTCCTTCTTATTTGAATAGCTGTGCCCCAGGAGTGTCTTAGGCCTTATCTTGCCCCCTTTATAATCTTTCCCTTGGCAAGCTTATCACCTTTCATGGATTCAAGTAGTTATATGTAGAGGACTTCTAAATTTATATACTAAATCCTTATTTCTCTCCAGAGCTCTATTTCTATTTTTCTATCTGCCTGTTTGATATCTCCACCTGGATATCCCATATGCATCTCAAACTCAACATAGCAGAATTCATCATCTTTCATCCTTAATCCACATTTCCTTTTAAAATCTCTTTTTTTCCTATAGATAGAACCATCATTCAGTTTTACAATATAAGAATCATCCTTGATTCTTCTTTTCTCACTCCATTACCCATTTTCATTAGTTGTCACATCTTGTCAATTGTATTTTCTAAATATCTCTTCCAACTGTCCCCTTCTTTCTACTAATATCACATCCCTTGTCCAGGTCATCATAATCTCTTTCCTTCATTAGTGCAGTAATCTCTCAGTTGGTCTCTCTAATCTATCCTTCATACGATGCCAAACTACTTCTCATTATCTTTATGATAATGGACAGATTCTTCTATTTGACATTTAAGGCAATTTCAAAATCTGACTTTAGCCTGTCTCTCCAGATTTATAATTTCCACAACATTCTGTAGTGCAATAGTCTCAAACTCAAAGAGAAATAAGAGCCAATAAATGATATGTAAGGATCTCTAAAGGTACACATTGACTTAGAAAGCTGCATATTAACATTATTTGTGTTTTATTGCATTTTAATTAATTTTGTTAAATATTGCCCAATTACATTTTAACCTCGGTAGCGTTTAAAACCAGGCCACATATTTAACTAAAACCCTGGACTTAGAATCAGGAAATCTTGGGTTTGAATTTTGTCTCATACTCTTACTCACTTGTGACTCTATACAAGGCACTTTACATCTCTTGTCCTCAGTTTCTTCATCTGTTAAATGAGGTAAGTTTGATGCAATCATATGCAGTTATAATACTTTCAACTCTAAATATCTATAATCCAAAAGCTCTACTATTCTTTTCATTCTACCAAAGCAAAGAAAAAAAATTGAATAAATTTTAAACCATTTAATTAGTTCTGTTTTTCTCTTTCATCTATTACAGGACTCAATAGTGCATTAAAAGGCTTTCTCCAAGTTTCAAAATAAGTACAAATACTGCTTCTGTCACAGACAGGCACTAGGAACATAAAAATGAGGAAATGCTGTCTTTCATTTTTTTCACTTGTAAAATTTCCCTACTCAAGAGAGAAAATACAAGTGTTGAAATGGGATTCTAGATATAGAAATAGATCCTGTTTGGTAAGAAAGAATATAACCGGAATATATATTCTCTAGCCCTTTCACTAAGGGCATGAATGATCCATGAAGCAAAACAATACTTAACAAGGACAAAATCTAATCATACAATGATGTGTACAAGCCCCCTCCAATGACTACAGTAACAAAAATGATGATGATGGTAACAACTCATATTTCCATATTCTGCCACTGATTGAGCAAATTGTGTGTGACAAGGACATATAATCTTACAGGGTTCTAGTTCAGACACTTAAAATATTTGTGAGATTGAGTAAATTAACTTCTCATCAGGTTCCTTGTCTATAAAATTTGTTTCAATTAGATGTCATCTGAAGTCCCTTCCAGCTCTAAATACAGGAAGTCAAGATCTTGTAGATTTTATGAAGTGTAAAGTACTTCCTTCACAGGTCTGTGGGGTAGTTACTGAATTTTTTAGATGAGGAAACAGGTCCAGGGGGGTCAGATGACTTTTCCAAGGTCATAAATTACTTACATGCCTAAGCTAAAACTTACCAGGGCCATCTGTCTTTTTCTAGGGGTAATTTATTCTCTCTGTGAAGAATGATGGTTCAATGGCAAATACTTAAATTTGAGCCAGCCATCCAAAAAAGTAACTGAATATAAATTTCTAAATGTAGGGCTCTTTCATTACTTGAGAGATGGGATTTTTGAAATAGAGAAATCTAACCATTACCTTTAAAAGTCTCCATAGGAAAAGCAAGGTTTTATTCCTCAATCTCTCTCTCATTTATGCACAAATTCTTTTTCTATTTAACCATGGCATATGTACAAATTTATATGAAAATATTCAATTTAATCTGCTTGGGCAATCCATATGATGGTTGTGAAGCTGCCTAAAGTAAGATTATATTTTAGTCATAATCACAAAATGCCTTTCTTTCAATTACAATAATTAACATAATATAGCACATCCATAACAGTTACCTCATAGAAACATTTTCTAGATAGATGTGAGAATAACCTGAAAGTGATATAAGTGCTTATTTTGTGTGTGTGTCTCTCTCTCTGTGTATGTGATTCTTTTTCTAAATAATTCATCAAGTACCTAAAGAAAAAAGGTATAGTGTTTACAGCAGCATAAATATTTGACACTTAAGGCAGAGATAAGTCTTTGTTGTGAAATCTACTGTTCTCTTTTTGTCTTAGCTGAGCTTGGCAATTGAGGCTGTCATTATTGGTTCTGAGTTGCCACATCAACTAGTTCTTAGTAAGTTGGCCAGTTCATTCAAGCAACTGGTTATAATTAGCTTTCCCCCCTGTCAAAACGTTTTGATTTCTTACAGATGTTAGTCTTAGATGAATGTTGAATACTTTCCACTTACTTTGGAGCCAATGACTTATCACCTCATGCTGGACAATCAAACTTTCCTTATTTTACAAACGATGGCAGCAACTTCATCTTTGTTTTACTTAATACCTGTGGGTTCTTCCCACATATGCTGAAATAAAAGAGTACCATGATGTATTGGGTTTGTTTTTTTGTTTTGCTTTCCTTCAGGTCTGAAAGCTCCCAGAGAGCTAAATCAGGATATGCGAAATATCTGGAAATATCAGAAAATTTATTTTTCTGGGTTTCTTAATCTATACAGTTCATGTGTAAGTCAGTAAATTCATAATTAAACTTTATTTATACTTTTCACAGTGCTTGGCCCAAAATGAAACATTCTTTGTCTTCAAGAAGCTTATATTCCATGGGTGGATAAAACATTAAAAGAAATTGAACTCCTTTTTCTCAACTGCCTTACATAATTGGAAACATTTTTTTTTGGAAACATCTTATTTTGGAAACATTTAAAGGTAGCAAATTTGCCAATTTGCTAAGGGCTCTTTTTGTGTTCAAATCATAGTGTTAATGTCTATAGGAGATAAAAGGATATCATCATTGCCTTTATCTCAAGGAAATGACTTCTATAATTATATGAAACAATGATATCATCTATGTGAGGCCTCCCATGTAAACCAATTCTACTTATCTGTTCATTCCATGAGGACTCTATAGATGATTCTGTACTTTCTTGTGAATTCTTTGACATTTCAAGTGTATTGATGGTACCTCTGGCTTCTGCATTTGTTATTTTCCAATCCTATTACTTGACTGGATGAATGCCTTTTCCCATTGTTGAGGGCCAGGGTGGAGTGCAGTTGACAAGATCAGGATAGACTTTTGGGGAAACTGTTCTTTAAGACTGTGCTTATTATCATCTGGAATGGCTCTTCATGCCCCCCAGATGTTGCTGTCTCTGAGAGACAAACAAGAGAATTACAGAAAACAAGGGATATGTATAGGCTCACAGTCTTTAAGATAAGACTGATTAAATCACTAGGACAGGAGACAACCAGAATGTTGCATAGGCTTGCAGTTTCTGTCTATAAACACCCTGACCCTGTCTATAGGGTCAGAAACCTTGCAGTTTCTGTTTATAAATACCCGAACCCTCAGATCAATAAATGGAGTTGGTCTATCTTCTCCCACCTCCTGTGTCTTTCTTCTTTACCACATCACTGAGCCATGTAGGGACACAGGCTGTCCACTACATCCCATCATGGCAGATGAGTAATGATAAAGAAGGCCTTCAAATCAGAATTTAATTTGAAACATTGAAATACCTGCATAATTTCCCAAATACAGTTTAGTCAGTACTTCTCCTATTGAATTCTAGGCCAAGATTTGTGTTCATCATCACTGCCTATTTCAGATGTATAGATGAACTAACTTAATCCACTGCCCATTGAACTGTGTGACACAATCTTGTCAGTACAAATTCTTTTTTTGTATATAATTTATTTATTGTTAGTTCTCAACATTCACTTACACAAGAATTAGAAGTCATAATTTTCTTTCCATCTCTCCCCATGCACAACCCCAGAACAACATACGTCTCATCCACCCCTTCCTCCAGTCTGTCCTCTCTTCTATTATTGCCCACCTTCTTCCATTGCTGTAGGTCAAAATAGATTCTATACTCCATTCCCTCTGTGGAAAAATCCTGCCCTCCATTTATTCCATTCTCTCCCTTGACCTGTCCCCCCACAATAATGCTTGCTTCTGATTATTCCTAACCAAAATTTTCTGTCCCTTCTATTGTCTTCCCTGTCCTATCCTCTTCCCCCTTGCCTTCCTGCAGGGTAAAATAGCTTTCCATATTCAATTGAGTGTGTATTATTCCCTCCTTAAGTCAAATCCCATGAGAGTAAGGTTCACTCATTTTCTTTCATCTCCTCCCTCTTTCCCTCCATTGTAAAAGCTCTTTCTTCTCTCTTTTACATGAGATGATTTGCTACATTCTACCTCTCTCTTTCTCTTACTCCTAGTACATTCCACTCAACAGTAAATTTTTTTTTTTAGGTTTTCTCCCTTCATATTCAGCTCAGCCTGTGCCCTCTGTATATGTATATATGTATATATGTATATATATATACACATACACACAGACACATACTTCCACATATATAATATACACATACATATATACCCATACACACCATACACACACATATATATACGCACACACATGTACATACATACACACACAATATGTATATATAAATGTTCTCTCTAACTACCCTATTACTGAAAAAAGCCTCATAAGTTACAAATAACATCTTTCCATGTAGAAATGTAAACGCTTCAACTTTAATAAGTTCCTTAAAGCTTTCTTTTCCTGTTTACCTTTTTATGTTTCTCTTGGTTCTTATATTAAAAGTCAAAATTTGTATTCAGCTCTGGTCTTTTCAACAAGAATGCTTGGAAGTCTTCTATTTCATCGAAATTCCATTTTTCCTGTGAAGTGTTATATTCACTTTTGATGGGTAGGTGATTCTTGGCTTTAATCCTATCTCCTTTGACCTCTGGACTATCATATTCCAAACCTTTCAATCCCTTATTGTAGAAGCTTCTAAATCATGTGTTATTGTGATTTTATTTCTGCAATACTTGATTTTTTTCTTTCTTGCTGCCTATAGTATTTTCTCCTTGACCTGGGAACTCTGGAATTTCTCTATAATATTCCCAAGAGTTTTGCTTTTGGGGTCTCTTTCAGGAGGTAATTGGTGAATTCTTTCCATTTCTATTTTACCCTCTGATTATAGAATATCAGGGAAGTTTTCCTTGATAATTTCTTGGAATATGATGTCTAGGCTCTTATTTTGATCATGGTCTTCAGGTAGACCAATTTTTTAAAAATTATCTCTCCTAGATCTATTTTCCATGATAATTGTTTTTCCTACAACATATAACACATTGTCTCCTTTTGTCATTTTTTTGGTTTTGTTTCATAATTTATTGGTTTCTCATGAAGTCATTAGCTTCCATTTCCTCCATTCTAATTCTTAGAGAACTATTTTCTTCAGTAAACTTTGTCAATTTTGCATTTTAAAGGATTCTTCTCCTCATTGGTTTTTTAACCACTTTTGCCATTTGGGTTAGTCTATTTTTAAAGGTGTTATTTTCTTCAGCAGTTTTTGGGTCTCCTTCAGTAAGCTGTTGACTTGCTTTTCATGATTTTCTTGCACCATTCTCATTTTGCTACCCAAGTTTCCTCTACTTCTCTTACTTGATTTTCAAAATCATTTTTGAGCTCTTACTTGACCAGAGACCCATTCATATTTTTCTTGGATGCTTTGGATGTAGGAATTTTGACTTTATTGTATTCTTCTGGTTATATCTTTTGATCTTCCTTGTCACCAAATTAAGATTCTATAGTCTCAATTTTCCTGGTGTTTGCTCATTTTCCTGGCCAATTACTTGACTTTTTAACTGTTTGTTAAGATAGGACTCTGACTCCATAGTGGAGAGTGCACTGTCCCAAGCCTCAGAGGTTTTGGGTTGCTGTTTTTAGAGATATTTCTAAGGATCTGTAAAGTTTTAGTTTTTCCCAGGTTTCATAATCAAAGGAGAGATGTTTGCTCCTCTGTTGGTCTCTGCTCTGTTTCACAAGCACTCTTTTCTGACATGGAACTGTGAGGAGGAGTCTGTCTCCACACTTCCAGAAGCTTTGCCATGCTACCACTTCTCCTCACCCCAGAACTGCAACCCAAGACCACGACTCAGATCCATGCAAAGGCAAAGGAAGAATATCCTCCCTCAGCACCTGCAAAGAGATCCCTGCAATCACCCTCTGATCAGTTCCTCGATCTCCCCACTGTCTGTGGGCTAAGAATTCTAGAGGCAGCCACCACCACCACCCTAGGGCTGGCCCTGAGGTCAGACCACACTCTTTTCTTACCTAGGTCCCATGGACCTTTCCTATTGACCTTCTAAGTTTTCACCATTTGTGGATTGAGAAATCTGGAAGCCACCACAGCTGCCAACGATTCAGTCCCCTGATGCCTACACCAGGTGTTTCCAGGGCTCACCTCTGTCAGCCCTGCCTACCCTGGAGTGTGACTCTCTTTCAGACAGGTGCAACAGACCTTCCCTGTTGACCTTCTGTGTTGTTTTGGGTTAGAAATGTGTTTCATTCTGTCATTTCATGGATTCTGCTGCTGTAGAATTTGTTGAGTTATTTTTTCCAGGTATTTGAAGGTTTTGGGGGAGAACTCAAGGCATTCACTCCACCATCTTCACTCTGCCCCTCAGCAAGCATTTTCTAAAGAATCTTTTCAGTATTTATCTTACTTATGTTAGGGTTTCCTATTCAATTCTTTTCACCATCTATTGATTACCTATTATGTAAAAGTCCCCCCTGGAGAACATAAGATGAAACTAACTCTCTACCCCTAGGGAACATATGGTCCAGTCACAACACACAGTATGACACCATGAAGTGTCACAAGAAGTACAAATAATTAATTTTGGAAGTCCACAGAAAATCAAGCTCATTCTCATCAGAAAGCTCAGAAAAAGCAACAAAAAGAAGGTAGAAATTGGATATCTACCTATGAGGGCAGGTGAGATTTCACAGCCAGCAGTGGAAGGAGTCAGTCCTGGAATTTGTATCATGATTCCATATGACAGTCCCCAACTTAGGAAAAGCCAATCTTTACTGACAATCTGCTACTTTGGCTCTTGGGAATTACCAATATAACTAAACCATCAAGAAAGAGAAGTCAGGTTTGTTCTTTGGACCTGATACTAAGTTTTTAGTGCAAATCGATGTCGTGTCTTCCTCTATGACCAGAAATTAATTTCATTGATCTCTTTCAGGGAAGGGCTAATTTATCCTGGAAAGAAGGGCTATATGAATATTCATTTGGATTAAACATTTCAACAATGATTATTACAAATTAGTAAATCCTTTATTAGGTGATTATTTCCTTAACACCTTGTGATTCAGTGAAAAATATTGTCCTAAATCCTAAAAAGAAAAACAAAAAACAACAACCAAACAAAACAAAAATCCATGAAACTATGAAATTATGTTTGCTTTAAAGAAGAGTAAAACCTGGTGGAAGTTTAATAAGTTGGAGAAATTTCATGAGACCAGTAAATTTAGATAAGTGTTGGAGGGCCTGGGGTCTTGAGGCCACATATGGATCTCTAGGTCCTCTAATGAGGCTCTTTAACTGAATCCAAACTTCACAGAATGAATCCCCTTGATAAAATGATTTGTTCTGTAAAACTTATACTCAGTCAAAAAGCTTTACCCGAGGACCTAGATAGCCAAACTTGGCTTCAAGGCCAAAGCTTCCCTACTCTTGATTTACATATAAAAAGGCAAGTGTCAAGGGGCCCACTAGGACAAGAGAGAAAGCCAATACACAATTAGAATAGATGAACATCCACTAAGAATTTCCTCAGAAGGAAACAAGTGGAATATGAACCCACAATTTGGTTGTTGTAGAAGCACAATATCTTATATTTTGCCAAACAAGATCATTATTCCACTTCACCTAGTCTTTTTTGGGTTGGATAACAGTATCATAATAAGATTAGATTGCTGTGTTTCAATATAAAACACAGACGTGATGAAAATATGAATTTAGAAAAATGAAGCATTTGTGAAAAAGGTTGAGAATTGTTCCTTCTCAGAAAGATAATAGTTAGACAGAATTATCAGGTCTTTGACCTAGATTTGTGATCTACCATAACACCTGGCATATAGGAGGTGCTGAATGGTATTTATTGATGGATTAATTATTAATTAATGCTAAAGAGAAACTCCATGAAGAAAGATATAGTTTCTAGAAATGAGGTGGAGGGTTGGTGGTGACCTAAAGCAAGTCATTTTTAAAATCTTGTCTTTGTAAATTTGCATCTGGAGTATTCTGTTCAAAGTTTTCAAAAAGCACTGACTAAGTGGGAGAATGTTCAGAGGAGGGCAAGTGGGATGATGAAACTACTTGAGTCCATGTCATAGGAGAATTGGTTGAAAGAACAGGGAATTTTTATCTTAGAATAGAGAAGATGGGGACAGCACATGATATCTGCCTTCAAAAATTTGAAAGTCTGTTTTATGAAAGAGGGTTTAGACTTGTTCAGTTTGAGCTCAGAGAGCAAAATAAGGAACAATGTGTGGGCTATTACAAAGATGCAAATTTAGATTTGATGTCAGGGGAAAACAATTCCTGACAATTTCAGCTATATAAAAGAGAAATAGTCTGCCTCAAGAGATGCTTCTTTTCCTTGGAGGCTTTCTAAGTGACTGTATGACTAATTATTAGGTATATTTTAATGGAGATTTCTTTCATGTGTGATTTGAACTAAATGGTCTCTGAAGTCCATTCCAACCCTCTAAAGATACACACACACACACACACACACACACACACACACATGCACACACACTGTGTGTATATATATATATATATATACAGTGTATGTACACACATACCCATATATATTATATCTACATATTTATCTGTATACATTTCTCCTTAGTCACTAGGGTGACCCGGGTCCGGGTCCTTCAGGTGACACTCTCTCAGTGGGCTTCTGCTTCGGACGTCTCCGGATTTCCCTCCCCGGGGGACTCGGCGGAGGGACTCAGTCGGACACTTCTTCAGGAGGCATATACTTTATTAAGTGCAGAGGAGTCCCCCGAACAGCCCAGGGCGTTGGTTTAAGTAAGGTTCTAGTTCCGGGTAGCTATCCATTGTTTAAGTAGGTTTCTATTTTTAGGTATCCATCCTGATCCACCCCGAGGGTGAGGCTTTCATCTCATTGGAGCGAGCCCCTCCAGACCAAACCAAAAAAGGGGCACGATTCCCAACCCAGGTTGTGTCCCCTTCTGGTTGGTTAGTGGTTATTTAATTTCAGACCAGGAAGTCTTTCTAGTGCTGAGCTGGCAGAGCCACGTCAGCAGGTCAAATCTTCCTAGTTTTCTCATTCCCATCCCCCCAGGAGGTTTATTGGTCCATTACGCCCCTGACAACTCCCCCTTTTTGTTTTATAAGGGCAGGTGAAGGGCCTGTCTTAGGCTATGTGGCCTGCCTCCATGCCTGGTACCGAAAGTGGGCAGGGCCCCTGTCTTAGGCTATGTGGGTGGCCTCCGCCTTCCATGTCACTGGTAGGTGGACCCACAATAATCCTGTCATTGGGTACCTCTGCAGCCAATGTTATGATTATCCAGGTCATGGGGCCACAATATTCCCGTCATCGGCACAGTCACAGCGAAAGCCCATTATGAATCTTAGTGGGGTGATAGTAGTCAGCGAGCCTTAATTTAGCCCCAGCCCTCATTAAACAGGTAATCAGGATCGACCTCCGGTAATGACCCCTTTGTGTTTTTGCAGAAGTATATCAGCCCTCAGCTGTTCCAGGGTACTCATCCATAATTTCATAATACATGACAATAAGCAAGGTAGGCAGAGACAAATCACACATAACAGGGCAATTCCCAGTCCAGTAACAAAAAATGTATGAAGCCATTGTGTAACATTAAGATTTCTCAACCAGTCTGGAAAAAGTCCATGCTGATTTTTCATATCCCTCTTATAATGGTCTGTGGCATTTTGTATGCTTTTAATTATCTCATCTAACTTTAATATATAAGTATCTAAACTTTGGAAGTCATCAAGTCTGGCAATAGTATCTTCAAGCTCTGTGCTAGCGTTAAGCATGAGGGCAGTCATGCATGCAGGTCGTAACAGCTGCGTATCGCACGATAGCCCTTGAAGCATTGATTCTACCTGTACCATCGTGGCCAATGCTTTTACCGCAGAGGTCAGCGCGGCTAGCTCAAGTGCCACCTGTCTATTTATCTGTTGTTGCTTCACCCATGCCTCTTACGAATAGACCATAAAGTCGGCCAGATCATGTGCCATACCTTTAACCTCATTCTGCAGTGCCGCAAGTTCTATTTGTTGTAAAACACTCACGGCTAGTCCAATGATATCCATTGTAGAAATGTCCAGTCCCCGTCTCACTCGTGCCACTCGGGCAGTGATCATTTCAAAATAGTCTGAGTCCGCGAAGGGTCTATAAGATCCTACCGGCAAAAAGGTTACCAGGGGTATTTTCAGCAATATTACAAAGGTGCCATTCCCTGTTAAGTCCTTACTCTGAAGGGTGTTTGATAGGGACCCATTATGGCAAATAATGTTAAAATCATGGGTGCCAGTGATGCTCCCGTCCCTACAAATCAGGAACATTTTGGTGTCTGTAGTTGTCTGTGTCACTACCTCAAAAGAGTTGCAATGTCCTGAGCTAGAAGATTCATCGCAGTGGTACCCACGTTCTGTAAGAAGGTCAAACCACTGTTTGTTCAGTGTGGCATTGTCTGTGAGGGGCGCACTATTGTCCGTCATGTGTATGGCCTTTCCGAACGCCGCTGCGGCGTTCCATAGGTGTGCCTGCAATACCACCGTGGTATTGATCTGGTTGCCGGATACCGCATGAGGGACAGGTGCAGTGAAGTAGGGTCCTGGGATGCCATCCATGAAATACAGGTGGGTGTTGTTTATCATCTCTCCTATCACTGGATAACCTGTAGAGCAAACTTGGACAACATCAAACATATTCAGGGTAGGTATACATGCGGGTAAGGGTGATTTTGGGAATCCTGATAGGTAAAACATATAAAGGGTGTTTCCAATCTACAAGTGTTTGTTGTAACTGCACCAACATCGGCAAGATAGCCGAAGAGGACTGCGAAAAATCTGCAGTGGCAATATGAGTAAGGAGGTGGTAACAAAAAAGGCTATCTGTAATTAGATTAAAGGGTTCAGAGGGGCATAATTGTAAAGCTTATAAAACAGCATATAGTTCGTTTTTCTGGGCAGAGGTATATGGTGTTTGTAAGATCTGCAAAATTTTCTTGGCTGGGATATAAACTGAGGCCTTATTTTTCTTTGTCGCATCTGTAAATATGTTAATGCCGTCAACCGGCGTCGATTGCACTAGGTTTTTTGGAATCGACAAGGGCAATAAAGCCCACCCCCTGAGCGATGGAGGCAGATGACCTTGAACAGTCTGGTGGGTAGTTAAGACCACCACCCAAGTTTCTGATTCATGTGCTAATTGTGTGAATATCTCTACAGAATCCTCTATTAATATGATAGGAACCTTACCGGTAATGCCTTGAGCCAATTCTGAGGCTTTCATTAGCAGCAGTCTCCGTGTCTCTAGCTTAGAGGGGACACTTTTGTTGGGTTTGGAAGGATAGACCCACGCCAAAGGGCCAGCCTGTTGAAATATTGAGGCAGCTATACCTAAAGACGGGTTTGACACAACAGTTATATAAACCGGCTGTAGCGGATCTATGCGTTGGACAGTGGATTCGTTAGCTATGCGCTCTATAGCATCCATAGCCTGCATAGCCTCCTTGGTCCAGTCTCTAGGGGAATTAAGTGCAGAGGGTCCTCTCAAAATTTGGTAAAGCGGTCGCATTAACTCATTGGATATAGGTGCAGTGTTCCTTAACCATTGTATGGACCCTATTAATTTCTGGAAGTCGTTTAATGTCTTAACCACTGTTCTATCTATAGAGGGATTTTTTCTAACCTCCGTTTGTGTGACGATTCTCAAATGGTAAAAACCCCGTATACAGATGCCAAAGGGTTACATTTCTCTTCTTTTGTAAGTTACAAAATGGCCTAAATTTCATTCCACGAACAAGTCCCACAAAGTCCTTGTCTGACCAAACTACTATTGTCCCATTTATCCTCCAGGTGAACAGATTATAAGCGTGTCATGTATCTTTCTCATCCCATGTCTCTTGTCCGTCCACAATAGTGGCACACCAGGGATACCCCTCTGTTCCATTCACCTGTATGTATTTAAAACCAAACCCATTCCAATTCCCAGAAATACCCTTCTATAGACAAAGTGGGAAACCTGCGACTAGTCCTGAAAAGTTAGTGTCTCTGAAAGAGAGTCCCATTATTATCATAGTCTAGTCCATCATCTTTAAACATGTGAGAAATATTGCCTTGGATGATAAACTTAGGCATTGTCTCACTCCATGACATCACCCTTAACCATGGTGGATTCGTGACGAACGCCTATCTCTGTGGTTCCTTCGGTGCTGGGTCGATGGACGCAGTGTTCTTTGAGTGTCATGATAAGTACGAGAAAAATGAAAGGAGTCATTGTGACCTAGTTGATTAAGCTTCTCCAGAAGTTTTTTCATCTGCCACTGATAGCACCTCCTCACTCCCTGTGACCGCTTCACCTTGGCGGTTGTCCTCTATCATTGTTATCCTTTTCACTGGAACCCAAACTTCTTTATTATCATCTGTTGAAACACAAACATACCCTTTTCCCCACGTTAACACTGTATGAGGACCAAATCAATTTTTATTCTCATCGTGCCACATTACTGGCTACTTTCAGGGCACTTGTTATTGCTGATTCATTCTTTGCAGACTCCTCATTAGGAAATGTTAAGAATTTCATAGCAGCCAATAAGCCATCATTATAGAATTTTAAATAATTTAGAGTATAAACAGCCAAACAGCCAATTGTAATTTCTCATCAGTTTAGAGTATAAACAGCCAAATGCGAATTTATCAACTCCTGGTCCAACTCCTCCTTTTTCTTTTTGCAAGTAGGTGTCCAGGGATCGATTTGCTCGTTCCACTATAGCTTGACCAGTGGGATTATGGGGGATTCCAGTGACATGTAAAATGGAAAATTCCACCATGAACTGTTCAATGGCTTTACTGACATAAGCTGGACCATTGTTTGGTTTAATGCTTTTTGGTACTGCATGATTTAGAATGTGACCGAGTGTGTGTGATATAAAATATTGCTGTTTTGGCCCTTATTGGTAGTTGAACTTCCATAGTTATCTGTTTAATACTATCTGCCCTATCAGGAATATAGGCTGACTCTACTCTAGGTATCAATGGTACTGTATACTTTCTGTCTGTGATGTATTGCAAGGTTCTTTCACATATAATAATGCTTGCAATACTTCATATAATTCATTTTGTTGTGTAGAAGTAAATGTTGTTTTAAATTTATGCATCTCCCTTTTAGATGGAATATACATAGATGCCCTAAAATTTTTTGTTGCATCTGTAAAAACATTAACTCCCTCTACCAGTGAGGAAGAGCATTTGTTGGCCCAAGATCATGGCCACGTGGCAAATTGCTGCCCAAAAGGAATTGGGAGCCCGTGTTGGAAATTCTGATTAATCAATATCTGCCATTCCACAAACTCTTGTATGCAGTTCTCTATTTGTTGACTTGTATACATAGTATATATTGTGTGAGGTTTCTGTCCTATTAACATCCTTACTCTCTTCACTGCCTTATGTATGACTTGGGCTACCAGCACAGCATAAAGCACACAAGCTCTGTTCTTTATCTGAGCCAAATGTACCCACTCAATAATCCCTTATTTTTGATATAAAACTCCAGTGGGTATTTTTTCAGTGAATAAATTGTTACTTCCAAGTCCTGTGATTCTAATATCCTGCTAATAGTACACCCCATAATCTTTTTCTGCACTAATTTCAAACATTCCAGTGCTTTATCTGTCCATTTTCTGCATGAGTTTAATTGAGAAGGACCTTTCAATAAATCATATAATGGTTTCATTTGATCAGTTGTAATTCCCAACTGTGGCCTACACCACTGAATTACTCCTATCAATTTCTGAAAGTCATTTAAAGTTGTAACCTTTGTAGAATCTATGATAGGTGACTTCAAACTTAAGCCTTACCACCTTACATCATTGTTTCACAGGGTAGTTTCTCCTTCTCTGATTACATTTACTCTGAAAAAAAAAAACTTTTTAGAAATTAAGTTGTTAATAAGTTCAAACACTAAATTTAACTTTTGCTTAAGCCAAGGAATGACTACAAGTTCAGATTAAAAGAGCAAGATCTTTTCTGCTTCATAGACCATTACATATTAATTTACCAATACATTGTCTTGAAAATGAAAATTTAAAACCGTTTAAAATTTGTCCTGTTGTTGACAGTCATTAAACTTTTACAAAAAATGTAGTTGAAAACCTTCAAAATAATAGTTCTCTTCTCTTGATCTAATCTGAAATGATAAAAGTTACAATTCACTGTAGACCCAGCTGAATGATGAGTTGGGACTGCAGGGCAAAAAATCTTAATGGTTCCATCCTTTACTCAAGTAAATTTTATTTCTGTGTCCACTCCTTAAGGACTTTTTTGAATGAGAGGGTTTTGAATTCCTCAGCTGAAGGGAGGGAGACTTCTGGACAACTGCCCAGTGGCGCCAAGTCTATTCCATTCTGCTGGAGAGTTTCAAAAGCTTTATCTCTGCTGAGGTGTCCCTTTAAGATTTATGCATATTTCCAATTTGCCTAGTGCCAAATAATATAACAAATCCTGATCTGTTTTAAACATCCAATTAGGAGTGACACGTTTCACTTAATATGTGAACAGAATAACTACCTTTTGGTTACTTCTCATTATACAAAATACTTTTTCTTTTAGGTGAGGCATGAGATAATGAAAATGCTGATCAGCCTGCCCCAGATCTCTCGTCTGTCTCTCCACCCTCACAATCTGGCCAGGATCGGGAAGGCAAGAGAGAGAGAGTTCAACCAAAAACCTTCAAATAATTTCCAAAACTTTTATGCTTTCCTTAAACTTCATATCTATGTTGTTTTCCTAATGGGCTTTGATCAAAGCCCCTTTTAAAACTGCACAGACACTACGTCCCTGCATTTCCCATCCAAGACTACACCTTGCAATCACATAAACTAAATAATATAAGATTAGTTCCTCTCTTTCTCTCTCCCATACTTCTCCCCGATGCTGCAGCCATCAGAGAGAAGGGAGGAGGGGGAGGAAAAGAGATAACTTTCCAAGGTCCAGCTACCATGGAGCTGACCGTAATAACTCACAAACACACGCACACAGAACATGTAAAGACAGAACACATATACAGACAATAAAAGAATCCAAAAAACTGAGAAAAAATTGTCAGAAATCCTCTGTACACATTATAACTCTGGCTTAATTTCTATCACTGTGTAACTAAGCCTTGCATAAGATTCCTTCTCTAAGCTTTCTCCCGTACAAGATTGCTTTTTTAGACTTACTCCTGCAACTTTTTACTGCACCATAGATCTGTGCCGAGTGCCAGGGCTGGAAGAACATCCGGGCTGCTGAATTTGCCACTGTGCCACAAATCCTGGGCAAATTTTTTGCTGTGCCACAAATCCAGGCCCTGGGCCAACTCTGGAGGTATTTTCTGGTTGAATTTCTGACTGCACCAACTCCCTCTTTCCTCTCGCTCCTATCTGGTTGTGATTGTCTCCTGAGCTCCCAGACCGCCAATGCTCCGAAGATAAAAAAGGGGGGCAGTAGAGGGGGATCTCGACTCCTTGTCAGAAATCTCCACTAGGGAGTCTCCCATTTGTATCGCACAAGCGGCAGCCCAGCAAGTTGGACGTGGGGTGCCCACAAGGGCTGCTTTTTCCACCCCGTACATGACAAAACCAGTCTCAACGAGCAACCCAGGGGTGGCATCCACATAAGAGGCCATTTGTGTCCCCACTACTTGCCATGTTTGAGGAGTTAATTCTGCATGGCAAACCCATGGTGATATAGTTTGTATTTTTACTACCCACTCCCTACATTCCTTTATATGAATTTTTGTGCCCGCTTCTCGGCAGACTTTATAAAGCTGGCACGCCAATACTCCTGAATCCTCTGGCTGCAATTGCTTAGCAATTCTATTGCCCATTTTCTCCTAGGTAGCCCCGTCTACCTAGGGTGTCCGACTCTTCCGCCCTTAAGCGAGCGGGATACTCACGTCACCTGGCGGGGTCCCGTCTATCGTGTGCCCCACGATAGGCGCCAATTGACCCGGGTCCGGGTCCTTCAGGTGACACTCTCTCAGTGGGCTTCTGCTTCGGACGTCTCCGGATTTCCCTCCCCGGGGGACTCGGCGGAGGGACTCAGTCGGACACTTCTTCAGGAGGCATATACTTTATTAAGTGCAGAGGAGTCCCCCGAACAGCCCAGGGCGTTGGTTTAAGTAAGGTTCTAGTTCCGGGTAGCTATCCATTGTTTAAGTAGGTTTCTATTTTTAGGTATCCATCCTGATCCACCCCGAGGGTGAGGCTTTCATCTCATTGGAGTGAGCCCCTCCAGACCAAACCAAAAAAGGGGCACGATTCCCAACCCAGGTTGTGTCCCCTTCTGGTTGGTTAGTGGTTATTTAATTTCAGACCAGGAAGTCTTTCTAGTGCTGAGCTGGCAGAGCCACGTCAGCAGGTCAAATCTTCCTAGTTTTCTCATTCCCATCCCCCCAGGAGGTTTATTGGTCCATTACGCCCCTGACACTAGGGAAGGAATTAATTGTGAAGTTAAGCATGGGAGTTAAAGTTAATTATTTTAAGAGAAAACAACCACCATGAATTTATTCTAATTGAGATATTCTATCTATCGAATTTTTTGGATGTTTGTTAATATCCCCTTATGGGCTTGTATGAATTGCACAGAGTCCCAAAGCATGCAAGAATTCAATATAGCATCTGAATCATGTGTGTAGCAGCATACAACCAGCCAATGATGCTTCAACAGAGCCACCAAAGCAACATCATAAAAGAGTGCAAACAGAACTGAACTATTTGCTTCTTCCAGTGAAGTAGAGGACTTGGCCTCTAGTGTACTCGGAGTAGGTTTCTTCCCTAAATTCATAGAAAGAACGATTATTAAGTGCCAATCATGTGCCCAATATTGTGCTGAGTGTTATGGATATAATACAAGTAAATTAAACAGTTTCTACCTTTAAGAAAATTCCATTCTAATGGGGAGAAAGCAACATATTTAAAAGGAAGGAAGATAGTTGGCAAATAAGAGAAATTAGGAGCATAAATTGAGATGGCAGTGAAGTGAGTATAGTGGTAGCCTTTCCTGAAATGGTCACATCAAGTGAATGAAGCAAATCAAGCAAATGAAGGAGTCAGGGCAGATGTCTGTCCTGGTGGAAAGAACAGAGATACTATAAGGAGATAAAAATCTGAATCAAGGGGCAGACCTGGAAATGGATGGTAATTTATTGCAAAGTGTAGTCTTTTACAGCATCTAGAAGGCAGCTGACAAAGGTAAAACTGGTGGGAGTTTCTTAAGGTAACTGACGGTAGGAAAGAGGGTATATTCAACTGTTGATAGCAAGATACAAGGTTATTCTAATTATAAACCATATGAATATGCATTCTAAGCATGAATTCACCCATAACTGAATTTAGCACAGTTTCACAAAGAGAATCTATCATTTTTTTTGATTATTCACTTTTTTGTATCTGTATGTCAGAAAGAGAAAAAAGCTTTGAAAAGATAAGAGGTACTTTATTAGTTTCAAAACAGAAGGAGTTGTTCAGTTCCTTACCTTTATCCTAAGTATTTGCAATATATTTTGGAAGACTTGAGAAGGCAAGGGGAGAAGTGCTTTGAAAGAAGGAAGGAAGAGAGAGAAGAGGGAAGGAAGAAAGAAGAGTAGGAAGAAAGGAAAATGAAAACAAGAAGGAAGAAAAGGAGAGAAGGAAGAAAAAGGAAAAGGGAAAAGGAATTCAAGAGGAAAAAAATACTGAGAAAGGAAAGGAAGGAAAGAAGAAAGGGAGTGAGGGAAGGAAAGATCAGGAATAAGCTTCCCTAACACCTCCTGTTTGAGTCTTTGGATGAAGAATGCAAGTAAAATAATTTACATTGAATTAATCAGCAAGCATTTAATTTAATTTTTTAAAATTTATTTATTTTCAATTATTACTATTCACTTCCACAAAATTTTGAATTTCAAATTTTCTTACCATTTTCACCATCCCCCAATCCAAGACAGTCTGCATTATGATTACCTTTTCCTCCAATCTGCCCTTGTTTTTATTACCACTCCCCCAAACCCCTTCCTTTCTATTTTCCTGTAGGGTAAGATAAATTTCTACACCCCATTGCCTATATATTTCATTTCCTAGTTGCATAGAAAAGCAATTGTTAAATATTCATTTTTAAAGCTTTGATTTCAACATTTTTTCTCTTCTTCCCTTCCTATTCACTTTCATTGAGAAGGCAAGCAATTTGACATATGTTATACATGTGTAGTCATGCAAAACACTTCCTTAACAGTCATGTTGTGAAGACTGACTTATTTCCCTTTATCCTGTCCTGTCCTCCATTTATTTAATTCTCTCCTTTGTTTTGTCCCTCTGCAAGATTGTTTGCTTCTGATTGCCCCTTTCCCAATTTGTTCTCCCTTCTATTATTCCCCCTCTCTTGTTCCCTTCCCCCCACTTTCTTGGAGGGTAAGATAAAGTTCCATAACCAACTGAATGGGTATATTATTCCCTCCTGAAGCTAAATCCAATGAAAGTAAGACTCCCTAGTTGCCTTGTCCTCCCCATCTGCCCCTCCACTGTAAAAGCTTTCTCTTGCCTCTTTTATGTAAGATGATTTACTACCTTCTACATCTCACTTTCTCTTAGTATATTTCTCTCAACACTTAATTTTCTTTTTTTAGATTTCATCCCTTCATATTCAGTTCACCCTCCTTCCCTCTGTCTCTGTCTCTGTCTCTGTCTCTGTCTCTGTCTCTGTCTCTCTCTCTCTGTCTCTCTCTCTCTCTCTCTGTCACATACACACACACACACACACACACATATTTCCCCCAACTACCCTAATACCAAAAAAGATCCCCTGAGTTACAAATATCATCTTTTCATGTATGAATGTAAACAGTTCAACTTTAATAAGTCCCTTATGATTTCTCATTCCTATTTACCTTTTCATACTTCTCTTGATTCTTATATTTGAAAGTCAGATTTTCTATTCAGCTCTGTTCTTTTCAACAAGAATGGTTGGAAGTCCTCTCTTGCAGGTGAAATTATATTTTTTTTCCCCTGAAGTACTATAATCAGTTTTTCTGGGAAGTGATTCTTGGTTTTAATCCTATCCCTTTGACCTCTGGAATATCATATTCTAAGTCCTTCAATCCCCTAGTGTAGAAACTGCTAAATCTTATGCTATGCTGATTGTATTTCCATAATACTTGAATTGTTTCTATTGGACAGCTTGTAATATTTTCTCCATGACCTGGGAACTTTGGAATTTGGCTACAATATTCCTAGGAGTTCTCCTTTTGGGGTCCCTTTGAGGTGATTGGTTAATTCTTTCCACTTCTATTTTACCCTCTGGTTCTAGAATATCAGGGAAGTTTTCCTTGATAATTTCTTGAAAGATGATATCTAGGTTCTTTTATTTTTTTTTATCATGGCTTTCAGGTAGATGAATAATTTTTAAATTCTTCCTTCTGCATCCCGTTTCCAGGTCATTTGCTTTCCCAATGAGTTATGTCATGATGTCTTCTATTTTTTCTCATTCTTTTAGTTTTGTTTTATAATTTCTTGATTTCTCATAAAGTCATTTACTTCTATTTGTTCCATTCTAATTTTTAAGGAATATTTTCTTCAGTGAGCTTTTGGACTTCTTGTTCTATTTGGTCCATTCTGCTTTTTAAGGCATTCTATTCCTCATTGACTTTTTGGACCTCTTTTGCCATTTGTATTAGTCTAATTTTAAACTGTTGTTTTTTTCAACATTTTTGTGGGATTTCCTTTTGCAAGCTGTTGACTTGTTTTTCATGATTTTCTTGTGTCACTCTCATTTCTCTTCCCAGTTTTTCCTCTACTTCTCTTGCTTGATTTTCAAAATCCTTTTTGAGTTCTCCCATGGCCTGAGACCAATTCATACTTTTCTGGGAGGCTTTGCATATAGGAGCTTTGACTTTGTTGTCTTCTGGTTGTATGTTTTGATCTTACTTGTCATCAATATGTAAGAAAGTACCTTTTCAATGAGAAAATAAGAATCTATAATCTGTTTCTCCCCACCCAATTTGCCCATTTTCCATTCAGTTACTTGACTTTTGAGATCTTTGTTAAGTTGAGAGTTCCAGAAGTAGCCTCCACTCCAGCATCAATTGCTGCCACCCTGGAGCTGGGGACCAAGGCTAAGCCTGGGACTGAACTTCACTTGCCTCTCAGCCAGGTGAGAGACCCTTCCCACTGACCTTGAAAGTTGTCTTTGGGGTTTGTGGGTTGACAAGTCTGGAAACTGCAGTAGCTGGCAGCAATCCAGTTCATTAAGGCCTGCTTCTGCTCAGTCCTAGCCAGCACATCCCATGCTGAACTCCTCTCTGCTCTCAGCCTGGAGTCATAGATTCTTCAGGTCACCCTTCTAGGTTGTCTTGGGCTGGAAATTTTCTTCAGTCTCTCATTTTGTTGATTCTGCTGCTCTAGAATTTGTTTAGAGTCATTTTTTTTTACAGGGCTTTTGAAGGTTTGGAGGAGAGAGCTCTAGCAGGTCCTTACTTCTACTCCATCATCTTGGCTTCTCCCCCAATCAACAAGTGTTTATTAAGTACATGGAAAATGCTAGGCACTTTGCTAAACACTGAACATGTAAAGAAAAAGCAGAAGAATCTGTACCCTTATAGAGGTCACATTAATACAACATTTTCTTGAGGTAGCGCATATCTCTACAATTTTTCTAATTTTGCTGATGAAGAAAATTGAAGACCTGAGAGTTTAAGTGTATAATATCTAAAGTAGGAAATAAACCTAGTTTCTCATGTTGCACTCTATTCACTATACTTATTCAGAAAAATAAAAATGTCATAGAATTTTGTTTCTGTGGATTATATCCTTAGTGTTTTTTAATCCTGTTTCCTTTCAGGGCTCCCTTCATATGGTGAAAGAATCCAAGAACCCTTTGTTAGCAAAAATTAACAATATTTTTTATAGTTAGTGAATGATTGATTGCCCACCACTTTCTGTACAATAACATTTGGAAATCAAGAAATACAAGTATTATTAACCTTATTTTGCAGAAGAGGAAACTAGTCATAGCTTTAGATTTAGAGATGGAATAAATCATGTAATCTAACCTTCCTATTCTATGTGTAGTCCAGGAGTGGCACTTCATATAACCTTCATATGGATAACCTATATATAATTGTATGTGTGTGTTGGGGGAAGGGGAAGAATAAATTCCTAGAATCTGTCACTGTAACTCTTAAGCCCCAACTTATGTGCTTCCAATTTATACCAAACAATTATTCACAGTAGTGCTAATCTAAATGATAAGGTGAAGCAGGAATAATCACAGCAAGAATAATCAAAATGAAACTGCCACACTCTCTTGTCAATTCACAAAGAATCTGTAGGGGAGAGTGAGCAGATCCTTGCAGATGTCTATCAGTGAAACCCTTGTGCCCAGGGCAACTCAGGACACCAGATGTCCAGTTGTGATATTCTGGGGATTTTGTTCATATCCTTTGACCATTTATCAATTGGGGAATGACTCATATTTTTATGAATTTCATAAATTTAGATATGAGAACTTTAGCTGATAAATGACTATAAAATCCCTCTCCCCCAAATGTTTCTTTCTGATTCTGGCTACTTTTCTTGGATAAAACCTTTTAAATGTAATGTAACTGAAATAATCCATTTTACCCTTAACTATAT
This sequence comes from Bettongia penicillata ogilbyi, assembly GCA_023548195.1. Taxonomy (NCBI): domain Eukaryota; kingdom Metazoa; phylum Chordata; class Mammalia; order Diprotodontia; family Potoroidae; genus Bettongia; species Bettongia penicillata. The sequence goes on from JAJHZJ010000511.1 coordinate 3,289,958, forward strand.
TCCTATCTCTTGTTTATTTATAAATTCTTTGCTTACCTAGAAATCCGATAAATAACATATTTTGTGTTCTAATTTTCTTGTTAAATCTGTCTTTATTTCTAGGTCATGTATCTATTTCTTGTATCTAATACCTTCTCTTGGTAAATGTAGATTATTATTTGAGGAAACAATCTTACCATATATCAGCTTCTGGATAAAACTGCTCTGCTGTGTAATCCCTTTCAATTCTTTGCTGTTCTCCTGATGGGCAAGGTTCCTTCTCTGCTACTCATGGACTGTTTAAGTAGTGGTAAGCTCTTCTAGCACACAGTTATCCTTGGCAAGGTGTTGAAAAAGTATATTCTCATTAAAGGACCAACAATCCCTTAAATCAAAGAACTACCCTTTCTCAAATCTACTCTGTCACTCTGAGGAGTATAGGTTGTGTCAAAGCATTGTAGCCTTTCCCTAGACAGAACTTCAAATAACAGGAGATTCTGTTTTTTCCATTCAGCTTTTGTCTCACAACAAAGACTGTTTCACCCCTCTGTTTCTCTCTTTCAAATGAGAAGAAAATAAAGGGCAACACAAGCAAGTCTTGAGAGCTTTCCCCCTCTCTCAGGTACTGGAGGACAACCTCACCTTTCTTTAGTCAATCACTTTTCAGAAAATCAACGCTCTCTTCCAATCACTATGACTGTGTGACTGGGGGCTGGGTCCAGGGGCAGGTGTAGGGGGAAAGGCAGGGAGGAAAAGCTGCAAATTCTACTTGTCAGTTTTTTTTCCTGCTTGCATTCTCTGGGGGAAAAAAAATTCTCTTATCTGTAGTAGTGCTTTTCTCCAACACTTTATAAAGATGCATTCCTTGCTCTGTACAATGATTTAAATACAATTTTTGTGTGAGCTTATAGGTTCACTCTTTTTCCTACTTAGGACACATCTCTCAGCATGCTTAGCTGGCCTCATTGATGGTTCCCAAGAGGAGCAATGCAGTGGGAAAATATTACATAAATTTAAAAAATAGACATAGTCTTTATATATGTATAGATACAGACAGAATGAATATAACTAAAAAAATAAACATTGTGAATATAGACATTGTAAGTGTAGGTGTGAATATAACCATGGTGAGTATCAATATGATATAAACTTAATGAGAATCAGCCTAGATAGAATAATTGTGTTGAAACACAAAATGTCCTTTTAGTGTAGTTCCTTTTCTTTCCTAAGTGGCGGTGGAGGCTAAAACTCACTGGTTTTTTTTAGGTTATTGATGACCATATGTATAGAAGAAATTTTGCTGGAGATAGGATTTTGCCATAAGAGGATTTTATCATAAAGTCATTGATGATTTTATTATCTAACAAAACCCAAAACTTTTATCGATTTATATTTTCTGGCCTATATAATACCCTTATCATAATGATTTCTATACCTATATATGTTAATCTTAATGAAAATATGAGAAAAGAACAAGCAGGTTTTTGATTAAGAGTTTATATAGCAGACCAGATCTTCATGGTCACATATTTAAGCAAGAACAGGGAATACAAGATCCCATGGTATTTTTTGATTACAAAATAATTAAAAGTATTTGATACAATGGAAGAAAATACAACATCGAAGTCTCTACTCCAGCAAGATTTTTCCCATGCATATGGCTTTATCTTAAAAAAATTCTTTGACATATACAACCATAGACAGAACTTTGTTTAATGAGTCATTGATTATCAATATCAAACAAGGCATAAAACTGGGAGAAATATACTTGCCAAAATGAAAGGTTTTCAAAACCAGTAGGTGCTCAGGGGAGAAATTTGGAGAGGACATAGGCAAGGTGTGTTTGTCCGTTGTTGCCGAAGAAGACTGTGCCATCAGAGAAATAATGACATGCACTTAACTGTTTTTTGAGTGAGGGAGGGCTGTGCAGGTCACCAGCCTCACTTTTCTTCCAGAGCCATCTGAATCTAGTGACTAGATATTCATCATGATGACTGGAGATGACCCAGGATGAGGCAATTGGGGTTAAGTGACTTGCTCAAGACCACACAGCTAGTGAGTGTCAAGTGTCTGAGGTGAGATTTGAACTCAGGTCCTCCTGACTCCTTCACTGGTACTCTATCCACTGTATCCCCTATCTGCCCTCAACATAAGACAAAGACTACATCAGAGAAGGAGGTCTGGTTAGGTGACATTGTTAAGTGGTTTGAAGAAATCATAATTCTATTGAAATATTTAATGAGGCTACAACTTTGAAAGAAAATAATTAGAAAATTAATAAAGCTGCTTTCTTGGAAAACAAATACACTTCAGTGTTCTCTCTTCTCTAGAAGTATCACAGTTACCCAAAAAGCTAAACTGTTTCTTCATGTAGACACACCAAATAATCTGGTCTATCAAGAAATTAATTTCACCTAGAAAAACTGAGTATAATACTTCAGGGAAAAAACCTGGAATTTCAATGAAATAGAGAACTTTCAAGCATTCTTGTTGACTTTCAAATATAAGAATCAAGAGAAGTATGAAAAGGCAAGCAGGAAAGAGAAACCACAAGGGACTTATTAAAGTTGAAGTGTTTACATTCATTTACATTTATATTCCTACATGGAAAGTTATTTGTAACTCATGAAATTCATAAATAAGTTATTAACTCCCCAAAATTGAAATATAAAAAAATAGATGTCAGATCTATCAGCATATATTAGAGAAGTTTAACATAAAAATAGTTGTTCCAATGAAGAGGCTAAAATAACCCAGAAACTGTTTCTGTAAACTCTTGATCTCTTTGCCTAAAGGACAGTTAGTGTTAGTTACTCTCAGTGCTAGGATAGCTGGGAATATGTATATATATATGTGTGTGTGTATGTGTGTGTGTGTGTGTGTGTGTGTGTGTGTGTGTGTGTGGAGAGAGAGACACAGAGACAGAGACACACAGAAAGAGACACAGACCGAGAAAGACAGAGACAAAGATGGAGAGACAGAGGGCACGGTGAGCTGAATATGAAGGGATGATATCTAAAAAAGAAAATTAAGGGTTGAGAGAAATGTACTAGGGGAAAGAGAAAGGGAGATATAGAATGTAACAAATCATCTCACATAAAAGAGGCAAGAGAAAGTTTTTACAATGAAGGAGAAGAAGGGGGAAGTGAGAGGGAATAAATAAGTCTTACTCTCATCAGATTTTGCTTAAAGAAGGAATAATACACATTCAATTGTACGTGGAAATCTCTCTTCCACTGCAGAAAGGCAGTGGGGAAGGGGATAGGAGAACCAGGATAAAAGAAGGGACCAGCAGATTGGGGGAAGGGATAATTAGAAGCAAAAACTCTTCTGGGGGACAGATCAAGGGAGAGAAAGGAATAAATGGAGGGCAGGACAGGGTAGAGGGAAATGTGGTTAGTTCTTTCACAATATGACTATTATCTGAATGTTTTGCTTGGCTTCACATGTGTGACCTATATTGAATTGCTTGCTTTCTCAATAAGGGTGGCTGGGGAGGGAGGAAGAGAGAGAATGTGGAGCTCAAAAATGTCAATTGGAAAGTAAGTTGTACGGGCAATGAGGTATAGATGCATTTCTAAATCTTGTCCTACATTGTCCCTCTATAACAGAGGGAAATGAGGGGGGTGATAGAAGGAAGGGAAGTTTGGGGAAATGGGTGGTTAGGGTGCACAATATCCTATACTGGGGGGAGGTGGGAGATGTGGAGAAAATTTGGAATTCAAAATCTGGTGCAAGTAAATGTCGAAAACCGAAAAAAAATTATATTTAAAAAATCAAAAGAAAAATTATTTGCATGTTTTTGCTCATGTGGACACCTACAAAGTACCTTTCCTATGTGTTTACTTAGATATCTACCAGCCTTAACAAACACATTTTGCTTGACTACATTTTTTTTGTGGGTGAATGTTGATTTTTTTCCCCTTAGTTGTACTTTATTTTTCTAATTCCATGGAAAGATAGTTTTCAGCATTTACCTTTGTAAGACTTTGAGTTAGAAATTTTTCTCCCTTTTTCCCCTCTTCCCTCCCCAAGATAGCAAGGAATCTGATATAGGGTATACATGTACCAATACATTAAGCATATCTCCACATTAGTAATGTCATGGAAGAAGAATCAGAACAAAAGCAAAAAATCATAAGAAAGAAAAACAACAAACAAAAGTAAAATGCTATGCTTCCATCTGCATTTAGACTCCACAGTTCTTGCTTTGGAGATCAACAGCACCCTCTGTTATGAGTCCTTTGGAACTGTCTAGGATTATTGTATTGCAGAGAAGAGGCAAGTTTATTATAGCTGATAATTGTACAATGTGGCTGTTACTGTTCACAATGTTCTCCTGACTTGGCTCACCTCACATAGCACTGGTTCATCTAAGTCTCTCCAGGTTCCTCCAAAATCCATCCACTCATCATTTCTTAAAACAGAATAGTATTCTATTGTACACATATATCATAACTTGTTTACCCATTCACCAACTGATGGTCATCACCTCAATTTCTAAATCTGCCACCACGTAAAGAACTAATATAATTATTTTTGTACATGTGGATCCTTTCACCTTTTTTTATTTTATCTTTGGCATACAGACCTAGTAGTAGTTTTGCTGGATCAAAGAGTATCCACAATTTTATAGCATTTTTGGCAAAGTTCCAAATTTCTCTCCAAAATTGTTTGCTCAGGTGACAACTACACCAACAATGCATTAGTGTTCCTATTTTCCACATCTTCTTAGACATTTATCATTTTCTTTTTCTGTCATATTAGCCAGTCTCATAGGTGTGAGATGGTAACTCACAGTTGTTTTAATTTGCATTTCTCTAATTAGTAGTGATTTGGAGTACTTTTTCATATAGCTAGCTTTAATTTTTTTTATCTAAAAACTACTTGTTTATAGTCCTTGAACATTTTTTAATTTGAGAATGACTTGTATTTTTGTAAATGTGACTATTCTCTATATATCTGAGAAATTAGATATGAAGTTGATTCTTAATGATACTCATCACAGTACCAATACACTTTCTGTACTTAACAGTTGACATTGCCCCAAGAAGATCATTGGATTCCTTCTGTAAAGCATGGGTGACTGATACCTTCAGCCAAATACAGAAATAGAGGGGAGACATCTCGACCTTGCTTCTACTTTTTCACTTGAATTCCCTTTTTTACTTTTATCTCTTCCTAGAATGCCTTGGTATCTGTGAATTCCAGACGCCTGCCTGCTGAGTCTCAAATTAAAATCAATGCTCTCCTGACCAAGGAAGCCACTCTAGGAAACTTGGGGGACAGATTTTACAGGCATATTTGGTACTTATGAAGCAAAATTCCCCATGTCCTCCATTTCACTCTAGAAAACATTATTTTAACATATGGATGTTTATTCTTGCCCACAGCTGGAAAAGAATATGGCAAACTCCTCTAGAATCTTTGCCAAGAAAATCTCAAATGGGGTCCTGAAGAGTTAGACATGACTGAAAAATGACTGAACCGCAACCACCACCGCAACCGCAACCACAACCACAACCGCAACCACAACCACAGCCACAACCTCAACCACAACCTCAACCACAACCACAGCCACAACCACAGCCACCACCACCACCACCACCACAACCACAACCACAACCACAGCCACCACCACCACCACCACCACCACCACAACCACAACCACAGCCACAACCACAACCACAACCTCAACCACAACCACAACCACAACCACAGCCACAACCACAACCACAACCACAACCACAACCTCAACCACAACCACAACCTCAACCACCACAGCATTCTTGCCCTCTCAGAGTTTAGAACGGCCACAAAAGCTTCCTCATCATGATTGTCATATGTGCCTTAGTGTGCTCGGTCAAGTAATATAGAACAAATATGAGATTTGAAGTTCTAAAATTTCAAAGAGAAATGAGAATGTAGAGGTCACCTGGCTAACCCCAGAACTGAACAAAATTCTTCTACAGCATATCCACTGTGTGGACATAAAATCTTTGCCTGATGAGTTCAAAGGAGGAGGTGCCCACTAGCTCCTAAGGCAGCCCATTCCTCTTTTGGATTGCTCTAATTGTTTTTTATCATCTTCTTTGGACTTTTATGAGTTAATTTATTTGTTGTCAGTTTTCTACAATAACTTTCAAGAATATTAGATTTTCACCCCGTCTTTCCCCCTGCCTCCTCAAGACAGCATTCAATCTTATATGGGTTCTTTGCATACATTCTTATTAAATGTATTTTCACATTAGTCATTGTTGCACAGAAAAATTAAAATGAATGGGAGAAATCATGAGAAAAACTCAAAACAAAACAAAATATAACACAAGAGAAAATAGTCTGCTTTATTCTTTCTTCTGATTTCATAGCTCTTTTTTGGATGTGGATGGCATTTTTCCTCAAGATTTGTTTGGGAATGTTTTAGATCCTTGCATTGCTGTGAAGGGCTAAGTCTACCAGAAAAATTCTTCACAAACTGTGGTTGTTACATTGTACAATGATCTACTGCTTCTTCTTCTTTCACCCAGCATCAGTTCATTTAAGTCCTTACAAGTCTCTCTGAAATCTTCCTGCTCATCATTTCTTACAGCACAATAGTATTCCATTACATTCATATACCACAACTTGTTCAACCATTCCCCAACTGATGAACCTCCCTTCAATTTCCAGTTCTTGGCCACCACAAAGAGAACTGCTATAAATATTTCATATTTTTGTATACATGGAGCCGTTTCCCATTTTTATGATTTTTTTGCAATATAGTCCCAGAAGTGATATTGCTGGGTTAAAGGGTATGCAAGATTGCTCTAATTGTTAAGAAGTTTTTCTTCACATTAAATTGAACTCAGTTTGCTAGTGGTGCAGGGTATAGATAACAGGTCTTAGAGTGAAGAAGATCCAAATACAAATACAAATCCTGCCTCAGACACTTAAAAATTGCATGACTCTGGGCATGTTACTTTACCTCCGCTTCAGTTTCTTCATTTGCTAAATGGAGAACTTTTAGCAACTACTTTTCAGAGTTGCTGCAAGGATTAAATTTGGTATTAGTAGAGTGCTTCCAAAATTGTAAAGCTCTATGTGAATGTTAGTTATTATTGTCTGTCTTTTTACAATTTCCAGCTATTGTGCCTAACTCCCTTATGAAGATAAGAAGAAAAAGCATAACGTCTTTTCTTTTCTTTCTTTTTAAAAATTAATTATTTTTAGTTTTCAACATTCACTTCCACAAGATTTTGAGTTCCCCATTTTCTGTCCATCTTTAGTGTCCTGCCACCCTAAGACAGCATGCATTCTGAACACCCTTCCCTCAATCTGCTGTTCCTACTATCTTCCCTCCTCTCTTATACCCTTTCTCTCTATTTTCTTGAAGGACTAGATTTCTATACTCCTTGTATGTGTTATTTCCCCATTGCATGTTTTTCCTTTCCCCATCTACCTCCATTGATAAGCCAAACAATTCAGTATAGGTTACACATGGGTAGCCATGTAAAAGACTTCCGTAATAATTATGTTGTGAAAGGCTAACTGTACTTCCCCCCCTCCTATCCTGCCCCCTATTTATTCTTTTCTCTTTTGATTCTTTCCCTCCTCAGAAGTGTTTACTTTTGGTTACTCCCTCCTCCCCATTTTTCCTTCCTTCTGTCATTTCCCCCCTCTAATCCCCTTCTCCCCTACATTCTTATAGGGTAAGATTGATCTTCATACCCAATTAAGTGTGCATCTTATTCCCTCAAGGCAAATAAGATGAGAGTAAAGTTCACTCATTCCCTCTCACCTCCACCCTCTTCCTCCCCATTATAAAAACTTTTTCTTGTCACTTTTATGTGAGATAATTTACCCCATTCTATTTCCCCTTCTCCAAATATATTCCTCTCTCACCTCTTAATTATTTTTTTAGATATCATCCCTTCATATGTGTGTGTATGTATATATGTATACACACACACACACACACACACACACACATATATATATATATTCTCCTTGAACTGGGAAATTTGGAATATGGCTACAATATTCCTAGGAGTTTTCTCTTTGGGATCTCTTTGAAGAGGTGATTGGTGATTTTTTTTTTCATTTCTATTTGACCCTCAGTTTCTAGAATATCAGTACAGTTTTCCTTGATAGTTTTTTTGAAAGATGATGTGCAAGTTCTCTTTTTGGTCATAAATTTCAGATAATTCAATAATTTTAAAATTCTTTCTCCTGTATCTATTTCCAAGGTTAGTTGCTTTTTGTTTCCAGTGAAATATTTCACATTGTCTTCTATTTTTCATCCTTTAGGATCTGTTTTATAATTTCTTGCTTTTTCATGAAGTAAATAGTCTCTATCTGCTCTATGCAACTTTTTAAGGGATTAATTTCTTCAGTGAGCTTTTGAACCTCCTTTTCTATTTGGCCAATTTTGCTTTCTAAGGCATTATTCTCCTCATTGTTTTCTGGATCTGTTTTGCATTTGGGTTAGTCTGTTTTTTGTTTTTTGTATTTTCCCTCAAATTTATGAATTTATTTGTATTCAGTTTTCAACAATCATTTCCATATGTTCCAGATTTTCGACACCTGCCTCCCCACTCTCCCCAAGAAAGCATGCAATCTTATATGGGTTCTACACATACATTCCTATTAAACACATTAGTCATATTACACAGAAGAATTAAAACAAATGGGAGAAACCATAAGGAAAAACAAAACAAAGGAGAAATAGTCTGCTTCATTTTGTTTTCTGACTCCATAATTCTTTCTCTGGATGTGAATAGCATTTTCCATCTTGAGTCTTTTGGAGTTTTCTTATATCCTAGTATTACTGTGAAGGACTAAGTTTATCAAAAACAGTCATTGCACACTGTGGCTGTTACTATGTACAATGTTCTCCTGGCTCTGCTCATTTCACTCAGCATCGGTTCATATAAATCTTTCCAGGTTTCTCTGAAGTTTGCCTGTTCATCATTTCTTATAGCACAATAGTATTCTATTACATTCATATACCACACCTTGTTTAGCCATTCCCCAACTGCTGGGTATCCCCTCAATTGCCAGTTCTTAGCCCTTCAGGAACTCGCTGCCCTGCCCCTCCCCAGCTATGAAAACTCAGATATTGGTGTTTCTTTCTCTGGTAACAATGTATTTATTGTCCATGGTCAAGCAGTTGGAAGCCCTGTCTGTTGGTTTTTCTGTTTGTAATATCTGCTTGTAATTTCTGTTTGTATTTTCTCTGATTTTCAGGGTACTGAATTTTTCTTTGAACTAAGTGAATGATTATATGTTTTTGATTAAGGTAAGATTGCTTACCCTCTTTAAGGTTGTGTTCCCTAGGAAAACAGATCTAAGAACCTGTGCAGGGGACCCTTCTGTGTATGCTGGGGTGCTTGCTTTTATCCTTGGCCTGGAGATTTGCTTTGATCAATCATTCTTTGGGTTCTATAGCTCCTGAATTTGTTTAGAGTCATTTTCACAGGTGTTTGGATGGGTTTGGATGAGAGCTCAAGCAAGTCCTTCCTCATACTCCACCATCTTGACTTGCCTCCCCTCTCTCCTGACTATATTTCTTAATCAAAGAAAGAGAAAGAGGCAGAGAGATTGAAACAGATATAGAAGAAACAGATACAGAAACTCAGACAGAGGCACAGAGGCACAAAGAGAAACAGAAATACAAAGACAGAGGTAGAAGACAGCAATACACATAATAAAGAGCTAAAGAAAGGTAAATAATGGGTTGAGTTCAAATGAGTGATCCAATGTCTATAAAAGAAATACCAGAAACTAACATACCTTTCTCCCAAGATATTTATGATCCCAACTTTTAAGATCTTATCCTGAGATTTCATTCAAACTCCTCCTGTGACCATATGATGTTGATTGAGGTAATTCAAATTTGCCTGTAAAATTACACACTCCTATGTGAATGAGTATGTGTGTGTGTGCGTGCGTGTGTGTGTGTGTGTGTGTACAGGTGTGTGCTTCCATTGTTGTAGGGAACTTTTGGCAAGGAAATTCATTCTAGTAAGACACATTGGCAAGTTCTCTGAAATTTATAATCTTTGAAAATTACATGAGACATGTAATAACTTACATGGGGAGCTCACACTGGGAAGTTAAATGATTTTGTGAAGTGTCATTCAACCAGTACAATTCATAGGCAATTCAGGTCTTTCAGACTCCAAACTTGGCTTTCTATCCACTGTTTTTGTTTTTTTTTTTTTGCTATGTTTATAGAAAGACAAAAGCAAACAAAATCTGTTGTCCTTTAAAAAGTATTATAGAAAATGGTCTTCACTCCTTATATATTTTATATATATTCTTGCCTACAGACTTCCATATTCTTCTGACTCCAGTAAATTTAAATTACTTGATATCCTTTTTGAGCTTTGGTTGAACCCGGATGGTCACAGTTGGAGAGATTCCAATGAATCCTTAGAAGAAGTCTATAACATCCTAGCAGCAGCGAGGTGTTCTTAGATAACACACAACAGTTGAAAGATTTACAAGCTCAACAATACCCTTATGAAGCTTGTAAGAGATGGTCCACACCAAAATCTGAGGGCTACAAAGACCTTGCATCCAGCCATGGATGTGCTTTACTGTCTATCCCTACTATTCTCATGTATTTTGGTCTTACCTCCTTCAAAGGCTGTAACTACTTCTAGACAGTGGAAATATCTTACTCAAACTTTGTTCCCCAAGCACATAGCTCAATACTCTGTGCTTATTAGGAGCCTAGAAAATGTTTGCTATATGCAGGGGTTTGCTGCAAATGTTTAACAAACATCTCCAAAAATTTGGAACACATTTTAAAAATTAATCTGCGCTAACACCTATCACTTTTTATCACTTTTTAAAAATCTAGACAGTTAATGACATATTTATAGCATCAGATTTATAGCATCAGATTTCCAAAGTTTGATGTTCATACTTAAACAATCCACTCTCAAGAGCTGGCTCCAAGGCATTGTTCTGAACCTTCTCTTTTCTGTCTAAAATTTTGGTCTTGATGATCACATTAGCTTCTATGGATTAAAGAGGCAAGAGGGTATTATGTCAAGCATACAAGAATTAAATTAGAGGTTGAATCCTAGGGAAAATTCTTGGAAATGATTCATTAGAGTCATCCCAGAGAGTGTGCACTAGAGTTTTCCTAGAGATGTCTGGGGACTCCCAGAATGTGTAACTTTGCAGATTTTTAAAAATGCATACCTTACCTTCTCCTGCTCTCTTTTCTTCCTATCTACAGATGGTACCAGGACAATTGAACCCTCTCCTCCAAGGGGTAGAGAGAAAGGCCACACTTCTTCCTTCTCCAAACGTGGCAGTTAAAGGACATGTCTGCTTGGTTAAGCCTATCGCTGAAATTCAGAGCCCTGATTGCTTTGTCTGTTTTACATTTTTGTGCCTGATCATAGGTGATTGAGCAGTGATCCTGAACTGAACATTTCTGACTTTGAGGATGGTTTTTGACTTTGAAAAGTATGGAGTGAAAATGGGGTTCAGAGCTCAACCTGTACGTGAACTGATAGAGAAAGTACAATGCCCCAGCCCCTTGGGTCCAGCAACTGATTATAACTGACAGATATGTTTATGCAGATCTCTTCACCAGCTAATGAAAGATTTGTTAGATTTAAATTAAAATAATTTAAGATTTAGTGATAGTTCCTTGCATATAGCAGGTATGCAAGAAATGTCTGTCCACTGGTTTCATCAAAGATGAACTTGATTGAAACTAATCTCATAAAAATTTAAAAACTAATGCTTAATTCTTGAGGGAGTCAGTTCCATGGGGGATGGGAGAGAACTTGACCTTTAAGCATATAATCTTCCCAAATTCAAATAGCCTTAGGTCTGTATTTCAAAATATTTGTACAAAAGTATTAAGATAGGAGCATTAGACACATTTGTGAATTGTCATTTATTTGTATTTTTATGACTCTATCCATCTCTATCCTAATAAATGTTATTTGGAATATATGCAGATATAATCATATATGTTATATATTATGTCTGTATTTAATATATGTTCAGACAATTATACACTAAGATTTTTTTCTCTTAGATCAAGTACCAAGACAAGACCAAGTTCTACTTGCTCACTTCAATAGCATGAAATACACCATCTGTTAGTGGTTATAGTGTTGATATTGGTTGCAGGACACTGTTATGTAAGGAGGACAGAGAAACTCCAGGACACTTCTGGAGAGGTCACTTCCTCATGGAGGTTGAAGGGGAGTAGAACACAACCAGAGAGAAAATCAATTCAAGCGATTGTCCCTTACTTTCCCATTTTAATTGATTAATTTTGTTAAATAGATGTTAGGCTCCATTTCCTCTGTGATATAGAAAGGTTTTATATGAATTCAGGGCCTGACCACTGGATTTGTCCATTGGGGAGGTTCCATTTGTTGTGCCTTTGTTATTTCTCTCAATAAAATCTCCCATTTACTCCTATTTATTTTCTGGCCTTATACTAGACTACAGTTTGAATGGTGAAACTTCTATATCACCTCTACTCTCTAGTGTACTAACCAGTGGTTATAATTATTATTTTTGTTCATTCAACAAGCATTTTCTAAACATTTGTTATGTGCCAGATACTGAGTGAGGCAGACGAAAAGACAAAAATGAAGCAATCGTTGCTGTTAAGGATCCTGTCATAGGTAGCTTTAATCACCTGGGAATATTTGGCTTGAGATTGTTATGCAAGGATTGAGAGAAATCTTATCCTCCCCATCCTCTTCCCACTGGAATCATCTTCTTTTAATTCAGTGTTTTAAATTCAGAATAATGTGCTTTGACACAGAGTTCTAGGAGTTCTGTCCAGAAGGAAACCTTCATTCTCTGTTTTTCTCAGTACTTTGTCAGATGACCTTAGTTTGCTGCTGTCAAATTTCTGCGCTAATCTGTGCCTGCTTTGAACCACCCATTCTTTTTACCCCATTTCATCTTGACATCATGAGACTCCAGAATATTAACCAAAGAGAGTGCTCAGGAATACTTAACAATCAAGTTTTAAAGTGGAATATGCTGTGTATGTCTGTAGCATTATCATTACTCTCCTCCTTGATACTAGAGTAAGAATATATTTTAACAAATTTAACTTTTAAACAATAACTAATATTTTCTAAGCACTTTCAAGTTTTCAATGTACTTTCCAGAGGTAACATTTTAGACCACTGCAGAGGCTGGCAAAGCATTGTATACATTCTTCCTCCCAAGGGTAACCCTTTGCTCTGGACTGAGGCACATGGACCATAGTAGATTGGAATCCCACTCCTTAGAGGTCAAGTTGGTTTCTTTTTTTTTTAATATATTTTTATTTTTTATTTATTTTATTTTATTTTATTTTTTGCTGGGTAGATAATTCTTGGTTTTAGTCCTAGTTCCTTTGACTTCTGGAATGTCCTATTCCACGCCCTTCGATCCCTTAATGTACAAGCTGCTAGATCTTGTGTTATCCTGATGTTATTTCCACAATACTGGAATTGTTTCTTTCTAACTGCTTGCAAGATTTTCTCCTTGACTTGGAAATTCTGGAATTTGGCCACAATGTTCCTAGGAGTTTCTCTTTTTGGATCTCTTTCAGGTGGTGATCAATGGATTCCTTCAATATTTATTTTGCCCTCTGGTTGTAGAATCTCAGGGCAGTTTCCCTTGATAATTTCATGAAAGATGATGTCTAGGCTCTTTTTTTTGATCATGGCTTTCAGGTAGTCCCATAATTTTTAAATTGTCTCTCCTGGATCTATTTTCCAGGTCAGTTGTTTTTTCAATGAGATATTTCACATTCTCTTCCATTTTTTCATTCTTTTGGTTTTGTTTGGTGATTTCTTGGTTTCTCAGAAAGTCATTAGCCTCCATCTGTTCCATTCTAATCTTGAGAGAACTATTATCTTCAGTGAGCTTTTGAACCTCTTTTTCCATTTGGCTAATTCTGCTTTTGAAAGCATTCTTCTCCTCATTGGCTTTTTGAACCTCTTTTGCCAATTGAGTGAGCCTATTTTTCAAGGTGTTATTTTCTTCAGCATTTTTTTTGGGTCTCCTTTACCAAGGTATTGACCCTTTTTTCATACTTTTCTTGCGTTTCTCTCATTTCTCTTCCCAGTTTTTCCTCCACCTGTCTAACTTGCTTTTCGAAATCCTTTTTGAGCTCTTCCATCGCCTGAGCCCACTGGACATCCACCTGGGGTGTCTGGGATACAGAGGCCCCGCCCTCCACATCTTTCCCTGATGGTAAGAATTGTTCCTCATCATCAGAAATGAAAGGTGGGAACATCTGTTCCCCAAGAAAGTAGCTTTCTATGGTCTTATTTTTCTTCCCTTTTCTGGGCATTTTCCCAGCCAGTTACTTGACTTCTGAGATTCCTCTCCACCCCCCACCTAGATCCGCCCAGCTAGTGCTTGGGGTTTGAGATTCAAATGCTGCTCCCCAGCCCCAGGGCTTTCAGCAGCCGGGCTCGGCTGCTATTCAATGTGAGCTTAAATTCTGGTGCTTGGGTGGGGGCAGGGCCACCTCCCAGGCTCAATTCCTTCAGGGGGTTTATGCAGAGACCTTCAGTAATGACCCTGAGCTCCTGTCTGCTCCAGGAGTTCCGGGCCACGGCTGCCTCTGCAGCTGCCTCTGCCGCTCCCTCTGCAGCTGCCTCCCGAGAGGACCCAAGTCACGGAGACACCCTGCTCCCCTCTTGGCCAGCCCAGAAGTCTCTCTCACTGACCTGGAGCACCGGTGGGTGTAGGGGGCCTTCACGGCCACCAGAGGTTCCGTCCCTGAAGCCTGCTCAGATCTGCTCCTCTGGGGCCCTGCGGTCAGGGCAGTGCAGGAGTGGGCTCCCCATCCGGAGTGCGACGGACCCCTGGGGATGGCTTTCCATGGCTCTCTGGAACGGAAATCTCTTCCACTGTGTTTCTGCATGGCTTGTAGTGCTCCAGAATTTGTGGGGAGCTCTTTTTACAGGATATATATGGACTGTGGGTTCGGAGCTAGCATAGGTGAGTCTTTCTACTCCGCCATCTTGGCTCCTCCCCCCAGGCTGGTTTCTTCTTTCTCACTCTTGTTTCCTTGTTAAGTTTCTCACCCTGGACAGGGAGAGAGAAGATGAGGAAGAAGAAATTAATATAGGTAGGAGCAAAAAGGTACTCAATGTCCAATATGAATTAGGTGCGGGGAAGATAATACTAAGCACAGAATACTGATAAACATACATTTGATAAAAACAAGGAAAACAACTTATTAACAACTTATAACTACTGTTACACTCCTTTCATGGTTTGTACTTAACCCTTACCGGGACATAAAGCATTTCACAGGCTTTTTAATTAAGAATTTTATATTTCTCTTTGTCTCTGCATTGTCCAAACAGCCTCCAATCCATGTCTTTGGGTGAACTGGAATATATTTGAGCTGATTCTCTTGATGATGATCATCTTTTCCAAGAGTGTTACATTAGTTTCAAAGGTTTCTTCCCTTTGCCAAGACCCAATGGTAAACAGGATCTCTGGTTCTCTCAAACATATAAAATCATCTCTAAGCCTAGACATATCCATCTTCCTATAGAGAAACATTCACCAAAATCAGAAAATAATAAACCTAAAAAAGGCAAGCAATATCCAGGATCAGGTATGTCTAAGCAGGATATAGTCTTTGGATGCCATTTACTCATGATGGTATAGGAGTCCTTCTTGGTGGAGGTTGGGAAGTGGCTAGATAATGTCCTCCTCTGATTTCTTGGTTTTTCCATGTTTTCCTACTTTCATAGAATCAGTCTTCCATTTGGCAGGCATGCTATACATACCATCTTCTTCAGAGTCTTTATCTTCTTCATCTTCATCATCATCTTTCTGATCATCTTCTTCCTCATCCTGAGTCATGTTTTGCTGAAGTTGCTCTCATTTTTGTGGCTTTGGGAGGCTCAAATTTGCCATCACTCTCATCTCAATGTCCTCTTTTTCAGATTCACAGTCTTTTTCCTTGGTCTTTTCCCCATTTTTTTTTTTTGGCCTTTTTGGTCAGGGGGTTTCTCTTTAGCTGTGGTGACTACTGTTTTAGCTGAAGTTTCTCCCTTCTTGTATGATAGCTTTAGCTGGCATAGCCACTTTCTTGGCAGAAACTATAGCTCCTGTTTTACCAAGAATAATGACTGCTAGGCCAGTAAGGTGGCAGCAAGGTTTTTTTGACTGATGATACTTTCTTTGTTGGTGTAGCTATAACCTTCTTGCTCTTCCCCACTGCTTTCTTCTTCATCTTCTGATATGTTCTCAGCCTTACTGTATTCTCTCTACTTTGGGGAAGGAATAATTTTCTTTGACTTCCTGAATTTCACCTTGATGGCAACATATGACTAGGGGGTCAAGGGTGCAGACATACAGGCAATGTGGAGGCTGAGGGATAAGGAGTCTCTTCAGGATCAGTCCTTTTACTGGAGGAGACTGAGATGAAAGACTGCCCATGTGCATTCTAACATTTTTATCCATGACATAAATAAAAGTAAAAGTGACATCCTTATTAAATTCTCAGATGACAAAAAGTGAATATCTAACAAAGTGAATGACAGAGATAGTATCAATAAAAAAAAAACGACAAACTATATTATTGGGGGGAAGTTAAAAAATTAAATTCTACAAGGCTAAATGTAAAGAACTATACTTATGGTAAAAAAATTGACTTCCCAAGTACAAGATTTAGGAGGTATGGTTTGACAGTAGTTTATCTGAAAAAGATTTGGAGTTTTGAAAAAACTGCACATTCAACATGAATTAGCAATGTTTTATGTCGGCCAAAGAATATAATAAAACATTGGGATGCAATAGGGGAGGCATAACTTTGAGGATTAAGAAGCATCATTCAGATGAATGAAAATCCCAAGAGACAGAGTTTCTGGGTAATTGATAATCAATTTATTAATTAGACTAGCTGACAACTAACAAATTGGTGGTCAGCAGTTTCTCTTGATACCCAAAGACAAAACCATGGAGGACTTTAGAAAAAAGAAGAGCCCCTGACAGAAGAAAATGAACCTTCACTGAAAAACAATTGATGAGTGGGTGGACATATTAATGAGGAGGTGAGCTGAGAATGTGACTCAATCATGCAAATCAGTTGCCTCCAGCAACTGAGACAAAGGAATCCACATCTACCTAGACCATTCTGTTGATTTTCTCCTTTATAAACTGGATTACCTAAACTACAATAAGGGGAGGGGCTATAAGGAGACAGACTTACTTCCTAAGGGAAAGAATCCACCAAGATTAGATTTTGTTCCTAAAGTCTTCTAGTTGGGTGGGGTCCTGCCTAAGATTGCAGAGTATGTACAGAGTATTTGAGCAATCTCATCTATTAACAATGTCCTTCAGAAACTGTCTGACTGATCTATAGAGATTGCTCCCTGAATGAGGAAATGTAAATGAAAAACCTCAGTTTTAATTTAATAATTTACTATTACCATAATAGGAAAAATAACTACTTCTACCACTAGAGTACTAAGCTTTGTTCTGAGCTCTAAAGTTTAAGAAGGACAAAGATAAGTTTGAGAGTGCTCAAGACAAGGCAGCCAGAATGGTGAAGGTGCATGAGACCATGTCACACATAAATCATTTGAAGGAAATGGAGATGTTTAACCTATAGTGGAGAAGATTGGGGACTGAGAACTGAGAGGATGGCTTTCTTCAAGCATTTGAAAATTTGTCATGGACTTGTTCTCTTTGATTGCACTGAGCAGAACCAGGAAAAATGAGTAGAATCTGTAAATAGGTCAATATAAGTTTGATTTAGGAAAACAAAAACAAAAATTTCTAAAAAATATATATCTTCCAAAGTACAATGGACTGCCTTGAGAGGTACTGGGTCTTCTCAATTGGAGGGAGGAGATATTCAAAATTTCTTTTTAAATATATTATAGATTCTTGTTCAGGTATAGGTTGGATGAGATGTCCACTGAGGTCATTTAAAACTCAAAAAAGAAAAGTATAAAAAAAATTCATCTAAATTTCTTTATTTGACACAGATATACTGACAGTCCAGTTCTTGGGTCATTCATAATCAATTTCACTCTTTTCCTGACAAAGTGTCAGCTTCACTTCTAAAAATTAAAGTCAATAGAGCCATTAATTCACATATGGGAATGGCATGAGAGCAAATGACATTTGTTGCAGTTTAAGGCTTCTCTGTTATCTTTTGCATGTTTGTAAAATCATCCCACCAGTATGTACTGGGAATAATTAAAGAAAGAAATGTGAAGCCATGGAGAGGAATATCTAGTTCATATGCTAATTTTTGCTCTCTATGCCTTTGGTAAGTCAACCTCCATCATCCTCAGTTTGCTCATCTGTAAAATGGCTTCTGAGGTCCTTTTCAGGTTCTCATTTATGATCCCATTATTAAAATTTATGCAACAACCTCCACTGTTTCCAATCTGGCATGTTTTCCTGGCACTTAATAATTGGACTGTTGGGGGAGGAGTGGTGGGGAACCTGTTGGCAGAGAAAGTAACTAGTCTGTAGCATATACTTGTGATCCCTTGTCTTAACTGCTGCTTAGCACATAGTCACAGGAGCTTTCTCCTCATTCCCCTTATCAATAATTTTTTTTCCCTATGATCAGGCAGTCAGAGAAGAGCTGTGATGCAATAGCCTATCCCCCTTTGAAGACATGTATCTATCAGAGTTGTCTTTCATTATGAAAAAAAGTCTATTTTTCCCCTTTTTTTTATAAATTCATTTATTTGTTTTTGGTTTTCAATAATCATTTCCATAACTCTTAAATTTTCTCCTCCCCCCTCCCCAAGACAGAACACAATGTTATATGGGTTCTACATATGTATTTTTATTAAATACATTTTCACATTCATCATGTTGCATAGAAGAATTAAAAAGAATGGGAGAAAGTATGAGAGAAACCAAAACAAACCAAAACACAACACGAGAAAATAGTCTGCTACATTCTGCATTTCAATTCCATAGTTCTTTCTCTATATATGGATGGCATTTTGTCTCAAGAGTCCTTTGAGAATGTTTTAGGTCCTTGTACTGCTGGGAAGGGCTAAGTCTATTGGAAACAGTCCTCTCACACTGTAGCTGTTACTGTGTAGTGTTCTCATGGTTCTGCCCATTTCACTCAGCATCAGTTCATATAAGTCTTTCCAGGCCTCTTCGAGATCCTCCTGTTCATCATTTCTCTTAGCACTATTGTATTGCATTACATTCATATACCACAACGTGTTCAGCCATTCCCCAATTGATGGTAGTCCCCTCAGTTTCCAGTTCTTGGCCACCACAAAGAGAACTGCTACAAATATTTTTGTACATGGGGGATATTTTTGTTCCATTTTAATGATCTCTTTGGTATACAGTCCTAGAAGTGATATTTAAAAAATGTCTTTAAAGGTTGTTGGTTCGAATGCCCTGGACCATCCTCAGTGAGCAGCCTATCACTTTATTTTTACTTTGGTGATTTTTAGCAAACTCTTTAAAAAAATTATCTCTCCTGAGTTTTTTTTTCTTTTATCAGGGCAAAAGACCAGAACATAAAAATTTTATTTCAATACCATGAAATAAACAAAAATATGGATTGGTCTTATCATTTTAGTCATACGACAATTGACCAAGTTGTCTAACTGTGTGATACCTGCAACTGACAGATTTAGAGAAACTTTACAATTGGTTACTATTCAATTGCTTTCTATAGCTAGGATTTAATTCACAGCACCTATAGTGTCTGACTCCACTCCTTTAAACTGAATTATATTGTGTACTTTTATTAATTAAAAACACCAGAAAATTGTTCTAGTTTTAAAATAGTCTCAAAGTACATATCAATTTCAGGATAATGACAACATTTATATTTTCTCAGTATCACTACCAGCTATTCTAAAGGACCATATGTCATTATCTGAGATACCTCAAAGAAAAAAGAAGGGATTGTATTAACCTGGGACTTCATCTAACAGCTATCACATTCCAAGAAGCACTTTTTCTTTTTTACTAGCTTTCCTGTATATAATAAAACTTTCAAATGTAATAGACACTGAAATACTGATTGAGATTAAGTCTCTAATATGATCTTTCCAAAGTTCTGTGAATAAAGGTGAAGCCAGAACAAAATAAATATAAATCCTCCAAAACATCTATATCTCATGCACTTGAGGGACAGATGTTCTTTGGCAGGATATCTCAGTAAGCATTTACTACTTCCCATGAGTCCTGTTCACCAACAGCTATCATTAATTGACCAGTGTTTGGAAAGCTCTGTGAAAAGAAAACGTGTTCTATAAATGTAGTATATTGTTTTCTGTGTGAATCAGAAGGTATTTCACAGCAACCACAGCCAAACTTGTTTTCTACTAAATATTGATAATTCCTTAAATAGAGAGAAGCATGAATTTCAATTACTAAACATGTCAGATAAATCAAAAATCTGCTTCATTCAAACAGATCAAATTTCAAGTTACTGTTGACAATAAGATACCTGCAAGTAAATATCTGAAATAGATGGTACTCTGAGATGACTCCATTTGTCCTCTGGGTGTTTTTTTACAACATTGTTCTTCTGGTTGCCAAGCTGCTCTGAGTAGTAAGTTAGTGAGAGCCCTGCATTCTGTTGAGCTATGAGAAAAGAGATATGGTCATCTGAAGCTTGATTTCTCTGGCAAATGCCATGCATACACACAGAGGTGGATTTTATCTTTGTCGAGAAGTTTCAACAGAGGGAAAAATAAGATGGATAGCAAGACTTGGGAAAAGTTGAAGGCATGACCTAAGTCCATGGAGATTTATTGGATCACTATTATGATTCTCAATCAGAAATCAGCTTCCAATTTTCTGCTCTTCTCATTAGAGTTGCTTGTAGAATAACCAAATTGTAAAGAAAGCCTATTAATTACTAGTATCTGCCAGCCTAAGAATACAAAGATAAAAAACCTGCAGGTGCTGTTCTCAAGTAACTTACAGAGTACTGTGGACTATAACTGGTTAATAGATAAGTAAATACAGTACCAATGTCTCTATTCATATATATAATACACATATATGTGCATATACATGCATATATATATATGTGCATAGACAAGATGTTTGTGATAATTGTATGATAAGTGTTCATCTATCGTCCTTCAAAAATTTAGTGCTCAGAATGAAACACAATACTCTTATATAAGCTCTCACTAGTTTAGAGGACAGGGCAGCTAGGTGGTACAGTGGATAGAACACTGGGGCTGGAGTGAGGAAGGCTCTTCTTCTTGAATTCAAATCCAGCCTGAGATACTTACTAGCTTTGTGACCCAGTTCAAGTCACTTAACCCTGTTTGTCTCAATTTCTTCTTCTATAAAATGAGCTGGGGAAGGAAATGGAAAACTGTGCCAGGATTTTTTCCAAGAAAACCACAAATAGGGTCATAGAGAGACCGATGTGACTCAAACAAATGAACAGCGATGGCATCAAGTTTAGAGGCCAAAAGGACTCTATTATTTTCTTAATTCTAAAAGTTATGCCTCCCTTAATGCAATTTAAGATGTGGAATTGGAAAGGAAGAATAATGTAGGATATAGAAATAGCTTGGGAAAGGCATGGAAATGGAAAATGGAATGTCATGTAAAGGGAACCACAAACAATACCTGTTATACTAGAATTTAAAGTGGGTGATAGGGACTAGTGAGTAATCAACCTAGAAAGACAAGTTGGAGGAAAAATTTAAGTGAAATGACTAAGGGAGAACATATTTTTTCCTGAAAGAAATAGGGAACCCTTGGAACTACTTTATTGTGGGAAAGATCTGTTCAGACCCATTTTTTAGGAGGATCAATTTAACAAATTTGAGGAGGATAGACTGGTGAAAGGAGAATCTAGATGGCTAATTAGTAGATGAGAGGTGACAATAGCCTGAATCAGGATAGCAGCTAAGAGAATAGAGAGAAGGGGTAGATGTGAAAAAAATATGGAAGTAGAATTGCCAAGACTTGGCAACTAAGTCATTTTTTATTTTTTTAAATTTTATTTTAAATTTTTTTTATTTTTAGTTTTCAATATACATTTCCACAAAATATTGAGTTTCAAATCTTCTTCCCATCTCTCCTCTCCTCTCTCCCCAAAACACTGTGCATTCTGATTACTCTTTCCCCCAATCTACCTTTTCTTCTATCACACTACTCCCTTCCCTGATTCCCATCTTATTTCTTTTCTTGTAGGGCAAGATAGATTTCTATATCCCATTACCTGCATTTCCTATTTGCCAGTTAGATGCAAAAACAATTCTCAACACTTGTTCTTAAAACTCCGAGTTCCAGCTTCTCTCTTTTCCTCTATCCCCACCCATTCCCACTGAGAAAGCAAGCAATTCAGCATAGGATATATATATTGCAGTTTTGCAAAAGACTTCCATAATAGTCCTGCTGTGAAAGACTAATTCTATTTCCCTCCATTCTATCCTGATCCCCCATTTATTCTATTCTCTCTTTTGACCTTATCCCTCCCTAAAAATGTTTACTTCTAATTACCTCCTCTCTTTTGCACTGTCTTCTATCATCCCCCCACCCCACTTCTCCCCTTCTCCCTTACTTTTCTGTAGTGTAAGATAGATTTTCATACCAAATTGAGTGTGCATGTTGCTCCCTATTTAAACCAAATGAGATGAGAGTAAGCTTCACTTTTTCCCTCTCACCTCTCCCCTTTTCCTCCCATTGAAAAAGCTTTTCTTTGCCATTTTTATGAGAGATAATTTGCCCCATTCTATATCTCCCTTTGTCCTCTCAAATTTTCCTCTCACCCCTTAATTTTATTTTTAGATATCATCCCTTTCTATTCAATTCATTCTCTGCCCTCTGTCTACACACACACACACACACACGTGTGTGTGTGTGTGTGTGTGTGTGTGTGTGTGTGTGTATAATTCCTCCAACAACCCCAATAACTGAGAAAAGTTCCAAAAGTTACAAATATTATCTTTTCCTGCAGGAATGTAAACACTTCAGCTTCAGTAAGTCCTTTAAGATTTCTCTTTCCTGTTTAACTTTTCATGCTTCTCTTGATTGTGGTGTTTGAAAGTCAGATTTTCTATTCAGCTCTCATCCTTTCATCAGGAAAGTCCAATATTTCATTGAATCACTATCTTTTCTCTTGCAGTATTATACTCAGTTTTGCTGGGTAGGTGATTCTTGGTTTTAACCCATTTCCTTTGATTTTGGTAATATCATATTCCAAACTCTTCAATCCCTTAATGTAGAAGCTGCCAGATTCTGTTATCCTGATTGTATTTTTTACAATACTCGATTTATTTCTTTCTTGCTGCTTGCAACATTTTCTACTTGACCTGGGAACCCTGGAATTTGGCTACAATATTCCTAGGAGTTTTTCTTTATGAATTTCTTTCGGGAGGTGATCAATGAATTTCTTTCAATATTTATTTTACCCTCTGATTCGAGAACATCAGGGCAGTTTCCTTTGACGATTTCATGAAAGATGATGCCTAGGTTCTTTTTTCAACCAGAGCTTCCTGGTAATCCTATAATTTTTAAATTGTCTCTCCTGGATCTATTTTCCAGGTCAGCTGTTTTTCCAATGAGATATTTCACATTGTTTTCTATTTTTTCATTCTTTTTACTTTGTTTTGTAATTTCTTAGTTTCAAGTAGAGTTGTTAGCTTCCATCTGCTCCATTATAATTTTTAAAGAGCTATTTTCTTCAATGGACTTTTGAACCTCCTTTTCCATTTGGCTAATTATGCTTTTTAAAGTATTTTTATCCTCATTGAGTTTTTGGGCCTCTTTTGAGTTAGTCTATTTTCAAAGATGCTAATTTCTTCAACATTTTTTTTGGGTCTCCTTTAGCAAGCTGTTGACTCATTTTTCATGATTTTCTTGCATCTTTCTCATTTTTCTTCCCATTTTTTCCTCCACCTCTCTTATTTGCTTTTCAAAATTCTTTTTGAACTCTTCCATGGCCTGAGACCATTGCATTTTTATTTTTGAAATTTTGGATTTGGAAGTCTTGACTTTTATGTCTTCCTCTGATGGTATGCATTGTTCTTCCTCATCTGAAAGGATGGAAGAAAATATCTGTTCACCAAGAGAGTAATCTTCTATTGTTTTCTATTTTTTTCCCTTTTTTTGGGTGTTTTCCCAACGAGTTACTCATTTTTAAGTTCTTTGTTGAGAGGAGGGTATACTCTGGGGACTTGTAAGTTCTCAGTTTCTTCAACTGGCACAATCAAGGGAGAGGAGTTTGCTCCTCTCCTATGTTCTTGTTTAGGAGCAACTACAAGCACTCTTTTCTTTGAGTAGAATTGCCTCTCAGAAACCTCCTCCAGTTCCATCAACCAGCACTCCTCCTCACCCCAGGGCCACCACTCAGGGCTGAGATCCAAATCAATTGCTCAATTCTTCCAGGGTCTTTAGGCCAGAGCTCCAACAAGGGAAGCTACCATGGTCTGGGATCAGGACACCTCTGTGTTCCCTTCTTTCCAAAGTGAAAGTGCTTTCTCACTGACTTTGGAAGCTATCTTTAGCATTTGCTAGTTGAGGAATCTGGGACTCACTGCTGCTGCAGGTGGCACCTTGAAACCTGCTCCAGTCCTGTCCTGCTGCAAGTTGGGCTGTGCCTCACTCCGTACCTGGTGCAACAGATCTTTTCTGTTGATCTTCTAGGGTGCCTTAGGCTGGAAATCTGTTTCACTCTGTTGTTTTGTGGCTCCTTTGCTCTAGAATTTATTTAGAGTCATTTTTTTACAGGTATTTTATGGGCGGTGGGAAGAGAGTTTCTAGACGTGCATCCTTTTACTCTGCCATCTTGTCTCTGCCCCACTCACTCGCTTTTCAAAGAATCAATTAATTAATTTTTAGCTTTCAACTTTCACTTTTTTTGGGGGGAGAATTGCAGTCTAAGTTTCTTTTTTTAAAATTTTATTTTAATAAATTTATTTATTTAACTTTTACATTCATTTTCAAAAAATTTTGGGTTCCAAATTTTCTCCCCATTTCTCCGCTCCCCCTCACGCCAATACACCGAGCATTCTAATTTCCCCTATCACCAATCTGCGCTCTCTTCTACCATCCCTCCCTTCTCTTGTCCCCATCTTCTCTTTTGTCCTGTAGGGCCAGATGACTTTCTATTCCCCATTAACTTTATCCTAGTAGCAAGAACAATATCGACAGTTGTTTCTAATAGTTTGAGTTCCAACTTCTCCCCATCCCTCCCTCCACACCCATTTTCTTTGGGAAGACGGGCAATTCAATATAGGCCATATCTGTGTAGTTTTGCAAATGACTTCCATAATAGTCGTGTTGGGTAAGACTAACTATATTTCCCTCCATCCTATCCTGCCCCTCATTGCTTCTATTCTCTCTTTCGATCCTGTCCTTCCGTGAGTGTTGATTTCAAATTGTTCCCTCCTCTCATTGCCCTTCCTTATATCATCCCCCCACGGAGCTTATCCCTTTCTCTCCCACTTTCCTGTATTATAAGATAGGTTTTCATACCAAAATGAGTGTGCATTTTATTCCTTCCTTTAGTCGACTGCGATGAGAGTAAATTTCATGATTTTCTCTCAGCTCCCCTCTTTTTCCCACCACTAAAAAGTCTCCTTCCTGCCTTGAGAGATAATTTGCCCCATTCCATTTGTCCCTCTCTCCTCCCAGTACATTTCTCTCTCACGGCTTATCTTCATTTTTAAAAGATATGATCCCATCCTATTCAATTCACTCTATCCTCTCTGTCTCTGTGTGTGCATGCATGTGTATTTGTGTGTGTGAGTGTGTGTGTGTGTGTGTATGTGTGTGTGTGATCCCACCAACTACCCAGATACGGAAAAGTTTTAAGAGTTACAAGTATTGTCTTTCCATGTAGGAATGTAAACAGTTCAACTTTAGTAAGTCCCTTATGACTTCTCTTTGCTGTTTACCTTTTCATGATTCTTTTCATTCTTGTGTTTGAAAGTCAAATTTTCTTTTACTCTCTGGTCTTTTCATCAAGAATGCTTGAAAGTCCTCAATTTCACTGAAAGACCATTTTTTCCCCTGAAGTATTATATTCAGTTTTGCTGGGTAGGCAATTCTTGGATTCAGTCCTAGTTCCTTTGACTTCTGGAATATCCTATTCCATGCCCTTCAATCCCTTACTGTAGAAGCTGCTAGATCTTGTGTTATCCTTATTGTATTTCCATAATACTGGAATTGTTTCTTTCCAGCTGCTTGCAAGATTTTCTCCTTGACCTGGGAATTCTGGAATTTGGCCACAAGGATTCCTAGGAGTTTCTCTTTTTGGATCTCTTTCAGGCGGTGATTGATGGATTCTTTCAATACATATTTTGCCCTCTGGTTCTAGAATATCAGGGCAGTTTTCCCTGATAATTCATGAAAGATGATGTCTAGGCTCTTTTTTTGATCATGGGTTTCAGGTAGTCCCATAATTTTTATATTGTCTCTCCTGGATCTATATTCCAGCCCAGTTGTTTTTCCAATGAGATATTTCACATTGTGTTCCATTTTTTCATTCCTTTGGTTTTGTTTGGTGATTTCTTGGTTTCTCATAAAGTCATTCACGTCCATCTGTTTCATTCTAATTTTGAGAGAACTATTTTCTTCAGTAAGCTTTTGAACCTCCTTTTCCATTTGGCTAATTCTTCTTTTGAAAGTATTCTTCTCCTCATTGGCTTTTTGAACCTCTTTTGCCAATTGAGTGAGCCTATTTTTCAAGGTGTTGTTTTCTTCAGCATTTTTTTGGGTCTCCTTTATCAAAGTATTGACCTGTTTTTCATGCTTTTCTTGCATCTCTCTCATTTCTCTTCCCAGTTTTTCCTCTACCTCTCTAACTTGATTTTCAAAATTCTTTTTGAACTTTTCCATGGCCTGAGCCCATTGAATATCTATTTTGGATGTTTGGGATGCAGAAGCCTTGACTTCTATGTCTTTCCCTGATGGTAATCATTGTTCTTCCTCATCTGAAAGGAAGGTAGGAAATATCTGTTCACCAAGAAAGTAACCTTCTATGGTCTTATTTTTTTTTCCCTTTTCTGTGCATTTTCCCAGCCAATTAGTTGACTTCTGAGATTTCTTTCCACACTCACCTTGCCTCCAGATCCTCCCAGCTAGTGCTTGGGGTCTGAGATTCAAATGCTGCTTCCCAGCCTCATGGCTTTCAGCAGGGGCAGGGCTGCTATTGAGTGTGAGATTAAGTTCAACTGCTTGGGTGGGGGCAGGGCCGCTACATGGGGCTCAATTCCCTCAGGGGGTTTACCAAGAGACCTTCCACAATGGATCTGAGCACCTGTCTGCTTTGGGAGCTCTTGTCCACTGCTGCCTCTGCTGCTGCCTCCTGAGGAGGCCTGTGTTATGGAGACACTCCACTCCCCTGTTGGCCAGCCAAACAGACTCTCTCACTGACCTTTGCGCCTGTGAGTGGTTGGATCTGCTCAGCCACTAGAGTCTGTCCCTGAAGTCTGGTGCCACAGGGCCAAGGAAGGGCTGGGCTCTGCTCCGGGTCCTGTGCTCAAGGGACCTTTGGTGTGGGTTTTTCAGGTCTCTCTGGAACAGAAATCTCCTCCACTGCGTTGTTCTGTGGCTTCTGCTGCTCCAGGATTTGTTGGGAGTCCATCTTTATAGATATTTTATGGGCTGTGGGTCAGGAGCCAGCATATGTGATTCCTCCTACTCTGCCATCTTCGCTCCTTCCCCCAACATTCACTTTTATAAGCTTTGGCTCTACGTATACATTCTTATTAAACATAGTTTCACTTTGGTCATGTAGAAAATAATTAGAATAAATGGGAGGAAGCATGGGAAAGAAAATAAACAAATAACAATGACAAGAAAGAGACAGCAAATAGTATGCTTCAATCTGCATTCAGACTCTACAGTTCTTTCTCTGCATGTGGATGTCATTTTCCATCTTGAGTCTTTTGGAGTTGTATCAGATCCTTGCATTGCTGAGAAGAGTCAAATCTATCAAAGTTAGTCCGTGCACAGTGTGGTTGTTACTGTATGCAATGCTCTCTTGGTTCAGCTCACTTCACTCAACATCAGTTCATGAAAGTCCAGGTTGTACTGAAATTCACCTACTCATCCTTTCTTATAACACAATAGTATTCCATTACATTTGTATGCAACAGCTTATTTAGCCAGTCCTCAACTCATGGCCATTCCCTCGATTTCTAGTTATTGGCTACCACAAAAAGAACAGTTTTAAATATTTTTGAACATATGACTTCTTTTCCCATTTTTATGATGTCTTTTGGATACAGCCCTAGAAGTAGTATGGTGGGTTAAAGGTTATGCACAATTTTGTAACACTTTGTGCATAGTTCTAAATTGCTCTCCAGAATGGCTGGATCAGTTCAAACTCCACCAACAATAGTTTAGTGTTCCTATATCCCTACCTCTTCTCCAGCATTTGTAATTTTGTATCTGACAGGTGTGATGTGGTATGTAAGAGTGATTTTGATTTGTATTTCTCTAATTAATAGTGATTTGGTTGATTTTTTCATATGATTATTAATAGCTTTATTTTCTTTCTCTGAAAACCACTTTTTTATGTACTTTGACCATTTATCAATTGGGAAATGACTTATATTCTTATAAATTCAAACTCGGCTCTCTATACATTTTAGAAATGAGTCCTATATCAGAGATGTTAATTTCAAATATTCTTTCCCAATTTTTGGCTTCCCTCCTAATCTTCATTGAGTTGGCTTTGTTTGTGCAAAATCTTTTTAATTTCAGGTAATTTAAATTATCCATAATGCATTTCATCTTGTTATCTATCTTTTGTTTGGCAACAATTCTTGCATTCTCCATATATATGGAAGATAAACTATTTCTTGCTCTCCCAGTTCATTTATAATTTCAACCTTTATATCTATATCTTGTATCCAATTTAACTTTATTTTAGTGTAAGGTGTAATATTGGTCTATGCCCAGTTTCTGCCATACTATGTTCCATGTTTTCCCAGCAGTTTTTATAAAAATGGTGAGTTCTTATCCTAGATACTGGAATCTTTGGGTTTATTAAATAGTAAATTACTATAGTTATTGACTACTGTGTCTTGTGTACCTAATCAATTCTACTGATCTACTTCTCTGTCTTTAAGTCATTACCAACTAGTTTGAATGGTTGCTGCTTTATAATACAAATTAAGATCTGGTATGGCTAGCCCACCTTCCCTAGCATTTCTTTTCATTATTTTCCTTGATATTCTAGATCTTTTGCTCTTTCATGTGAATTGCATTATTATTTTTTCTAGCTATATAAAATAATTTCTAGTTGTTTGATTGGAATGGTGCTGAATAAGTAAATTAATTTATGTGGAATTTTTATCATTATTATATTAGCTCAGTCTGCCCATGAGCAACTAAAATTTTTCCAGTTATTTAGATCTGACTTTATTTATGTGAAAAGTGTATTGTAATTTTGTTCATGTAATTCCCAGGTTTGTTTTGGCAGGTAGACTCCCAAATATTTTATAATGTCTATGGTAGCTTTAAGTGGAAGTCTTCTTTCTATCTCTTGATGTTGGGCTTTATTAGTAATATATAGAAATTTCAATGATTTATGTGGGTTTATTTTATATACTACAACTTTGCTAAAGTTTTTTATTATTTCAAATATATTGTTTACTTTATACTCTAGGATTCTCTAAGTATATCATCACATTATCTAAAAAGAGTGATAGTTTTGTTTGTTCTTTGACTATTCCAATTCCTTCAATTTCTTTTTCTTCTCTCTTTCTGAAGCTAATGTTTCTAGCACCATATTGAATAATAGTGTTGATAGTGAACATCTGTGTTTCCACCCTCATCTTATTGGAGATGCTTCTAGCTTATCCCCATTACATTCAGTGCGTTCTGATAAACAGGCCTATTCACTGAATGGGTTTTGCCTACCCTAAATGAGTACCAAATAGACCTTGGCCTAAAGGGGCCAAGATTTCCCATTGTATACTGGGCCATCTCCAGACATTCTGATGAATATCTGATCACTGGATCCAGATGGCTCTGGAGGAGAAGTGAGACTGGCAACCTTGCACAGCTCCCCTCACTCAAAACAAAGTCAAGTGTAAGTCATGTCATCATTTCTCTGACGGCATGGTCTTCTTCTGCAACAAAGGACAAACACAACAACAAAGTAGACACTGCTTATCATTTTAAGCAAAACTCCATTTATTCCTATTCTCTCTAGTGTTTTTAATAGAAATGGTTGTTGTATTTTGTCAAAAGCTTTTTTTTGCATCTATTGAAATAATCAAATGAATTCTGTTAATTTTGTTGTTGATATGATCAATTATGCTGATTGGTTGTTGAATCAGTTCTATATTCCTGGTATAAACCCTACCTGTTCATAGTGTTGTCACTGTAATCTTTTTGCTAATGTTTCATTAAAAATTTTTGCACCCATATTCATTAGTGGAAATTGATCTTTCATTTTCTTTCCTTGTTTTGACTCTTCCTTGTTTAGATATCATTTCCATACTGTATCATAAAAAAGAATTTGGTAGGACTCTTTATCTATTTTCCCAAATAGTCTATGTAGCATTGGGATTAATTGTTCTTTAAACATTTGATAGAATTTACTGGTAAATTCATCTGGCTCTGGAGATTTTTTCCTAGGGAGTTCATTAATAGCTTGTTCAATTTATTTTACTTTGATAACTCGCTCTTAATGGGGAGTAAATGTGATCCATGAATGTAGCTGAGTAGAAGAATTGTAGTATAACCTACATAAAATAAGGATGTTAGGAGGAAGGGTGGGTTATTGAACAAAGAACCTGTTTTCTATGTGCTTCATTAGTTTCTATGATTCATTGGTTCAAATTCTGCCATAAATACCCTACCCCATACATACTTAGTGCTGTATGAAATGCAGGATAGTGCCTGCATGAAGGAAATCTTTCACTTTTGTTGCTCATGGTGAAGGCAGAGTAAATGGTGGCTTCTTCAGCAAGAAAACCAAAGTATAATTTCTTGTACTTGGTAGAGTAGGAAAGTTAAGGTCCAAAAGTGAAAGCTATGGCATCATTTATCTTTTCTTTCATTATCTTAATGATCAAAAATGACAAAAAATTGTTAAGTAGCTACCAGGTACTAGATACTCTACTAGGTGCTGGCGATTGGGTAACCTCTCCATTGTCCTTGCTTTTAAGGAGTTGACCTTCTAATGAGGAAGGCCGCATGATAACATCTATGTAGATACAAGATATATGCAGCATAAATGGGAGATAAATTAATAAGGCAGGGGGAGAGAGAGATAGAATGGGAGAGCAACAGGGAGAGAGGGACAGAGACAGGGAAGAAGAAACAGAGATAGAGACACAGAGAGAATGATAGAGAGAAAGAAACACACAGACAGACAGACAGACAGACACAAAGACGTAGAGATAGAGACAGAGAGAGCAAGCACTGGCACTGTGAGAGAAGGGAATTGGAGGAGGCTGGAAAGTCCTTTGACAAAAGGGATTTGAGCTGAGTCTTAAAAGAAGCCACACAACCAGGAGCAGGACTGAAACAACTCCAGGTGGGGGTAATAGCCAGTGCAAAGGTATTGAATTAGTTGGAAGATCAAAGATCAAGAACTGTATGTTGGGAATGGCAAGAAAACAGGTGTAGACTGGCTCAAAGAGAACATAGAGGGGAGCAAAATCTAAGAAGACTAGGACATGTAGGAAGGAAGCAACTTGTAAAAGGCTTTGAATGCTAAACAGAGGGCTTTATATTTGATCCTGAAGGTAAAATGGAGGCATTGGTTTTTATTTAGTAGAAGAGTGGCATGGTTAGATCATCATTTAAAGAAGATCACTCTGACAGCAGAATGGATGACACAGATTTGAGGATCAACCAAATAGCTACTGCAAAAGTTCAGATATGAAAAATTGCTCTTATTTTTTTGGCATGTTTTCCTTCAAATTTAAATGCTAGATAGCCACAGTCTCAAATGAATCACAAGTCTATTAATGAGTATCTTGGGCAATTACTTTATGCCCCTTTTCCTTAGTTTTCAAGACATTAGTTAATGTTGAGAATTACCCTTTACATGTTTCTCCATGTCCTTACTCCTTAGATTTTTTATCCCTCTTTTTCTCCCTGTAGACATTTCATAAATATTTCACAATTGCCAGCCAGTTCATCTCCCTTTCCCCTCTTCTTCATGTATTAAGAATGAGAAAAAAAAAGAATTGGGGGATGGGAGGAGGTCAAATCAGAAGTCTTTAAGACAATGTAATAGTTAGTATAAAATTAATTGAGGTAATCGATGCAGATTTTTTAAAAGAGAAGTAAAGTAGAAAAGATGAAATAAAAGTTAGGAAAAGTTTTTATGGAGTGGTCAAGTTATAAGAAAATAGACTGATGGCATGATAGAGTAGCGCTGCGGTTATGTAGAAAGAACACTGAATTGCAAGACAAGATATGGATTCTAGGCATGGGGTCACTGTTTACTAGCTATATTTTCTTGAGCTACTAATTTAATCTTTCTAGGAATGAATTTCTTCACAGGTGAAATAAAACACTTGGACTAGATGAATTTAAAGTATTCAACCTGACCACCACACAGGCAAGCAGGCCAAATATTAACCATGGTCTGAGAATGACAGATTATCCAGCTGATTTAAGGAGTATATTCTGGATATATTGGGGATTGTTGCTGTGGTCAGATGATAGCCTACCATGTTTTCTACCCTCTTTATATCATAAGACATGAAGACTGCTTCCAATTTCCCCTGTCTCTGTGCAAGTACAGGTTTCATAAACCTTCTCAGTTTGGGACATTATAATAAACTTCAGTAAGAACTGTTTGAGCATCTGTCACAAAGAAGTAACATAGAAGCTTCCATATTATCTAAATGGATTTAAATTACTTTTAGCATCATTTCTGTTGCTATTCACTTTTAAAATAAATTAGCAGTAATTGAACTCAAGGTGTACTGCAAATTTATTACCCTACTAAAATGAAATCAAGAATGAGAAGGCAGAGGAAATATTAGTGATTTTAAAATAATATATTGCTAATATTTAAAAATGAATTGTTGGATTGATAAAAATATTTTGGAAACCCCAGTGCTTTTCTTGTAGAATTGTTGGCATGATAAGCAGTGATGCATCAATTTATTTGGCAGATCTGTTCTTCAAAGGTACTCATTTTACAGACTCAGATTGTCAGTGAGTGGTATTGAGTGGACCATTTTTGAAGCAGAATATTTTCTGATATTTTGCAAATCTATCAGTTTAGAATAAAATTAAAAACACAAACAAGAAAAGTTTTTTCACATTTCAAAAGATTATTTTTAATATGATTATTTCCTCTTCCATTATCTTGCTCTAGCTTTACTTTTGTCCATCACTGGGGCTTGGAGCACTCTGCCTTTGTAGTTGGTTTGCCTTGTTAAATATGTATTAATAGAAATTAATTAGAGTAACCTTTTCAAAAGTCACTGTTGAGTTCTTGTTATTATGACTAATAATGTAATGTTTTGAATTTTTAAGTATTTCTCTTGTCATATTTTCAGATAAAGTATTGTTTTGGTTAGGGCTATATAATGGAAAGCATTGTAGACATTATGAGTATAACTTTAATCTTCTGACTGTGAAGAAATTTGACATTCTCAATTGAAGTAGAATAAATTTGCTCTTTGATTATACTACTGTTGGAATACATTTTAAATTTTATTTTTCTAAATTTAGACTCCATCATCTTTATTGTTATCTAACAGAGATAAAGATTATTTTGCTAATTTATAGTCTATCTGTCAAAACAATGTATTTTGAACGTGCATTGTATTTGTTTTCCGATTAAGAGAAATGTGTTAATGCCTTTTGCAAGGTAGTTTCATAAATAGGAAGTATCATTATCTAAGCACTTTATCATGCATTCATATATTCTGTGTGTTTAAGAAAATATTTATTAAGTTTTCCTTTAAGAATGCAAAGTTTTAAGATGGTTCTATAAATACATTTTGCTCAACATTTAACTCCAATACCCCAATGGAATTGTGAAGATCGTGACCACCTGTGTCTACTTATGCTTTGCTACATTTTCCATGTCCTCCTGTTAGTAGGTAGCCCAACATCCTAGTCTGTCCATCCTCTGCCCTTTTGACATTGCAAGAATGCCACTCCAATGAAAGATGTGGTTTGTCCATTAGTTATTTCTCATTTTTATCACATCACCAGCTCATCTTTTTTGATCACATAATTCCTTAATGACTTTCTTTACACCACTTTTTATGGTACATTTTCTACGTTGTGACCATGAAGACCTGTTCCAAGGCTACATTAGCAGAACATGGAGGTATTTGTGCCCTTGAACATTATCGCAGCAGGATATGAGTTCCAGCAGCTTTTACCAAAAGGTTATGAGTATGGTGCCAGCAAGATACTGTGTGTTTTCTGAAAGTCAGCCTAACTTTAGGCATGTAATAATCCTTTGTCATGAAATAAGGAAAAATATGTGGATATTTCTACAATGTATTATGGTCTCTGAAATGCAAGGCAAATGCAAAATACAAAAATATATCTGGAAGACTTTGAAAGGTATGCCTTGGGAATAAACTAGACCCAAGAAGGAAGTCTATGGCTCCTTTGCTTGATACTGAAAGCCATCACTGTTTTAGGAGACTGAAATATGATGAATAATTCATAATTGATCAGTTATACTAGCAAGTCTTCTTTTGTTTAAGCAACCATGAGCTGAGCCTGTGATTGAACTGAACTAAATTTGTTGTAGGAGTGGTTTTAATAATTCAGCTGTGTGAAACTTAAAAGTAGACATTTTAGACATTGCTCATGAAGTTCGCTGGTCATTTTTATGCTGTCTTTCACACCCTAGTTTCTATTCTGGTGATCTCTGTTTATAACTAGTGAACTTGCATCATTTCCAGCTGGGTCCAGAAACCTATGCTGTTGTTCCCTCAGCAATAGCCATGTCATGATCCTCTGTTTCAGACTCTGCTTCCTATTCCACTGACCTTTGCTAGTTCCCTTGCCTTCTTACTGGTGAACTTTCAAAATTTCTTACACAATTCATGACTTTGTACTACTTATTCCAAAGCCAACTTCATAATAAGCTTCTGAAATCTTTCCTCTAGTTTTTTCACCCTTAACTTTTGGAACAGTAATCAAGTCAATACTGTCATTTCTTGAAAGATATGTTAATGAATTCTTCTGTGACTTACTCACTACTCCTATAACTTCTTTGAGCAATGTACTTTCCCTGGCCATATCTCATATATTTTATACACACATGTACATATGCAAATACATGTGTGTATATATATTTAGGCTATATAAAAATACATATAACACATGCACACACTACCTACCTCTTTTGGAATCTCTCTCCTTGAAAGTAGGGCATTACATTTTCTGACACAGTATAAATACTTAATAAATACTTTCTTGATTTGTCATTCATTCATAACAAAGTATCATGACTAGCACTGGCAGATAGGACTCACTGTCTGCCTGCAATGACATGAAAAGCTAATAAGGTAATTAATCTACCAATAATGTATCTTTTAACCAGAAAATATAATTAGACAATTAGTTGAGTTTGGATTTAACAAAGAGGAAGAGGTTCTGGATGCATTTGCTGTATCTTGCAAATTAATCAATCTATCAAGACACAGTGATCAAAATATGTATAATATTTATATTATGCACAGATGTACATATAAATATACATTTGTTTACATGTATGTAAAGATTCAAATGTAAGTTATGCATATGCATAGATGTATATGTTAATAAAATACAAAGGAAGATCTAGCATTTAAAAATGCATGTATGTGTACCATAAGATAAAAATTAAGATTGCTGATAAGAACATGGAAAGAACAAGAATAGACACACTTGAGATTCAGTAGATTGGGACATTTGATGGAAAATAGTTAATCAGTAAAAATTTATTAAATACCTACTATCTGCCAAACTCTGTGCAAAAGTGATGGGGAAACTATCAAATTAAGACTGAAACATCTAAGTGATGGGATACATCAATATAATAACTGCTAGAGTTTTCTTTCTGCTTAAAGCAAAACAGCTAATCTTTCTCTTCTCTAGCCTTTAATGGGATGTTCATCTCTCAAAAAGGGAAGAAAGTAACAAGAAGAATTTCTCTTCTGGATCTGATTTTCATTTAAAATTAAGAGCTGCTTTGCTATAGTTTATGATGGTAATATTGGAGAGAAGTGACCATTTTATTCTGGAATTGTTAATAGAGGAGGATAAAATAACTGCTGACAGTCTGACATGCACTCCACACTTATTTCAAAGGCTATAGAAATGGATAAGTTTATTTTAATGGTTCAAAATTCTACCTTCAGTGAAAATAAGCCCTGGAGGGATGGGAAGCCCTCAAAATGAAATTCTGAAGAACAAAAGAGAAAAAAATATATTGAGTTGGAAAGCGGAAAAATGTCAAAGAGATCAATGTGAATGTATAGGAAATACAATCAAACAATCTGAATTTTAAAAAGAGAGACACAGAAGATAAAACAAAAAGAAAGTAACAGAGGATAAAAACAGTGTGGGACAGTTCTGTCTGATTAGTCAGGAATAATAGAGCTCACAATGAAATGATATTAGAAAGGAAAGAAAGAAGTCGAGAAAATAATAGGTGTTTTACCTGAAGAGGTGAAATAGGGGAAACAAAGATGGGCAAAAACATTACTTAGGAGCAAAAGAGATAATCCTAACAGACACAGGAAAGAAGATACATCACCTGTTGATTTCGCTTATACATTCTCCATAAAACAAATTATCTTTCAACTGGAAAGGATAAGGCAAAAAGGAATAGTAGAGTTTGTACGCAGCTTGCATAGTTAAATAGCTGCTCTTGATGAGCTGGCTATTAGGCCTAAGTGAGATATATCCTGTGGCCACCATAAACATTTAGAAACTTTTACTATGTGCCAGATACTGTACTAAGCACTTTAAAATTATTATCTCATTTGATTCTTACAACAACACTGGAAGTTAGGTACTATTTTTATGCACATTCTGCAGATGAGCAAATTGAGGTAAACAGTAGTTAAGTGACTTGCCCACAGTCATATAGCTAGTATGTGTCTGGGGCCAGATTTGAAAAAAAAAAAAATCAATGTAGCTGTTAAACTACTGACAGACATTTGAAAAATCATGGAGATTGTGAGAAGTACATTCAGTAAAATCACACAAGGAAGACTGAGCTGGTTTTCAAGAAAGGGAGGAAAATGACTAGATCATATATTTTTTTTAACATTCTAAGTTTTTTAACATATTTCAAGCTACTGTGACTCAGTATCTAATAATGTCACCAAAATAAAAATATTGAGAACTTTGCCTATATTAAGAGAGGGAGAGTTTCTTTATACTCTCTCATTATCTTTCCCACTCTTCAGCTGGGCAAATTTTTCTCCTCTATTTTTCTACTCAAATTTAGAATTTCTATGGTCCATCAACTCACAATCACTTTTTACAGGTTGTTGGAAAGTGCTAATTCTTAACATGAATAGCAGCTTCTTTTAAGCAAAAAACAGAAAAAATGATCAGATTGGCTACTTCTGGACTGCAAATATGAGATCATTCAGCATTTCACTCTCTTAGATCCTGCATTGAACAGTAAGAACTTTCAGGAAACAGTTAAAGTTGACTCTTTAAATACAGTACATAAACCCAGTAAGCTCAGGAGGCTACAAATCAGCAGCAATTCTCTCTTCTCCTCTGCTTTTCTTTCTCAAAAGTAGAGTTAGAAATGAAGAAAAAAAAAACAAGCTTTTACAGCATGAAGAACAATAAGTTTCATCTATCTGTGCTAAATTCCGATGAAGGGAAATAACTGTCATTTAAGTTCTTGGCCAATTAAATCGTTTTTTTTTTCTTTCCATCAAACAATAATCTTTAGTTGTTTCAATGCTTCTGACTGTCACATTTCCTACAGAACATATTTTCATCCCCTTGTTATTTCTTTAGCCCTCAGGTTCCCAAATACGTTCATTTGTCATCTTCTTCTCTCAGTTTTCTCTTCTTTAGATGGCGTAATTAAGAGTCTCCTGACTCTCAAAGACTCAATTTTCACTTAAAAATCAACTCTTAACATTCTTTGTGTGAAATCAACAGTTCATTTCCCACTATAGTTTAGCTTCCAAATGCCTGGGTGATTTCTCATTTTCCATTTTAATATTTTTCAAAGGTCAATGAAATGAGGGACAATAATGAGTCCAAATTTCATCATCAAACTCTATGTTCTAAATTGTGTTCCTTCATATCCATATTTTCTTTTTGTTCAATTAATATAAACTAAAATTTTTTACCCCTTTAATATATCAAACTATTTGCACACAAGCTGTGAATCACTATATAGCATTCAAAAAGGTGAATAATTCTTTACCTTTAAGGAACAGTTTATTTTCAGTTAAAAGCTGCTCAAATCACATCTGAAAGCTCTCTGTGTATATATGTATGTGTGTATATGCATTATATATGTGTATATATACATGTATGTACACACATATATATGTATATATGAATTTTGAATTAAAAGAAATTCTTTTCCTACTCTTTTGAGAGATCACAACTACCAGTTATAAGGATAGCAATATCACAGATCCTTTGAACGTTGATATAGCTCCTTTTTGCTTTAAAATCTATCTGTCCTTTTCAGTACCCAGACATAGGCACTAGACTAGAGTATACTGTAGCATGACCTTAAGAGGTCTTTGTACCTTGTGATGAGATCTAGGTTTGAATTATTGTAAGAAAAGTTATTTATACTAAATATTTGCTGATAAAATGTCACACAAATTGGCACAATGAATGGGAAAACTAAATAAGAATTGCAACTTTCCCTCCCAAATTTATTAGTTCATTTGGTTTAAGTTTTCAACAATTACTTCCATAAATTCCAACTCTGTTATCCTCTTACCTCCCTCCCCAAGATGGGGTGTGATCTTATATGGGCATTCTTATTAAACTCATTTTCACATTAGTCATGTTGTGTAGAAGAATTCAAATGAATGGGAGAAACCATGAGAAAAGCAAAACAGAACAAAAGAGAAAATAGTCTGCTTGTGGGGACTCAGATCAGCTGTGTATTTCCATTTCTGCTGATGAGGGGAAGGGAGAGAAATGACCCCTTTGCTAGACATCCAATAGAGATGTAGTGTCAGATTTGATCCAGAGAGAGACAGAGAAAGAGCTAGAAACAGAGAAAATAGACAGTGAGATGGATGCTAGACATCCAATAGAGATATAGTGTCAGATTTGATCCAGAGAGAGACAGAGAAAGAGCTAGAAACAGAGAAAATAGACAGTGAGATGGTTAACATAACTTCCCCTAACCAACCACATACCCTTCCCCTCAAGGAGACAAGAGACCAGTCAGGAGTTGCTGTCTCATCTCAGCAAAATAAAACTTAGGTCTTTTTAGTACCATGCTGGAATACAGGTATGACAGGAATGGGGCAGAGCACATACCCTTTGCTATGGTAAGTGCTCCAGGTTACCCTCACTATACTGCAATGCATGTAGGACAAATGTAAAAATGTGCTTCAAGACAACATGAAAGAGAGATTATTACCAGCAGATCAAGGTGTGTGTGTGTGTGTGTGTGTGTGTGCGCAGGGGTGGAGGCAGGAAGGAAAACTTTGTGGGGGAGCTGCTGTTTGCACTAGGCCTGGAATATTAGGTAGGATTTATGATGTGGTGAAACAATGGGAACTTCCTCTACATAGGCCAGCAAAATATTTTTCATGCAACATCTGAAAACAAAATATAGCTAGAAACCAAATAACTGCCTTGTCTATGAAGCATACTTCTTCTTTGGGTGTATACCTGTGGGCATGTATTAGCCAGGCTTCCACTACTATGGGAGAGAGTGAGTGGCAGGAGTCAAGGATTTTGTACAGGCTGCTAAAATTTATGTTGTATACATGCTTCGGGTTCTGAACCAGTGCCCCAATGGAGTTTATGGGTCCAGCCAAGAAGATAGAATATTTTCCAGGTGAAGAGTTATCATGGAATAAAACACTCCATGTCACAAGTTAAGCAAAACGTGCCTTTCATCTGTCCTTGAAATCTATTACTATGGGAACAAAGCCAGAAAGTGTGAGCAGAGGCTTTTTGATTATGAACCCCAGAGAATTTCTACAAGGGTTTAACTATTGTAAGAGCAAGTTTGTTTTCATGCAGTTATCAGAAAGAAATTCTACCTTCCTATAACTGCTAGGAACATAAAAAAAAAAAGATTAGAAATACATGGATGTTTTGTGGCCAAAGTTTTTCCAAAAAGGAAGAAAAGAAAACCTCTAGCACTAGTAAACAATTATGTTTCAATAGTCAGAAAATAAAAAGGACACTTCAAATTATCTTTTGCAACTGACAATTTTAAAGACAATAGGGTAAGAAAAAACAAACAAAAAAAACTTTGTAAACCAAACAAGCCATGTTTTTCTAAATGATAAAATATGCTTATTTCCTGAGTTTTATTGTTGAAATATACACCTTAGAAACAAGGAAGATCTAAATGAAATTGGTCCCATCTATGTCTAATATTTCAAATATCTCTTCATTTTTAATTCTAATTCTCAACCTCAGATTTGTCTCAAAGAATATTAGCTTTAATATTTTCTTTAACCTGTGATAGATGCACCATAAATTTATGCACAATAATATTTAGCATTTATATGATGCTTTTCATCTACAAAATGCATTATAGACATTATGTAATTCATCTTCAGAATATCCTTATGAAGAAGGCAAATATTGTTATCTCCATTTCACAGATAGAGGAACTGAAAGAGACACAAACTATTCAAGAGGCATAATTAGAAAAATTTCATTTATTTTAGATGGGGGTAGTGGTGGAAAAATGAAACATTAACATTCTAAATGTAAAAAAGCTTAAGACATTAAGCATCTATTATACTAAAAGTATGATATCCTTGCAGTTTCCCACCTACACAACTTCACTGATTATCTCTAAATATTCTGATTGCCTTTTACAATGAACCTGAGAGAAACAAATTAAGTAGAAGTCAAAGTTGCCTGAATGTTTTATCTCTCTCTCTCTCTCTTTTTTTTTTATGGACTAATATGTTTTGAAAGAAGTTTCAAAAAGAACATAACTTTGTTGTTTAAGGTAGTAATTACAGTCCAATCTGGGTTCTAATTCTCCCTAACAGGAATACTAAACAAAGATATAGATAGCCTATCATTTGGTCTTTTCTGTCATGTCTGATTCTTTGTGACCCAATATGGGGTTTTCTTGACAGAGATCTGGAGTGTTTTGTCCTTTCTTTCTTCATTTCATAGATGAGGAAACTGATGCAAGCATCGTTAAGTGATTAGACCAGAGTCACACAGCTAGTAAGTGTCTGAATCCAGATTTGAACCCAGAGAGATTTCTGACTCCAAGCCCTGTGCTTTACTGAGTTGCCTAACTTCCTAGATAGCCCGATAATAACCTGACTACTTGTTTTTTCTTCCTTTTTAAAATCTTTGCCAAATGTTTTTTCAAAAACAAAGTTAAAGAAAAATTATTATCATTCATTAGCTATTGAAATTATCACTTAGCTTTAATTCAGTGACTTAAGATTAAGAAAGTTAGTATCATTCATTAATTTGATAATGATCATATAATTGTAGTTTGGTGATCTTTATATTTTGAACACAGCATCTGTTAGACAGTCTGTCCAACTGCTGTATCTTAGAACTGTGGGTCATGATCAGTGCTTTGAGGCTTGAACATCTGAAAGAACCATGGTCATCATTAATGCACAACAGAATCTTTAATGATGGGGTTCCTAAAGGACCAGTTGATTTGAGTTCAATTTCATCAATTGCTAAAGAAAAACTGTGGTTGCTATATGGTTGCATCACCATTAGTTACTAAAGGTGATATAGGATCCCCACTAACCCTAACGTAACCTGATTTAGTGTCAGGTTCTTATTCTCTGAGATATGACATCCTTCCTCTCCCAACAGAGATTGGATGTGCTCTACCACATGCAGGACATTATCTCATGTTGAGCTTGTATACTGTGTTTTTTTTCCCCTACCCCTATAATAGTTACACTGGAGGTCCCCTGGGGGCAACTAGTACAGATGATATCTTGATGTATTGGTTATTCAGTCTTCCAGAAGCATCTATTCTGAGCCGGGTGCCTCTTTGCAGACTCCATAGATCTATAGATAAAGCACTATTGGTCTTCAGTTCCCCATGTTCAGTTATCATACAAAGACTCTGTTTACTGCTCATATCTACTGCCATCCTGTAGGAATTCCAAATTCAATAGTAGTAATAAAGAACTCATCATCTATACCCTCTCCCTCCAAAAAAACCCCAACAATACAAAACAATCCAATTCTCTCCATCTTTCAAACTCTCCTATTTATGTTGAGGGCACTCAGTACCAGAACCTCAGAATCATTCTTAACTCCTCACTCTCTTTTGCCTTATATAGCTAATTAATTTTAGTATTTCCTACATCGGTCCTCTTCTCTCCACTTACAATGCCACTATCCTTCCTCAGGCCCTCATCACCTCTGCACTGGACTATTGTAATAATTTCCTAGTTGACTTCCTTTTTTTTAAAAAAAATATTAACATATAATTTATTTTTCAGTTTTCAACATTCACTTCCACAAGAATTTGAATTCCAGATTTTCTCCCTATCCCTCCCTACTCCCTACCCCAGGATAGCATGCACCCCTTCCACCCTTTACCCCAGTCTGTTCTTCTTTCTATCACTCCCCCTTCTTCTACCCACCTCCCCTCTATTTTCCTGTAGGGAAAAATTGTTTTCATAATACTTGAATGTTTCTTTCTGACTGCTTGTAATATTTTTGCCTTGACCTGGGAACTCTGGAATTTGGCGACAATATTCCTACAAGTTTTCCTTTTAGGGTCTCTTTGAGGAGGCAGTTGATGAATTCTTTCCATTTCTATTTTACCCTCTTGTTTCAGAATACCAGAGCAATTTTCCTTGATAATTTCTTCAGCATTTTCAGGGGTTTTCTTTAGCAAGCTACTGACTTGTTTTTCATAATTTTCTCGCAATGCTCTCATTTTTCTTCTC
Source organism: Bettongia penicillata ogilbyi (assembly GCA_023548195.1). Lineage (NCBI taxonomy): Eukaryota > Metazoa > Chordata > Mammalia > Diprotodontia > Potoroidae > Bettongia > Bettongia penicillata. The sequence goes on from JAJHZJ010000511.1 coordinate 3,332,941, forward strand.
AATTTTTCCTCTGCCTCTCTTATTTGATTTTCAAAATCCTTTTTGAGTTCTTACATGGTCTGAGAGTATTTCGTATGAGAGGAGGGCACAGGGTAAACTCGATATGAAGGGATGATATTGAAAAAAGAAAATTCAGATTTGAGAAGAATGTAGTAAGAGAAAGAGAAAGAAAGGGAGAGGTAGACTGTAGCAAATCATCTCACATAAAAAAGTTAAGAAAAGACTTTTTTAGTGGAGAGGAAGGTAAAAAGAAAAGAGTGAACCTTACTCTCATCAGACTTGGTTTCAGGAGGGAATAATATACTAACCCAATTGGGTATGGACGTTTATCTTATCCTATAGGAAAGTGGGAAGGAAGAGGATAAGAGAAGGGCTGAATAATAGAAGAGATAGCAGATTGGGGGAAGGGGTATTGAGAAGCAAACACTTTGGTAGAAGGGAGGTCAAAGAAGATAATAAAATAACTAGAGGGCAGGACAGGATAGAAGGAAATACATAACATCACTTTTATGGAGATATTTTACATGACCTTACATGTATGGCCTTTATGGAATTGTTTGCCTTCTCTTAGATGGGGAGGGGAGAAGGGAGAGAATGTGGAACTCAACACTTTAACAATGAATGTTAAAGGTTGTTTTTATATACAACTAGGAAATAAAATATATAGACAATGGGGTATAGAAATCTATCTTACCCTACGAAAATAGAAGTGAAGGGGACAAGGAGGTGAGGGGTGATGGAAAGGAGGGCAGAATGGAGGAAAGGGCAATCAGAATACACAGTGTTCTGAGGTGGGGGGAGGAGGGATATGGGGAGAAAGTTTGAAATTCAAAATTTTGTGAAAGTGAATGTTGAAAAATGAAAACAAATAAATTTATGCCAAAAAAAGTCTCAAATGGGAAAATAAACAACAACATAAAGGAGTAGGGCTTAGCTTAATGGGATAAAAGAATATGACAGTAGGGTTGGGAAGCATGGTAGCTTTCTCTTGGCTAGCCAGAGATTCTACAACAGAGAATTGTCTTAGGCTGCCAGAGATTCTGTAATATCTTAAAGAAAAAATGGTGAAAGTTTGCTAGCTACAAAGGAAAAACCAAGGCTTAGTTCCCAATCCATGTGTTCTCCATGACCAGGGAAATCTGAAATTTTGCCAGGATGCCCCAGTGTACTTGGATTCTAAATTGTTTTTAAGTAAATCATGGATTCTTTCCCTCTGTTAAACACTTTTCAAATTATTAACTTAAGAGATTTTGCAGTTTCAACATTAATTTGCACTAAAGTTCCTTACCTTTCTCTTAATGATGTTCTCAAATATCTGCGATATGTTTTTACTTACTTTGTTTTTGACTACATCAAAAACTTCTCTTTTGTAATGTTCTGCCTTTGAGAAGCTGAAATTTTAGAGATTACAGTGAAAAAAGCAAGTACAATCCCCCCTCCCAAATCAATATGGAACAGGAAATGATGGTGATAGCATCTAATCTAATTTCAAGATTTTTTGAAGTTGTGCTATGCTTAAGAAGTACCCATACTGAGTATTTAATTGAGTAATTAAGGTTATTAAGCAGGAAAAAATTCACTTTTAATTTTAATAAATGTGTATTTTTTTCAAACAGCTACCAAGTTGTTAGGATTTAAATATTAAGTTGTTTGACTCTAACTACTTAGTAAATGGAACTGTTGGATATTTGTTTTGGCTTTAGGGTGCCAAGAAAAAAAATGTTGTGACACTGCCATGAAACAAGAAATTTTGAAACCTAAGGAATTCTTCTGTTTATGTCACAGAAGTGGAACACTGAATGAAATGTTTGTGACTTAGAGAGTCTCAGTTCTATCTTGTCATAGCTTGACTTTACTCAGCTGAGTTCTTTCAGTGTCTACCATGCACTAATAAATAAAAGATAAGTCATGAGTGTAGGAGTAAGATACTGAGGTCACTGCCATTCAGCCAGCCCTGAAATACTTCTGGAGGTGAAATATTAGGCTGGACAGCTGTGGAGAATAGACACTTGAAAGCTACGACATGGATGAAGTGACAGAAGAGAAATTTTTAAAAAAAATGACACAAAATTGAAGAAATGAATCATGAATATCACAAAACATGACTTCAAAGAATAAAATATGGCCATGAATGGTGACCAAGAGGGAAGTAAAAACTTCCTGAGTAAAAATATGGGGCAGGGCACTGGGCCAAAAGATATTTGCAAACAGCATCTGTGGCTGCAGCCCCAAAATAATTTTTGTCAGTGGTTTTGGTAGTGAAAACCATATATTTATCTTTTCAGTTTCTTAGACAACAAATACTATCAATAGCACTAGCTTTACATGTGAAAAAATAGAGACTGACCCTGTGATTTCATTGATATTGGGAATTTGAGGGGAGGCAAAATTCCCTCTACTGATGGTAGGCAACATCTCCACTGTAACTTATGATCTTAGACAGTTGACTGTGCAACATGGGAGACATTGGCACAGGACCATCCAGCATGGCGTGCCCACATCTATGAGCAAAGCAGAATTGAGACAGCACAAAGTAAACGTAGGATGCACAGATTTGGTGTGTCCACTCCCAATATTCACCTGGACTATCTGTGCCCAACTTGTGGTAGATCATTCCGAGCTCATATTGGTCTGATGAGGCAGTCGGACCCACTGAAATTTCACTTTATCATGGTAATGTCATTTTAGTCCTCTTTGAGAATGCAGGGTAACAACCAACTCACCAAACAACCAACATTTGTGATGGTTTAACTAATTGTTCTGGGATCACATGGCCAGTGTGTTTGGTACTATGTCATACATGAATCTTCTATTTTCCAAACTATCCTGACTCTATACGTTATGGCACATTTCACCTAACATTAGGAAGAAATGATCTGTGGAAACACATAAATGCTGATCAGAGAGCTGTGAATGAGGAAGAGAAGTATAGACTGAGAATTTCCCAGAAGGATCTGGGGAGCTGTTAAGAACCAATTGTAAATAACCCCACAACCCTTGCCTTTTTTTCCTTCAGGATGGGTGATTCTTTGAAAGTCTCCGACGCTCCAGGGATATACAGCGCAAGGGAAATTATCTCTCCCTTGCCTGATGGAAACAGAAGTTCAGAGCTCATTGGCAAGTACTGCAATTCCTTAAGGCAGAATATTGATTATGGGAAAAATGGAGAGATTTCTATGTCTTATTTTCTTCAAAGATGACAGACCTTTCAACAAACTTTGACAAAGCTTAGACTTGGCAGCTCAGTTGAAGGAAATAATGTTTCAAAGAAGTCTTGAACTGAAGGATAAGTGACAAGTAGGGTGTAAATGAGATTTTGGGGGTATAAAGAGGTCTGTTCATCTCAGAATCTGTAAGAAGTTTCAAAGAATGAAAATGGCAAGTCATTTTCATTGTCTCTGCTCATTGCATTGATTTCTGCTTCATTTGGTGAATCTGACCTCTGAGCCACTCAATGCCTTTTTCCTAGGTGGTACTTGAAAATTCTATGTCCAGTATAAAATACCAGGTGTGTGGGTGTTAGGGGGATTTTTTTTTTGTCTATGAGATGGAATGGTTTAGTAGAGATACAGCTGTCTATAGCATTTTTATTTGCAGATCATATTTCAAATCTAGGGTAACTAGGAAATAATTGCCAATGAATCTCTGCTGTGGAGTAATTGGTAAACTTTTCAAGGTCTTTAGTGGGAAAATGAATGTGACTAAAATACTCAAAAGGAGGTAGGAATATCAGCAGAAAAACTAAGACTTGAAAGGATGTGGGGGCTCTCTTCCTTATTAGTGAAGATTAAAACATATTAAGAGGGTTCTATGAGGACATTGAGGTGCTGCTTGTACAAGTCAAGAAGTCACTAAGCATTCATTAAGTGCTTATTATGTGTCCAGTATGGTGTTAAGATGTTTTTTGAGGTCAAGAAATATTTCATTTTGCCTTGATATCTTCAGTGCTTATTGCCATGCTGGACACATAGCTGATGCCTAATAAATGCTAGGTAGATTGGATTACACTGATAGTGTGCTGGAGAAAGATAATTTCAGTCCTCACCTGATAGTTTTCTTTCTTAAAAAACTTGTTTTCTTAGTTTTTGTCCTTGAAAAGTTTGTTGATCCTTTATTGTCTTGTATCTAATGGATTGACCTCAAGGAAAAGAACTTATTTTCCCAAAGTGGCTGGTGCTTTTCCATGTAAAATGGTACATGGCAAAGCCTCATTTATAGTTACACCTGAAAGATATCACTTTAATCATGAAAATATTTTAGTCCAACACAAAATGATGAATGAAATGATTTTTTTTCTTTTAGTTTAGCCAAATCAATAACATTTCACCTGAACAGGTAGACAGGTGGTGTAATGTATACAGCTCTGGATAGAGTCAAAAAGACTTGAATTCAAAGTTGGCCTCAGACATTTTCTAGATAAGGATCCTGGGAATCCATTTAATTTGTATCTGCCTCAGTTTTCTCACCTGAAAAATGTAAACAATAATAATAGCATGTAATTCCCAAGGTTGTTGATGGAGGTAAAATAAGACAAAGTTTATAAATCTAAAACACTGTATTACTTTAAAGCACTGTATAAATGCAAGCTATATGATTTGTTAAGATAGCAAAGACAGTGAATAGTAACAGAGATGGAAAATGGGGCATCTTGGCATCTTAAAGAACAATATAGCTGCATGGAGAGGGATAATGTGTAGAAAATTGGAAAGACAAAAATAGACAAAGTTGTAAAGACTGTTGAATACCAAACAAATTAATTTTTGATCTTGCAGGTAATATGAAAAATCAAGGACATATAGCTATTTAGTGACAAAGACAGGAATACAACCTAGGTCCTTTGGTACACAAACTGGTTCTCCTTTTCAGTACATAGCATTATGTGAGAAATCACAACTTTCTCTGCATTTAGAGAAGATTATGTAGCTAGAGTTCTTTTAGAAAGTGAAAAGAATATATTCTAGTTACAATTAAATAAAAGATGACTACATACACCTACAAAAATTGGAAAACCTCAGGGACAATAATATGTTTGCCTTTGTGAGCCATTGGCCTTTCCCATCTGCCCCTTTTCAAAGACCTTTTAAATATATTCTCTCCTTAGTTTGTTTCATTATTTGAAAACTGATGGCTAAATAAAAGAATGTATCATGCTGTTTTTCAATTTAACCCAAACAAGATACTTAATAAATATAGCACTGGATTAAAATACAACCTAGTCATGGAGAAAGTATTTTAAATCCTGTTTTCAAAGGATAATATTTGAAAATTGGCTTTGTATAATGAGATGGCTAAGAATTTCCCAAGGTTTACCTCTGAAAGTTAAAAAAGATTTACCTCTGAAAGATTACTTACCTTCCAGCATTCAAAACTCACAGTCTGGTTATGTTAACCATCTTAATCTACTGAGTGGACAAAATAGTATTTAATACTCTGCTATGTAACAAACATATCCAAAATTGAAGAAATAATATAATTCATTAAATGCATGAGGATAAAAAAGTACTGAAAGTCTGTGTAAATAAAATCTGTACACTCACCGGAGACATACGGAAGGAAAGTAGTTCTCTGTGCATTTCATATATGCAATTCAGAGAATATGCAGATTTACCTGAGAAACCACTGCAATTGGGGGTCCTTACTACATCTGTTGATGGAACTGAGACCTTGACAATACTCCTACCATAAAAGCTTAAAATCCCTGATAGTTCAATCTTTTTCCACTAAAAAAGAAGAAAAAAAGTTTTAAAATGTGCAGAAGAAACATTTTTCTGCATTTGCTAACTACAAGGGTTAAATCTGATTTGTAATTTAATTTTTAGCTGAGTTCTGGAATGGAACATTTAATGTTCCTGATATTTATTCAATTAATTTTTATAGGATACCTATAGTTAATTTCAATTCAATAAGCATTTGATAAATGCCCTCCACAAGCAAGACACTGTAGTATGGCTGGAAATATAAATATGAAAAATGGTACCACTCTTATCCTCAAGAAACTTATAGTCTAATGCATCAAGAGGGTGCTGTAATTATGATATAAAGTAGAATATGGTGAGGATAAAGGAGAGATACAGATATGACCATATAAGAAAATTTGAGTTGGAGAGATCGTTTTATATTTAAGAGATTGGGAAATGCTTTATGAAGGAAGTTGTACTTAAAATGCGCCTGGAAGAAAGTGGATTTCATTAAGTTGAAGTGTGAAAGTCGTTTATATTAGGTATGGAACTTAGTCTGCATGAATGAGCAACTGTTAGCCCATTTTATCTGAAACATAGATTGTGTGAAGGAGAGCTGCATGAAATATAGACTAAGGATTGGTTGGAAACAGTTTGCGGAAAACATCACTTTACCTGATAAAGGAGTTTATACTTTAATTTGTAAACAATAGGGAGCCACTGAAGATGCTGGAGCAACCAACCTGAAAAAAGTTAAAAAATCAAATTCAGTGACTTTGTCCATCTTAAAACTGACTTTGCTCTTTGATCTATTTTAATTGCTAGGTAGCATCTTGGAAGTCATTTAATCCAACCCATACCTTAATAAATATTACCTCATAGCACACCCCAAAAGTATTCATATAGTATTTACCTAATATTCATTAGATCAAGGGTACATATAGAGAGGCTGGCCCTAGCAGGGAGAAGGACACCTTCATTTTCAAAGACTAGAAGAAAGGAGGAGAGAGTGAGGGATGGCACTGAGGAGTTCTGTGGTGAATAGAAGGGGAAAAGAGGGAATTCACAGAGAAAGACTTGCTCTTCTCAAAGTCAAAATGTATGATTCTTAGCTGAGATGATTGAAGAGACATTGATGTGAGAGTCTTGAGGGAAGAAGTTTATGATAGTTGCTGTGGGGAATATGATAAAGAATCATTTAGGAAGGAATTTCTAACCGCTCTGAAGACAAGATCAGCTAACCCAAAATTGTAGTAAAGTCCAGAATGATTAAACTTAATCTCAGCATGTGCTCTGCCATCAATCCCTTTGAAGACATAGATATCACCTTCCTACCAGGATGAAGCATCAGAGAACAGTTTTTGTTGATGATCTGTCTAGTAATCCTCTCTCAAGATGAAAAGTGATTAGTCTTATGTGATCGGTTCTTGGTGAAGCCTTGCTGCCTATGCTACTCATGATTACTATTTACCTTTCTAGAGTTTCACCAGCTGTTTAAAAATACAGTCAGGAATTGTTGCATGAATGGAAGTCGAGGACCCAGGTTTACAATTTTCTGACTCTTCATCTTTTGGAAAATTTGGACTTTTTCTCTTCTTTGTTCTTAAGGTACAACTCTTGTGCAATTATCCAGTTTACTCTCCTCTGTCTCGTTCTCTCTGTGTCTTTATTTGAGTCTCTTTCTAAGCCCCACCCCTCTCTCTCTCACACCTCCCCACCCCTGTGTTCACAGTACCTAGTCCAATTCTTTGCACATGGCAAGGCTTTAACAAATGTTAGTTGACTTGCGGAAATAAACTTATCAACAAAAAGAAATAACAATCATAAAACAAAGAACGTATCTTGTGAAAGTAGCGCATCTTTCAGTAATAAAGAAGTGGCTGAGCAAATTCTCATATAATATTGCAACAAAATTGTGCTGTAATAAATGGAGAGATTTCAGAAAAACCTTGAAAGCTGTATGGACTGATACAGAGTAAATTAAGCAGAACCAGGAGAAGAGTTTATACAGTTAGCAACATTGTCAAGGCAACTAAATTTGAAAGACTAAAATATATCTGATTATTGTATTAACCAATTATGATTCCAGAGGACCTATAATGAAGTATGTTAACTATCTCCTGTCAGAAAAAGGAGGGACTCAAAGTGCAGATGCAGACACACACACAGACATAACACACATTTTTCCTTTTAACATGGTCAATGTAGGAAGTTGTTTTGCTTGACTATTTAAAGTTTTTTTTTTCCTTCTTTTTCATATGGGAAGGGGAAGACTGAAGAAAATAAAATAGAATGCTCATCGTTCATTGAAAAAAATTAAATGGAAGTGATAATTCTACTGTTCTCTGCCTTGATCCCACCTAGGCAATTCATGTTCAGTTGTGGGACCAGCAGTTTAAAAAGGACATTGATAAGATGGAAAGTTCCAGAGGGAAGAAATCAGGATATTGAAGGGCCTTAAACCCATGACATATAAGGATAGGCTGAAGGATAGTTTGGAAAATAGAAGATTCATGTATGACATAGTACCACTCTTCAAGTATTTAAAGGACCATTTTGTGCAAAGTGAATTTTCCTTTTCCTTTTTTTTTTTTTTTGTTTCTCACAGAGGGCAAAAGCAGATACAGCCAGTGAAAGTTGAGTGAGGCAAATTTAGACTTAAAAAAGAAAAAAAACCTTCCTAGTTATTAGAGCTATTCAAATGTGAAATGCATTGCCTTGGGAAATAGTACCTTCCTCTTTATAGGAAGTCATCAAGTAGAAGCTAAATGATGATTTAATTATATTGTAATAGGGATTCTCTTTTGGGTATGGCTTAGATGAAGTGGTTGCTAAAGTCTCTTCCAAGTCTGAATCCTATGGTTTCATGAGTAATAATTTTTTTATTTTTGCTTTGCACAGAGTAGGTGCTTGACAAACTCTTGATTAATTGAACATTAGTAATTTATCTTCTATTGCATTTTGATGTACTACCTTTGCATTTTGTAGCATTGATTGCCGTAATCCACCATGCCACCCAGTTATCCTGTATGGCATGTAGTAGGTACTTAAAAAATGTTTATTTACTTTTTGATTGATATATTGCATTTGCTTAACATACTGTTTCTTTTAAGGAGAGCAAAGACTTTTTTATATCTTGCTTTTTTTATCTGTATTATCTGAAGGAACCTATATCCTACAATCCTATATTACTCACTTATCTTTTTCTTTTACATATGCACCTCTTTTTTCTAAAGCTGGTATAGATGGAATTTTTCCTGTGAGATATATGATTACTAAATAATCAATTGTTGGGGATATCCAGGTTTCTTTTCTCCCTTCCTAAATCCTTATTATATACTAGGCCAAGCCAGCATCTGAAGGATATGGTTGATGGATGAGACTGCCCAAATTCTTGGGAGTACATTCCTTTTCTTTAGCTCTGACAGGTTTGGACAGTGGGGTAGATCCTTTTCTAGGTTGCCTGAGGCTGGGTCTGAGAAAGAGAATGATCAGAGTCATGTCCCCCAGGCTCTTCTTAGAATAAATCTGCCTCTCATGATGATAATCATTCTTCTCACTATAAGAGTTGATTGCCACTCTCAGGAACACCCACTCTTCCAAGGGCACATAAATATTGAGTGAGTTCCATGAGGGGTCTTTGGCATTCCAGTGTGCCACTGACCCCTGTTATTAATATTGATAAAATTATTAATTATCCAGAAACTATACCTCTTGAACTTCTCATATGTCACCCCTGGAACTAAAGCAATGGAGAAACTTAATAATTCTCCAATATTCTGAGGCTGGCGTAACCTTATGTGTTGGTTCTTCAAGCTCTCCCCTTTTCCCCAGGTTGGTGAGGTGAAGCTTACCTCAGTTAAATACAGGAGCTAATGTCCTTCTACATGTAATAGGAGGATAAAACCATAAAAATAAAACAGAAATGGAACTTGATATACAATCTCCAAATTTTTCAGGTGAGGAAATTTAGGCTCTGAGAAATTAAATGACTTGTGCAGATAGTAAAAGAGTCTAACCCAGCTCTTCCTAAAACTTCCGCTTCCCAGTTTAGCTCTTTATTACTATTTTGCCTTTGCTATATTTTGGTAATTGATTTGCCTTTAGTGACATAATTTTTAATTAGTTTTATTTTATCCTTTCCTTTTCTAACATCAAGTTTTAGAAATAATTTCCTAAGGATATTTGACTCAAAAGGAAATATATCAGAATCACTATAACAGATCCTTAAAACTGGAAGATTGATCAGAGGCCATCAAATCTAACCCATATCAGAACTAAGTGCTTTCTATAATAAATTTATCAATGAGTAGATTCATAGTGGAGTTGAGAGACTGGAAGAAATTATTAATAATACTTTGCATGTAAGAAGTGATTCAAAAGACTCCACTGAAGATACGTATGATTGCCAATTGCAATGGGCTAGTAGCAAACACATAGTCAAAAAGTTACACTGGAATGAATCTAGGAAGTATAGAGTTGAAAAGAAGACCTCCATGTTAGGTAGATCCTTTATGGACGACATGGGTGGATATCACACAGGAGGAGAATATCTAGAGTGAATTATTTCCTATCCCTCCCATTGGAAGGAGTGCCAACATTATTGCCCAGAAGTGTTTTCAAATGGCCACAAACATCAGCAAATGTTTAGTACCACCTCTGATTTTAATTGTTAATGTTCACACAAAGAGAGTAATACAAAACTATTAATTGATAATATGTTTCCTAAACAGCATGGATGTTTGTCTGGGCCTTGCCTCCAGCACAACTGCAAGGGATTAACGGCATCACTGGTGGTCTGGTTTGGCATACACACAGAATAGCTTTAGGGAGGTAGTGTGAGGAGAATACAAATTTGGTGAAATTGCTATGATAATCTTGGGGCTTCTTTATGTGATCTTGGCCTCAGCTCTTTGATAATTTTAGCTGGATGTCTCTTGTTGGAAAACCTGCTTTCAGTTTCCCTGCCTTTACCAGGGAGCTGTACAAAGAGTGCAGAACTTGGAGTTATAAAACAAATCCAAATTCTAATTCTACCACTTGTAACCTGTATAAACTAAGGCAAGTCATTTAATCCCACTGGGACCCAGTTTTCTCATTTTATAAAATGTGGGAATTCAGGTGGTAGAAGGAATAAGATAGCATCTAAGATGTTTTACAGTTTGAGACCTATTTTTCTGAGTAAGATCAGATTTGCAGGGCCTTGAAAATTAGACAAAGGGGACAAATAAAAGGGACTTCCTGATTTGGGATAGTGAATCTTTCCCAAATGATTTCTCAGTATCTTTGAAATCACAAGGGACAAATAAGCATTTTAAAGTCCAGTTGAAAGACTGTTTAATGCATTGGACAGTGTAAACTTAGCATCATGGAAGAATTTGTAAAATATTATAAAAAGTCTAATTTTTCCAAGTGAACAAGAAGAAAAATTATTCTCATCAAGCATTTATCATGATAGAAAGAGGACCAGAATAGTTTCCACAAATTTCAAATTAGAAATATAATTGAAGACTAAGAAGATGTTGGTCTGGAAATTGATATTTGATGCAATAAATAATAATAGGTCATTTGATTTTCTTGAGCATGGGATAGTATGTTGACATTTTGTTGCTATTCTCTGTGTTTTCAAAACATGTTATAATCAATAGTAACTTGCACTTGTCCCATGTTCTTGTTATTTCTCCCTGAGTTTACTCTTAATTATAAAAGAACTTAACATATTTTTGATGTTTGTGCAAAGCACTCTTTAACCTTCATATGATGAAGTGCTCTTAATTTCCTGTGCATGCTGAATTCTTACAATCCCTAGATCTTCTCCCCTGTTCCACCTCCTCCACCCCCAGTCAGTCTAATTAGCCTTCTTTTTACTTCCTGTATTCCCTTCAGGGACACGCAGGAGGTCAAGAAGGGTGTCAATTAAATTGTGAAAGCCACAAAACTTCCTTTTGAATAAAAATGGTTCAGAGAGAAGTGGGATTTTTCATCATTAAATATTTAGTTACATCCTTCAATTCGACCATGTTAAATTTAGAAAAAAACATGCTCTTAGTGCATTCCAAATTCTTTTGGAAATGAGAGAAATCTCCCCCACTCCTCCCAATCTGGAGGGAAATTGTAGACTACCATCCTAACTAGTGTACTCTTACTACTACTCTCCCCTCTTGTCCTTATCTATTTCCTTCCAATGATGGTGCTTCTTTTATGTAATTAAGGAGCAGTCCTTGTACCAAACATTTCATCTCCCATCACTGTGACTTTGCACAGTCTGGGTCTTATGCTTGGTATGCTCTCCTTTCCAACTTCTGCCTTTCTAACTTAAGGTCTACCTTCTTCTACAGGTCTTTCCTGACTCTTCCTCATCTTTAATGTTTCTTTATCATTTTGTATAACTTGATAATATTTACTTTTCTATGAACACAATGAATCCCTCCAGAAGAACAAAAATTCACTGAAGGCAAAGGCTGTTTTATTTTGGTACTTATTGTCCCAGTTTCTGGAACTTTTTTTTGGTGTGGGTTAGATCTATGATTTCACTGGTAAGAAAATTCATAGAGAATCACTAGTGAGTTTAAGAAACTTATCCAGGGTCACACAGTCCATCTGTGACAGAGGCTTAAACTGTACACTTCTCTTCCTCACTATGAGGCCAATAACTTAACTAGATGTGGCTAGGTGATGAATGGGTAGAGAACCGGGCCTGGAGTCAAGAATATCGATGCTCAGGCACTCCTATATTTTTGTGCATGTTGAATTCTTTACAATTCCTGTATCTTTTCTCCTGCCCTACCTCCTCCACCCCTCGTCAGTATAATTAGTCTTCATTTTCTTTCACATTTTGCCTTCAGGGACATGCAGGAGTCATAAGGGTGTCAATTAAATTGTGAAAGCCACAAAACTTCCCTTTGAAACAAGATTGTTAGAGTGAAGTTGGGTTTGTCATCATTAAATATTTAGTCACATCCTTTAAGTTAACCATGTTAAAGATAGGAAAAAAAACCCTATGCTTTTAATTAATTCTAACTTCTTATTTTTTAATGAGGAAATATTTCCCCCTTCTCATCTAGAGGAAAATTCTAGACTAACATCGTAACTAGTATACTCTTAATAGCCCTCTCATTTTTCCCCAATTCCTTTCAATTGATTCTATTTAACCACTTGGTGCATCTAGGTGACAGTGGGTAGAGCAAGGACTTGAAGTCAAGAAGACTTCTTGAATTTAAACTTGGCCTCAGGCACTTATTTACTAGCTGTGTGACCCCAAGCAAGTCACTTAACTCTGTTTGCCTCAGTTTCCTCATCTGTAAAATAAGTTAAAGAAAGAAAAGATAAAATATTTCAGTGTCTTTGCCAAGAAAATGCCAAATGGGGTCAGAAAGAGTTAGAAACAATTGAAAAACTACTTAATAACAATAGTCACTTGGCCAAGTCACTTAAACTCTGTTTCCCTCATTTTCCTTAACTATAAAATGGGGATAACAACAACACCAGTCTCCCTCTTTATTATTATTCTCTACTCCATGATGAATGAGAATATAGGGCTTAGGGAGTAGGTTTGTGATTTTGTTGGCACAGGGAACCTTTCTGTGAAGAAACTATATCTACCAATACAATCCAACACCTTCTCTGCAACTTACAGGTTTGGAGAGAGTAATAAGAGATTAAGTGACTTGTTCAGGATCTCGCAGTCAGTATATGACCTGCGTAGGACTTGAATCCTGATTGATTCTAATGACATCTCTTTTACGTATTATGCCACTCTCACAGAGTGGACACTTTAGTAAATGTTTATTAATGAATTGATTAACAGAAGTATTAGAACAAGAGTCATTTAAGCATTTTGCCTTTAAACATATGGAACAACTTCTATATCCACAGAAGGAAATAGAAAGTAGATGTGGGGTGAAGTTAGTGGTGTGTATGGGGGTGTGTCTGTTTGGGGAGTAAGATGGATAAACAACAGCTTGTCACAGAATTTGACCTGGGCTTTCCCCTTTCCCTTATCCATTTATCTGGTTACTTTATGTGAGATAAGACCAATGGCTATAATCCACGTCCTTGCCTGATAAGAGGAGGACAATTTCAGAAGGCAGGATTGATAGATGGAGACAATCCCACCTGAACATTCTCTCATTTTCTTCACTTTACAGTAATAACTAAGAAAGGTTCCCAGGGAAAAGTAAAAGGTTGTGTGTGTGTGTGTGTGTGCGTGTGTGTGTGTGTGTGTGTGTGTGTGTGTGTGTGCGCGTGTGTGTGCATGTGTGTGTGTGTGTGTGCGTGTGTGTGTGTGTGTGTGCGTGTGTGTGTGTGTGCGTGTGTGTGTGTGTGTGTGTGTGCGTGTGTGTGCGTATGTGTGTGTGGCAGTGATAGTGGTCTTGCAAAATCTCTCCTCAACATAAGCTTCTTATTACTAGCACTACTCCAATTGACAAGTCTCCCTTAAAACTATTCTTTGATATTCCTCCATTACCTATATTATAGATTCCTTAAAGGCAAGAACTTTATATTATGACTAAAATCACAACTGTATAGACTCCAGCTTCTTTATTTTCCAAGTGCTTCACAAATTGGTCACATGGTACTCTACCTCTTGCCTGAAAATAATGGTAGTAACAATTCCCAAGCATGAGAGTGTATAATAGAAACTTGCCTGGCTTTTTTATCCCATCTCACACTGCCATATTCCTGAAAGGATCTATATTTAATTTGCTCATCTCTTCTGATCTAGTGTCCCAGGTCCTAAACCAACTTGTTGCTTGTCTTTTGTTCTCAAAGAGGAACATGACATCATGTCACCATGACATTCATGTGAATTGGATGCAAGTAAAGGAGGGTTGTGCAAACTCACCAGCCTCACTTTCTCTTTTAGAATCATCTGGGTCCAATGGTGAGATATAGATCAGGACAAATACAGATGGTTGAGGATACAGTGGAAGATCTTGACCTCTTTAAGCTAAGGTCTTTAACAGGTCTCTTTGGAACGAGGCCCATTTAGGCAAGAAATGGGGCAGAGAATGGCCTCTTTACCTCATCCAAAACTTTAAAATCTGGGAGGGGAAGACTCAGAATTTCTGGTTGAAATGATAAATTGGCCCAGTGATGCTGTCTGGTGGCCAGGGAATGGTCTAAGAAACAGCTTCTTGGTATGAGCCACATACCTTAAATTGCTACATACCTAGAAAGAACATTTTATATCCTTTTTCTTTACAGACCTTTTCTTAATAGTGTTTTGCTGTTGTTGAGGCAATTGGGGTCACACAGCTAGTAAATGTTTGAGGCCATCCACATTTGAACTCAGGTCCTCCTGAATCCAGGACCAGTGTTTTATTCACTATACCACCTAGCTGCCATGTCCTAATGGTCTTGCAAAAAATTCCCATCTCTTCCCCATGAACCTTGACATAAAGACAAAAACTTGTTTTGTTTTTATAGCACTGTCACACTCACTCTCTTACTTTGTCTCCTAGTGATCTTGCAGACCACAAAATGTAGACAAATTCAGAACAAACTTTAATGATAAAGGATTCCCTTTTGTTTCTGTAATGACAGTGGCAGAATAAGGGAAAGGGGGAGCAAAGAAGACTAATAAATTCAACACTTTTTAGGTTGCCTAGAAACACTAAATTAGCTGCTAGGACTTTAAGTGTGAGATCTTTATCTGACCAACAAAGAGTAGACCTTGTCCTGAAGAAAAGAAGGGTATTATTGTTGATATCCTCACTCTAAATCAAACCAAGAGACAAAATGGTCTTGTAGCTAAGTGGAAGGATGTCTCTGTGTCCTCCTGGGAGTAGTAAATGAAAGTGTGGGTAGAGTTGGTTTTATCAGGTGTCCAAACATCATTTCATTGGTCTTTTAGTCATCTTAGGGTGCTCACAAATTGGAGTAAAAAAGCTATTATGAGAACCATCTCAGCTTACGTGCCAACATCTTTTGCATTAGATGAGTAGAGAACTTGCGGAAAATAGACCCTTTAAATTAAGTTTGCATATATAATGCAAAGGTAGTATGATGAGAGGGAAGAAATGGAAGAAACCAATCATTTATAGACTGCACTGAATCCTCTAACCTGGCTATGTGGATTTGTGTAGAGCATGGCCAGGTACACCTAATCTGTAATCTATGCATACATATGTCTATATATCATGAATAATTTTTGTGAGAAGTTTGTTGAAAGCCCTGGACCCTGACAGCAGAATATAACATCATAAAAATGAAACTGAAGGACTTTGAATAGCATCAAACAGAGGATTTCATATTTGATCCTAAAGGTGATAGGAAGCTACTGGAGTTTATTAAATGAAAGGGGTGAGGTGTGACATGATCTGACCTTCACAGTAGGGGGATTAGTTTGATAGCTGAATGGAGGACATTGCACAGATTGTGAATGCCTTTTAGTCTGCATCATTGAAGATTGTCCTCACATCGATGATATTCCAGATTCATCGCACATATGAATATACCAGGTTATTATTAATTTCATTTTATAAGCAAAGAAACTGAAGTTCAGAGATTGCTCAAGACCGTAATGCTAGAAGTAGTAAAAACAGAACTCGAATCCAAATCTTCTGACTACAAGTCCAGAACTCATCCCACTACATAACTGCCTCTTGTACTGTACCAAGCAATTCATTGTCTTATCCGTCTGCAATTATTGCTTTCTTCAGTTTGGAAATCACATCACAAGCCCTAGGTCAGAGAAGAAAGTGACAACCAGAACCTAATTTTTCAGCCCAGTTCTTTTCTCCAGAGATTCTAAAAGGAATTTTACAGCTATGATTTCCAAATCTGCTATAGGGGAAATATTATTATGTCTGAAAAGTACTTATGTAAAGGTAAGTCACATCTATGCAACTTCACCTTTACCCTTAGCATTTCTCTGATAGTTAGAGACAATTAAAGCATGTATGGAAGGAGTCTAGAATGAGGTCTAGGATGATGCATTAACCAATGAATTTTCAGAGTCAAAAAATGAGCTTAAACTCTGGAGAAATTTCTTTAATATCTGGAGCAGGCTTAATGCTGTGGAATAAGAGATTATTTTTTTTCAATGTAATACCTTGTGGAGATAATAGAGGACTCATTCAGAGGCCCTAAGGTAGGAGTTGATAACTTAGGGCCTGTGAACTTTAAAAAATTGTTTTTAAAATAAATTTTTATTTCAATATAAACTGGATTCCTTTTTATTATTATTTTTAAATTTTTATACATTTTAAAAATATTATGAGAAGAGGCCCATTATACAAAAATTCCCTAAGACTTTAGGCTTATAGACATTTGCCTAAAATATGTCTGAAGCAATGCTTTTCACACTATGATCACTTCTTCATCTGTAAAAAATGGGTCTTTCATACCTGTTCATCTCTCTCTCTCTCTCTCTCTCTCTCTCTCTCTATGTATCCACATGTGTGTGTATTTGTGTGTGTGTATGTGTGTGTGTGTGTGTGTTTGTATGTGGGTATTAAAAAGAATATAAGAAATTACCCAAAATGTCTAAAGTAAGTAATTGCTTGAATCTGTCTCATCATTATTTGGAACTTAAAAACAACTTGCAGTATGGGGAGTGGAAAGAATGCTGGGCTGGGAATAGGGAATCCTGAGTTCAAGATCAAGCTGTTCTACTAGCTAGCTGTGTGTAATTTTAGTTGTCACATAACTTTCCCTGATCCTTACTTTCCTCATATGTAGTAAGGAGTTTGAGGTAAATGATCTTAGAGAACAAGAATTATGCAGCTGGCAAGGACGATTTTGTTCAACCCTTTTATTTTTTATATGAAGAAACTGAGGTGAAATTATTGCTCTAAATTATACTCTAGCCGAGTGGAGATTTATATCTATGGCTTATGGGCCCCATTCCTTTTCTGTACACTACACAATTGCCTCTCAATCTACCTTTAAACTCTTACGCTCAGATGAAATACATTTTATTTGTTGCTCACATGATGTTTAGAAGGTTTAAATGAAGCAAAAAATGCAGCTTTTTACATTCTGAGCAGGGAGGCCTTATTTTACAAGGCATCATTTTGGTTCTGAAAAACTATCACCCTCTGCCGATTTTACAGTGCCTAAAATTCTACAAGTAGATTCATTTTTCAGGCTTTAGTTTGAGAACTAATGGACTGTAGTGAAACAACATATAGGACCTGTTGTCAGGAAGACCTGAATTCAAATACATGTCTAACATTTACTAGCTGTGTGACCATGGGCAAATTACTGAACCTTTTTTGAGCCTGTTTCCCTTTCTCTAATGTGTAATAATATCTACATTAAACATAACAGAAAATTGGTATAAGATTCAAACGAAAGATTTTACATAAAGTGACTTGAAAACTTCATAGTTTTCTTCTTTAATTGTTTTCAATCATGTCTGAGACTTTGTGAGCACATTTGGGGTTTACTTGGCAAATATACTGGAATGGTTTACCATTTCCTTCTCTAGTTCATTTTACAGATGAGGAACTGAAGTAAACAGGGTTAACTGACTTGTCCAGGATCAAATGTCTAGTAAGCATCTTCTGAGGCCAGGTTTGAACTCACAAAGAAGAGTTTTCTTCACTCCAGGCCCAGTACCCTATCCACTGTGCCACCTAGCTGCCCTTTAAAGTGTAATATAAATATCAATCATTTACATTTCTTGTTTCTTATGAAACTGTCTTTTGCCTATTTTTGCAGCCCCATAATAATACTTAATATTTTAATGACATTTAATCATTGTCTATTGATTGATATATTCAGGAGTGATAATAGCAGTGTAGATGCCTACTTGTTGAGTGTGAGTCAGAAGATCTAGATTGTAGTCCAGGATCTTCCCCTAAATATATGACCTTGGTCCAACTGCTTCAATATATGAAGTCTAAGTACCCTTGTCTGTAAGGTGAAGAGATTGACCATGATAGGTTCTAAGATCTTTTTCATGTTCAACATTCTATGATTCTATTTACAACTTTTGTTCATTTATCCAACATAGACTTATCTTGCATGTTTTATATTCAAGGCACTGTACTAGGTTATCAGGATGCAAAGACAGAAAATTAAAAATAATCCTTGTCCTTATGGAGTTTACATTTTATTGGAGGAATACTTACATATATGTATATATCTACATATAAATGGAATACAAATTGAGGAGCATGAATATATGTATATTGACAATATAGCTATATGAATATGTTACATATCACATGCATACCTATGTATTTTACACATGCATACATACACATACAATTTATGCTTCACAATTTATAACCCATTTATATGTGGATAGATGGATAAGTAGATAGATAGATAGATAGATAGATAGATAGATAGATAGATAGATAGATAGATGCTAGATAAATGAATCCTAAATGGAGGAACATAAGTTAGCACCCTAGTGTAAGTGAATTAACTGTTCAATTCTTTTGGTTGCTTTAAACATAGAATAATAATCGCACTGAATTCTTCCCTAGTCAGTCCATAGCTTTGGGTGCCATAATTCAGAAATGATACTGGTAGATCAGAGATAATGTAGAGTATGGTAACCAAAGTGGCGAAAGCCTGGAGAAGACTTTGTTCTCTAGCAATCTTCAAGTTGTTGGGTGTTGTTGCTTTTAAAGGTCTGTCATGTGGGAGAAGAATCATACTTGTTCAGTTTGGTCCCAGTGAGTAGAAGTGGGAGCAGTGGATTGAAGTTGAAAAGAATTTCCTGATGATTATAAGTCTCCCAAAATGAAAGGGACTGCACCAAGCAATAGTGGATCCCCTGTTAATGGAGATTTTCAATAAAAATTTGCATAATCACTTATTGGGGATGTTGTGGAAGTGATTCTTTGGGTTAGACTAGGTCAAGATTTCTCAATTTTTGTGTCAAGGGCCCCTTTGACAGTAGGATGTAGCTTATGAATCACTTTCCAGAATAATGTTCTTAAATGCATAAAATAAAACACATAGGAATATAAACAAAAACAATCATGTCGAAATAAAGTTATTTGTACATATGTATATATGTATACATCTGCACATACATATGTGTATATATGTATATGCATTCATACATGTACCATATATACACACACATATATCATACACACATACATGCACACACACATATACATATATGCACATTCAGACATATGTGGGTGCCCCCCCAGGTTAAGGATCCTTGGAATGACTTCTGAGATTCTATGATTCTTGTTTTGATTGGTTCAATAGAGGTTTTTCTTTTTTTTTGTTTCATTGATGTGCTTTATTTGAGGTTTCTTTTCTTTTACCTTCCAATCATTTACAGATTAAATCCACTCAGTATGATATCTAGTGTAACAAAGAAAAACAAGTAAAACTAATAGTATGGTCATCTCATCTCAGTATATAATGTTTTTCTTCTGCAGCACTGCTGTCATTATTTATTTATTTTTTGATGAATGGAAATCTCCTCTCCATACCAATTGAAAAAGAGAGTAAAAGGAAAACAAGTTCTGTATAGCAAATACATATGGTCAAGCAAAAGAGCAACACCTCCCTCCACAAACACAGATCAGCACCTTGTCTGCAATTCATACTTTTAGACAGTTGCCTAGGGCCCTAGGAAGCTAAATGCCTTGCCCAGTATGTATCAGAAGCAAGTGTCTTTTTTTTTTTTTTTGGTCTAGGCAACTGGGGTGAAGTAACTTGTCCAGTGTCACAAAGCTAATAAGTGTCAAGTGTCTGAGGTCAAATTTGAACTCAGGTCCTCCTCACTCCAGGGCTGCTTCTGTATTCACTGGACCACCTACCCGCCCTTGAAGGAGAGTTTTGAACCAATTTTGCTTGGCTTTGAGGTCAGCTCTCTGTATACTATACCACACTGCCTTTGTGAGCTAAAATGCTTCTAAAAGCATATTGATTTTAAATATTGATTCTAAAGCCAATGGCAAGGGGCACAATGAGTATGTGTGTATGTGTGGGAGGGTGGTGTTTAAAAAAGGCCTCATGTAGACGGTGGCTCTTAAATTAATCTCTTAAATTAAGGAAACTAGGGATGTAAAATTTTACAAAGGACTATTTCCATCCTTCTCTTTCTTCTCCCCTCACCACCTCTCTTAATTACCCTGGCATCCTTAAGGTAAGAGTTCATCAGATGTCACTCAGTTTCTATTTCTGAAATTGTATTGTTCAAATTACCTTTTCTTTCTTCTATTTTCAATGAACTATGAAACACATCTCTGCCTCTTAATAAAGAGGTCATGGAATCCTAATGTAGAGCTAGGAGGGTCCTCAAAGGCCATCTAGTATGGTTGATTCCTGTCATTTTACAGATGATAAAAAACTGAGGACCAAAGAGGTTAAATGACTTGCTTAACACCATGAAAGAAATAAGCATCAGAGGTAAGATTTGAACTCTGATCTTGTGGTTTCAGTGCCTCTTTCTACTTCACCACAAGTGGGAAGCTGTAGAAGAAGGTATGTGCTGTTAGAGGTGACCAATGTGTTGATTTGTTTGGCTCAAATTTAGTTTTTTGTTGTATGGGAGGATTCTGTTTAGAATAGTATTTGTGAGGAGAGTCTTTGGGTGGAGAAGGTAATTTTAAAAAAGAGTATCCTAAAACATTATTACTATTTAAAGTTAATTGAAGAGTTACCCTACCAAAGTCATCCTTGGAGAGCTGAAATGCCCTGCAGCTTAGAAGGAAATCAGGTTTGTCAGGCATATTGCCTTATGGACTCTTTCTAGGAGTCAGAGCATGAACTGATACTGCCCAAAATGAGGAGGAAGGTCCATAAGAGGAGCATAGCAGTAACCTAGAAAGTTTGTGAATTGAAATGATATCCCCCCTATCCCCAATTGACTTCTGAGATAGATAGGTTATTAATCTTCCTGCCTGGCACTGGGACTTCTGATTTGCCTGGATTTTGATGTTCCTTTTGATGTTAAGTCCTCCTGAAAAAATAACTTTTGTAATTCTCAACTGAGGTTTATACATGTACTTAATCTGGGGAAATGAAATACTTAAATTAATGTGTGGGCCCCCAGCCCAGCACACCCCCTTCACCTAAACCACCTTGGCAGGTAGCCATGGCTTCTTCGTCTCCCTACTACACTATTTCCTAATATGCCCATGCTAACAGGGTGCATTTACCAATAAAGATAATTTCTCCTTCATAAAATTCTAAACCTGGCCTTTAGAGAGCATCTTACAAACAGCTCAGCATAAAACTGACCTCAGTCAACACTGGAAAGACCCTCTTTGTGGGGAGGGATTTGAAGAATCCTCTGAAATTGTACTGGTTTTCTATACTGGTGTTTATTGAGTACTTACTAAGAACTTTTTAAATAGTATTATATTTTTATCCTTATAACAACCCTTGGGCAGTAGGTGATATTATTAACTTCATTTTACAATGGGAAGCAACTAAGGAAGGCAAAGGTTCAATGACTTACCAAGGGTCACACAGCTCGTAAGTATCAGAGGCAGATTTGAATTCAGATCTCCCTAGCTCCAGGAAGCTGTGCCACCTAGTTGCCTCATGAGAACATAGAACAGAAGAGTAGTCCATACAGCATTCGAAGACCAATCCCTTAATCAGCTAACTCTGCGGATGCTAGGGATACAGAAACAAGAAACAAGTGTTCCCTGTCTTCAAAGAATTTAAATTCTATTGGGGGAAACAGATCAAAAAGTATAACACAAATGGTAAAAATAAAGCCAGTGGTGGTGGGCACAATGAGTAAGTGTGCATGTGTGGGAGGGTGGTGGTTAAGAAAAGCCTCATGTGGATGGTGGCTCCTAAATTAAGCACTGAAGGAAACTGCGGATTCTAAGAGGCAAAGTGAGAAGGGAACTTGTATTTAGCTTTAGCTTCTTTATGTCTTTTGATTTATTTTAAACTATCAATATCGTTACTATCCATTTCTTTCACTGACTTGCCAACTCATTGTTTCTTGGGTAGAAATCTCATAGTTAAAGTAAAATTTAGAGACCAATGGAATGTAAGAAAATAGCTTGATTATTAGCAAACTGCGTCATGAAAACAATGAAATGAACTCTGTTACCAGGCAGGAAATAAGTGGTTACTGATGCGAGAGTCATTTCTGTCTGTGTAATCAGACCATTGCTTAATTAGAGAAAAGGTCAAAATCAATACTAAATTAGAAGAATAAAAATGAGAATAAGACATTTTGCACAATTTTAACAGCATTGTCCTAATCTATTCAAATAAGCATTGACTATAAAAAAGGGAATGAGAAAAGGAAAACACATCAATTTTAATTTTCGCCATTTGTTAACAGAAATGATATTAAATTAGAAAGAGTCATGCAACAGTATAAACTAGGTCCACTGTAAGTTTATTTCACCAAGAGTGTTTCTAAACTTTTGAATTCTCATTCCACATTCCACTTCTTTCCCAAACCTCCCCCACCACAGCAACTTACTTCATTCACCATGCAAAAGAAATGAGAACATCCATAATGAGCTCCCTCTCCTTTAGAAATAACAAATCATTGTAACACTACTGGTCATTTTTTGCATTTTCTTTTGCACTTGGAGAGTTAGGTAGTATTTGTCTTTGCCAATGTCAAACTCTTTCCTTGTGTTCTTAATCCTATGTCCCATGATTCCATTGGCAACTTGCCCCTTCAAATCTTTTAATTTTCAGTCTCTCTTTGTTTCACACTCTGCTCTTTACAAATATGCCCAAATCTCTTCCATTCACTAGATACCCTCATCCTCATCATCATCATCAACAATATCAATACCTTCACTTGGCTTAACACTCCAAGTTATCACACTAGAGCTTTCTACCATTTTTTAGACAAGCTACTAGGAGCAAATCAAAATAACAGCATCAGCAGCAGCGGCAACAGCAACAAAAACTTATATGTAATTCCTTCACATTATCAATTCCCGTTCACTTCTCAGCCACTTGAAATCTGACTTTCATTTGCCATTTAACTAAAAGTTCTTTCTTCAAGGTTACTAATGGTCACTTCATTTCTAAAAACAAAACCAAACCAATATTTTTTTTTCTCCATCCACCTTTGTTGATCAGTTGACTGACCCAATTTTCTGTATATTCTATCATCTCTGAGTTTTTATGATACCATTCTAGCATGATATTCTACCTGTGTGATAGATCCTTCTTGTTCTCCTTTGTAGGGTCATCATCATCCATGGGTGTACTGAAAGTCTCTGCCCCGTGTCCTTTCCTCTTCTTTCTCTACATCTTCTCTTGACTAATCAACTTTAGTGGATTTTTCATATCAGTTAAAATTATTATATGCCTACTATATGTCAGTCATTCTGATAAGCACTAGGGACATATATAAACAAAAGAAAAAGAGTAGCTACTAGTGAAAAGCTTGATTCTAATAATTTTGGCTAATTTATATTTGCAATGACTCCCAAATGAATCAGTCCACCCCTCATCTCTCTCCAGAGTTCTTGGCAACTACTCACTGGACATTTCCACTGGGATGTTGCTTGACCTTTGTGGGCTCGATATGTTCAAATTCCACATTTCCCTTTTTTTTGCATATTTGTGTAGAGGACACCGTCATTTTACCAGTCATCCTGGCTCACAATTTGGGAAACATCTTTGAATCTGCTCTCTCACTAAGCCTCATGTTCAATGAGTCACAAATATTGTTAATTATACTTCCTGAACATTTTTTTATCTATGCTCTTCTGCCTATTCATATCACAACTACTCTTGTTTATGAGCATTCAGTAGTTCTCATTTACACAAGAAGTGTCGAACATGCAGTCCTTGGGCTGTATGTGGCTGACAACACTTCTAAGTGCACCTGAAGTAGATTAAAATACAATTGGGAAATATTATAAATAAAAATACTGTATAGCATAGGTAATTTTAATATGTGATTTTCTAACTCAATATGTGGCCTACAGGGATCCTTAGGAATATTTTAGTGGCTCCTATTTCTATTTGAATTTGATTTCATTTATCTAGATTGTTGCCATAGTCTGCAAATAAGTTAATCTTCACACTTTCTTTTTCCAGTCCATCTTTCATGTAAGTGCTAGATGTATATGACTAAATTCTAGTCCTGGCCACACTTAAGAAGCTTTGGTGACTTTGCATTGCTTCTGGGATAAAAATATAAATTAATTTCTTTTACATTTAAAGATTATCTCAGTCTTTCTTTTTTTGGCAATTTAAAAAAAAATTTAAACTTGAATACAAAATTAAAGAAAAGAAACAAATTTAAATATAAAAACTAATATGAAATAAGAAAGTAAAAAAAAAAAGAATTGCCATATACACAGCAGGACATGAGAGGGGATTCAAAATATACAATAAATTTTTTCCATTTCAAGAATGCTTACATAATAAATAATGTACATTGTCTTGAGAGTTACCTATTTTTTTCTTTGCTTCCATGTAAGTTGTCTTCTGTTCTCTTTCTCTCATCCTCCCCAGAAGACTACACTTGAGCATTGGGACTGTGTGTGTGTGTTTGTATTTACACACACATACACATATATACAGACGCATGCATGCATACACTTATAAACCTACACAAACAAAAGTACACATATATACATATTCATACATATACCCACACATGCATACACTTATACAATCACTTAGCTATCTATAATCATACTCATATAAAGAATAGACATTCATATGCATCTATATAAGATTGTACTATACCTATTTGTCCTCTGTTTCTCTGAAGGTGGATAACCTCTTCCTTTGTAAGTCCAAGTCTTTTTGTATTTTTTCTAAATCCATCAACTTTTCATTTCTTACATCACAGTAATATTCTCACCCTTTACTAATTGTTTTAAATAGTCCAAAACAACATTGATGAATATGGTTGATACCATATGAAACTACACCACAGTGTAGTTTCCTTATTTTTCTCTTTTGATTAAATCTACTTTTGCCTTAACTGTGTCTGAGATACACACACACGTGTGTATATACATACATATATGTATACATGCATGTATATATTGTTCCCTCTTGAACCCATTCTTGATGCAAGTAGGCTAAGAAGTACCAGCCCTCCTGTCCAATCTAATTCCTCTGTGTTATTTCTTCCTCTTGCACCTCATTTGTATAAGATAATTACTCTTTTTGGCTGTTTCTTAAATGGTTTTACTTTTTAAAATTATATCATACTCCCTTCTACCCCAGTCTTTCTTTTGAACTACCCAATTACTAACAGTAGTCTGAGACATATGTTTTACATTTCCTCATAAAAAAGGTAGACATTCTGTCATTGAGTCTCTTGTAATTAGTGTTTGGTATGTACCTCATATTTCTCTTGGCTCTTATGTGTCAAATTTTCTATTAAGCTCACATTTTTTTTTAAACAAAATTCTGACAATTTGTTAAATGTCTTTTTTTTCATTCAGGATTATTCTTAGCTTTACTAGGTATGACATTTTTGGCTGGTACTCCAGTTATTTTGCTCTTTGGTATATAATGTTCCAAGATCTGCAGTTTTTTAGTACTGCCGCTGCTAGGTCTTCTGTGATTCTAATTGTGGCACCACTATATTAAACTTTTTTTCTTGTTGTTCATAACATTTTATCCTTGAACTGGGGTTTTCAGAATTTGACTATGATATCCAGTGGGGTTTTTTTGTTGGATCTCTTTCAGCTGGTGATGGGTTGATTTTTTTTTCTGTTTCTACTTTCCCCTCTTATTCTAATTCTTAAGGACAATTTTCTTTAATTGTTTCTTGTATTATTGTATGAAGATTCTCTTTTTGATCATAGCCTTCAGGCAGTCCATTTATTCTTGTATATCCTCTTTTTGACTCTTCTCCAGATCAATTATTTTTCTTATGTTTTGAATTCTCTTCTATTTGTTCATTCTTTATGTTTTGTTTTGTGATTTCTTGATCTCTTATGACTTCATTGACTTCACCTTGCCCAATTCTGATTTTCAAGGAGTCGTTTTCTTTCTTAAGATTCTGGATCTCCTTTCATAATTGGTTGACTATCCCCTCCCCTCCATAATCTTCTTAATTTTCTTAGATTATTCTTATCTTTTCTTTTGGCTTTTCCTCACTCTCATTTGATTTTTAAAGTCTTTTTAAAGTTCATCTATGAATTCTTTTTGAAGAGGTGACCATTTAACAACACTCTTTGTGGTATAAGAGAGTTTCATTGTTTCAGTGTCCTCCTCTGAAGATGAACCGCAGGGTTCTTCAGTCCCGTGGTAACTCTCAAAGTTTGGTTTCTCTCTGCTTTGCCTACGCATTTTCCTTTTTTAATGTGTGGCAACTTGTTTTTTGTAAGCAACTCTAGCTTTTGTGTATGAGGAATGGTACCTCTGGCCTCAGATCTTCTTTCAATTCTACCCTCTGGCCTGGAACTGAAGCCAAGACCTCTAGCCTCCTGTAAGCGCCCACAGCTAGCAGCAACCCTATACCATTACTTCAGCACTCATAGGACCTGTGCTGATTCCTTCTCCTCCAGAGCCAGGTCTCAGCAACGCTGCTGGATCTGGAATTCCTTGTCAGAGGAAGTTCATTTGATCTTCCCCAGATCAGAAACCCAACCCTGAGCCAGGGGTAAAAGTTCCTTTGTCTAGGGCAGAGGCAGGCTCCCAACCCAGCTAATCTGGGGCTCACCACTTATTTTAAGGGAACCTGCCCTGGAGGTGTCTACTCTTCACAGGGACCAAAGCTCATCCTGGGAATTTTCTTCAGATCTTTTCCAGTGTCCTAGAAGAGTCACTGTTCTCCCCCTATTCTTATTTATTTTTACAGCTCCATGTTCACCGTGAGATACTATTCTATCTCTTTGGGGGAAATACTTTTGTGGTTGGAATTTTCTGACCTACTCCATCATATTCCCAAAATCCTCTTCCCCTCACATTCTTTCTTCTTTTCAGACTATCTTCACAACTTGATTATGTGTTACTGTTCTTCTATGTTCTATAATCAAGTCAAAATGATGTATTTGCTATGTATTTCATTTCATCCAACACAATCCTGTCTTACAGAAGGTGTGCCCTATGCCACCCTCTCTACTTCTAGCTCAATATATACAATATCTTGCATATTTTGGGTGGAAAAGTATATGTGTTGCATATGTTACATACATAATGTGTGTAATGTTACATATTACATATGCTAGATGAAGATGTATGCATGTTACATATATCACGTGCTCTTTATATTTCTGCATGTACATTATATTTATTATATTATACATAAATTTATATGTGAACAGAGGCCCAATTATAGGAAATGGATTTGCATTTCACCTTAAGGGAAGACAGTGAAACCAAGCAGTAGAGGTGAGGTGAGAGAGCATTCCAGTTATAGGGGAAAGCTAGCAAAAAAAAAAAAGATAGAATCAAAAGATGAGGTATAGCATGCAAGGTAAAACAAGAAGACTAGTAAAGCTGAATCATGCAAAGTGTAGAAGATAGCAAATTGTATGAAAATTGGAAAGATAGGATAGGGAAATGTTGTGAATAGGTTAAAATGTCAAAATACCATTTTATATTTGATCCTGGAGCTAAAAACATGCCACTGAGAATATTAACTAGTGGGTGGTGGAGGAATGGTCATACCTACACATTGGGAAGATCAGTTTGGCAGCTGAGAGATTTAACTGATGTGGAGAGAGACATGGAGAAAGGAAATCAAATAAAAGACTACTGAAATAGTTCAGGTGTGAAATAATAAGTCTGCCCTAAAGTGGTAGCTGTGTAAATAGAGATAAAGGTGAGAAAAATGATTTTTTCTATTATTAATAACCAATTATTAGTAAGTTAGTTATTAATAGAGGTTTTTTTTCTCCTTTTACTTTCTCATTCAGGGACCAGACTTCAAAGGTCAAGTAGTCTCTGAAAGACAGGGCTGACCCTGCAGGAGTATTCTCTTAAATCTTGGGTGGGACACCACCCACTTCTGATTAAAGTATAAATAGAATCTAATCTAGGGAAATTGCAGTAGGAAAATATTGAACTCAAACTCTTCAAACTCCCAAATTGTTCAACTTTAAGTGGTCTGGTGGAGATGACTTCCTTTGTCCGGATAGTTGGAGGTTGTTTAGCCTCATCAAGTCACATTCTTAGGAGGAAGACCTGAAACCTTTCAGTCCACCTCCTTGTCCACTCCCTCATTGATTGTTCAGGAATGAGTGTTGATCTCCTCTGCCAAGGGTGTCCACTTTTCCAAAGGTATTTAAGCATTAATGATCTCCAAGTTTCCTCTTTATAGTGAAAAACGATTGACCATCAATTTATGAATTATTTGCTAACCTAATTAATAACAACTTTTGAGGGGAAACTCACTGTTTGACAAAAATTGCTAAGAAAACTTGAAAGAAGTTTGGCAGAAACTAGACATAAACCAGTATCTCACACTGTATATTAATACTAGATTACTATGGTCATTTACTGTTGTGTATTGTTATGCAGTATTTCACTGATCCATCATTCTGTTTCTTAGTAAGTACTAGATTGTCTTGATGACTACCACCTTCCTTCATATTTTTTGATTGATTCCCTTGATATTTTTGACCTTCTGTCCTCCCAGGTGAATTTTGTTATTATTTTTCTAGTTTTACAATATATTTTATGGTAGTTTGAATGTGTGATACTAAGTAAGTAAATTTAGTTAGGCAGAATGATCACTAAATATTAAAAAAAAATTGTTTTCTTCAATTAGATATTGAAACAATTTTTACATTTTTTTAAGTTTTGAATTCCAACTTCAACCCTTCCTTCCCTCCATGATTTACAGTTAGGTATAACATTTTCATATTACTCATTTTTTACAAGAAAACTTGAATAAAAAAGAGAATGAAAAATTACACACACACACACATATATGTAAAATCAGTTGGTTTTGAGACAGTATCAGTTTTTTCTCTAGAGGAAGATAGCATGTTTCACAATGACTCCCTTGGAATTGTTTTGAATCATTATATTGCTTAGTATATTTAGGACACTCATAATTCTTCATTGTATAATGTTGCTGTTACCATCCACAACATTCTCCTGATTTTGTTCACTTCAATTTGCCTCAGTTCATGTAAATGTTTCCACCTTTTTCTGAAATCATCTGACCAGTCATTTATTATAGCACAATAATATTCCATCACAATAGTATCACCATTTTATTGTGTTGTCCTAGCTTATGCATGAAAAACTAATATTTCTCCACTTGTTTATATCTGCATTTATTTGTTGATTCTCTAGGGTTTTCTGAGCATGCCATTATATTATCTGCAAAGAATGATAGTTTTGTTTCCTCATTACCAATTTTTATTATTTCAATTTTTTTCTTGTCTATAGATAACTATAGATAACATATATATATATATAGATATAGATATAGATAGCATATAGATATAACACAGAAGGGCCTGCTGTACAAGTTCTTAGATCTGTTTTTCCAAAATAAAACAACTCTTGAACAATCAACAATCACTTTAATCAAGCACATAAATTATTTATTTCGTTAAGGGGAAAAAGTCAGCACCCTGAACTTCAGAAAAAAAATACAGAGAAACAAATATCAGCCAATAGACAAGGCTTCCAGTTATCTCACTGTAAGCAATACATACATCACAGATCAATAGAGAGATCCAACTATCTGACCACACATAAAGAGTAACCAAAGAGAGATGCACCAACGTCTGAATTTTTAAACCTGGGGGTGTAATGGTAATTAGATTAAAGATCTTCCCCACCCATTAATGGGCCTACCCATCAAGGAGAGTTTGATTAGGGGAGATTTGTAGGAAAATCCACAACTTTTGTTAATGAGGCATTGGTTCTCAAGGGTTGTGGTGCTTTCTGACTTTGAAAAGTGTCTAAGTTGTCTGAAGTGAAGTTTTAATTTGGGGCTCACTCAGTGGAAGTGTTTGTTTGGCCAGATGAGAATCTAGACAGTCTCTAAGAAGGTTCCCAGCTTTGGAAACCCAAATGTTGGTGCCTTTCTCTCTGGTGACTATGTATATATGGTCAGACATTTATGTGTCCGTTGATCTGTCAGACAGTTGGAAGCCCTGTCTGTTGTTTTCTCTGTATTTTCTCTGAAGTTCAGGTTGCTGACTGAACTAAGTGAATGACATATTTGCTTGATTAAAGTGACTGTTGACCCCTCAAAAGTTGCTTTCCTTTTAGGAAACCAGATCAAAAGCCTGTACAGCAGGCTCTGCTGTTTATGTTGGGCTGTTTGCTTTTACAAGGGACTCCTTAGCACTTGGCCAGAGTCTCTGGGCAGATACCTCAGAGTATTTATACATCTTTCAGAGCAAGAGGGCATCACAACCCTTGAGAACCAGTGCCTCATTAGAAATTAAGAAAAATTGTGGACTTCCCCTAATCAAGCTTCCCTCAAAGACTGGGGAAGATATTTAACTCTCGTTAGCATTACATTGTTCTCTCTGGTTTAGATATCAAAACCATATTAGTGTTATAAAAGGTATTTCATAAGACTCCTTTACCTATTTTTTTATATAATTTATATAGTACTGAGATGAATGCTTCCTTAAATGTTTGGTGGAATTCACTTTTATACTTAACTGTTTCTGGAGGTTTTGCCTTGGGGAGCTCATTTATGACTTGTTCAATTTCTTTTTATGTGATAGGGTACTTTAAGTTTTCTATTTCCTCTTCTGTTAATCTGAAAAAACTTATGTTTTTGCAAATATTATCTATTTCACTTAGATTTTCAGTTTTGTTGGCATTTATTTCAATCAAATAACTCATAATAATTGCCTTAATTTACTCATGATTGATTGTACATTCACTTTTTGATTTTTAAAACTAACAATTTGTTTTTCTTCTTCCTTTTTTGAAGTCATATTAATCAATGATTTATCTATTCTATTTTTTATTAATAAAACTGAGCTTCTACATTTTTATTAGTTCATTTTTTTCCCCTTTTACTTTCAATTTTATTAATCTCTACCTGATTTTCAAGATTTCTATTTAGGTATTTAATTTGGAATTTTTAATTTGTTCTTTTTCTAATTCTGTTTAGTTGCATGACAAATTCAGGGACCTACTTTGTCAATCTTTTACTGATGTATGTATGCATGTATGTTCATATGTATGTATGTATATATAGATATAAAAGTTCCTGCAAGTACCATTTGGCTGCATTCCACAAATTTTGTTATGCTGTCATTATCTTTAATGATATTATTGATTAGTTCTCTGATTTGTTCTTTGGCCTACTTACTATGTGGGATTAGATTATTTAAGATTAGATTAATTTTCAATCTATGTATCCACTACCATTTATCGAATATAATTGTTATTTCATTATGGTTTGAAAAAGATGAATTTAGTATTTCTGTTTTCCTTCATTTGTTTGTGAGGTTTTAATGTCTTACTATATGGTCAATTTTCATGAACATCCCATGCACAGCTGAGAAAAAGGTATGCTCCTTTCTATTCCCATTCAGTTTTCTCCAGACATCTATCATAGCTAACTTTTCTAAAATTTTAGTCATCTCATGGATTTCTTTATTTATTTTATGACTAAGTTTATTTATCACTGAAAGGAGAAAGTTGAGGTCCCTCAGCACTATATCTTTACTGTTTATTTCCCCAGTTAATTTTTCCTTTAAGAACTTGGATGTTATACCGTTTGATACATACAAATTAAATATTGATGTTACTTCATACTCTACATGTTTAGCAAGAGTTACTTGCTTATTTCTTTGATTAAATCTCTTTCTTTTCTTGGTCAGAGATGAGGAGATCATGATTGCTACTCCTGCCTTTTTTATTCCAGCTAAAGCATAATAGATTCTGCTCCAGACACTTATTTTAACTCCCTGTGCTTTGTATTTAAAATGTTTCTTATTCACAAAATATTTTTGTGTTCTTGTTTCTAATTCATTGTACTTTCTGCTATTTTATAGCTGAGTCCATCTCATTCATATTCATAGTTATGATTGCTAATTGTGCATTTTCTTCCATCCTATTTCATGTTTATCCTTCTCTCTCTTTTTATACTCTCCCTCCTCAAAAATCCATTTTGTTTCTGACCACTGGTTTATTTAATCTGCCTTCTCTTTTATCACTGCCCTTTTCTGTTATTCCCTTCTCCTACTTCCCTGTTGGGCAAGATAGATTTCTATGCCCAGTTGAGAGAAAGTGAGAGAGAGAATATAGATGTGGATCTAGATGTAGTTTGTTGTTCAGTTGTTTAGTCACATCCAACTCTACTTGATCCTCTTAGGGGATTTGTTGGCAAAGATACTGGAATAGTTTGCCATTTGCTCCATTCATATGTAATTACACATGTATGGGCTCATACATGCATGCGCACACACACACACACACACATGCACAAATTTTCCCTCTTTGAACAAGCTCAGATGAGATTGACATTCAAGCATTGCTAGTTCCCCTCTATTTCCCTTCCAGTGCAAAACTTTTCTTGCATTCTTTTTATATGTGAGATAATTTTTCCCATTTTTCCTCTCCCTTCCTCTGTCTCCCACTACATTCCTTTCTTGCCCACCTATTTGTTGAGATCATCCCAACATAATTGACTCACTTCTTGCCCTCTCTTTGTGTTGAATCCCTCTGTCTTCATAAGGCTAAAGAGGAGTTACATGGGTCAGCTTTTCATATAGGAATGTAAACAGTTTATTCTTATTGAGTCCCTTCTGATTTCTTTTTCATGATTACCTTTTCCAACTACTTTTAAATCTTATATTGGAAAATTAAATTTTCTATTGATCTCTGGTCTTTCAGGAATTTTTGAAAGTCCTCTATTTCATTAAATATCTATTTCATTTTTTTTCTGAAGGGCTATGCTAAATTTTACTGGGTAGTTTATTCTTGATTGTAGTTTTAGCTCCTTTGTCTTCCAGAATATCATACTCTAAGTCCTCCATTTCTTTAAGCATAACTGCTAAATTTTGTGTGATCTTGATTGTGGCCACATCATATTTGAATGGCATCTTTATGGCTGCCTGAAGTACTTCCTCTTTGACCTGGGAGGTCTGAAATTTGACTATAATATTCTGAGATTGTGATATTCAGAGCTCTTTATCTCTGCAATACTCCTATTTCTCTTCTGTTTTCACTTTTTTCTCTTTGTGAACTTTTAGGGAAAATAATCTTTTAATGTTCTCTCTAATGTTCTTCTGTTGTTATTGTCCTTGGTTATATTTGTTTACATTTCTTGTGTCTCTTGTTATCAGGACAGATAGAAATAGAATTAGGTTTGAAAAGCAAATTATTTGCTTAGACCTTGTATTCTTTGTAGGAATTCTTTGAACACCTCTTTTTACTAAATGCCTATCTTTTCCACTAAGAGGCTCCGATTTTCAATGCATGCCACCTTGGGTTGTAGCTTTAACTCCTTTTTATTTTGTAAAACATTATTTCATTCCATACTGTAGTTCCTGGTTAATATTTTTTTTTTGCCTAAACATTTTACTCATATCTGATTCCTCATGATTTTTCTTGACCAACATACTGGAGTGATTTGTATTTCCTTCTCCAGCTCATTTGACAGGTGTGAATACAGGCAAATAGGCTGATTTCTCTAGGGTCACACGTAGTAAGTATTTGAATCTAGATTTGAACTTAGAAAAATGAGTCTTCTTCCTAACTGTAGGATTAGCACTCTACACATTGTATCACCTAGCTGCCCCTTCTGGTGAGTACCATGTGTTATTGAAATTTTTTTTCTTTTATATTTAAAGTTCTTTTGTTTTGCTTTGGTTTTCTGTTTTGTAAAAGATTTGTGTATTCTTTTCCTTTGAACTTCATTTTCTGTGTTCAGAAGCTCTGAGCACTCTCCGTATATTGCTCATATGATATTATGGTGGTCAATTATTCTGTTTGGGGTTTTAAAAATTATCATACTCTTCTGATCTTTAGTTTTTCTTTATTCACCCTTTCTTGCAGATCAATATATTTTTCTGAATGGCAAGTATATATTTTTTCAATGCAGTAGGTTTTCTCTTTTGCTTCTCTTCTTCAAGATTGTTCTTGACTTCCGTGTATTTATAATCCCATTCAGTTTTTTTTTCTGTGAGGCTTTACGCTATGGATTCAGATTCTTCTACTCTGTCAATCATTTCTATTGTTCAGTCTCTAAATTCTGACAATTCTTATTTCTTTTTTAAACCATTTAGGGCTATCATACTGTGAGTCCACTCTCCCTTGGTAATCCACAGATTTCTCTCCTTCTTCATGTATCGTTATCCTTTGTTTTGAAATATTTTTTCATAAAATTCAGGACAGTTTTCTAAACCTGTCTAGACACTATTTTCTGTTCAGTTGCTAATATCTGCTCTGTTGGTTTATTAGCTGAAGTTTCTTTGTTCTGTATGGTTTTTTTTTTGAAAATTTCTGTCTTTCCCCCCACCATATTCCCCTATTGCTCACTTTTCTTAACACCACAAAGAAGGGATCTCAACAATGACAGAATGTTAATTCTGTCTGTAGATTTTGTCTAGGTCAAGTAGGAAATGAATGGGAAGTGGGGCAGAATTGAGTTCTGTTGCAAGCCCATGGATCTGTGTTTCTCTGCTACAGCATAATAATTAGTGGGAAAAGGAGTGAGTGAATTAGGGCTTAGGAGTTACCTGGACACCCAGGTAACCCAAATGGAAATGGAGAGATAAATGATAGGCCTAAGTAGACAATAACATTACCAATGAAGAACGGTGAATAAAAAAGTTGTGTCAACAATATTATCCAGAAAGTGTTTGATTGGAAAATGTGCTTTTGTGAGAACAAGGAAAACAGATGGAGGGCATGAAGGTCTTACTTGTATCTAAATCTAGAAGCAGTCAATTGGGTATTCTAAGAAGCATTTATGGGAAGACATTGACAAGAATGATACAGGATGAGATGCTGTAAATGAATTCCAAAATATGACATTAAAGGGAATTCTCAGATGGGTAAGATCAAGGCTTCATTGAAGCCCAATATCTTTTTCTTTTGAATCTATAATAAAAATTTAAATAAATGTTTTAAATACATAATAAAATAACTGTCATTTATATAATTCTTTGGTATAAGGAAAACGCTCTATAAACATTATCTCATTTGATCCTCACAATATCACCATGGAGTAGGTTCTAATACTGCCCCCATTTTACAGTTGATGGTATTGAATCTTGGCGAGATTTAAAGATTTTCTCAAAAATGCTTACCTATTAAGTGTCCACAGTGGGACTCTAACCCAGGTATTCCTGACTACAGTTTCAGCACTCTATGCACTAAGACAACATATTTCCTTTCTCACTGAACTTTGTGTATAGCAGTTTTATTTAACCCTAGATCTAATACCTACCTTCATAAGAACAGAATGTACCAACCAATGAAAAGAAAAGGTGGACTTGCCCTACTAGATCTCAAATTGTATTATAAAGCAGCAATCATGAAAATCACTTGGTACTGACTAAGAAATAGAGGGGTAGACCATTGGAATAGGTTAGGTACTTAAAATACAGTAGTCAATGAATATAGCAATCTACTGTTTCATAATTCCAAGGACCCCAGCTCTTGGTGTTTGACAAAAATTGCTGGGAAAACTGGATAACAGTATGGCAGACACTGGGGAGAGACCAGTATCTGACACCATACGTAAGAATAAAGTCTAAAGGGATACATGATCTAGATATAAAGACTGGCACTATAAACAAATTATGGGAGCAAGGAATAGTGTATTGTCAGATTTGTGGAGAATGGGGAATTTTTTGACCAAATGAGAGATAGAGAATATTATGAAATACAAAACTCATAATTTCTATTACATTAAATTGAAAAATTTTATACAAACAAACCCAAGACAACCAAGATTAAGAGGGAAGCAAAAAACTGGGAAAAAAAGTTTCGAAACCAGTGTCTGTGATAAAGGTCTCATTTCTAAAATATATAGAAAACTGAGCCAAATTTTCAAGAAAGCAAGTGATTGCCCAATTGATAAATGGTCAAAGGATATGAACAGGCAGTTTTCAGAAGAAGAAATTAAAGATATCTATAGTCATGTGAAAAATGCTCTAAATAACTTTTGATTAGAGAGATGCAAATCAAAATAACTGACATAACACATCACACCTTTCAGATTGGCTAACATGTCAAAACAGGAAAAGGATATATGTTGGAGAAGATGTCTGAGAGTTGGAACATTACTGGTGGAACCGTGAGCTGATCCAACCATTCTGGAGAGCAATTTGGAACTAGGAACCAAGGTTTACAAAAATGTGCATACCTTTTGACCCAGCAATATTGCTTCTATGACTGTATCCCAAAGAGATCATAAAAATGGGAAAGGGTTCCATAGATACAAAAATATTTATATCAACTCTCTTTGTGGTGACCAAGAACTGGAAATCAAGAGGATGCCCATTAATTGTGAAATGGTTTAATAAGGCATGGTATAAGAATGTAATGGAATATTATTGTGCTATAAGAAATGATGAACAGGAAAACTTTAGAGAGGCCTGGAAGGACTTACATGAATTGATGCTGAGTGAAAGGAGCAGAATCAGGACAGTGTTGTACACAGCAACAACCACAGTGTGCAACGGATTTTTCAGTAGACTTAGCCCTTCACAGTGATGCAAAGAGCAAAATAATTCCCAATGGACTCTTGAGGCCAAATGTCTTCCACATTCAGAAGAATAACTATGGAATTGGATTGCAGAATGAAGCAGACCATTTTCTCTTGTGTTTTGTTTTACAGTTTTTCCCATTCATTTTCATTCTTTCATGCAACATGACTAAGGTGAAAATGTATTTAATAAGTGTATGTGGGGGGAGGAGCCAAGATGGCAGAGTAGAAAGACTCACATCTGCTAGCTCTGAATCCACAGCCCATAAATTTCCTGTAAAGAGAACTCCCCACAAATTCTGGAGCAGAGCAAGCGCACACCAATGCAGTGGAAGAGATTTCCATTCCAGAGACCCCTGGAAAGCTGTCCCCAGGGGTCCCTCGTGCTGCGGACAGCAGAGCCCACTCTGGTGCTGCCCTGGCCATGGCCCCAGAGGAGCAGATCCCAGCAGGTTACAGGGACAGAATCTCTGGTGGCCAGGAAGGTCCCTCCACCCACAGACGCTAGAAGTCAGTGAGAGAGACGTCTGGGCTCTGTGGCTTGGGACCCCTCGGGAGGCAGCGGCAGAGGCAGCAGCAGAGACAGTGGTGGCCAGGGACTCCCTGACCAGTGGGGAGCTCCATTACCAAAGGTCTCTGCATAAAACCCCTGAGGGAACTGAGCCTGGGAGATGGCCCTGCCCCAACTCAGTCCATTACTGAAATTCTCCGCATAAACCCCCTGAGGGAACTGAGCCTGGGAGGTGGCCCTGCCCCCACTTGAGCACGAGAACTTAAGCTCAAATTGAATAGCAGCCACGCCTGCCACAGAAAGCCCATTTGAAACTCAGACCCCAAGCACTAGCTGGGTGGATCTAAGCAGGGGTGGACAGGAATCTCAGAAGTCAAGTAACTGGCTAGGAAAATGCCCAGAAAAAGGAAGCAAAATAAGACCATAGAGAGCTATTTTATTGGGGAAGAGATGTTCCTTCATCCCTTCATTTCTGATGAAGAAGTACAATGCTTGCCATCAGGGAAGGACGTGGATGTCGGGGCCTCTCTATCCCAGACATCCAAGGTGGATGTCTGGTGGGCTTTAGTCCATGGAAGAGCTCAAAAAGGATTTTGAAAATCAAGTTAGACAGGTGGAGGAAAAACTGGGAAGAGAAATGAGAGAGATGCAATAAAAGCATGAAAAACGAGTCAGTACCTTGGTAAAGGAGACCCAAAAAAATGCTGAAGAAAATAGCACCTTGAAAAATAGGCTCACTCAATTGGCAAAAGAGGTTCAAAAAGCCAATGAGGAGAAGAATACTTTCAAAAGCAAAATTAGCCAAATGGAAAAAGAGATTCAAAAGCTCACTGAAGAAAATAGTTGTCCCAAAATTAGGATGGAACAGATGGAGGCTAATGACTTTCTGAGAAACCAAGAAATCATAAAACAAAACCAAAAGAATGAAAAAATGGAAGAGAATGTGAAATATCTCATTGGAAAACCAACTGACCTGGAAAATAGATCCAGGAGAGACAATTTAAAAATTATGGAATTACCTGAAAGCCATGATCAAAAAAAGAGTCTAGACATCATCTTTCATGAAATTGTCAAGGAAAACTGCCCTGAGATTCTAGAACCAGAGGGCAAAATAAGTATTGAAGGAATCCATCGATCACCGCCTCAAAGAGATCCAAAAAGAGAAGCTCCTAGGAACACTGTGGCCAAATTCCAGAGTTCCCAGGTCAAGGAGAAAGTATTGCAAGCAACTAGAAAGAAACAGTTCCAGTATTGTGGAAATACAATCAGGATAACTCAAGATCTAGCAGCTTCTACATTAAGGGATCGAAGGGCATGGAATAGGATATTCCAGAAGTCAAAGGAACTAGGACTCAAACCAAGAATCACCTACCCAGCAAAACTGAGTATAATACTTCAGGGGAAACTATGGTCTTTCAATGAAACAGAGGACTTTCAAGCATTCTTGATGAAAAGACCAGAACTGAAAAGAAAATTTGACTTTCAAACACAAGAATGAGAAGAAGCATGAAAAAGTAAACAACAAAGAGAAGTCATATAAGGGACTTACCAAAAGTGAACTGTTTACATTCTTTCATGGAAAGACAATATTTGTAACTCTTAAAACTTTTCAGTATCTGGGTAGTTGGTGGGACCACACAGAGACATACAGAAACATACATGCACACATACATGTACATGCATACATGCACACACAAATACACACATGCACGCACACACAGAGACAGAGAGCACAGAGTGAATTGAATAGGATGAGATCATATCTTAAAAGAAATTAAGGTAAATGGTGAGAGAGAAATGTAGTGGGAGGAGAGAGGGTGAAATGAAATGGGGTAAATTATACCTCATTCAAGAGGCAAGCAGGAGACTTTTTAGTGGAGGAAAAAAGAGGAGAGCTGAGAAAAAAATGTGAAGTTTACCCTCATCACATTCGACTAAAGGAAGGAATGAAATACACACTCATTTTGGTATGAAAACCTATCTTACAGTACAGGAAAGTGGGGGAGAAGGAGATAAGCAGGGAGGGAGGGATGATGGAAGGGAGGGCAATGGGAGGAGGGAGCAATTTGAAGTCAACACTCTTGGGGAGGGACAGGATCAAAAGACAGAATAGAAACAATGGGGGGCAGGATAGCATGGAGGGAAATACAGTTAGTGTCATACAACATGACTGTTATCGAAGTCATTTGCAAAACTACACAGATATGGCTTATATTGAATTGCCTGCCTTCCCAAAGGGAATGGGTGGGGCAGGAGGGATGGGGAGAAGTTGGAACTCAAAGTTTTAGGAACAACTGTTGAGTATTGTTGTTGCTACTAGGAAATAAGAAATACAGTTAATGGGGAATAGAAAGTCATCTGGCCCTACAGGACAAAAGAGAAGATGGGAAGAAGAGAAGGGAGGGGTGATAAAAGAGAGGGCAGATTGGTGATAGAGGAAATTAGATTGCTCGGTTTATTGGAGTGAGGGGAGGCGATAAATGGGGAGATAATTTGGAGCCCAAAATTTTTGAAAATGAATGTAAAAAGTTAAATAAATAAATTTATATTTTTTAAAAAAGAATCTATGTGTAGTGCCTATTTAAGATTGCATGCCATCTTGAGGAAGGAAGGGAGAGGGAGGAGGAAAGATGGGGAGGGAGGAGGAAAATCTAGGATATATGGAAGTGATTGCAGTAAACTGAAAACAAATAAAACAATTAAAAATAAGTAAGAAAAGGAGCAGAATGCACCTTAATTCTCATGATGTAAGACATCCTTTGAGTAGAACTCAAACCTTTGAAGGTCATTGGATCATGACAGAAAAACATTTTGAAGGTATTGTTGCCTTTTCATGGATGAAGATTGTCACCCATTCACCCAAAGCTGACACATAGAACTACTAAAGAGCATAGGAACCATGCTAAGTGCTCCAAGATACAGATTCTTAAGCTCTTAGGAAGATCATTCCCTTACCATCAAGAATCAACCCTGATTTTTTCATGGATCTTTAAGAGCTTAGAAAGACAGCTAAAATAAACCTAGGAATAAAATATTCACCAGGATCACCTGGTCAAAGTATAAATCCCTCAAGGCTCTATGTTGTGCTGTAAAGAACTTAAATTGAAACTTTTCTACCTGAGTGACATTTTGCAGCTACAATGTGGTCACGCTTAAATTGTTGGACTTGGAGTCTGAGAGACCTATTTCAAATCCTACCTGATTTCAAGTTACTAGTCATGTGACTTTGGGTTATTAATTTGACCTCTGTCTTCCTGCATTTCCTCAGCAGTAAAATGTGGGAGATAATAGCACTAGATTTCCATGGTCATTGCAAGGATGGAGTGGAATAAGACCTTTGCCAATCCCAAAGCACTATACAAATACTTGTTATTATTATTGATGCCACTATTGTTGCTGTCGTTACCATCCACAGAAGATTTCCTGATCTCAGTCCTTGCTCACCCATGCTCTAGTACTCTAAACCTTATGCAGATCTCCTTGTCTTTACATTTTAGACCCATTGTCCCCTGCCTGAACCTGAACTGTGCCTTTCTCTACCCTACTTCTACTATCCTCAGACTGTCTGATACCTCATATTTTAATAGCAATGATAATCATATTCTGACTGCCTTACTTGATGCTATAATTGTTATCTGCAGGAAGCTAGATGGCAAAGGACCCAGAACGTGGAAGATATGAATTTAAACTTACTAGCTGTGTGATCTTGGACAGGTCACTTGACCTCTATGCCTCCATTTCCTCATCTTGAAAAAGGGAATAAAAATAACACACACCTCTTAGTGTTATGAAAATGGAAGAAATACTGTCGATTAAGTGTTTTATAAACCTGAAAAGGCCATATAAATATCAGATATTATTAGTATTGGTATTATAATAGACAAGGATTCAAATATCAATTCAGCTACTTACAAGCTGTGTGTCACTTAGCCCTCTCTCAGACTCCATTTCTTCATCTACAAAATGGATATAATTATAGCACTTTCTTCATATATTTAAAGCATTTTGCATAGTTTAAAGAACTTATACATTATTATTAATACTATTATTCATGCAATCTTATGTATTTGCCCTTAAAACTAAAGGACAATAGGAGAATAATATTGAAATGAAACTCATTAAAATGAGTTTTTTAAGAGAAACATTTGATATTATTGGTAGAACTTCACAAGTTTCCATGCCCCCAGATGTTTATAAATTAGTCCTACCTTTTTGGTATGAAATTTAGTGTCTGACAGAAATAGATAGCATTTAAAATTCATCCACAACTATAGAATGTCTGTCCAGAAAAAGTCCATGTGAAGACTCATATGAACTTGATTAGAGTGAGCAGAAAACAATATATTCAATTACTAAGCTAATTCAAACAGCTGTAGAGAGAAGCAGCATGGAGTAGTGGAATTGTGGTCAGAAAGACTAGAATTCACATTGTACCTCTGACAAAAACTGTCTATGTGACCCTGAGCAAATCATTTAGCATCTCAGTGCACCAGATAACTTTTTTTGGGGGGAGTGGACTGATCTCAAAAATGAACATGAACTAGAAAAGCAGTAAAATCTCATTTAATTATAATCACAAAATATGAAACTGGCAAACAGTGGATGGGGCATCAATTCTCCATCTTAGCAGAGAGATAAGGCTTGGTATTGCTTAACATTTCCTCCCCCTCCCTTGTTATAAAAGTAGATTTAGAGTTTAGAATAGAAATGTGAAAGAGAAACCAAAATCAATATAACTTTAAAAAATAAAAAGCCCCATCAAGTGGTTTCTACTGATGACAACTGAAGAGATGGCCTTGCTTTTCCTCTCTTTGGTGCCCTCTCTTACTTAACAAAAGCTCCTGGGGTAGTCTTCAGTTTAGCCCTGGTTTTACTTGTGGTTAAAATATCCTTGTAATCCCATTAATGGTGCCTGTCTACTCTCTTCTACCTCATGTAGTTCCTTGATTATTTTACTGAGGTCTAATACACTTTCATCTGTAAAGCTCTATTTTGCCTACCCTTTGGGTTAGCAAAACTTACTGCAAAAGAAAACATTTCACTAGCAAGAGGCCTGCCTATGCACTAAGGATGTGATTAAATGTTCTTTCTTCCAGAGAAGATAGTCTGTCCATCTCCTAAATCTGTTGCTTTTATATTTCTAATTTAATGGTAAAAATAATTTATTATTAATAAGAAAAAATAATATTAATCCTTTAAAAGCCTAACTCATCTTTCATATTCGGAGGGAAATCCTTAGAAAAGCAAAGGTATACTGGCTAGGGTGATACACAGCACCTATCTACTTTGAGATTACAATGCTAACTGTAAACATGTCACATGAACTCAGAAACATTGGTCAAATGGGTTCTGGTGATTTATTGAATTAGCACCATATTTTATTTGATGGAGGCAGCTAAATGACCCAGTAGAGAGAGTGGAATCAAGAAGACCTGAGTTTAAATCCAGTCTCAGATACTAACTTGCTGTGTGACTCTGGCCAAATTACTTAATCTCTGCTTGCCTTAATCCACTGGAGAAGGAAATGGCAAACCATTCTAGTTTCCTTGCCAAGAAAATCTCATTCAGGGACACAAAAAGTGGGAAATAACTGAATGACTAAATAAGCTCTAGTATGATGAAACTGCTACTGCAAATCTAAGAAATGTACAGGTTGGGAGGGGGTTGCCATGTTCCTTCCTTCCTCTTATATGTTTCATTGAAGTTTTCATTTTTTTCATTTTTGTCATTTCTGATTATCTCCTTACTCTAATTATAATTTCCCCCCAAATTGATCTCTCAATCATAACTAGGAAAAAGAGGTAAACAAAATGACTGATAATAGTAATTGTCTAACAACGTATGCAATATTCTGCTACATTGGTCCTCAGAGAACTGTATGTTTCATTGTCTGTTCTCTGCCATCATTATTGTCCTTGAATTACCCAGATTTCTTCCTTTTAGAGATATGGTTATTTGCATTTTAGTCATTGTCTATGTTGCTCTAATTCCACTTATTTCACTTTGATTCAGTACAGACATCCTTCAAAAATTTCGCTGAATTCTTCATATTCATCATTTCTTATTGCACAATACTTTTCTGCTATACTCATATGACATTTACAATCTTCAATCTTTCTCTTTCTCTGTCTCTCTCTATCTGTCTCTGAATCTATCTCTGCCTCTGTCTCTCTGTCTTCCTCGCTCCTTTTCTCCCAACTCTGGGAAAAATAGAATCAATCTCACTGTCTAGAAGATGAAAGCCTTCAAAAAAAAATGGCTTCAGTAGTAACTTGAGATAATTTTAATAAGCTATTGGTTACTTCTTGATTAGAAGATGAAAATGATTATTTATTAAAATTATTTGTTTTATCATACTTAGTTTAAATAATTTTATTGTTTAAACTTTTTATCTTTTTAAAAAGACTTCTTTCAAAGTCCAGTAATGAGAGTCCCAGACTGAGGACAGGAAGAGGATATGCATACCTGAAAATTTCAATGTGAAAGTGAAATGTCTGCTAAGTTCTCCTCCTATGGAGTTATTTGAATGACCTTTTCTTCTGCATGGTTCACAGAAAATTCCATCCAGAACCA
This sequence comes from Bettongia penicillata ogilbyi, assembly GCA_023548195.1. NCBI lineage: Eukaryota > Metazoa > Chordata > Mammalia > Diprotodontia > Potoroidae > Bettongia > Bettongia penicillata. The sequence continues at coordinate 3,377,198 of JAJHZJ010000511.1, forward strand.
GAACCCCATGGGGTAAAGAAAAATACGTTGGATATATTCCCCATTGTCATTCACTATTGACTTCTAACCTCTTGCCTCCAGGGTAGAAGTAAAGAATATTATTCAACTCAACATTATAAAACTTTTGTGCAAAGGGAGTTAGAGTCTAAGAAGTCATTTTTCATCTAGTAGGTTTACTTTTAATTTTTCCTAGAACTGTTCACTAAAATGCTGGTATGGATTACTCTCTGTCACTCCTAAGTAAGACCTCTTCTTACAAATTAATATAATACAATTTTTTAGAGTCACTAGGTATTTCAATTGTGCATTTATGTTTCCTCATCACTGGGGAGGTATACAAATCGATGAAGTCACAAATTGACTTCAATATTAGAGGACTTAAATTTATTTAGCTCAAAGTTTACATTGGACTAATTGCTTAATAAATATCATTTACTTATGGAAATTTATAGAAAATTTATAGAAAAGGTATAAACAGTAGCTTTAGTATTGAATATGAAATTGCTTCCTAAGACATACACATTTTACATATCTGTAACAAAACTCTGTTAAAATATAATTTCCTAAAACATTTCCAGAATGAAGTAACTATAAAATCAGAATGTAGAGTCAAAAAGTCTCACCAATAGAACTCCCCTGATATATCGGCCAATTCTAAGGAATGATTATCATGTCTCCATATAATACTATTCAATGAACAACCATTTACTAATCATTATTATTATTAATCAGCTACAGTTGGCAGATCTCTGTGCTATGTGTGATAGAGGAGATAGATGTGATCAAGTCCCTTCCCTGAAGAAGCTTATAATCAACTGCTATTGAAACCTTTTTAAAACTGTTATTTCAAAAGTGTTGTTTCCTCCATGTCTATATGATGACTTTATAACTCCTATAATTTTGCATATTATCCCTCCATTACTAAAAGTTGCAGAAATTTATTCCAGCCCCCTTTCCTATGTTATCAACACTCTTAGCACCAATCCATGCTACCACCACACCCTCCACCTCCAGGGATTACCTGTATGTTTTGTCCTACTAAATTTGTTTTTGTAAAACAGTTTTACTCAATTTCTATTTTTCTTCTCAATGACTCCTAGCATCTTCAAAGTCAGGTTGACTTTGTTCATGATTAGCAGTGATTAACTAAATTCCACTGTGGTATTGCTAGATTTATCCTTAGTGCTACTCCTTAGGGAGCTACATTTTGGAGGTGACCTACTCAGTATAAGGAACGACTCTAGTGTCAGAAGACTGTGGCTCAGATCTCATCTCTGAACTGCATGACCTCCACCAAGTCACTTAACCTCACTGGGTTTCAGTTTTCTCATCCATAAAATGAAAAAGTTGGTTTGGATGCCTTCTAAGGTCCCTTCTCAATCTAGATCTCTGTCTCTACAATTATGCCACTTTCTCTGATACTAATGTTAGGCAAAACATATGTTAGTGGAAGTTTGTTCTTTGATACCTTTCTTCCAGTCCTTATATTTTTCCCATGAATTTTACAAGGTGGGGCATGGTGTTCCTGACCCCTTAGCTTTTCTGATTTCACCTGATAAAATTATTGCATTTTGCTTGGTGTTCTGTAGACCAGATCTTTCCAGCCTCTTCCACTCTGCCTCTATTTGAATAGCCCTCCACCCTCCAATGAAAATCAGCTGTCCCAGGTGATGGGTGAGCTAATCTGCTAAACTAATTTGATCAAGGTGCTTGTAACAAATAAGGGTTTAATGTCTTAAAGTATGAATATTTTCTTTACTGTCTTAAGCTTCTCCAAAGGTGTCAATATCTTGGATTTGGACTTGATAGGTTCTGGACTCTTATTTCCACAGATTATACAGTCATAACAGAAAATTTTAGAGAATAGAGAAGCCAGCTTTTTGCTTAGAAATCTCTGGATTCAATTTCCCATCTCTGACACAGATTGGCTGTGTGATCCTGGACAGATCATTCAGTGTTCTAGGGAACTCTAAAATTGTAAATTGCAGAATATGCATTGTCTCTATATGTAGAGACCATTTCCTCCCAGGGAGTTTTGTACACCAAGAATCACTGGTTCTCAGACAAAAGAAAATATACAGAAGGTAGCATGATTTAATGCAAAAAGATATAATCTGTGAGTTAGAAAACAAGAACTACTCCCAGATAGAATTAACACAAATGTCCAGTTTGTGAGAAGGAAGATAAATTTAGAGGAACCTATAAATTCCATCCCATAATGCCTAACCCTGCCCTTTTACAATGGTTGGGAAAAACATCAACTCATAATTCCAACAGTATGAATTTAACCAGCAAAAAGCAGCAAAAGTTTTCAGCTACAAAACCTAAAGTAGCACTAATAACAGGCAGACAGCTCCCTGTTGTATTAAGAAAAAGATAGTCACTCAGGTGTGCATTTCCATGCCTGGGAGAAAGCTCAGCAGGCTGGATGCAGCCCAAGAAAACAGAGACCTACCTGGGAAAAAAAAGAAAGATACTTCAAATATTTATGAGTTTTGCGTTTACTCTGTGACTACATGAGCTCACTAAACTTGGACCTATTCACTCTAAGGATTTGCTTTGTGCAAGTGGAAAGTGGGCCCCTGATTTGGGATTCTATTTCCATAATTGCTCTTACATCAACTGTGTAACTTTTGTTGGGTCATTTGTAATTATGTTCAACTCTTGGCAACCTCATTTGGGGTTATTTTGGCAAAGATACCAAAGTCATTGGACACCTTCTTCTCCAGCTCATTTTATAGATGAGGAAACTGAGGCAAATAGGATTAAGTGATTTGTCCAGGTTCACATAGCTAATAAGTAACTGAGAGTAACCAGATTTAACTCAAGGAGATAAGTCTTGACTTTCGGAACAGCACTCATGTAGTAACTGCTCCCTTTTAATATTGTATATATTTATGGTGATATACATACAAAAAAATAAAAAAGAAACAATCCCTAGACAGGGAATAACCAAGATCTGGTTTCTGGTCTTGGAAATACCATTATCAATAGAAATAAAAACAATAACAGCACTTTGATACTTTAAAAGATTATGATCTCAAGAATGTGAAACCATTCTTTGGTTCTAATTGCAACATATACATATCTTCTCATCTAGGCCATTCTTGTTCATCTATAAATTTTTTAGAGGATCTACCAACTTACTATGGCCCTCTTTTTAGGGTTCTAAATATTTTGTGATTTTAGTGAAACTTTTTGCCTTTTTTTTCTTCTAAAGAGAGGCAGATCTGAATTAGTGTTAAATAGTAGTTCTCTGAGTCTGGAAAAACCAGCTTAGCTTCACCTGTGATACACATTGGCTTTGTAATCCTGGGCATGCCATTTAATATTTTGGTGCTCTAATTTCTGTAAGAATTCATGCTGAGGAGAAAGGATCAACCTGCATAGATCAGCCAGGAGTTCTCTATACCAATAAAAGTACAGTTCCAGTCCGTTTCTTCTATCCCTTTTCCAATCAAGATGACAAGAGTAACTTGCATTTTTTTTTATTACTTTACAATTTTGAAAGGTCTTTTAAATGCATGATCTAATTTGATCCTCTCACTCTGTGGGAAAGAATTAGTATCCATATTTAATAGGTAAGGAAGCTGAGAGAAGTAGATTATACACTTCCCTTTCTTATATTAGGTTCCTATCAATCTGATTCTCTTACTTACATTCCTTACAGAAGGTAGTCTGCATTCTATGAAATTGATTCCCTTCAATAATGAGATTAGGAATATCTTTGTACTTTTCAGTTGCAGAGAGTCTCCTAGAAGCACAGAGAGTCTAAGTGACTTGTCTAGGGTCACATAGTAGGTGTCAGAGGCAGGACTTGAACCCAGATCTCCTGGATTTCTTAGATTGATTCTTCAATCTTTGCTGACTCCAAGACTATACTTATTTTGTATCGTTTTATAGATATTTATTTATGTGCCTGTTGTTTCCAAATGAGTTCCAACCTAAGAAAAGCTTCTGTGCAATTCAATCTCAGCAACTTTAGTAGAATGAAAAATCCTTGAGGGCAAACAATATTTTTAAAATCTTTTTATCGTCAATGCCAAGCAATAAGACTAGTACTTACTTGTCACTTAATAAATACTTACTGATTGTGTTACTGAATTTTCTAGAGTTAATAAATTCCATATGTTCTCTTTCCAAATCCCATAATCTCTTCATCAAACCACATTGCCACTAACCATATGTTTGATCTGGTAGAATTTACAACCTCTCTAAACCTCACCTTTTTCTATAAAATGGCGAGGCTGAGTGAGATATTTCCTAAGTGATTTTCTGATTTGAAACAATTGATTTTAATATACTATCTTCAATTTCTTAAAAAAAACTTTTATAAGAATTTCAAAACTAGGTAAAGAGGGGTGTTATTTTGCAATGGTTATACCTCAGATAATATCAAAGGAGTTTTGGTCTATTCCTCCTACAAAAAGAGACATTCGTATCTTATGGAAGTTTCCTCAGTAACTTCTTATATCAATTTTTTTAATGTTTATTTTAAGTTTTCAACATTAATTTTCACAAAATTTTGAGTTCCATATGTTCTCCGCATCTCTCTCCTCATCCCACCCCAAAAGACCAAGCACTCTGATTACGCCTTCCACCAATCTGCCCTCCTTTCTATCACCCCCCCTTCCCTTATCTCCATCTTCTCTCTTGTCTTGTAGGGCAAGATAAATTTCTGTACCCCATTACCTATATTTCTTATTGCCCAGTTATATGAAAAAACAATTCTCAACATTTGTTCCTAAAACTTTGAGTTGCAACTTCTCTTCTTTCCTCCCTCTCCACCCATCCCCACTCAGAAGGCAGGTAATTCAATATATATACATGTGTGTGTGCGTGTGTGTGTGTGTGTGTGTGTGTGTGTGTGTAGTTTTGCAAATGACTTCCATAATAGACATATTGTATAAGACTAACTATATTTTCCTCTATACTGCCCTCCTATACTGCCCCTCATTTCTTCTATTCTTTCTTTTGACCTTGTCCCTCCCCAAGAGTGTTTACTTCTAATTGTTCCCTTCTCCCTTTTGCCTTCCCTTCCATCATTCCCTCCACCCTGCTTACCTCTTTCTTCCCTACTTTCCTATAGTATAAGATAGGTTTTCACACCAAATTGAGTGGGCATGTTTTTCTTTCCTTGAACCAAATGTAATGAGAGTAAGCTTCACTTTTTTTCCCTCACTTCCCCTCTTTCCCCTCCATTGAAAAAGCTTTTTCTTGCCTCTTTTATGAGATCCTTTGTCTCATTCCATCTCTCCCCTTCTCCTCCCAATATATTCCTCTCACCCTTAATTTTATTTTTTAGATATAATGCCTTCCTATTCAACTCATCCTGTGCTCTATCTATCTATCTATCTATCTATGCATCCACACACACACTCATACACACGTGTGTGTGTGTGTGTCTGTGTGTGTGTGTGTGTGTGTGTGTGTGTAAAATCCCTCCAACTACTCACATTCTGAGAAAAGTTTCAAGAGTTACAAATGATATCTTCCCATGTAGGAATGTAAACAGTTCAACTTTAGTAAGTCCCTTATGACTTCTCGTTGCTGCTTACCTTTTCATTCTTCTCTTCATTCTTGTGTTTGAAAGTCAAATTTTTTATTCAGCTCTGGTATTTCCATCAAGAATGCTTGAAAGTCCTCTATTTCAGTGAAAAACCATATTTTCCCCTGAAGTATTATACTCAGTTTTTCTGGGTAGGTGATTCTTGGTTTCAGTCCTAGTTCCTTTGAATTCTGGAATATCATATTCCATGCCCTTCAATCCCTTAATGTAGAAGCTGCAAGATCTTGAGTTATCCTGATTGTATTTCCACAGTACTTGAATTGTTCCTTTCTAACTGCTTGCAATATTTTATCCTTGACCAGGGAACTCTGAAATTTGGCCACAATATTCCTAGGAGTTTTTCTTTTTGGATCTCTTTCAGGAGGTGATTGATGGATTCCTTGAATACTTATTTTGCCCTCTGGTTCTAGAATCTCAGGGCAGTTTTCCTTGATAATTTCATGGAAGATGATGTCTAGGCTCTTTTTTTGATCATGGCTTTCAGGTAGTCCCAGAATTTTTAAAATGTCTCTCCTGGATCTATTTTCCAGGTCAGTTGTTTTTCCAATGAGATATTTCACATTATCTTCCATTTTTTCATTCTTTTGGTTTTGTTTTGTGATTTCTTGGTTTCTCATAAAGTCATTAGCCTCCATCTCTTCCATTCTAATTTTGAAAGAAGTATTTTCTTCAGTGAGCTTTTGAACCTCCTTTTCCATTTGGCTAATTCTGCTTTTGAAAGCATTCTTCTCCCCATTGGCTTTATGAACCTCTTTTGCCAATTGAGTGAGCCTATTTTTCAAGGTGTTATTTTCTTCAACATTTTTTTGGGTCTCCCTTAGCAAGGTGTTGACCTGCTTTTCATGCTTTTCTTGCATCTCTCTCATTTCTCTTCCCAGTTTTTCCTCCACCTCTCTCACTTGATTTTCAAAATCCTTTTTGAGCTCTTCCATGGCCTGAGTCAATTAAATATTTATTTTGGATGTTTGGGATACAGAAGCCTTGACTTCTATGTCTTTCCCTGATGGTAATCATTGTGCTTCCTCATGTGAAAGGATTGGAGGAGATACCTGTTCACCAAGAAAGTAACCTTCTATGGTCTTATTTTTTCCCCCTTTTCTGAGCATTTTCCTAGCCAGTTGCTTGACTTCTGAGTTTCTTCTCCACACCCATCTCGCCTCTATTTCCACCCACCTAGTGCTTGGTGTTTGAGATTCAAATGCTGCTTCCCAGCCTCAGGACTTTCAGTAGAGGCAGGGCTGCTATTCAGTGTGAGATTCAGTTTAGCTGTTCAGCTGGGGGCAGGCCTGCCACATGGGGCTCAGTTCCCTTAGGTGGTTTATGTGGAGACCTTCAACGATGGATCTGAGCTCCTTCCTGCTTTGGGAGGCCCTGTTTGCTGCTGCCTCAGCTGCTAATTCCTGAGGGGGCCTGAGTTGCGAAGACATCCCACTCCCCTCTCGGCAAGCAGAAAAGACCCTCTCACTGACCTTTGGTGCCTTTGGGTGGATGGACCTGCACTGCTGCTGGAGATTTTTTCCCTAAATCCTGCTGGGATCTGCTGCTCTTTGTGCCATGTGACCAAGGCGGGGCTGGGCTCTGCTCTGGGTCCAGTGTGTGACAGACCTTTTGTGTCAGTTTTTCAGGGCTCTCTGTAACAGATATCTCTTCCACTCCATTGTTCTGTGGCTTCAGCTGCTCCAGAATTTGTTGGGAGTACTTCTTTACTGTTATTTTATGGGCTGTGGGTTAGGAGCTATGTGTATCTTTCTACTCTGCCATCTTGGCTTCTCCCCCTAATTCTGCTTTTTAAAGCATTCTTGTCCTCATTGACTTTTTGGACCTCTTTTGCCACCTGAGTTAGCCTGTTTTTAGAGGTGTTATTTTCTTCAGCATTTTTTTTGGATCTCCTTTAGCAAGTTGTTGACTCATTTTTCATGATTTCTTGCATTGCTCTCATTTTTCTTCCCAATTTTTCCTAAAATCCTTTTTTGAGCTCTTTGCTTAAGACCATTGCATATTTACTTTGGAGGCTTCAGAAGCCTTGACTTCCTCTGAAGCTATGCATTATTCTTCCTTATCTGAAAGGATGGAAGATAATACCTCTTCACCAAGAAAGTAACCTTGTCTGGTCTTATTTTTTACCCTTTTTTAGGCATTTTCCCAAATAGTTATTTTACTTTTGAGTCCTTTGTCAAGAGGAGGGTATACTCTGGAAATCTGTAAGTTCTCAGTTACTCCAAGGTGATACAATCAAGGGAGAGGAGTTTACTCCTCTCCTGGCCTGTGCACTGGTCTGAGAGCAACCGAAACCTTTTCTGCCCAGAATCTGTGAGTAGTCGAATTCTGTCTCCACAACTGCCTCCAGCTCTGCCAAGCCATCATTCCTCCTCACCCCAGGTGGGTTCTCAGGGCTGAGATTCAGATCATCTGTTCAGTTTTCCCAGGGGCTTTAGTCTGAGGGCTCCACAAATGGACGCTACTGCTGCAGCTGCCACTGCAACTACTACCACTGCCGCTGCTGTCTCCACCACCACCACCTGGGGCTGGAGAGGACCCTGATCCCTTCTCTCCCAGTTGAAAAAGCCCTCTCACTGACCTTTGAAGTTGTCTTTGGTGTTTGTGGGTTGAGGGATCTGAGAACCTCTGCTGCTGCTGGGGATTCCATCCTTGAGGCCTGTTCTGGTCCTGTTCCTCCTGGTGCCACTAAGCAAAGGCTGGCCTGTGCTCCACTCTGCATCTGGTGAGATAGACCTTTCCTGTCAGCCTTTCTGATTACCTTGGGCTGGAAATCTCTTTCTCTCTGTTGTTCTGCGACTTCTCCTGCTCTAGATTTGGTTGAGAGTCATTTTTTACAGATATTTTATGGGCTATGGAGGAAGAGCTTAGAATATGTGTATCTTTCTATGGAGTTTTCCTTGTTACCCCCCTCTGAAATTTTTAAAAAGTAGGAAAATTTGGAAATTTTTATGGATTATAAAATATAGGGATAACATTTTGCCGCTTTTCAGTATCTCAGTTACCATCTCCTTGGGAAATTACATTTAATTATTTTTTTAGAGTCATTTTCAATAAACATTGTCCTGAGAATAATTAAGGCCTTACAATATAATAAAATTCAAATTGCTTGAAGTATCTTTTATTAGTATACTGGTGTAGGCAAGTATTTTGGGACTTACCAATTTGCTTTTATTTTGCTAAGAAAATGAATTAGAAGAGGTGCATTAGACATTAACAGCTTCAGTGAGTTATATTAAAGTGCTTCTTAACATGAAATTCATTCATTTTGCTAGATTTTCAAATTTTCCCAAGGACGCTTCAAAATGGAATTTATGTATTTACTTATATATTGCATTTTAAAACTTCTCTTCTTTCCACTTTTAGCATAATTCTTCCCTTCCTTATTAAAATTTGAATTTGATGTTTTAGTTTGAGTTTCTACTCATCTACATTTCATGTCATTATAACCCCATTTCACTCTGATACATGTTAACATTGAATATCATTTCAGATGATTTCAGAACATGAATTAAATAAGAATGCACTTGAAGTATTCATAAACTGTCCATAAAAAATGATACTTACATATTCAAATAATTCATGTCTTATATGAGACCAGATGTATTTAAGTAAAAGAAAGAGCCTGAAGGAGGAGGAATAGTGAGAAAAGAGAGAAGAGAAATAAGAGGAGGAACAGAAGAAAAAAAGGAGGAAAAGTAGTAGAAGAAGAAAAATAAAGAGAAGAAGAAAAAGGAGAAGGTGGAGGAACAGGAAAAGGAGAAGGAAGAAGCAGAAGACAGCAGATAAGGTAAAAGTGGATGAGGAGGGAGAAAGGGAATGGGGAAAAGTAGGAGGAAGTGTATGTGGAGAACTGGGAAAAGAAAGGTGCAAACATAAGGCAGAGTGAAAAGGATAGAATGGAAAGAAGTGAAAAGAACATGCGAATTCATTTTATTGGTCTAAACTACTCTTAGAGATCTTTTAAAGGTAAATTGTTTTTCCACATCAAAATAATTTTCTACTATTATCATTATTGTGTAATATCTTATTATATATTATAGTATATGATATATATACATATATATAGTTCATATTGATTAGTGAATATCAATAATTTTCACAAAAGAGAACAAAGTTTAGAAACACAGATGCCAGTTACTTCATCTAAGACTCATCATTAGCATTTATATCACTGAAGAGAAAGTCCTAGTTTGACCTTAATAATGATCCACTTATGTCAAGTACCACGTTTTGATTATTCTCACGATTACCAGAGCTCTGTGGGTTTGGTGGCAAGAAAACACTTTTTCAGCATCAGAAATTAAGGGAGAAAATGGGGAAGTGATTACCCTAAGATAACACATAACAACATACCATAGAATCATTATATCACAATTGCAATTTTTGTACAGGAGTTCTTGAATTTGGAATCTGAGAGAGATCAATATGATCGTTATCATGAAATCCATTTCTTTCCTTGATATGCAAATATGGGAAAGCTCTGTCAATTCCTGAGTTTGATGACCACTCTTGGCAAAGAAGATAATAACTCATTCTATGGCTTAATAGATTATTCTATGGTGAATTTAGAGTTGGAAGGGAAAGTTAAAGTTCAATGTACTCATTTTACAGATGAAGATCTATAGCATAGAGAGGTTAGATAGCTTGTAGGCTCCCAGCCACTAGGTAGCAGAATCAGGATTTGAACTAAAACCAATTCTCTCCCCTTTATCAACCAGTTTCTCATGCTGCCTTAGGAGTTGCCTTTGAGATATAGAGGATATCTGCCTTTCCCATGGTCACACACTAAGGATCAGAGGCTGAATTTGAACTCAGTCCTCCTGGAATCCAAGTCTAGTATGCTATTCACTATGAGTTACCTTTGCCTTTTATTTTCTTTGATATTCCAGGCATAGAGACAGTATCAAATTTACTTCCTCTGTACTAATAAAAGTTTATTCTCAATTTCATCAAAAGAAAGAATTTCCTTAATATTGTAATTGCTCTATTCATTCAACAAATATTTGTTATTTGTACTTAATTAGCCCATTTGTCGAAAAGTCAGAGTTTTTACCTATTGTTTATTATGTGTGATTGGTTAAAAATGTGCATGGCATATCTGAGATGATGATCCCTATTATTTTTAAGTAATATCAAAGTGTATCCAATCACAAGGAATTAATAGTTAGACACAGATGAATGTTGAACAAGATTTGTTCTCAAGTTCTCAGATAACAGGTATAATTTGATTTTTAATTTATGTAAAATATAGCTTTGAGTGAAGTGAACAAAAAGAATTCCTCCTTAACAAGAATGACATGTTAGACAGAAAAGAAATTGATGGGGGGGGCGGTTAGAGAAAAGTCCCTGTAATTCCAAGGTCCATAGAAACTTGAAGCAGAGAAGGTAAACAATTGCCTAATATAAAAATATAATGGAAGCACTTTTGCTTAGAGGTAGGAAAAATATAAAAACTGGTAGCCCATTCCTAAAACATTGAATAAAAGTCAAAAGCATTTTTAGCATTGGTAGTTTTTTTTTTTCCTCCTAGAAAATTTTTGAACAATTATGGAATTTTTCTGGTAGGAATTGCAATGTAATAAAATTATGAAAATAATGGTAATATAATTAGTACTATTTTATGTATATTTAACCTAACATTTATTTCCCATTTCACTGTTTTAAACACTATTGAAGGACTCATTATTGCAAAACATTGCTCTGCCAAGCCATCATTCCTCCTCACCCCAGGTGGGTTCTCAGGGCTGAGATTACATTATTGCAAAAGTTAGCACTGAATTGATACCTTACATTTTCACTTTTAACCTTGAGAAACTCATGATTATCCATTAGGAGAAGAAGTCTGAGATCATTGAGATAGAGACAGTGAGGACCTCAGAAGCTATCTGATTCAAATTTATTTTTACAAAAGATGAAATTGAAGCCCAGGGACGTTAACCCAATATCACCCAGGTATTAAGTGGTGGACTTGGCATTCAAAGCTAGGTCATTTGATTCTATGTTTGATGCTTTTTTTAGTATACCATCTGAAAAGGATGTGACACTGAACAAAATGCTATGCTGAGTGAATGTTTCAACTGTGATCCATATGCACTAGTGATTAGAGAGGTGTGAAAAGTAACCCCAGAACTATATGTAGTAATTTTGATGCCACAGACAACTTGACCCCAAATATTCTGCAAAGTACCCTTTTAAAACAGGAAAACAGAGAGACACAAAGACAGAAAGTGATATGAATCGAGGTACTTCTATACTGGTCCCAGTTATTTTGCACTAGAGAGAAGAGGCACCATCACACTTCTCAGGGAGGGAATTCATTTGAGTTCAACCACTTTTTTGGATCCGTAAACTTTCTATATATGGACTTTCACTTTTAATTGTGCTTGCTGAGTAGAAGCTAAGTTTGTTTCTATACCAGTTAAATAAATGTAATGGTCTCAATCGATACCTTCTAAATTTAGGTGCCCTGGGACAAAGTTCTAGTCACTTTGGCCCACTGCCTCAAAGGGACACCTAAGTGATAGAGAGAATTAAATGATAGAAATTGGATAATTGCCTAAGTAGAGCTAACCGAATAATATTAAATAAGGAAACATTGTATGTTTATAAGTTGTTTAGATAATGATAAAATGTTGAGAGTTTTGTTTCTTGTTGAAATTGGGATTTTTATTAGTTTTTTATTAGTATCTGTAGCTTCTTCCCATTAGTACTTAAATGTATCTGTTAGGTAACATAGTAAGTGCTTAAGTAATGTTTTTTGACTAATAAAAGATTAGTGACTACAAAGAGGGCTTCTTGAAGAATAAGTACAGATTTTTCAGAAGTAGCTTGATTTTTCTTAAGAAAAAGATAGAATGTCACACTAAAACAACAACATTGTTCTTAAGGAGATTATAATACCAGAGAGTTAATATTATTTCATCCTAGCTGGAGTACACTTTAGCATGCAAAATTACATTCATGGATCTGCTATATATATTTGTCTATTTGATTCATCACAATTGGAGACATTATAGGAATGAAAATTGCAGTGTTGGGAAATATATGACAATTTCACTTCTCATGTCTGTTTCCTATAAACCCTGGCTTCTTTTCTTCAAGGGGCAATTTACCAGCTAACTCCTATATGAACCCTTCCCAGATGCTCCTAGGTGTTGGAAGGCTCTTAGTCTTGAAATTAATCTGTATTATTTTGCAATTACTTCATGTTTGATTATTTACTTGTTGTCTTTCCCTAGTAGAAGATATGTCTTGAGACAGGGATTGTATTGTTCTTATTTTTGGTTTTGTCTTTTTAGTAAAACACTTAATCAACATGTATTGAATTGAATCAAGATGCAACTGTTCATTTTTCAAGTGGGCTTTTTGGAGTTGATGGACAGCAAGGACAATAACTTTGTACTGACTGAACGTTACTGCGTAATGCTCTCCAAGAGGCATTTTGGAGAGTTCTTAAGGTATCAGACTCAATGAATCTTGGGTCATCTTTGGTTTCATTAGTACTGACTGCATTTATACCATGTCATTTTGCTGGATATGGGTGAAGGATAGCAGAATGTCATGCATTGCTATCTATTAATATAAAATTGGTGACAAAGAAAGTCACTTCCCACTTAATAATTTTCTGAAATAGTAGTGAAAGGGCTGTCTTTATACATCTACTGAAAGGCTAATTAAGCAAAAGTAGAGAAGCTAAATATAAAATGAGGAGTTTCTCAGTGGATAGTTTTATTCAGAATAAACCACCTAAGTTGTTCACTCTGTAGTTCTGCATTTATTCGAAGGAGAATTGTACCTTTAATTAGAATGTTGAAGAAGTAAAGGTGCCCTCTCCTTTTCCATTTCACTTTTGGTGGCATCCCTGCCCCACATCTAATTAACTCTGATTCCACTTGGGCATTTGCTCTTTGCTGACAACAAACAATTGCTAAAAGTTTCTGGTAAAAGTCAGAACAATCAATAATGCAAGAATGATGTACTTACAAAGACAACTGACTTAAATAATGAAAGCAAATCACTGGGAAACTTAGGCACCTGATCTCCTAATCACTTGAACAAATCAATGAGGCTAGCAGATGGTAAGTATTATCTTCTCCTGTCAGATATGGTGGAGGATCTTATCAGCAGGGGGCCCATGGCCTCAATACAGATCTCCTATTTTTGACCCTAGTATTCTATCCACAGGGGAAGATGGTCCTGTCAATAGCAAATTACTTCAGAACTCTGACAGGTCTTTCTACCTTTGGCCTTTGTAATTTCTGTTTTCTTATTGATTTGCACAGTTGAGCATCCTTTTCATACTATACCAACTTCACTTTCTGCTGTGCTCTTCAGAAAGTTTGCCCACTGCTGTATTTATCGGTGTCTTCTCTTGCTGCTCTCCAATGTACCACAAGCCTTGTAGGATTCTGAACTGTTCTGGCTGTTTGGAAAACTACATAAAATGTGTTCTTTTATTCCCTGGTCCCATTCTCGCTCATCCCTCTGCTCCTCGACTCTGAGAATTCCCACCAAGGTTCAGTCATTTCCGATGTTGGACTTGCTAGTGAGTTGCCATTCTTTAGTTCTAGATGCTCCACTGGTTTGGGCAAATTTGATTTTTTGGTACATGTTCCAGCAAGTTTATTATGCTTTTTAGAATTTTGTTTTGGTTTCTTAAAAATAATTACCAAAGCAAATGGGAATGTAGGAACTTTCGCTCTCTTCTTAAGAATCAACCAAAATAATTTCCCTTCTAGACTATTAGTAAAATGATTTCATGTGTTACTGGCTGCCTGCACTTCCCCTTTGCTTCACTCTGCATTTCAGTGTGTACCTTAGGATTCTTCTCTCTATATTTTATTTGTCAACATTTTTATCTAATGCTTTGGTCCATTACTTCAATAACACATGTAACTTTTACCTAACTATTATTTCTATAGCCTTTTAAAAATACATTTACTCTAAAATTTAATTTGTTTTCATTTTATCAGGCAAATGATGTTTCATAGTATCTTGGGTTACTGATATCCTCATTGTTTATATTGTCTATTATTTAATCATTGACTCCCCTGAGTATAGAGGGAAGCAATTTTTGGTAGCAAGAAACTGGAAAAAAAGTTAGGGTCAATTGTGTGGGAATTATGGTATGTTAATATAATAGAATACTGACTTAATATAAGAAATAACTAATATGAGTATAGCACCTGGAATACTTGCATGTGGGGCTCCCAAAGGACTACCTCAAGATTGTATTATTCTGTAGATCTGAATATACTAAGAAACTACAGGTCAGGAACATCCAGTGATGTGAGTACTCAGGAACAGATTTTTCAAAGCAAAGGCATTTAATGAGATAGCATAATAAGTACAGAAGTAATAGAATAGCCTACTAAACTAATAGCCCAGTTAGACTCATAATGTCAGTGAGAAGAGTGGACACACTTAGAGAATATTCGTGGAAGGCAACCACTTAAGAAACTTTATGTGGCACATATGTTCATGTATGATGAGATATGTCACCAACAGTGCTGGACCACTGATGCCTTCAGTTGATGTAATCATGCATCTCCCACTGAACTTATGTTCCATTGCTTTCATCTGACATGTAGTATCTGCTGAATAGTGTGTTGTGTTTAGATGATGACTCACTATGCTTGTGATCTTTATTAGATTTTGCTCTACATGTCTGTTGGGCAAGCTAGTTGGGGTTTTACTGGATGTGGTTGCAGGGCTTTTCTCCAATTCGGGTTTCTGGTATTAATTGGAATTATCAATTCAAGTGGCTGATATCTTCTCTCAAAAAGTAGAGAAAGGAAGAAGTAGTTTTCACAATCTCCTTTTTAGCTTAGTGTTCAAAGGCTTAAGTCTCAACTCTGTTAGTGGGGAAGTGAGGTCCTTCACATGCACTACGAAGAAATTCTTTATTTTTTTAATTAATTAATTAGTTTTCAGTTTTGTGCAATCACTTCAATATATCTTAGATTTTTTCCCTTCCTTCCCCAAGATGGCATGCAATTTTATTTAGGTTCTACATATTCATTCTTATTAAACACATTTTCATCTTAGTCATGTTGAATAGAAGAATTAAAATGAATGGGAGAAAGCATGAAAACAAAACATAACACAAGAGAAAATGGTCTACTTCATTCTGAAATCCAATTTCATAGTTCTTTCTCTGGATGTGGAAGGCATTTTGCCTGGAGTGCATTGGCAAATTTTTTAGGTTCTTGCATACCAGGAGGAAATTCTTAGATTCTTTCTCTTCATAAAGAGAGAGAGAGAGAGAGAGAGAGAGAGAGAGAGAGAGAGAGAGAGAGAGAGAGAGAGAGAGAGAGAGAGAGAGAGAGAGAGAGAGAGAGACAGAGAGAGACAGAGAGAGACAGAGAGAGATAGAGAGGAAGATATCAGTTCCAAGATTTTTATCTGATTGAAGATTTTCTCTCTATAAGGAAAGTCTTGCCTCTTTGTTCATTTAAAAATACAGAACAGTCAGGCAGCTAAATAGAGTCCATAAACTTTCAGTGGTTTTGAACTTTCCTGTATCTGGGGCCTAATCACAGTCCTTTGTCCCAGATAGTTATTTGACTTGTGGTTGGAAAGTCACCAGCTCCTCTTTGGCTTATCATGTCAACAAATTTCAACCAAAAGAAAAAAATATCAATCAAAAGAGACAGGATCACACGATCATTTCCTTTCAAAGACCTGACTTACATATTAATCTTTATTATCTATAAGTTGACAACAATAAATCTTTCTGTCTCTGAGCTAAAAAAAGAAGGAATGTAATAAAATGTATTACAGTTTGAATTAACTTATTCAAAATAAATCAAGTAGAACCGGGGGAATAATATGCATAATGACTACAATAATGGAAGAAAGGACATCAAAATTGATTGTTATGGCCAATCTCTGTCCTAGAGGATAGCAGCTAAAACATACTATTCTCCTTGAGGTAGAGAGTTATCAGAAATAATGGATCGGTTGGTTTTGCTTAACTTTTCATTTGCTCTGAATGAGGTTTCTTTGGGGGAAGCATATTAAGTAATGGCTTGTATAAAAGCAAAAAGTGAGGAAATTTTAAATTGTTAAGAGAGATTTGATAAAAAATGTTTAACATAATATGATATTTATGTTGCTTTTGTTTTAGTCATACAGTGAGTGTCCAATAAATGTTGAATGAATAAACGTATACTATGACAATGTGCATTTTGTACTATATTCCTTCTGCTTATTCAGTTCTAATATTCAGCATTGTGTAAAAATGTATAACTATAATATATTGGGAGCTGTGATATAAAAGACAAAAGAGATAGGTAACTAAAAAGATAATGTATGGGTATATATTTCAGTACTCCAAGAATTTTTCATAAATAGCATGGGACACCAATTAGTTTGGTTAATAACATTTCTATGCTTTAGTAGATAGTGTTAATGAGGTGATGTAGAAAACAAAAGTCATTATCATTTTCTGTCTAATACTTTGTCTATGCACTTCTTTAAATTCCGATCTGCTAACTCTCCAATCTCAGACAAAAGACATATAGTTTTCCACTGACCCACACTTACAGCATCACATATGTAGAGCTGAAAGTGACCTTGAAATCTGTTAGGTCAAACACCCTCATTTTACAGATGAGGAAATTGAAACAGAGAAATTAAGTGACTTGCCCAGTGTTATGTATCTATTAAATATTTGAGGCAAGATTTGAACTCAGATCTTCCTGATTATAAATTTAGCACTGTATCTACTATGACATCTAAATGAGTCCTTTTAGTCATGACCTGTGTTATGTTCCACTGACATAGCCCTTAAGAACCAAATGTATATCTGAACTGTTACATTTTTCATGTTCTTCTTCTAGTATGATATAGTAGTGAGAACACTGGATTTGGAGAATAGAGCCAAGAGTTTGGATCCTGGTTTAGTCACTAGATGCCTATGTGACACTGGGCAAGCCACTTATCTACTCTGAGCCTCAATTTCCTCATGTGTCTGTATCGATTATTGTTGTTTTCCAGTTATTCAGTCAAGTCTGATTCTTTGTGACCCCCAAGACCATAGCACACTAGACCCTCCACTATTTTTCAAAGTCTGTCCAATTTATGCTCATTGTTTTATGACCCTCTCCATCCTCTGCACTCCTCGTTTGCTTTTGCATTTAATCTTTCCCAACATCAGATTCTTTGCCAATGTCCTTCCTTCTCATAAGTATTTAAGCTTCAGTTTTAGTATTTGACCTTCCAGTGAATAGCCTGAATTTATTTTTCTAAATATTGACTGATTTGATCTCTTTGCTGTCCAATGTATTTTCAAAAGTCTTCTCTAGCACCACAGTTTGAAAGCATCAATTCTGTAGTGCTCAACGTGCCTTACAATCTGACTCTAACAACTGTACATTGCTACTGGAAAAAAAAATCATAGCTTTAACTATATAATCTTTGTTTGCAAGGTGATGTTTTTTAGTATTTGGCCTAGTTTTGCCATAGCTTTTCTTCCAAGGAGCATGTGCCTTTTAACATCATATCTGCAGTCATCATCTGCAGTGATCTTTGAACACAAAAATACAAAATCTGACATTGCTTCCATTTCTTCTCCCTCTATTTGCCAAGAAGTAATGAGACCAATTGCCAAGGTCTAAGTTTATCATTACTATTATTATGTTAAACTTCAAGACAACTTTTACACTTTTCTCTTTCATTCTCATCAAAAGGCTTCTTAATTCTTCATTTTCTGTCATCAGAGTAGTATAATCCACATTCCTGAGAATTTTTTCCTGGCAACCTTAAGTTTTGTCTTTTGATTAATCCAGCCTATCATTTTTTAAAAAGTATTCTGCATGTAAAGTTAAATAATTAAGGTAACATTATATAGCCTTATTATATGTCTGTATATATACATGCATATATACATACATACATGTTTGTATACATACACACACATACACATACATGTACATATATGTACATACACAGATATACATACACATACATATATATGCACAATATATGTATACATACATATATACATATATATTATTCTTTTCCAACTTTAAACCAATCAATTATTACATGTTCAGTCCTGACTATTGCTTCTTGACCTGCATACATGTCCAGAACTGCTTTTCTCACCCTTTTATGGACTATGAGAGCTACTCCATTTCTTCTAAAGAATTCTTGCCCACAGTAGCATATGTAATGATTACATGAGTTAAATTCATCCTTCTCATGCATTTAAGCTCTTTAACACCCGAGATGTCAGTTTTGACCTGTTTGACCATATATGGTTTACTTTGGTTCATAGATCTTACATTCCAGGTTCTTACAATATTGATCTTTACAACATTGGACTTTCCTTTTGTCACCACGCTGAGTTTCCTTTCACTTTTGGCCCAACCATTCCATTAGTACTGAAGCAACTAAGAGTTGTCCTCCCCCTTCCCCAGTAGCTTTCAATCTGAGGAGGTCTACAATCTGAGGAGCTCATCCTCTAAAGTTATCTCTTTTATCATTATAATACAGTACATAGAGTTTTCTTGGTAAAAATATAGTATTGGTTTGCCATTTTCTTCTCCAGTTGGTCACCTTTTGTCAGAACTCTCCACTATGACATGTTTGCTTTGAGTAATCCTGCACAGTTTAGCTCCTAATTTTTAATAAGCTATGGAATTGCCTTTGCCATGATGACGCAATGATTATAGCATTGATTAAGGAATGACTGAATAAATTATGGTTTGTGAATGTAATGGAACATTATGGTGCTATATGAAATGCCAATTATGATGAAACAAAAAAGGATAGAAAGATTGACATGAAATAATGCAGTCAAGTAAGCAGAACAAAGAAAATCATGTACAAAATAGCCACAACAGTACAACTGAAAAGAATAGCTACACAAGTCACAAATGAATTTTGTAAAGTTCCCCAAAATAAGCATGTATTTGATAGATGTTTGAAGATAAATGATGTTTTTGATGAGAACTATAAGAAAATACCCTAAATTCACTTTTGCTGAGATGGGAGATTCATGAGTGGGATACATGACAAATGTTTTTAGATTACTTAAATGTAATTGCCAAGTATGCTATTTCTTATCTTCTTTTTCTTTTCTATTTTTAGTTTTAGACAAAATAGTCTTTGTTGCATGGGTTGGCTCTCTTGAAAGGACAGTGGGAGAAATTATGGTGATAAAAAAGGCATAAATAATATTTTGTTTTAGAAATGAATGCATTTGATTAATTTTTGTTAAGGAAGTATCTATAAAGCTTTTGTTTTAAAACTTCTCAATATATTTTTCTTATGTTGAAGATAGAGATAGGGATTAGATGTGTGACTTCATTGGTATAAGGAACTCCCAGTTGTGGTAAGTCCCTCTACCAAAGAGGTAAGTACTGTTTTCACAACTTAGAATCTTAGAAAGTTGCCGAGTCCTAAGAGGTTAAATTACTTGCAAAGTTACACAGCTAGTAAATGTCCTCCCAGGGACTCTATCACTTGATTTGAAGGCCATCTATCCATCATACCAGTATGTCGCTCTTCATAAACATATCAAGAACAGATCTGGACTATAAATCTTTGACCCCTATTACCCTACCAACCCATGCCCTTCTCCCTATGTTCTGTGTTTTTTACCATGTGCTTTCTTTAAACAAGAATTTACTCTCCATATAAAATTTTCTCTCTTGTGCTAATTGTGCTTGTGTAAAGGAACACAGGAACAACCTCCTGACCTAAAATTGCAACTGTCCAGATAAATTGAAAAGGAGATACCATCAAGTAGATATATGATTTTAACATTAACATTTCTGGGTTTTACCTGCTCAATGAATTCTATATTTTTACAGTAGCAACAGACTGGAACCAGACTTATGGGAAGTTAGTAGATAGGATCAGCAATATGGTTTATCAATGTGGCACCTTTTGTTACCTCCTGGAAAGTGAAACAGACTATAAGTATGGGGACTCATATGCATCTGACTGACTGTGGTGGACTTTGAAATATAGCAATTTAATCAACTGAGTCCATAAAACATGGTAATAAATACATATGCTTAGCAGTGTCAGGGGGACATTGGTTCAGAGCTGTCATATAGTTGCCATTATTTATAAGAAATGAAAATGTTGAAGATTTAAAATAGGTTTTTATGCCCATCTGCCTTTCAGTGGTCAATATGGTAGCTCAGCTTAATATAGTAATATTACATGCTATGAAATAAAAGAGAGGGACAGAATAAGGCCTTCTAATATACATATTATCTCATGCTCCTGGAACAAATAAGCTGTTTAATTTTTGTCTTTCTATCCCCAGTGACTTTCATGGACCCTGAAACAAGAGAGTAATAAGAGTAATAAATGTTTGTTTTTTGGTGATTGGTTGCTTGAGTTGGGAGGTGAGGGTGGGTGCCCCTAATTTTTTTAATCTCACTTATTTGTGGAAATCTTAAGGAAAAATATACACTCATATATGTGTTATATTATACTCACATATATACACACAAGTTTTTTCTAGGAGCAAGTCATACATAGTGGGAGATTTGGCTTAAGGCCAGCAGTATACCTGGGGCCTACCACTCTCAGAGCTGGTCAAGGTTAGGCAATTAAAATCAATTTAATGGGTGTTTATTAAGGGACTTCTACTATCAGGTACCATGTGAGTCATTGTATGTACAAAGACAAAAATGAAAACAGTGCCTGTCCTCCAGGAATTTCAACTCTCTTCTCCAGGTCTTCAGAGTATTTTCAACTTAGGGATCCTTTAGGTCTCCCTCTGGGTAAGATGTTGCCCTTTTATGGTTGAACTAACCTAGTTCAGTTGCTGGGTCTGGAAGCCAAAGGAGAGACTCATTACAGTAGTTCTAGCATTAAGTATCAAATTTTGTTGAAAGCTAAAGATATGAAGATAGAGACTCACATTCAAAATAAATATTTGTATAATAGATGCATATTGATACATATAGACACAAATGTACACACATGCAATGCGTTTATATTGATACATTTTTATACCTATCTATATGTCTTAGCTATCTATATATTGCTAAGTCTCACTCAAGTTTATCTTTGAATTTGTTGAAATTCAATAGAAAAGCATAACATACTGAGATTGCAACTTTACCTTTGAGAATCACATATTGGTCTCCACCTTTTTCTTTTTTTTTAACCAGAAGTCTGACTTCTTTTTGACTTACCTTTGACTTTGATCAATTTGCTTTTAATTCTCTGGATGATATGCAAGTTTGCTAAATCTCTGCCCAGACTCTCCACGGTGTTGCATTGATGACAAGAAGAAGAAAGCTCCCCATTGTTCTGACATATTGCCCAACCCTGCTGACCTGAAAGCTTTTGATATTCAAGGAAGCTGCTTCCTTACAGTACAATTTTGCTGGAGGAGAGAAGCATATTCTCCCTTCCCTCCAGGTGGTCTTTAAAATCATGCATTTTAATACATCTTCTACTTAACAGATTTTCTTGTGGGAAATTGTGTTTGTGGACATGAACACAGAAAGAACCTGCTGACCTCAAATCAAATTTATCCAGGTAAGTTAGAGAGGAAAATAGCCAGGACCATATGTTCCCCTTCTAACATAATATTCAATCTTGACATTATGATGAAACCTAGAGACCACTTTACATCTGTCTTTGCTTTTAACAAAATTAGACACTAGAAATTACATCTGCCCTGATGAGTCTCTCCTATTACCTCTAGGTCTGGCGACTGCCAGGGAATTGAGGGACTAGATCAGGTTGATCAAAGAGAAACAACTTCCAATTCAATCTGAGATTGTACCAAGTAAATTCTAGTCTAAAATCAATCCCAGAAACTTGGAAATAGGTTAGTTCAGGTGTTTGTATATCAGGGAGATGTTATAGGATTATGAATCTAAAGCTGGAAAGGAACAGACAGAGACTTCCTGGTTCAAACTCTTCATTTTCCAGATAAGGCAATTAAGACCAGAGTGATGAAATAAATTGTATGAAGTCATCTGGGTAGTCAGCTTGGTGGTGATATCAATACTCACTCACATTCTCTGACTTCAGAACTAGTATTCTTTCCACTGTGCTATGTAGTGCCCCATGGCTGACTGTTGCAATTGCAGTATAGGATTTTAGACTGTTTTAACTTTCTAGAACTTCTACTTTGTGTGTGGGTGTATATTTATGTGTGTTTCTGTGTATACACACACATATTCGCATAAAAGAGTCCCTATTCTTAAGAGTTTACTGTCTTTAGAAGTAGGACAAAACCTAAGAGGAAGCTGGACCTGGAAGAGGAGGGAGGAGAAGGGTACCAAAGGTAGGGAAGTGGAACACTATAGTGAGTGAGTTGAGCTGAGAGTAAAGTGAGTACCATGTTTTAGCTTCCCTCAAAAAATAGCGAGGAGAGACTCAGCTATCTAGGGGAGTGGAATCATCAGACTGGACAAGGCAGCTGATTGGGGGCAGAACAGAACAGAGAATAGGTTGACCTGGTGGTGAAGTGAATAGTATGAATGGAAGCCTAATGTTGAATCTTTGTTCATTTCCTAACTAGTATAAACCAGATTGGTTTTTTTTAATAAAGCTAAAACTAACAATGTGATGTCACTTATGACAACCAAGTTATGACAACACAACTTTAATGTCCTATTTTTGTAAAGCAATAACTTATATAAAATTAGTTCATAGGCTTTCTGAGTGTACTTCCCTGGAAAAATTTACTTTATGGTGACCTTATGATCCATTATATTGAAAACTCCCAGCCTTTGTTTATTTTTATGCATTTAAAAAAAAATGCTCAGATTGAAGGCCAGAGTCATGTTTGATGCCTTATGTAGCTCTGAGGACAACTGCCAGGGATTGCCACATAAATACATAGAGTAATAACCACCAGACAGCGTTTAAGGACTTGGAGGCCCAATTTATTTACAGCTATAGCATCATGAATTTCTGCTTGACTGTGATGTTTAATCTTATTTTTTAATAGAAAGGCGCATCGTTATGTTTGAAAAGACTGACTCATGTAAAAGTCCTCAGTTAGAGCTCTGGACCCCGTAGAGATATGGTTGCCAACACAACTTAGCAGCACATATGTAAAACTGGAGATCCTTGATGTTGTGCAATTTGAGAAGAGTAATGAAAAGCCCTGCCTTTGTGAGTTTTATGGGTGAGAGAGTGAGGAGTTATGAAGCCCTGAGAACAAACATTTACAGGGAACATATCTCATCTGCCTTCCGTATTTTTACAATCCAGTCAGCTTCCATGTTTCTCAATAAATTTCCATTACCCCCTCACATGTATTAAATAAAATTCATATGAAACAAACTAGAAAATGACAGTGAGAGTTCACAAATGTCTTTTTCTGAGAATAATGAACTATAGAGACCTCCAATTTCTGGGCTAATGGCTAATTAAATTTAATCCAATCTAATCAGCATTTATTAAGCACCTAGGATCTGCAAAGCCCTGTATTTAGGGTAACAAAGACAGAATGAAAAACTGTCCCTATCAAGGAGCTTACATTCTATAGGGGTCTATAGTATATCAGCCAGCAGTTGTGCTGTAATAATCTCAAGGGCAGGAAAGTAGTCATTTAGTTGATGAATAACCCTGATATACTTGAAAATCTACACTATATACTGTGATTGAGATCAGCTTAATGATGCAATTTGTCTCTATGAAAGCAGCATTTTTAGCTAAAACATTTAGATCAAGTAGTGTCTTGGGGAGGGGAGATGTCTTAAAGTGGAGTATTTTGGTAACTTGGAAGGAACATTGGTTCTGTAGTCCAATGATTTGGATTCAAATCTCACCTACAATATTTACTATCTCTGAGCAAATCACTTAACTTCCCTCTCCCTGATGTTCCTCATCTGTAGGGATGTCTGAGGTCATTTCTAGTGCTAGATCTATGAGCTTCAGCTCATATATTTCAGGGGTAGCAGTTGACTGTATGGAAGAGGTGGCAGGCACTAAAGTAAAATGAATTAGATGACACTTGAGCAGGGAAAGGATGAGAAATTAATTCATTGGAATCAGGATCTAGGGCTCTCCATTGTTGTTGGGTTGACACAGATTGAGTTGCAAAGGCTAAGGTATCTTTAGACATATTTGAATTCAGAATAAAGTAGGGAGGGGTAATTTCGGGTAATGAATCCTAGGCTGTCAGAAGCATAGGGGAAAACAGTATAGGAACTGGAATAAGCTGAGACATCTATTCCATAAATATAGAGAAGAGAGAGAAATTAAGAAAAATAGTGGGTAATAGTACTAAGCAATGCCAAATAGAGATCAAAGATGGTCAGAGAATTGAGGCATGTCTATAGTAGAATAGAGAAATGAGAATAGTTCTATGGGATGAATTAATAAAATGAAAAATATTTATTAAACACTTGCCATTTCACAGGCAGAGTGCTAAGTACTATTTGGAATATGAGAGGGTTCCTTGTTTTCTCCTTTTCCTTCCTTTGCTCTTGAAAAATACTTGCAGTCACCTCAGCAGGAATGTTACTACAGGAGTAGCCAAGAAAAGTGTTCCTACCTGCCAGAAGTAGAAATTGTCTGAAACTAGTGTAATAGAAGTGACACAAACTACTTCCAAGATCTTACGCTGTTACAGCTTACTGCACTTTAGCAAGAGAGGCTGGCAGATATTTGCTCTTGCTGTGCTAATGAGAAGAAAGGTCGGCTACTGTAACTTTATGTGCATTTGCTATTTTCCCTTGCTTCTAACCCAGAACTGAGACTCTACTCATGCCAGGTCTTTCTTTCACCTTTCCCACATTCTGTGAGTGCTAGAGGATTTAATTTTAGGACTATTCCTCTAATATCCTGGAAAGAAAAACTTGGAAGACTAGTAAAATGAGGTCTGGGAATATGAGCAGAGGCTGAGCTCATCTATGTCAGAATACTGACACCTATTTCTTTGTATTATAACCATAATGTCTCTGTCTTCTGATTACCAAAGTCCTGTGAATGTGAGCAACCTCCCCACTCCAGAGAATTTCAACTGACTTGAGAGAGTAAAAGCTAGAAACAGCTTTAGGTACTGGGTTTCATATTTTAATGTTATTTTAGCAATTTTTCATCTTTCTAAAATTCTTTATATTAGTTCTTTGCAAGAGCTGGGCCCAAGTGATTGAATCTGTTGGAACACTATTTTCCATTAGGAGATACCACTACAAACTGTATTTTGTCCTGGAGGAGCTTAACCTCTAATGAAAAGGTTTAGACTCCCTTTTCTCATACCCTTTGACTCATTGCATTCCTCTAATCCTCAGATCCCTGAGGGGAAAGTATTGCTTAAGGCTTAGATTTGGGCTTGTGTCTTCTCATAAGGGGTGTTCATTATACAATATGCATCGAGTATGGGACTTTGTTTCCTATAGACAAAAGAAATGGTAAAAATACCATATTCATTGGTCAGGCTTAAGCAAATAGTAATGTAACGTCTGTTTCAATCTGCCAAGAAATTGAATCATAAGCATCCAAAGATGAAACTGAAATAGGGTATGAATTATAGAGTCCATTTGTTCATGGTATCCTCATGGAAAAGGGTCAAGAACAGGGTGAGCCGCCCTTTTCTCTACTTTTCATAGGAAATCTTCAAATTATGTGATGATCCCTAGAAATTTTAAGGAATAGATCACAAGAGGTGGAACTATTCTTTTTATAAATATTGACTTGCTCTTCTCATTCAGTGAGCAAAAAATAAGTGGGTGTTTTGTCATCTAAAAGCACAAACCCTTCACTATTGAGTCACAGATGGATTAAACAGCCAAGAGCTCATAATGTAGGAGGTCCTCAACTGATGAGGCATATATGTGATCAGCTGAAAGTAGGAAGACCTCTGCACATAATATATAAGATGCCCCATTACAATTAGCGAGACTGAAGTCAGAACTGATAAGCATAGATACTAACATGCTTAACCATTGGGAACTACATGGTTGGTAGGTTTCATGTACTTACACATGTGAATAAAAGACCAAGATGAGATGATTGGCTTTGAATTTCACTATAATGCAATCTAGGAGATAACTCAAACGGTGAATATGTCCTCACTGAGTAAGCAATACAGTGATATGCTGTATTTCTTAAAGTTTGAAGATGGTACTGCATCAGCCAATATAGACTCCTTATACAACACCAGTGTCCCTACATTTCATAAGAGGTACCCATAAAATGCACATACAGACTAAAAGCACCACAAACATAATAATTGATCTAGTTTCAAATCACAAATATTTCTTTTCAGAGTCAAATAAAAATTCCGTGTTTCAAAATTCCATCTTGTTTTAGGGTAATTGTTAAAGAAGAGGAAGAGAGTATCTTGCCTTAGAGAAATTAGATACTGATGTCTAATGTAAGACAATCTTATACATAAAGTATGCTTGAATAAAAATTATGTAAAAGTGGGTAAATGAATTATATACAGACACACCACCAAAATCACTTATGGGTGGTTGTGTATCATGATCTAAATTAAATTCAATAGATACTGATTATTACCTATGTAGAAGGCTGTGATATAGGTGCTAACAATACAAATCTATATGCACAGTGATCCTATTATGACCTTACAATATCATTGGGATTTGGAGGAAGATACATATATAGTGATAAGTATGATACATGTAGAATGTGATAGGTGTATAAGAGACGTCCACATTCAGTAATATGAAAAATTCCTTATCAAACACCACTTAATAGCAATAAAAATGAATGGAATTGAGTGATTACTTTTACCTGGGGATATGTAATTGGAAAATTTTCTGACTCCTCTCCTCCAAAGTTTGTCAGATGGTTCATCTAATAGATACAGAACACTGAGTAAAAAGACTGAAAGAAATGTTTGATTTCTTTACTGCATCTAGAGTTTAGAAACTGGCTTGAAAGAATTAATATGAAAGTTATAAATTCAGGCCATCTATCAGTAAAATGGCATTTTCTGATTTTGCTATTTGATATCCTCTCATATCTTAGTTATGGAATGTGCCTTTTCCTTCATCCTCTACCTTGGTTCTATGGGAATATATAGTGAGACTTTCTCATCAACTGCACTTCAAAGCCACAGGATGAATGAAATTCTTCCCCTCACCTTCTTCTTTTTCCTTCTAACTTTTCAAACAATTATAATACTCAAAGATTGTGAAGTGTAGATTCGAGAATGAAAGCAATAGAAAATACCATCTCTCCTCACTAGTCATTGCCCTAGGAATTCCTGAGAAGTTGGAAAACTCAGGTAACACACTTCAGAAGAAAGACTTTTTCTGTAAAGGAAGCCATATGCTATTATGTATGTGCATATGTGTTATATATGTATGTACGTGTGTATGTATAGGCATACACACATATATATGTTATTACATACATTAATTATCTTATGAACTAGGTTTTTGTTACATGGATAGACAGAATGAGATCTGATTTAGAAGTCTGGCAAAAAATACTTTTTTCTTAAAAGCAGTGTGTAGAGAAAATAAAGTTTTAATGACTTTGTCCTAAGCTAATTTTCATTTTGAGTCTACCATTACATATCATTCAATAAAATTTGCTGGGACATATATATTTTATATGTAGTATCATTTTTTTACTTTAGGGTCTTAATACATTTATAACCTGACTACCTATTTAGAAAGCATTTGTTGTTATATCGTGGGAAATGGACAACAGAGGCTGATAACTAAATGAATCTCTCTAAAATAAGTCCCTTCAAATTTATTATAAGCTTTTAAGGGGTATTATTCTGAGAAGACTTCAAGGAAAAGTTGGCAGCTGAGATGAGCACCAATACTTTGAATACTAATGCTGAGCATCAATACCTTTCAGATTCCAGTGAGTTTCCATAATTGATTTTCATCATTCACATTGGGAGACAAGGAAAGCAGGAATTATGTTCTCTATTTCTTTTAGATGAGAAAAGGGAGAATTAGTGTGGTGAAGTGACACTCAAAATGACACAGCAAATAGAAAACAATAAGTAACAATCTCTAAAGTAAGTATTTTTTCTTTATATCCAAAGTTTTTTCATCTGTACCACATTGTCTCTTTTAAGTTCTTCGTGGTAAAAATCTAAATATCTTATTTGAATGTATTCCTCCCCCTAGCAGTATTTTAATTTCTCTTGAGTCTGAATCCCTCTTCATTGGACCTGACACTACTTCCTTTTCTAGTGCAATGGTCTGGAGAACTAATTAGAAGTTTACTCATGGCCATAGGTGATGGGCAAAAAGCTTCCAGATGCAATTTCTCACACAAAGATATCCATATTTTGTGGTTGTTCTTTCTCAGACATGTTACAAGTCTATGGTAATAAATGCCAGGAGTGTATCATCAGGCATTCCCTTTTACAAAACAAAACAAATAGTTTTTCTCTCATTAAATAAAACATATGAAACTGATCATTGCATTCTGGAATTACTGATTAGGACAGTCACAAAAGACTTTATTGTTTTTCTCTATGTATTCTTTCCTTGGCTAGTAGGAGACATGTGAGTGTGGGGGCTGAAGTTCTGACAGGTTACATATTTGACTTATACAGAACATCTGAGACATACACCCCAGCTTGTTAATTTTTTACTTGACAAAAACAAATTTGCAAATGTATCTGATTTCCATGTTTTTAGACATCAAAGATAAGTCCTTCCTCTTCCTGACTTTTGTATGTACTCATAGAAGATTGATCTAAGAAATATCATCAATTTTTAAAAGAAATGTTGAAAGAAGCTTTTTTACTGTTTCTTCTGGCTAACTTTTTATAAACAAATCTATAGAAATATAACATATAGTAATAGAAAGGAACCTTAGAGGTTGCTTGGGACAAACCAGCTATTCTACAAATTAGGAAACCAAAGACCAAATAGTAAAATCAGATTAATGGTGGGGACAGAGTTTTGATGGTTAAAAAGAAGTGGGATCTGCCAGAGTTCACATCCCAAATCCCTCAAAAAACCTGTAAAAACGACTCCTAACAAATTCTAGAGCAGCAGAAACCACAAAATGACAGACAGAACAAATTTCTAGCCCAGGTCAATCTGGAAGGTTGACAGGAAATTTCTATCACATCGGGCTGGGAGCAAAATATAGTTCAGCATTGGTTGAATCAGTGGGGACAGAGCTACTAAGTACTTAGTACTTAGAGTACTTAGAACTAAGAGTTCCTAAGTACCCCTTAGGAAACTGAATTACTGGTGGCTGCTGTGGTTTCCAGAATTCCCAACCCACAAATGCCGAAGATCAGTGGGAAAGGTCTCTCACCTGGCTGAGAGAGGAGTATGGTCTGTGACCAGCTCCAGTCCCAGTCCCAGCCCCAGATCTGGCCCAGATCCAGGGTGGCAGCAGTCATTGTTGAAGTGGAGACTGTTTCTGGAGTCTTCCTCTTAACAAAGAGCTACAAAATCAAGTAATCAGCTAGAAAAATTAGCAGATGGGGGAGATGGAGAAACAGACCTTATTTTCTCAGTGAAAAGGTATTTTATTTACATCTTTGGGGACAAGGAAGGTCAAAGGATATAACCAGAAGAAAACAACAAAGTCAGAACTTGTACATTAGAAGTCTCCAAGAAAACTATGAATTGGTCTCATGCCATGAAAGAGATATAAAAGGATTTTGAAAATCAAGTAAGAAAAGTAGAGGAAAAAGTGGGAAGAGAAATGAGAATGATGCAAGAAAATAATGAAAAACAAATCAACAGCTTGCTAAAGAAAACTGCCCAAAGTGCTGAAGAAAATAAAATGTTTAAAATTAAACGAACCCAAATGGCAAAAGAGGTTCAAAAAGCTAATGTGGAGAAGAGTGCCTTAAAAAAGCAGAATGGGTCAAATGGAAAAAGAGGTCCAAAAGCTCACGGAAGAAAATAATTCCTTACAAATTAGAATCGAGCAAATGAAAGCTAAGGACTTTATGGGAAATCAAGAAATTATTAAACAAAAAAATGAAAAATAGAAGACAATGTTAAGTATCTCATTGGCAAAGCAAATGACCTGGAAAATGAATCCAATAGAGATAATATATATAGACATCATTCTTCAAGAAATTATCAAAGAAAACTGTCCCAATATTCTAGAACCAGAGGGTAAAATAGAAATGGAAAAAATCCACCAATCATCTTCTGAAAGAGATTCCAAAAGGAAAACTCTTAGAAATATTGTTGCCAAATTCCAGAGTTCCCAGGTCAAGGAGAAAATATTACAAGCAGTGAGAAAGAAACAATTCAAGTATTATGGAAATACAATCATAACACAGGACTTAGCAGCTTCTACACTAAGGGATTGGAGTTTTGAATATGATATTCCGGAAGTCAAAGGAGATAGGATTAAAACCAAGAATTATCTACCCATCAAAAATGAGCATCAGTCAATGAAATATAGGACTTCCAAGCATTCTTGTTGAAAAGTCCACAGTTGAATAGAAAATTTGACTTTTAAGTACAAGAATCAAGAGAAGCATGTAAAGGTAAACAGGAAAGAGAAACCATAAGAGACTTATTAAAGGTGAAGTGTAGAGAAAGGGAAAGGTAGAATGTCTTAAATCTTTTCACATTAAGAGGCAAGAAAGCTTTTAGGGGAGGGGAAGAAGGGGAAGGTGAGAGGAAATAAGTGAGCCTTCCTTTCATCAGATTTGGCTTCAGGATGGAATAACATACACATTCAATCGGGTATGGGAATTTATTTTACCCTACAGGAAAGTAAAGGGAAAGGGAATAAGAATGGAGGGATAATAGAAGGGATGGTAGATTGGGAGAAAGGGTATCAGAAACAAATGCTTTGGTAGAAGGATAGGTCAAAGAAGAGAATGGAATAAATGGAGGGCAGGAAAGGATAGAGGAAAATACAGTTAGTTTTTCACAGCATGACTGGTATGGAAGTGTTTTGCATGACTACAGAATTGTGTGAAAACTCTGATATAATTTTGTGCATTTTTGAATTATGTTAGCATTTGTGACATTTTTAGCTTATTCATAAGTAAAAGATTATGGTTAATATCTAAATATGTTATCATTTTGTGCATTTTACTTTTGTGTAAATGAAAGTCCCCCTTCCCTTGATCCTGAAAGGATCCTGAGAGATAAAGTAGCTACTAGACGGTATTCTCTTACAATGTTTTTAACACTAGAACCCTAAGGGGGCTTAAATATAACTTAATTGTTGTGATTCTTCTCTAGTAACATATACATGCTAATTACCATTGACCAGGTTTAGTCTCTCTGTTGAAACAGTGTTACCAGGGTGTCACCCCTGCGCATACTTACAGCTTCTTAGAGTGACTGATGAGAGTTGGGTGAAAGGACACCAAACGTGGATAAACAACCCCTGAAAAGGACTCAGTGAACCCTCACATGAAAGTGCTATTCTCCCTGAACACCAGCAGGCTTCTATTCTATTGGTGAGTTAGGGGAATGTCTACCCAAATTATGTGAAGACTTTTCTCAGTGGAACAGACAGATGAGAACAGTTTGTTCCAGTGGTTGTGAAAGTGGCTGAAGTAGATGCTATGGAGTTCTTAGAGCTTGGTCAGATACTGAAGACACTGCATCTCAGGTCACTGCTAGTCATCCTGACTTTTGTCTTGCCATTGGACTTGGATAACTCTGGAAACAAGACTGAGGACTTTGTATGCCTCTGCCACACTTAAATACAATTTATGCACAAGTCAAGACATCACCCTATGATGTCATTGGTCTTCTTCAAAAATTAAGTACAAGAAATAACTTTGTGCAGGGCTAAGTGTATATTGGAATAAGTTAGTAAGCTCATAGAGTTGGTAAGTGTCCATATGCCCTGTGTAAGAAGTGTGAGGCCATATATTAAGGGAAGATATGACCTATAGATATGGTACACTAGAATACAATTTTAAAGGGTTAATATAATATGAAATCTTTCCTTTTCATCTAATATTCTGGGTCTATATTGCCTGTATTTAATTGTTTAGCACAATTCATCCATCATTTACATTTTCCTTCTTTATCCCTCCATGTGATTGGCAGTCTCTATGCTGCCTTTAATTCAATGTGTTTCCTTAGGCAAGTCACTTAAACTCTGTTTTCTCATATGTAAAATAGTAATATTAGACCAGAGAGGAGGAATACTTTTTTATTAGAAAATCTAGTCTTCATTGGAGAAATCACATACATAGTTTAAAAATATTCTAGTTTATTTTGTTAAATGTTACCCAATTATATGTATAAAAATTTAACATTCTTTAAAAAACAGTTTTAATTTTCTCCCTCCCTCCCTCCCTCCCTCCCTCCCTCCCTCCCTCCCTCCCTCTCTCTCTCCTGCCCTTTCCCTGTCCTTGAGAAGGAAATCAATTTGGTATCAATTTTTCATGTAAAGTCATGAAGAACACATTTCCATATTAGATATGTTGCAAAAGAAAACACAAAAAGTAAAACAAGTAAAATGCATCAATAGGCATTCAGAGTTGATCAGTTCTTTATAGGTAAATAGCATTTTTCAGCATGGGTCTTTTGGAATTGTTTTGGATCAACCCAGATAATCAGGAACAGGACAAAATATGCCTTTTCTTTATTATAGAAACTGCATATGGTAAAAATGACTTAGAGGACTACATTAACAAATACAGAAAAAAATATGGAAATTTGAAAATATGTATTGTGCCTCACTGTGTGTTTGTGGGAATTCTAAGATGTTTTACATTCATCTCAGACTTGTACTGTTTGAATGATTCACCAGGTCCTAATCTTCTGTCTAGCCAGGTCATGACTAGTTTTAGTCCTCAAGGGGCTGGGTGATCTGGTTGTACTATAAATTAAATCTCCATCTGAGTGGCTATTTCCCAAATCCCAAAGTCAGGAGACTCTTGACCCATGATGGAGACCTAAAGACTGGAATTGTTCATTTCTCAGCATTGCCAATTGTTAAACTGTGCTTATAAAAAGAAACACAAAGGCAGAATGCAGTCAGAGATTCCAGCTCATCTGTTTTCTTTTCTCATGTGTTTCTGATGACATTGTACATGATTGAAAAGAAGGGAGACAAGTACTGCACCCCAACCTTGGTGGAGAAAAAGAGTGATAAAAGAAGCCCACATTTAACCTCACTTTTACAGGTTACACTTTTACAGAAAGATTGCTTCTTCCTCACAATAGTATTTTGAGCTTCACTTGCCAATTATCTTCGGTTTCCTTCCCCTGGTATCTTCTCTGTCACCTCTGTGTCATGTGAAAAAATGACTTCTCTCTTTGGCAAAGCAAATTCCTTTACATGCACAAGTGATCCCATTCTATCTTGTCTTCTCTAGTGATTTCACCTCTCTATCAGCCCCAGTCTTTCAGTTTTCTCCAATCTCTCACTGTTTCCTACTTGCTTCCCAGTTAGCTATATAACACCTATGTCTTTCCTGTCCTCAAGAAAAACCCTAACTTAATCTGCTCATCCATACTGGCTATCAGCTTGTATCTCTCCCTCCTTTCTTGATTAAACTCCTTTAGAAAACCATCTAAAATCAGTGGCTGCAATTACGTTCTTCTCAAACTTTTCTCTCTTCAGTCTGACTTCCAACCTCATCAGTCAATCTACTCTCCCATAAGTCTCTAATAACTTCTTAATTGCCAAATCTAATAACCTTTTCTCAATCCTCATTATTTTCGACCTTCGTTCAGCTATTAATACAGTTAATAACTCTCTTCTCTTTGAAGTCTTTCTAATTTTCCTTATTCTTTCTTTCTTTCTTTCTTTCTTTCTTTCTTTCTTTCTTTCTTTCTTTCTTTCTTTCTTTCTTTCTTTCTTTCCTTCCTTCCTTCCTTCCTTCCTTCCTTCCTTCCTTCCTTCCTTCCTTCCTTTCTTTCTTTCTTTCTTTCTTTCTCTTCCTTCCTTTCTTTCTCTTTCTTTCTCTCTCTTTCTTTCCTTCCTTCCTTCCTACCTTCATTCAGCTATTAATACCATCAATAACTCTCTTCTCTTTAAAGTCTTTCAATTCTCTCTCTCTCTCTCTCTCTCTCTCTCTCTCTCTCTCTCTCTCTCTCTCTCTCTCTCTCCTTTTCTTTTCTTCATTTGCCTGACTATTCCTTAGTACCTTTAGCTTCATCTTCATCAAGGTTGCACCTGCAACCATGGCTACCAAGTCCTTTCCTAGGTTATCTTCTTTTTTCTATCCATAGTATTTGATACATGGATATGATTAACAACTATGGATTAAATCATAATCTCTATGCAGATGATTAATTTATCTAGACTTGACTTCTCTCTTTGTGTCCAATTCCACATATCCAGCCACCTCTCAGACACTCTGAACTATTATTTCATTAGAATATGAGCTCCTTGAGGGGAGGAGCCAAGATGGCAGAGTAGAAAGATTCACATATGCTAACTCCAAACCCACAGTCCATAATTACCTGTAAAGAGGAACTCCTCCCAAATTCTGGAGCAGTGGAAGCTGTGCAGCAACAGACTGGAGGAGATTTCTGTTCCAGAGAGCCCTGAAAAACCAGCACCAAAAGTCCATCACACACTGGACCCGGAGCAGAGCCCAGCCCTGCCTTGGCCGTGTGGCACTGAGAGGAGCAGATCCGAGCAGGCTCCAGGGACAGAATATCCTGTGATCGCGAGGGTCCCTCAGCCCACAGGTGCTACAGGTCAGTGAGAGAGACTTCTGGACTGGCCAAGAGGGGAGCAGGGTTTCTCCATAACTCAGGCCCCCTCAGGAGGTAGCAGCGGGGGAGGTGGCAGACAGGGGCTCCCAAAGCAGGCAGGATCCCGGATACATTACCGAAGGTCTCCACATAAAACCCCTGAGGGAACTGAGCCTGGGAGGCAGCCCTGCCCCCACCTGAGAACCTGAATTTAATCTTACCCTGAAGAGCAGCCCCACCCACCACTGAAAACCCTGAGGCTGGGGAGCAGCATTTGAATCTCAGACCCCAAGCACTAGCTGGGTGGATCTAGGTAGGGTGTGGAGAGGAACCTCAGAAGTCAAGTAACTGGCTGGGAAAATGCCCAGAAAGGGGGAAAAAAACAAGACCATAGAAGGTTACTTTCTTGCATATGTTTCCTCCTTTCTTTTCTGATGAGGAAGAACAACGCTTACCATCAGGGAAAGACATAGAAGTCAAGGCCTCTGTATCCTGAACATCTGAAATAGATATCCAATGGGCTCAGGCATGGAAGAGCTCAAAAAGGATTTTGAAAATCAAGTTAGACAGGTGGAGGAAAAACTGGGAAGAGAAATGAGAGAGATGCAAGAAAAGCATGAAAAACGGGTCAATACCTTGCTAAAGGAGACCCCAAAAAATGCTGAAGAAAATCACACCTTGAAAAATAGGCTCACTCAATTGGCAAAAGAGGTTCAAAAAGCCAATGAGGAGAGGAATGCTTTCAAAAGCAGAATTAGCCAAATGGAAAAAGAGGTTCAAAAGCTCACTGAAGAAAATAGTTCTCTCAAAATTTGAATGGAACAGATGGAGTCTAATGACTTTCTGAGAAACCAAGAAATCACCAAACAAAACCAAAAGAATGAAAAAATGGAAGATAATGTGAAATATCTCATGGGAAAAACAACTGTCCTGGGAAATAGATCCAGGAGAGACAATTTAAAAATTATGGGACTACCTGAAAGCCATGATCAAAAAAAGAGCCTAGACATCATCTTCCATGAAATTATCGAGGAAAACTGCCCTGATATACTATGGTCCACCAGGTCACAAAGAGTCAGACATCACAGACTTTCTGAGAAACCAAGAAATCAGCAAACAAAACCAAGAATTACCTACCCAGCAAAACTGAGTGTAATACTTCAGGGGAAAATATGGTCTTTCAATGAAACAGAGGACTTTCAAGCATTCCTGATGAAAAGACCAGAGCTGAAAAGAAAATTTGACTTTCAAACACAAGAATGAGAAGCATGAAAAAGCAAATAGCAAAGAAAAGTTAAAAGGGACTTACAAAAGGTGAACTGTTTGCATTCCTACATGGAAAGACAATATTTGTAGCTCTTAAAACTTTTCAGTATCTGGGTAGTTGGGGGGACTATACATATACATACACACACACTTGTACATGCATGTGTGCACACACATATACACACATGCACGCACACACAGAGACAGCACAGAGTGAATTGAATGGGATCGGATCATATCTTAAAAGAAATTAAGGTAAATGGTGTGAGAGAAATGTAGTGGAAAGAGAGGGTGAAATGGAATAGGGTAAATTATATCTCATTCAAGAGGCAAGCAGGAGACTTTTTAATGGAGGGATAAAGAGGAGAACTGAGAAAAAAACATGAAGTTTTCTCTCATCACATTCGACTAAAGGAAGGAATAAAATGCACACTCATTTTGGTATGAAAACCTATCTTACAATACAGGAAAGTGGGGAAGAAGCAGATAAGCAGGGTGGGGGCATGATGGAAGGGACGGCAATGGGAAGAGGGAGCAATTTGAAGTCAACACTCAGGGAGGGACAGGATCAAAAGACAGAACAGAAACAATGGGGGGCAGGATAAGATGGAGGGAAATAGAGTTAGTCTTACACAACATGACTATTATTGAAGTCATTTGCAAAACTACACAGATATGGCCTATATTGAATTGCCTGCCTTCCCAAAGTGAATGGGTGGGGAGGGAGGGATGGGGAGAATTTGGAACTCAAAGTTTTAGGAACAACTGTTGAGTATTGCTTTTGCTACTAGGAAATAAGAAATACACATAATGGGGAATAGAAAGTCATCTGGCCCTACAGGACAAAAGATAAGATGGGAAGAATAGAAGGGAGGGATGATAGAAGACAGGGCAGATTGGTGATACGGGAAATTAGAATGCTCGGTGTATTGGGGTGGGGGGAGGGGATAAAAAGGGGAGAAAAAATTGGCACCCAAAATTTCGTGAAAATGAATGTAAAAAGTTAAATAAATAATTTATATTAAAAAATAAAAGAAAAATCCCACATGGGATCACTGAAAGTTTGACATGACTGAAAAAAAGACTTAGCAAACTAATATTCTTTCGAGGGTATCATGCAGTTTCACAACTTCAGAATCATCATTGACTTTGGCATCTCCCCCACTATTCGCATCCAATATTTTCCAAGTATTTTTCAATTCTACCTCACATCTCTTCTCTTCTCTCCACATGCATTGCCTCCCCCCCCCCCCCAATTTAGTTCAGGCCTTGATGCCTACCTCTTGCTTTAACTATTGCAATTATCTTCATATTGATAAGTATTTCTACCTCCAGACTCTTTCCTCTCTCTAATCCATCTTTAAAACAGCTACCTAATTGATATTCCTAAACCATAGGTCTGACTATGTAACTCCCCTGCTCAGAAAACTCCGTTGTATCCCTGATGTTTCTATGATTAACTACACATTCCTTTGTTTTGCTTTTAAAGCCCTTCACAAACTGACTGAAGCCAACCTTTCCAGGGTTATGGCACATGACTCTCCTTACCTACTTTATATTCAATCCAAAGTGATCTGTTTGCCATTTTCAATATATCACATTCCATTATCCTAACCCAGTATTCCTGCATGAGTTATCTTCTATGCCCAGAATGCCTTTACATTCTATCTCCCCAATGTAGAAGTGCTGGCAATTCAAGTCAAATATTATCTCCTAAAGGAAGGTTATCCTGAACATCCCTGCCCCCTGACCAAATACTCCCATCCTGATAATTTCTTTATACACAACCTGTTTAATTTGCTTGCATATATATCGTTTCCCCCCAATAGGCTGAAAGTTTGTTGAGGTACTCTCTCAGTTTCATCTTTATATTCCCAGTGCCTGGCACAAAGTTGCTACTTAATAAAATGTTATTTGTTGGCTGACTAGATAAATGACCTTCTAATACTAACTGTTGCCTTTTTGAAAAATGAATCTCAGCACATCATGCCATCTCATATTGACATATTCAAATCGGGGAAGCGATCAAGAAAATCATTTACCTCTTTCTCTGAAGATAGTGTCTAACAGTAAAGTAAATAGTATTAGAAGCCTAGATTACTATATTAGTTGTTTCTTCTCAAAAGACAAAGAATATGTTCACCTAGTAAAAGAATTAAATCAAGGGAAGGCCAACCTTTTGGCTGCTGCCAGCATAGAGGCTGCATCATTAGTTTGAAATTCTGTACCTAAGTCCCAAATCATGTTAGTGAGCCATGTAATATTTGCTGTTTTTAAAATAACTATAAAGTCACCATGATGATACGTGATTTCCTCTATTTAATTTGCCAAATGAGCCTGTTATCCTCACTTTAACCTTCCCTTCTGAATGTATAATCAAATTATTTTTGTTAATAGGATGCATATTTTGAAACTAATATTTCAGGCTAGCTGTTATAGGAAAAATAATGGTGATAGAAAGAGGATAAAAAATGAACAGCAGAAGGAATACATTATATAGTTTCTGAAAATCTAATTATAATGATTATTAATTATTTTTGAAGGATTTCCAAATATCACCACCTGAATATGTTCAATATAAAATAAGGACAGGGTAGTAGGAGTGTGGAATGGGGAAAAGGGAAAGGTACTTTGTAAAGTAAAATTCAGTAAAGATAAGGACTAAGAAAATTGAAGCATAAATTTAGTCGCAAGAGATTTTAGATGAGGCCATTGACTCTACTTGATATCTTTTCTTTAACAGATGTGGAAACTAAGACTTAGAGAAGTTATCATACATTGCACAATAATTTTATGCTTAGATCCATTATGACTTTCTTTGGTGCTTTATAAAACAGTGATCAAATATTATAGCTAAAAGAAAGTCATTTCACTTTTATTTTGGTTTCTGGTTTGAAAGATATTCTTCTCTTATGAAAACTTACTAAAGACTCCAGATAGTACAAATTAGATTGGGATTTCAGTTTGCATTTGTGGCTAAAAAAATAAGTATTGGAGCATAAAATTTACAGCCCCCAATCACAGTCTGCGACTGTTAGAAATAGTCAAACTCTTCCCTCAAAATCATAAGCCAACCTTCCATAAAAGTTATCAGAACTCTGAATTTTGAAATGGAAAATGAGATCAAACTACTCTTCTTCTGTAGCCAAATCTGTTTCCCATATGCAAACAAAATAGAAAAAGAACCAAAAACATATGAACAGCATAGGCAAATGCACAGAGTTCAAGATTTATCCAGCAAATCAGGTCAATCAATTATATACAGTGCATACACAAAAAATATTACCAATACAACTTAACAATTCAAAAGTATGTTTAAAAATAAACAAACTAGAGCTTCTTTGCACACAAAGAACAAAGACTGAAATAGGCCAGGATTTACATAGAACCATAGAAGCAGAGCAAGGCCAATATTATAGTCTACATGAGCCAACACAGAAGTACAAGAGGCAAAAGATATCCCAGGACAAATTTTTTGTTTGTTTGCTTTTTTGTTTGAATGAAATCACAAACTGAGAAACTCTGAAGTCGGGAAGGAATAGCTACTTTTAATTTGAGCTATTTTAGGTGATTTGTCTCCTTTGTCAGTGTCCTCCGTGTAGTTTAAAGCAAATATAACCATAGAAAATTAGTGAGGATGGTTACAGAAGCGGAGTGCTATAGCAGGCACTGAGTGTTTGCGGTTGGCAAAATGATTCCACTAAAACAACCCAGTGATGCCACTAGGTTTTATAAATGTTCTCACAAGTTCCCCTGGTGGTTGAAGACAATATAAATGGAAGAATGCCACCACCACCAGTAGCAGAAAAATAAAAAGAAAACAAACAATAACAATAACGAAAATCACATTAGATCTGTGTGTCATGTAATTAAAATGAATCTCAGTCCCAGAGAAATGAGAAAGTTCTCCCCTTCTTTCTTTTCAAAAGTAAGGGCTAGCAGGGAAGGAAGATACATCTACTTTTGGACTCAATGGATGTATTTTGCTGTAGAAATTTTTTTTTCTATTCCTTTTTTATTCTTTGTTATAAGGGATGACTTTCTGACTAGGGAAGAAAGAAGATATAAATTAGCATAAAAGTGACTTTAACCACAAAATACGATTATAAAAAAAGAGAAATAAAATGACAATACATGGATGAGAAGGGACAAGGAGAGAATGGGTGCATCCTCTAGGAGTTCAGCTGGAGAAAGATTGATTCTTAAAAGCTTTAAACCAAGGGTTCTTAGTTGTGTGTGTGTGTGTATGTGTTGTACACTTTTTACAGTCTCTTGAACCTTTCTCAAAATGATTATTTACAATGAATTTTAAAACACATAAAATTATGAATTATTTCAAAATATAGTTGTTGAAATTAGCTATATTTATAAATACACATATGTGCATATATATTTCAATCTATGTCAAGATAGTTGATCAACTATATCTAAAAGTAAATATAGATATTGTATTTCATGTACCTAAATTAAGAATTGTACTCTAAATAAAGACCTGAATCTTGTTTCTTTCAAGGAAATGACTCTTTTCCTTCTTTGTTAAAGATCTTAGCTAACATAAACTGAAAATGTCTGATCTAATCTTTCCATTTAAATAGTTAACTTTTGGAAAGAAAGTGCCAGTTTGTCTTCCTGAGACTCCTGAGCATTTTTATTTTAAACATATTATTTATTTTCAGTTTTCAATAGTAACTTTCACAAGAATTTGAATTCAAAGTTTTCTCCCTATCTTTCTTCACCCCCACCCAAGGATATTATGTATCCCATCTACCCCTTCAACCAATCTGTCTTCTATTACTCCCCCTTTCTTTCATCACCCTATCCTCTATTTTTCTGTAGGGCAAAATATAATTCTCTCCCCATTGCCCGTATTTCCCAGTTGAATCCAAAAATAATTTTTAATATTCATCATTAAAATGTTTGAGTTGCATATTCTCTCCCTTCCTCCCTCCCCACCCACTCTCACAGAGGAAGCAAGCAATTCAATATAGGTCAAACATATATAGTCATGCAAGGTACTTCCATAATAGTTATGATGTGAAAGACTAACTACATTTCCCTCTGTCCTATCCTGCCTTCCGTTTATTCCATTCTCTCTCTTTAACTGTCCTTCCACTATAGAGTTTGCTTCTGATTATCCCTTTCCCCAATGTGCTGTCCTTTTGATTATCTTCTCTCTCCTCTCCTCTTTCCTCCCACCTTTCTGCAGGGTAAAATAGATTTTCATATCCAACTGAGTATGTGTTATTCACTCCTTACACCAAATTCCATGAGAGTAAGGCTCACTTATTTCCTTTCATCTCTCCCCCCACACTCATCATGAAAGCTCTTTCTTGCTCTGCTATGTGAGATGATTTGCTAAATTTACCTCTCCCTTTGATTTACTCCTAGTACATTTCACTCAACAGTAAGTTTTATTTTTCAGGCATTCTCCCTTGATATTCAACTCACCCTATGCCATCTGTTTATGTGTGTGTATATGTGTATATATGTGTGTATGTATGCATGCATGTATACATATATATACATATACACACAAACATACATATTTATACACACATACACCCATGTACATATACATGCCAATACAAATAAAATATTCATATACATATGTATACTTTGACACACATGCACACATACATACATACACATATATATTCCTCTAATTACCCTAATACTGAAAAAGGTCTCATGAATTACATATATCATCTTTCCATGTGGGAATATGAGCAGTTCAGCTTTCATAAGTCCCTTATGGCTTCTCTTTCCCATTTACCTTTTTATATTTCTCTTGATTCTTGTATTTGAAAGTCAAATTCTCTATTTAGCTCAGGTCTTTTAAACAAGAATACTAGGAAGTCCTCTATTTCACTGAAATTCCTTTTTTTCATCTGAAGTATTATACTCAGTTTTGCTGGGTAGGTGAGTCTTGGTTTTAATTCTATCTCCTTTTACCTCTGAAATATAATTTTCTAAACCCTTTGATTCCTTAGTGTAGAAGCTGATAAATCCTGTGTTATCCTGATTGCATTTTCACAATACTTGAATTTTTTTTAATCTGACTCTTTGAAATAGTTTCTCCATGATCTGACAACTGTGGAATTTACCTACAATACTCCTAGGAGTTTTCCTTTTGGGGTGTCTTTCAGGAGGTGATCAATGAATTCTTTCCATTTCTGTTTTACCCTCTGATTCTAGGATATCAGGGAAATTTTCCTTGATAACTTCTTGGAAAATGTCTAGGCTCTTTTTTGATCACTGTTTTCATGTAGACCAATAATTTTTAAATTATCTCTCCTGGATCTATTTTCCAGATCAGTTGCTTTTCCAGTGAGATATTTTACATTGTCTTCTATTGTTTCATTCTTTTGCTTTTGATTTATAGTTTCTTGATTTCTCATTACTTGATTTTCATTACCTTCCATCTGCTCTATTCTAATTTAAAAAAAAAAAAACAATTTAACTGAGTGAACTTTTTGACCTTCTTTTCCATTTGGCCAATTCTCCCTTTTAGGGCATTCTTCTCTTCACTGGTTTTTTGAACCTCTTTTGCCATTTGGTTTATTTTATTTTTAAAGGTAGTATTTTTTTCAGCATTTTTTTGGCTCTCCTTAAGCAAGCTGTTGACTCATTTTTCATGATTTTCTTGCATTGCTCTCATTTCTCTTCCCAGTTTTTCCTCCACCTCTCTTACTTGACTTTCAAAGTCCTTTCTGAGCTCTTCCATGAGCTGAGACCATGTCATATTTTT
Organism: Bettongia penicillata ogilbyi; assembly: GCA_023548195.1. Lineage (NCBI taxonomy): Eukaryota > Metazoa > Chordata > Mammalia > Diprotodontia > Potoroidae > Bettongia > Bettongia penicillata. Next base: position 3,420,330 of record JAJHZJ010000511.1, read on the forward strand.
TAGGAGGCTTTGGATATAGGACCCTTAACCTTTCTATCTTCCTCCAATTGTATAGTTTGGTCTTACTCTGGTTGTATGCTTTTCTCTTCCTCATCTGAAAAGATGGAAGAAAATACCTTTTCATCAACAGAGTACCCTTCTATTGTCTTACTTTTCCCCTTGTTGGGCATTTTCCCAGCCAATTACTTGACTTTTGAGTCCTTTGTCAAGTGGAGGGTATACTACCCCAGGCTTCAGCTGGCTTTCAGTTGTTCTCTGAGATATCTCTAGAGACACTTTTGAAGGTATCTTTGGCATTTTTGGGCTCAGAAATCTGAAAACCCACAGCAGCTTCCCATGATTCAGCACCCAGAAGCCTGTTCAGTCTGTGCCCTGCCACTCATGCTGGGCTGTGCTGTGCTCTCTGCCTGGTATGACAGACCCTTCTTTTGGGCCTTCCAGGTGGTTTTGGCCTGGAAATCTGTTTCACTTTGCCATTTTGTGGCTTCTGATGCTCTAGAATTTGTTTAGAGTCATTTTTTACAGGTATTTTAAGGGCTTTTGGAGAAGAGTTTGAGCAGTTCCAGTGCTTCTACTCTGTCATCTTGTCTCTGCCCTAAGGATTCTTTTAAATCTTCCAAATTTTATGACAATAATTTTCAAACATCTGTATTTCCATTAACACAAAAGAGACAATGTAGTGTAATGGAAAAAGCCATGCTTGAAATCAAGAGAGAAACACCACATCTACCACTACAATCTGCATGAACCTGAGCAAGTCATTTTGTATTACCTTTCTTGTAATTAAATTGGCCTAGCAAATGGGAATTAACTTGTTAACAGTCTTACTGGTTATATGATGCTTGGGAGTTAAACTCAAATATATTGATTAGAAACCTGGTACTCTTTCCAGAAGACTGCCCTATGCACATTGCCCAACTATTCTTGAAAATCAAACTGAGGGATCAACCCTTCCAACTCCATCCCCAGCAAGGCACATATTAGCTAAACTTAATCTCTCAGCCACAATTAGACCACCTAAAAATGGTATAACCTTTGAGAATCTTGGACCATCTGTTGACCAGGAAGACAACTTTGAAAGCAGGTTTTTTTAAAAACATATATTATATACATGTTTCTCAATTTTAGATGATAATTTTTAAAAGGCTCAGTATAATCAATGCTACTTGACATAAATGATTGTCATTTTTTGTCTTTGTATCTCTAGTGCCTCTGTAGCTAGATTTCAGTCAACCTTTGCTATTCCTATCTAGGAGTTTGGAAAACAACAACCACCAACTGCAACAACAGCAACAATACATGTATTTAGACAGGTGTCCCAAAAGTCTGAGTGTAGTTTTAAGCTATTAAAGTTGAAAATTGAAAAACAGCAACAACAAAAACCAAACAACAAAATAAGACTTCCAAAAACTAAGTAAGTAACCAACCAAAACAAAACAAAAATCTTTTTAAGATGCCCTGAATAATACTTTAAGGTTTGAAATGCACTTTACATTGTCGTATTTGATCCTCACAAGAACCTTGTGCCATAGGCACTATTGTTATCCTCCTTCTGAAGATGAGAAAACTGAAGTTGAAAGAGGTTAAGTTAATTTTCCAGGGTCACACAGATAAAAAGGATTGGACACAGGATTATAAGTCTGGTGGCTGCTTCTTATATTTCCAGTTGTAACTCTTGTGACACAATATGGGCAGATAGCATACATGAATTTCTCAACTGCTTTGTCTAACCTCTCCTCAGTAATAAACCAAATCCCATCAATATACTTCCTTGTCATGAAAATGTAATCTCTTTTATTATAGGGACTGTGGATGGAATAGTGACTAGGTGGCACAGTGGATAGAATGCTGAGCTTGGTGTCAGGAATACTAATCTTCCTGAGTTCAAGTCTCAGATGATTACTAGATGTGTGACCCTGTGCAAGTCATATAATCCTGTTTGCCTCAGTTTACTCATCTGTGAAATGACATAGAGAAGGAAGTGGCAAACCACTGCAGTATCTTTGACAAGAAAACTTCAAATGGGATCCCAAAGAATTGTGCCTGACTGAAATGACTGAAAAACAACGACAAAAGGCTGACCCAGACAATGCTGTTCTTCCTTCCCCTTTGTTTCTTACAGTATTCTTGCCCTCTCCCTTTTTGTCTTTACCCCATACCACTTAATCTTTTTTTTAGCCTTATTTCCTTATCTGTAAAATTAGGTGGAGGAAGTGGGAAACTACTCTAGCATCTTTGCCAAGAAAACTCCAAATGAGGTCATGAAGAATCAGACATGACTGAAGTGACTGAGTGACAAAAATGGAATGGATTTCATGACTTAAAACATTGGTAGTCTTTATTACTTTTTTTTTACCTTTAATGTAGATACTCCTTTGATACAAATTTTCAAAACAACAATGACAACAATCTATGCAAAATTTGCTCTGTGCCAGATATTGTGCTAGGTGCTTAATATCTCATTTGTAGGTGCCATTACATATTTCCATTTTACAGCTGAGGAAACTGGGATCAACAGATATTAAGTAACTTGCCCAGAGTCACACACCTAGTAAATATATGAGGGATTTTCTTGTTTTCTGATCCAGTGCTCTATCCATTGTGCCACTTTGTGGCCAACTCCTCTACAACTTAGCAGATGGTTTTTTGGAGTGGCTTCAGCTTTGAAAAACAAAAACAAAACAAAACTCCCAACATGATCATATGGCCAGTCCAGTGGCATATCTTTTCATACTTAACTAAGCCCCAGGAGAGCAGGCATTCTTTCTAGTGATTAATAAATGTTTGCTGAATTAATAAATGTTTGCAGTAGACATTTTCTAAATTTACTGATCCCTGGGGACATCATCCATAACTTCCTTCTCTGAAACTCACACCCTGACTTGTCTCTTTTCATTTAAATGATCTTTTAGATGCCAGTCATGGCCTATGTAATTAGAATTTGTTACCTGGCTATCCTCTATAACACAAAATGAATGTAAAACTCTCCAGAGTAGTTGACTGCTTAGGCATGGCCCTTCACATATATTCTCTTAAAAATGGATGGTATCTACTGTCCCAATATAATTGATTTTCCAATCTGTCCCTTCCTGACTGGTATTATTTTATAGCAATATACAACCTGGTAGAGCCCAGTGGATTTTTATTCCCCAAAATGCAAGGATGAAGAGATGTAGGCAGACAGATACATTGGCATATATTGAGTCTTCAAACACTGTGTTTCAGGGTCTCAAAACCTGGAATAAATCTTAGATGCTAATATTAAGAACAGTCTGAGGAGGAAGTATTTTATTTCCCCCCATAATGGAGGCAGACTTAGAGGGAGGACAGTAATTCTCCAGTTCTCAAAACTTTCTGAATTATATGTCTGAGTATATTGCTCCTCAGATACAGATCGAATTAACCAATTTCATGTAAATAGAAGGCATCCTTGAGTGTGGCAAGACCTATAATATCCAATTCACTTTCAAACTGTTTAAAAGAACACCCAAGGTGTGCTTTTTATTAGACTTGAGCATCACTTTAGGACCCATACTGTTGTCACCTACAGTAGCACATCACTCAAGTAGCTCAAATGTTGGATTCTAGTCTGTGAGGATTTAAGATCCAGTTGAGATCAAAGGCTGCTTTAATAATGTTTTCCAGAATGGCCCATAGAGTACCTGTCATTATTCAACCAGTGTTATTCTGAGAAGAAGCTTTCACCAATTTACACCAATGCTGGACACATCCCTTTAGATAATCCCCTCCACACAACCCCTTTGCCTGCACGGTATACCCTCTCTCCCTGCTACCTCTTAGAATCTTTTTTTCTTTACTTCATAGATAAAATAGAGTACTTCTTTCTCCCTGAAAGCTATTAGACCTTAAAATGGCACTAAGATACCCTTTATGTATGCATGCTATCTTTATCAAGATGATGCTAGATCCATGAAGGCAAAAATTGGCTCGTTGTTGTCTTCTTCTCTGCACATAGTAAGAATTAATAAATGTTTGCTGATGGACTGATTGGTTAAAAGAAAGAGGGAGGCACTCTCCTTGTAGATGATACCTAACAATGACCTCCCTCAGCCCTTCTCCCTATGACCATGTCTTTTCATCTGCTGTTTCCCCTTATCATTTCCTTTGTCTCATTAATACTGACAACCTCCCCTCTCTACTCCCTCTCTCATTTGTTAGTAGTACCTGATGACCTTATGTTCATGAACAAGAAAGCATAGTTTCACAAGTCATGGTTAATTCATTGGGAGCAAGCCATTGTGCTGAAGAATTATTTATTCTAATCTAAATGGTACCTTAGCCATTTCATCTTAAAGCTGATCTGGTATACCTCCATCAAACATCAGATGAACTCCTTGAATTTGAGGCATTAGAGGGCCATGCAGTGGCAAAATATGTGAAGCAGTTAAAAATGCAGAAAGAGAAATCAATGGAAACATTGGAGTTTTGGAGAGAGATGTGAATAAGCTCCTTAATGGTAATAATAGGGATGACAATAAAAATGATTACTAAGAGAGAGAATATAAAAAATAAAAATGACCAATAACAGAAGCATGGAAATAGCTCCACATGTAAAGAGTAGAAAGAATATGAGAAAATTTTAAAGGATCTAAGGAAAGAGGAATCATAAAAGTAGAGAAACAGGAAAAAAGCAGTGTCTCTCCAGACAAAGCAAGTGAGACTATATAAAAGGAGGAGATGTACTATAAAGAATGAAATTCAAATGCAACAGATTGATCAAGAAGAATGAAAGCGAGAAGACGTTGTTAGATATGGAAATTTTGAAATTATTGGTCACCTTGGAAAGAACAGTCTCAGAAAAAGAAATTAAGCAGTGAAGAAACCCCATTATTAGTGCTTGGCAAGTAAAAAGTGCTGAGGAATAAATACAACAAAAATAGCTTACAATTTCAAGAATTTTGCTAGTGTGGAGGAAAAGAAAAATGGGATAACAGCATGACAATGTAACTAGATCAAGAAGATGGGATAGTTTTCTTCTATTTTTGTTTATTATAGGAACTGGAAGACAGTGATATTTAAGGGTGGAGGGGAAGGAACAAATAGAAGGAAAACTGAAGATGAGACAGAATGTAAGATCAATGGAGAAGGAATATGGGAGGGTAATGGGATCTAGAGGACAAGCAGTGGGATTGATTTTGCAAGAAGGGAGTTCCTCAGGTCCTATATGGAAGAAGAAAATTGTAAAAGATGCCATTCTATATATTTATCTCTCTTGAGATAATTCTTATTATCAATATATCAGACAAAAATTTGTTATTTACACACCTGAACATAATTATTAGTTCTTCTAACCTAGGTATTGTTTAAAGCTATTTTATAACTGAAATAAAAATTAATTGAATTATGTGACAACAAAACTTCTGTTAGCCCAACAGTCTTTCCGTTCAGGTGTGGAAAATTTATAGAGGATGACTGCTTCCTTGTTGCCTTAGCTCACTCACCAGTGATTTGTTGGAATTTAAGGAAATGAGGTGTCCACTGTAAGGATAAGATTGAGAGAACATCATTCTACTCCTTGACTGGGCAATTCATTAGATTGGAGCATATAAGCCAAAGAACTGCTATTTACTTTTCAGCTATTAGAAACATATAAAGTTAAAATTATTAAAATTATTATTGGATATCATTTAGTTCAACATCTTCATTTTATAGATGGGGAAAGTGAGACTCACAGAGGTCAAGTGTGATTGGGAAAACTGAGAATAGAATTCATTGTACCACACTGTAACAATCTTGTTCTAAGTAGTTGTCAATAGTTAAGTCATTTGAAAAGTGAAATGAGTAAGCACAAATATATTAAGAATGGAAGTACTTCTGATGACCTGGAAAGACTAAATGTGCTCCTTTTTCCTTACCACCATTCTCCTCATTAGAGATTGACAATTGGATGGTGAGTAGATCATCATGGGGCTGCCAAAAACCTTTAACGCTAAAGACCTTTCTACAGGGGGCGGGGCATTATTAGCAAGCTATTGTTTATTATCTACTTCCTTTATATTTTGACACAGCATTGTAGGAGGAAAGAATAAGAGCAAAATCTTTGACTGCTTATCGCCTTCTTTTAAAGTCATTCGTTCCTTGGCATATAGATTAAATTTGGACACAGAAATAAGCAGAATATGTCATGGACACTATCTAGGGAAACAAAAGCTGCATCATGGTGGTGATAAGTAGTATCTGTGAAGTTCATTAGCACTAGTTTCAAAGAAGGCCTCTAGATCCACTTTGCTTGGACAGACACCTAAATATTTATAATATCATTTGTGGCTACAATCTCAGTCTACTGCTTCTTTTCAGGAGCAGAATGATAACAACTGGAAAGAATGCCTTTGCCTTTGGAATCAGAGCTTTGTTCAAATCCTGCCTCTGAAGTATACTGTCTGTATGGCTACCCAGAAGTCATATAATCTCCATGGATCTTAGGTTGCTTATCTGAATAACAAGAGGACTATGTCATAGGTCAGGGATGACCAAGCTGTTTGAGCATATTAGATTCAGAATTAAAATGAAATGAGAGATTACTGAGAGCCAATATGAAAGAGTAAGCAATAAATCACTGTAACTCTCCTTTATTCATCTCCAAACAACCATAAAACAGTACCCCCAAACAAATCCTGAAAGAGGAGAATCAGAAAAAAAAAAAGATGGGATGAAACAATCTTTTAGACCAAGAAACTTGCAAGATTGGCAGGAAATATCTGTCTGCTTCAGGTAAAAGTGGAGCACATTCCAGGGCAGGAAGTATCCCAGAAAACCAACTGCAAACCCCACCTCAGCAAATCAATGGGAGATTCTGAGCCCCACTATGGTGGAGCAGGAAAACACCAAACCAGAACCACCCTTCCTCCCACCCCCACCATGTACTTAAGTATAGCCTGGTAGCTCCAAGAACCGCCATGTGCTTTCAGCACAGTTAAGGGCATCCTCCAGCAGCCAGACTTTGAGAGCTTCAGTATTGCCTCAGGCAAACAGGCATCCTTCAGTGTGATAAGAAAGTAGACCATAACTCCAAGCCCTTCAGTGTAACTCTGGAGAAATGCAGAAATACTCCAATGGGTCTCAGATATATCAGACACTACCACTAGTACTCCAGCTCAGCACAAATAATTTGTCAGGAATCTGCACCCTCCAGGAATGCCAGTCATCCACCACCACAGTGTCTCAACAAAATACCAGATATAAGGATACCCTAGGGGCCTCAGGACAACATTAGACTAACAGCAGGTAAATTGTCAGGGCCTACAGTCACTGGCAGAAGAAGTCTGAGACAGTGTCTCTTCTACACTGCTGGTAGAGCTCAAATATTGTTAATTAATTGATCTATTTATTTTTATTTCACAACACTCATTTGCACAAGATTTTAAGTTCGAAATTTTCTCCCCAACCCTTCCCTCCCCTCATTGAAAGATACCATACATTCTAATTACCCTTTCCTCCAATATGCTCTCCCTTCTATCACACCTCTCCCTTTCCTTCTCCCCATCTCCTCTCTTTCCTTGTAGGGCAAGATAGATTTCCATACCCCATTACCTATATTTCTTATTTCCCACTTGCATGTAAAAGCAATTCTCAACATTCCTTCCTAAAACTTTGAGCTTCAAATTTTCTCCCATCCTCCCTCCCCACCCATATACTACCCCAGGCTTCAGCTGGCTTTCAGTTGTTCTCTGAGATATCTCTAGAGACACTTTTGAAGGTATCTTTGGCATTTGTGGGCTCAGAAATCTGAAAACTCACAGCAGCTTCCCATGATTCAGCACCTGGAAGCCTGCTCAGTCTGTGCCCTGCCACTCATGCTGGGCTGTGCTGTGCTTTCTGCCTGGTATGACAGACCCTTCTTTTGGGCCTTCCAGGTGGTTTTGGCCTGGAAATCTGTTTCACTTTGCCATTTTGTGGCTTCTGATGCTCTAGAATTTGTTTAGAGTCATTTTTTACAGGTATTTTAAGGGCTTTTGGAGAAGAGTTTGAGCAGTTCCAGTGCTTCTACTCTGTCATCTTGGCTCTGCCCTAAGGATTCTTTTCAATCTTCCAAATTTTATGACAATAATTTTCAAACATATGTATTTCCATTAACACAAAAGAGACAATGTAGTGTAATGGAAAAAGCCATGCTTGAAATCAAGAGAGAAACACCACATCTACCACTACAAGCTGTATGAACCTGAGCAAGTCATTTTGTATTACCTTTCCTGTAATTAAATTGGCCTAGCAAATGGGAATTAAGTTGTTAACAGTCTTACTGGTTATATGATGCTTGGGAGTTAAACTCAGATATATTGATTAGGAACCTGGTACTCTTTCCAGAGGACTGTCCTATGCACATTGCCCAACTATTCTTGAAAAGCAAACTGAGGGATCAACCCTTCCAACTCCATCCCCAGCAAGGCACATATTAGCTAAACTTAATCTCTCAGCCACAATTAGACCACCTAAAAATGGTATAACCTTTGAGAATCTTGGACCATCTGTTGACCAGGAAGACAACTTTGAAAGCAGGTTTTTTTAAAAAACATATATTATATACATGTTTCTCAGTTTTAGATGATAATTTTTAAAAGGTTCAGTATAATCAATGCTACTTGACATAAATGATTGTCATTTTTTGTCTTTGTATCTCTAGTGCCTCTGTAGCTAGATTTCAGTCAACTTTTGCTATTCCTATCTAGGAGTTTGGAAAACAACAACCACCAACTGCAACAGCAGCACAATACATGTATTCAGACAGGTGTCCCAAAAGTCTGAGTGTAGTTTTAAGCTATTAAAGTTGAAAATTGAAAAACAGCAACAAAAACCAAACAACAAAATAAGACTTCCAAAAACTAAATAACTAACCAACCAAAACAAAACAAAAATCTTTTTAAGATGCCCTGAATAATACTTTATGGTTTGAAATGCACCTTACATTGTCGTATTTGATCCTCACAAGAACCTTGTGCCATGGGCACTATTGTTATCCTCCTTCTGAAGATGAGAAAACTGAAGTTGAAAGAGGTTAAGTTAATTTTCCAGGGTCACACAGATAAAAAGGATTGGACACAGGAGTATAAGTCTGGTGGCTGCTTCTTATATTTCCAGTTGTAACTCTTGTGACACAATATGGGCAGATAGCATACATGAATTTTCCAACTGCTTTGTCTAACCTCTCCTCAGTAATAAACCAAATCCCATCAATATACTTCCCTGCCATTAAAATGTAATCTCTTTTATTATAGGGACTGTGGATGGAATAGTGACTAGGTGGCACAGTGGATAGAATGCTGAGCTTGGTGTCAGGAATACTAATCTTCCTGAGTTGAAGTCTCAGATGATTACTAGATGTGTGACCCTGTGCAAGTCATATAATCCTGTTTGCCTCAGTTTACTCATCTGTGAAATGACATAGAGAAGGAAGTGGCAAACCACTGCAGTATCTTTGACAAGAAAACTTCAAATGGGATCCCAAAGAATTGTGCCTGACTGAAATGACTGAAAAACAACGACAAAAGGCTGACCCAGACAATGCTGTTCTTTCTTCCCCTTTGTTCCTTACAGTATTCTTGCCCTCTCCCTTTTGGTCTTTACCCCATACCACTTAATCTTTTTTTTCGCCTTATTTCCTTATCTGTAAAATTAGGTGGAGGAAGTGGGAAACTACTCTAGCATCTTTGCCAAGAAAACTCCAAATGAGGTCATGAAGAATCAGACATGACTGAAGTGACTGAGTGACAAAAATGGAATGGATTTCATGACTTAAAACATTGGTAGTCTTTATTACTTTTTTTTTTTACCTTTAATGTAGATACTCCTTTGATACAAATTTTCAAAACAACAATGACAACAATCTATACAAAATTTGCTCTGTGCCAGATATTGTGCTAGGTGCTTAATATCTCATTTGTAGGTGCCATTACATATTTCCATTTTACAGCTGAGGAAACTGGGATCAACAGATATTAAGTAACTTGCCCAGAGTCACACACCTAGTAAATATATGAGGGATTTTCTTGTTTTCTGATCCAGTGCTCTATCCATTGTGCCACTTTGTGGCCAACTCCTCTACAACTTAGCAGATGGTTTTTTGGAGTGGCTTCAGCTTTGAAAAAACAAAAACAAAACAAAACTCCCAACATGATCATATGGCCAGTCCAGTGGCATATCTTTTCATACTTAACTAAGCCCCAGGAGAGCAGGCATTCTTTCTAGTGATTAATAAGTGTTTGCTGAATTAATAAATGTTTGCAGTAGACATTTCCTAAATTTACTGATCCCTAGGGACATCATCCACAACTTCCTTCTCTGAAACTCACACCCTGACTTGTCTCTTTTCATTTAAATGATCTTTTAGATGCCAGTCATGGCCTATGTAATTAGAATTTGTTACCTGGCTATCCTCTATAACACAACATGAATGTAAAACTCTCCAGAGTAGTTGACTGCTTAGGCATGGTCCTTCACATATATTCTCTTGAAAATGGATGGTATCTACTGTCCCAATATAATTGATTTTCCAATCTGTCCCTTCCTGACTGGTATTATTTTATAGCAATATACAACCTGGTATAGCCCAGTGGATTTTTATTCCCCAAAATGCAAGGATGAAGAGATGTAGGCAGACAGATACATTGGCATATACTGAGTCTTCAAACATTGTGTTTCTGGGTCTCAAAACCTGGAATAAATCTTAGATGCTAATATTAAGAACAGTCTGAGGAGGAAGTATTTTATTTCCCCCCATAATGGAGGCAGACTTAGAGGGAGGACAGTAATTCTCCAGTTCTCAAAACTTTCTGAATTATATGTCTGAGTATATTGCTCCTCAGATACAGATCGAATTAACCAATTTCATGTAAATAGAAGGCATCCTTGAGTGTGGCAAGACCTATAATATCCAATTCACTTTCAAACTGTTTAAAAGAACACCCAAGGTGTGCTTTTTATTAGACTTGAGCATCACTTTAGGACCCATACTGTTGTCACCTACAGTAGCACATCACTCAAGTAGCTCAAATGTTGGATTCTAGTCTGTGAGGATTTAAGATCCAGTTGAGATCAGAGGCTGCTTTAATAATGTTTTCCAGAATGGCCCATAGAGTACCTGTCATTATTGAACCAGTGTTATTCTGAGAAGAAGCTTTCACCAATTTACACCAATGCTGGACACATCCCTTTAGATAATCCCCTCCACACAACCCCTTTGCCTGCAAGGTATACCCTCTCTCCCTGCTACCTCTTAGAATCTTTTTTTCTTTACTTCATAGATAAAATAGAGTACTTCTTTCTCCCTGAAAGCTATTAGACCTTAAAATGGCACTAAGATACCCTTTATGTATGCATGCTATCTTTATCAAGATGATGCTAGATCCATGAAGGCAAAAATTGACTCGTTGTTTTCTTCTTCTCTGACACATAGTAAGAATTAATAAATGTTTGCTGATGGACTGATTGATTAAAAGAAAGAGGGAGGCACTCTCCTTGTAGATGATACCTAACAATGACCTCCCTCAGCCCTTCCCCCTATGACCATGTCTTTTCATCTGCTGTTTCCCCTTATCATTTCCTTTGTCTCATTAATACTGACAACCTCCCCTCTCTACTCCCTCTCTCATTTGTCAGTAGTACCTGATGACCTTACGTTCATGAACAAGAAAGCATAGTTTCACAAGTCATGGTTAATTCGTTGGGAGCAAGCCATTGTGCTGAAGAATTATTTATTCTAATCTAAATGGTACCTTAGCCATTTCATCTTAAAACTGATCTGGTATACCTCCACCAAACTTCAGATGAACTCCTTGAATTTGAGGCATTAGAGGGCCATGCAGTGGCAAAATATGTGAAGCAGTTAAAAATGCACAAAGAGAAATCAATGGAAACATTGGAGTTTTGGAGAGAGATGTGAATAAGCTCCTTAATGGTAATAATAGGGATGACAATAAAAATGATTACTAAGAGAGAGAATATAAAAAATAAAAATGACCAATAACAGGAGCATGGAGATAGCTCCACATGTAAGGAGTAGAAAGAATATGAGAAAATTTTAAAGGATCTAAGGAAAGAGGAATCATAAAGGTAGAGAAGCAGGAAAAAAGCAGTGTCTCTCCAGACAAAGCAAGTGAGACTATATAAAAGGAGGAGATGTTCTATAAAGAATGACATTCAAATGCAACAAATTGATCAAGAAGAATGAAAGCTGAGAAGAGGTTGTTAGATATGGAAATTTCGAAATTATTGGTCACCTGGGAAAGAACAGTCTCAGAAAAAGAAATAAAACAGTGAAGAAACCCCATTATTAGTGCTTGGCAAGTAAAAAGTGCTGAGGAATAAATACAACAAAAATAGCTTACAATTTCAAGAATTTTGCTAGCGTGGAGGAAAAGAAAAATGGGATAACAGCATGACAATGTAACTAGATCAAGAAGATGGGATAGTTTTCTTCTATTTTTGTTTATTATAGGAACTGGAAGACAGTGATATTTAAGGGTGGAGGGGAAGGAACAAATAGAAGGAAAACTGAAGATGAGACAGAATGTAAGATCAATGGAGAAGGAATATGAGAGGGTAATGCGATCTAGAGGACAAGCAGTGGGATTGATTTTGCAAGAAGGGAGTTCCTCAGGTCCTAGAAGCTGCTAGATCTTGTGTTATGCTGATTGTATTTCCACAATAGTTGAATTGTTTCTTTCTGGCTGCTTGTAATATTTTCTCCTTGACCTGGGAACTCTGGAATTTGACTACAATATTCCTAGGAGTTTTTCCTTTTGGGACTTTCAGGAGGTGAACAATGGATTCTTTCAATATCTATTTTACCCTCTGATTCTAGAATATCAAGGCAGTCTTTTTTGATAATTTCATGAAAGGTGATGTCTAGGTTGTTTTTTGATCATGGCTTTCAAGTAGTCCCATAAGTTTTAAATTGTCTCTCCTGAATCTATTTTCCATGTCAGTCATTTTTCCAATGAGATATTTCACACTGTCTTCAGTTTTTTTATTCTTATGTTTTTGTTTTGTAATTTCTTGGTTTCTCATAAAGTCATTGGCTTTCATCTGCTCCATTCTAATTTTTAAAGACCCATTTCTTCAGTGAGATTTTGAACCTCCTTTTCCATTTGGCTATTCTGCTTTTTAAAGCATTCTTCTCCTCACTGACTTTTTGGACCTCTTTTACATTTGGCTTAATCTGTTGTTAAAGGTATTATTTTCTCAGCATTTTTGGGGGTCTCCTTTAGCAAGTTGTTGACTTGGTTTTCATGATTTTCTTGAATTGTTCTCATTTCTCTTCCCAATTTTTCCTCCACCTCTCTTACTTGGTTTTAAAAATCCTTTTTGTGTTCTTCTGTGACCTGACACCATTGCATATTTTTTGGAGATTTGGGTTGCAGAAACATTGAATTTCATGTGTTTCTCTAATGATATGTTTTGTTCTTCCTTATCCAAAAGGATGGAAGAAAATACCTGTTCACTAAGAAAGTAACTTTCTGTAGTCTTATTTTTTTCCCCATTTTTGGGGTATTTTCCCAAGCATTTACTTGATTTTTTAGTCCTTTGTCAAGTGGAGGGTGCTCTAGGGACCTGTAAGTTCTCAGTTCCTCCAAGGTGACACAATCAAGAGAGAGGAGTTTACTCCTCTCCTTGCCTGTGTTCTGGTCTGGGAACAACCACAAACTCTTCTGTCCAGGGCCTGAGAGTAGAATTCACTCTCCAGAGCCTCCAGCAGCTCCACAATGCCAGTGCTCCTCCTCACCCCAGAACTGCCACTCAGGTCTGAGACTCAGATGGGCATCTCATTTCCCCTAGGGTCTGCTGTAGGCTGAAGTCTCCTAAAAAGGATGCTGCTACAGCATTGATGGCAACCCCTCTGGGTACAGGGCTAGACTCTCTTCCTTTCTTACCCAGTTGTAAGAGCTTTCTTACTGACCTTTGAAGCTGTCGTTGGCATTTGAAGATTGAGAAATCTGAGAACTGCAGCTGCTGCCTGTGATTCCACGTCCTGAAGCCTGATCCAATCCTGTCTTCCAGGTGCAGAACTCTGTGTCCAAGGCTGGACTGCACTCCACTCTGAGTCCAATGCAATAGTCCTTTCCTGTCAGCCTTTCTGGCTGCCTTGGGCTGGAAATCTCTTTCACTCTGTCATGTTGTGGCTTCTCTTGTTCTAGAATTTATTTAGCATCAGCTTTTCCAGGTATTTTATGAGTTATGGCGGAGGGAGAGCTAGAGTAGATCTATCCTTCTACTCTGCCATCTTGGCTCCACACCCCTCCAGGGTTTAAATTTAAAAGGTAAGAAAAAAAATCAAAAGAAGATTTAAAAAAATAACCAGCAACTAAAGAATCTGACTATGGGAAGTTATTATGGTGACAGGGAAGGCAAGACACAAAGCCGGAAGAGTGCAACAATGTCAAAACATCTATGGGCAAAACCCCAAAGAAAAATGGGAAGTGGTCTCAAGGAAAGAAAGAATTCATGGAAGAGCTTAGAAACATGTTTACAAGTCATTTAAGAGAAGTAGAAAAAAGAAAACAGGAAAATAATTGATAGTTTTGAAAGAAAATTATGAAGACAGAGTCAATAGCTTGGAAAATTGCTTGAAAAGTAGAATTGACCAAATAGAAAAAGAGATGCAAAAATCCACTGAAGAATGTAGCTCCTTACAGAGTACAACTGGCTAAATAGAAAAAAAAATACAAAAGTTAATTGAAGAAAATAATTCTTTAAAAGTTAGAAATGGGCAAGTGGAAGCTAATGACTCCATGAGACATCAAAAATTAATCAAACAAAATCAAAAGCATAAAAAATGCAAGAAAATATGAAATACTGCATGGGTAAAACAAGTGACTTGGAACATAGGTCAAGGAGAGATAAAATAAGAACCACCTGAAACTTGGACCACCTGAAAGCCGCAAATCAAAAGGAGGACCTTTTCAATCTTTCAAGAAATTATCAAGGAAAAAGTTCCCTGATGTCCTGGAACTAGAGGGCAAAATAGGCATTGAAAGAATCCACCAATCCCTTCAGGAAAATGATTCAAAAATAAATACTCCAAGGAACATTATGGTCAAATTTCAGAACTCTCAGGTCAAGGAAAAGGTACTATGTGACCAGAAAGAGACAATTAAAGGATCAGAGAAGGGGACAAAATAAGAATTACCCAGGACTTGGCAGCTGCAACATTGAAGAATCAGAGGTCATGGAACATGATATTCCAGAAGGCAAAGAAACTGGGACTACCACCAAGAATTATTTATCTGGCAAAATACATCAAGGGAAAATATGATAATTCAATGAAATAGTAGGATTTCAAGCTTTCATAAGGAGAGGACTGGAACTAAACCAAAATTTAACATCCTGTATAGAGACACAAAGGAAACATAAACAGGTAAAATGGAAAAAGAAAAAAATAAGGGATTCAATAGAACTAAACTACTTATAACTCCGTACAGGAAAATGATATCTGTGATTTTACAAATTCTATCACTAATAGTACATCTGGAAGGAATATATATAAACAGAAGGTATGGGTATGAATAGATTTTGAAAGGATGACATGCAAACAAAGTTGAGGGATGAGAATAAGGAGTACAATGGATGTAGAAGTAAGGAAAAGATAAAATGGGATATATTATTTCCCTAGAAGTGACATAAACATCTATTATATTTGAGGGGAAGATGGGAGCATGGATGATGAGCATTGCTTAAATCTTATTCTCATTAGTATTGACTTAAAGAGGGAATCATATACACAATCAGTTGAATATAGAAATCTATCTTTACTGACAGAAAATTAGAAGGGGAGGAGATCAAGTAAAGAGGGGGTGGGAGTAAACTGTAGGAGAGCTACTGGGAGAAGAGATCAGGGAATGTAATAGGCAGAAGTAAAACACTGATGAGGATGGAAAGGACAGGAGAGATAGGTGATAGGAAAGAGAGGTCAGACAGGAGGAACAGTAGGAAGGAGGGAAAAGCATGCATAGTAATCATACATGTAATGTGAATGGGATGAAATCTCCCACAGAATGGAAACAGTAGAGTGGATCAAAAACTAGATTTCTACAGTATGTTGTTTACAAGAAATACACATGAAGTAGAGAGAGATACATACAGTAAAGATAAGTGGCTAGAGCAGAATCTATTCTGTTTCAACTGAAGAAAAAAAAGTTTAGGGGTAGCAATTCTTGTCTCACATAAACTAAAAGCAGAAATAAACCTAACTGAAACAGATAAGGGAGGAAACTACATTATGCCAAAAGGTACCATTGACAATGGATCAATATTGATGCTAAACATATTTGCACCAAGTGATATAGCATCTACTTCCCTAAAGGATAAGTTAATTCAATTACAGGAAGAAAAGAAAGCAAAACTATGCTACTGGGGGACCTCAACTCTCCCCTTTCAGTACTCAATAAATCCATCTAAGAATAAACAGGAAAGAGACTAAGAAGGGAAATGGAATATTAGAAGGGTTAGAAATGACAGGCCTTTGTCATGATTTAGACATGCCATAAAGGGAGGGGGAAAATTCATGACCAAACAAGAGATAGAGAGCATTATAAAATGGAAGACAGAAAATTTTGATTATATTAAATAAAAATTAAAAAAAACACTTTTGTGCAAATAAAACCAATGTAACTGATTAGAAGGAAAAAAGAAGGACTGGAAACAATTTTACATCTAGTGTCTCTGATAAAAAGGTCTCGTTTCTCAGATAAATAGAGATTTGCATGATATAAGCCATTAAAATGACTCTGAAGAACCTCTCAGATTGACTAATATGATAGAAAAGGAAAATGATAAATGTTGGAGAAGATGTTGGAAAACTGAAACACTAATGCATAGTGGAGTTGTGAATTTATCCAGTCATTCTGGAGAGCAATTTGGAACCATGACCAAAAGGGTAACCAAACTATACATACTCATTTATCCAGCAATACCACTTCTAGCTCTGTATTTCAAAGAGATCAAAAAAGGGGGAAGGACTTACATGTGCAAAAGTATTTATAGTAACCCCATTTTCTGGTGGCAAAATATTGGAAACTGAGAGGATGCTCATCAATTGGGGAATGTGTGAACAAGATGTGGTATGTGAATGAAATGGAATACTATTTTGCAATGAGAATTGATGAACAGACATTTCAGAAAAATCGTGAAAGATTTGTACAAACAGATGCAAAGTGAAATGAACAGAACAGGGAAAACATTATACACAATATGAGCTACATTGTGTGATGATCACCTATGAAGCACTCAGCTCTTCTCAGCAACGCAATAGTGGAAGACAAGTACAAAGGACTAATGAATTGAAATGCTGTGTGTCTGTGGAACTCAATACAGATCAAAGAATATTTTCTCACTTACTTTATTTTGCTCATGTCTTTTTACTCTTTGGTCTGTTTATTCTTCCAAGATAAGGAAATATTTTACATGATAGCACACGAATAAACTATATCAAGCTACTTATCATGTTCAGAGGGGGGGAGGGAGAAATATTTGGAACTCAAAATCTTCTACAAATGAATGCTAAATGTTTTCTTGACATGTAACTGGTAAAAATATTATTTAAGGTAAAGTGAAGTGAGATTCTCATGTCATTTAGCAGCTAATGAAAGTTAACTATAGTCAAGGAAGCTATAGCCAAGTCTGAGCAAAGCTTCTATGTACTCTTAATGTACATTAGGAAAATTTATTCATTTGAATGAAGATTTTCTGGCAAATATTCTTTACCCTACTCTTCTATCAGTTATCCAAAATATGACAGAAGAATTCTAGTTTCTTGTGTCCTACTTGTTTTTGCATTCTAAACCTATTAAATTTCAAAGACAGTTTCAATATTTTTGTAAAAAAAACAAAAACAAAAACAAACAAAACAAAACCTAGCCTAATGTAACTGGGATGGAACCTTTAGATATTGTTCCAACTACATTCTTTGAGATTCTGTCTATTTCTAGATCTGTGATTCCCAACGAGGGACTTAATGTTGCCCACTCATCATCCAGGCATTACTCCTCATAGAAGCATTTCAAGAGTTTTAGAAACAAGTGAAAGTAATGGAGCCACAGAGGACAGAGATTTTAGGAGAAAATGTTGTCCTAGGTATTGGGGACCTAAGACCTCTGAGCTCAGCAGAGATAACTTTAATTTTTTCTTTCAGGGAGGAGATAGACATAAATGAGAATATTTTTTGTGAAGATCTATTAAATTAGAAATTAGAGATATGATCTTAATTCCCTATTATGTGATTGATTTCAGTTATAGGCAGCTTTGGTAACTGATATCTCAAGCTCTGGGTCTGAGTATCTTAAAAAGTAACAACAGTTTACAAAGCTACAGGTCAAGATTAGAGACAGTTAAATCTACCGGTTGAAATCTTGCACTGTTAGCAATAACTATTCCAGAAACATAGTGTTATACATAAATTCATATTTTTTCTTAAATAATAGGGCATTCATACCAAATTCTTCACTCTAAAATCAGTAGAACAGCTTGGTTTAAAAAAAATGAAAACAGTCATTTTCAGCATCAGCAAACATAAAAATTTCAATATAGAAGGAAATAAAAAAAGAAATAAGAACAAGAAAAAAGCTTACCCAAGGAACTGTGAATTTGTTATATTCAGCTTGTTTAGTTATATGCATATAAATACATTTATCTACATATATTCATATCTTCAATCTACATATCTACACATATTTGAGTATGAGTGCATTACACTGTACATGATATATATATATAATATGTATACATATACATTATATATGTATGCATATATATATATGTTTATAAACAAGACCACTTTCTTTCTGTACTATTCTGTAGTTCTTTTTCTCTGTGAACTTAAAAATAAATATTTTGCTCTTTTCCCCTACATGTCTGTCTCCTTAAACTCAACACTTCCTTTTCCTGAGTAGAAGTATCCCTTGTAACAAACGGATAAAACCTAGCAAAACAAATCAACATACTGACTTTGAAATGTCTATCTCTGTATGTATCTCTATTATATTATTTCTCTGTCCAGAGGTAGAAAATATATTTCATTATCAGGCTTTTAAAGTCTCCATTTTACACTACTTTAATCAGAATTTTTACATCTTGCAAGATTATTTTCCTTCACATTATTACTGTTATCATTTCATAAATTATTCTGCTGATTCCACTTATTCAGTCAAGGGAAAAATATCTTATGCATATACTTACTTGATTGACAACTTAAATAATTTCACCCAGACAGGGTTAGTAGACCATTTGCTCCTTAGACTTGGAAAGTGTTAAACACTACCAATAATTTTAAATAAGAATATGAGTTATCTGGGTTTTCTTTCTTGAAGCCAGGGATTGTAGTGAGGGAAATGATTTTGAAATCAACTGCTATGAAGTTACATCACAAAAGCCACTGTCCCTAGTGACAACACATGTAGGGTGGACAGGTAAAGATTTTTTCCCCTGTATTTAATGTTTCCTCCTTGTTTCTATTTTTCTACACAGAGTATGATGAGAAAAGAAGCAGTTAAGGGTATAATGTGACTACACCATGAGATTTTCATGGCCTAACTATAAAAGCACTCAAGAATAACTAAATATTTGTACTTTATTGTTTATGAAGGTTTCACTGATGGAGGGAGGAGGATTCTTGGTTGATAATAAGAAATTTACAGATGAAAGTGACCTCTGAGGTTAACTAGTCCAACAGCTTATTGGACAGATGAACAACTTATTGGACAGATGAGTAAACTGAGATCCAAGAGGTGACACAAATTAGAAGATAAGTAGTAGAATAATCCAAGGCCAAGGTTAGGTCTCATTGAAGAGTGAACACCTCCAGCCTAGGGTTTCTTTTATCAATAAGCAGCAATCCCTGGAGTTAGTTGGTCTGAGAAGCTGCCTTGGCTGCAGGCACAGGAAGTTTCACTCCCAGGATAGTGGGAGGACATGGGCATTTGAGCCCAGGAAGATATAGGGAACCTCTGCTGATAAAGAATTCCAGATCTAGCTGTGTTGTGGTGAGTGAGAAGGAACCAGCATATGCCCTACGAGTGCAGAAGCAGTGGAGCAGAAAGTCTGTGGCTTCAGGCCCTTACAAGAGGTGGAAAGTTTGGCTTTGGTTCCAGGCTAGAGGGAAGAACTGAAGATCTGTGGCAAGAGGCACCATTTCCCATATGTCAGGACTGGAGGTCATTACAAAAATTAAACCATTACCACAAAAAATTCACAGGCAAAGGTAAAAGGATCCAACATTAGAAAGCTATCAGGGGAATACATATGACCAGGGATCATCTTCAGAGAAAGATATTGAAGTAAAGAAACTCCCAAAGAGCAATGTCAAATGGTCACTTGCCCAAAAAGAATTCTTAGAAGATCTTTGAAAAAGGGTTTAATAACCAAATGACAGAAATGGAGGAAAAACCAAGGAAAAAAAAACATCAGAATAATCCAAGAAAAGCAAGAAAGTTATGAAAGGAAAGTCAATCAACTAGAAAAGGAAATCCAGAATATTAAGGAAGAAAATGACAACTTGAAAATTAGACTTGGAGGCAGAGCTAAGGTGGTGGAGTGAGAGCAACTACTCACCTAAACTCTTAGACAAACTCTTTCATATACTTCTAAAAAGAGAATCTGGTCAAATTTTGGAGGTGCAGAATTAAATAGAAGACAGACTGTGGCAGTTTCACAGCCCAGGACAGACTGGAAGATGGAGGGGAAGAATCTCTTCCACAGGAGTGGAGGAATTTGCAATGTACAGCACAGAATCCCTGCACAGCCAAGCAAGAATGCCCCAGGATGGCCCGAGGCAGTGGCAGCACAGTAGGATATCAGCTCAGGGCAAGAATCAAATGAGAACCCCAGAAGGAGGACCAGGTGTCTGCAGCAGCTGCACCTGAGACTTTCAGCCTGCAGATTAAATATCTGTAAGTCACCTACTTGAACTTTCGGGAGCCAGAATGGTGGAGTGATCTGTAAATGCTCTCTGTGCTTCCCTTTTCTGACCTTGAAAGAACCGTAAAATATTTCCCCAGAAAAATTCTGGATCAATGGAATCAGCAGAGGGGGCAAACAGTCTCGTAGAACCTGAGGCTAGGAAAATCACTAAAGAATATTCCACTTACTGTGGTGGAGGAACAGAACTGTACCAGGCAGCTGGAGCTCCAGAGAGTGGAGCCTTGCACTAGGTCCTAGGCATGCCTCAGCACTCCAGGGGAAATAGAAAGACAATGGAGCAGCCTGGATCACCAAACACTGAGCTTGGCTTTGTTCTAGCTCAGCTGAGGAGATCTCCTGTGACCACACCAACCCTCCTCGACACTAAATAAGCTAGCTCCAAGGCTAACCAGGGAAACACAAACAGAATTCACCTTTGTTTTCTCACACCAACCAGCTCAGCACCAAGTTATTTAGCATCTAGCTGAAAAAACCAGAGGCCACACTGCACAAACCCTCACCATCATGAGCAAGAAGCAAAGAAGGAAGAAAAAGACCACACAATTTTTCTGTGGGGACAAGGACTAAAACACAAATACCAAAGAGGTCAGTATTAAGAGTGTACTCCCATCTGAAACTTCAGAAGGGACTAAAAGCTGCTCACATCCACAAAGAGCTCTCCTGAAGAAGGAAATAGAAGAAAAAATGGCTGTCAGGGGCCGTCCCTGGACCTCCTGGGCAGAGAGGTAACGGCCGGGAGTCTATACCTGCCCCTCCCCGGCAATCACGCGCCTCACCCGTGACTTCCGGGCTAAGGGTGCAGGGAAGGCTCGTGTACAAGGCACGATACTGCCCTCGAGGAGGTGCTGAAGGAGCCCAAGTAAGAGTAAAACACACCTGGCCACCTGTGATAGGACCAAGCAGGTAGTCCGAGTGGGGAAGGAAGGTCCAGAGAAACCCCTGCCCTATCACCGCAGGGCACGGCTAGCAAAGAGGAGGGGGCTGGGGCGACAGTAAGCTGAACTCCCCAATCAGGAGTCGGACAGCAAAACCCGGAAAGAATAAGGAATATAAGGCTATGCTCTGAGGGGTTCGGTGGGACTGGGCTGATGTGAACTGCTGAATAAACATCTGCATTGCTCTACCACTCTGGCTCGTGCTTGGTTTCCACCTGTGCTCCTGTCCCCCGGAGACAGGTCCAGAGACGTCTGAAGCTGCGTGAAGCAGAGCGAGAGGTTACTACTCACCGGGAGGGTCGACTGGGGACCGTGAAGCCCCGGACAAATGGCCAAGGATTTTATGAGTATGAAAAATGAATTCGCTGAAGAGAATTCTTTAAAAAAGTTCTTTAAAAAAGAAAACTGAAAAAAATGGAAAAGGAAGAACAAAACCTAACTGGAAAAACTGGACAAATGGGAAAGGAAGCACAACAACTAATTGAAGACAATAATTCCTTAAAAGAAATAATTGGACGAATGGAAAAGAAGATTCAAAAGTTAACTGAGAAAACAATTTGATGAAAATTAAAATTGGACAAGTGGAAACAAATGACTATGAGATATCAAAAATCAGTAAAACAGTCTAAAGAATGAAAAGGCAGAAGAAAATGTGAAATATCTAATTGGAAAAACAACTGACCTGGACAATAGATTCAGGAGAGAAAATTTAAGAATTATTTGCCTACCAGAAAACCATCATGAAAAAAATCTGGAGAATATTTTAAAAGAAATCATCAAGGAAAACTGCCCAGAAGTGCCAGATCCAGATGGCAAAATTGTCATTGAAAGAATCCACCATTCACCTCCGGAAAGGGATCCCAAACTAAAAACACCAAGAAATATTGTTGCCAAATTCCAGAACCATCAAGGAAAGGAGAAAATACTACAGGCAGCCAGAAAAAAAAACAAACCCCAAAACATTCAGATATCGAGGTGCTACAGTCAAGATCACAAAGGACCTTGCGTGATTTAATCACATTGAAAGATTAACCGAATTGTTATATGATATTCCAAATGGCAAAGGAGCTGGTAGTACAACCAAGGATCAATTACCAGTTTATGTTCATCATGATATTTCAGGCAAGAAGGACATTCAATGCAATAAAGCATTTCCAGACCTTCTTGATAAAAAGGTCAAAACTCAGTAGAAAATTCGATCTTCAAATGCAGGTCTCGAGAGGCATAAAAAAGTAAACAGGGGAAAAGAAAATTTGCTCCTCAATTTGAGCAAACAGTTTACTTCCCTATAAGGGAAGATGATACTTGATAATCTTGAAAATTGCATATCTTTTATGAAATGTCAAAAGTATACAGAGATAGAAGGAACAGGTATAAAGTAAATCATATGATGATAAAAATGTGATTTAAGCACGAGAAGGGATTGCAACAGAAAATTTGAAAAGGAGGAAGAAGAAAATAGTAAGTTACAATACAGGAAGATGTAGTTATATTGTAGTAGAGGGAAAGAGGGGAGGGAGATGAGCATTGTTTGAGAGGTACTCTCATCTGATTTGGTTTAAGGAGAGAACAACAAAATTATGTATATAAATCTAACTAGCTCTATAGGCAGTAGGAGGGGAAGGGGGAAAGAAAAAGGAGGAGAGGATAAAATGTAGGGAAGAAGTAGTAAGGGTAAAGGCTAGTAACAGGGAGGGGGCTGAAAGAAGGAAGGAAAAACTACAGGAGGTGGAAGTAAAAATTAAAACTCTATTGTGGAGAGGAAGGGAGAAGGGATAACTAAAATCATAAACAGTGGGAAAGAGGATGGCGAGTACACAGATAGTAATCATAATTGTGACAGTAAATGGGATGAATTCTCCATAAATGTAGACAGATAGCAGAATGGATTAAAATCCGTAATCTAACAATATGTTGTTTATAAGAAGCACATTTGAAATGAGGTGATACACACGTTTAAATTAAAAAGTTGGAGGAGAATGTATTGTGCTTCAGCTAATGTAAAAGCAGGGCAGCAATGCTAATCTCAGACAAAGCAAAAGCAGAGATATATCTAATCAAAAGGGATAGAGAAGGAAACTATATAATGCTAAAAGGCATCATAATAAATTAAACAATATCATTACTGAACATATACTCTCCAAGTGGTATAGCATTCAAATTATTATAGAAGTTAAAGGAGTTACAGGAAGAAATAGAAAGCAAAACTATACTGGGGGGGACCCCAGCCTCCCCCTCTCTGAGGTTGATAAATATAACTTTAAAATTAAGAAGAAAGAAGTTAAAGAGGTGAATAAAACTCTGGATATGATAGATCTCTGGAGAAAATTGAATGGGGATAGAAAGAAATATACATTTTCTCAGAAGCACATGGCACATATACAAAAATTGACTATGTATTACGGCATAAAAACCTCATAATCCAGTGCAGAAAGGCAGAAATAATCAATGCATCCTTCTCAGATAATAATGCAATCAAAATTATGTGCAATAAAAGATTGTGGAATGATAGAACAAAAATTAATTTGAAACTAAATGATCTCGTCCTAAAGAAGGAGTGATTTAAACAACAAATCATAGAAACAATCGACAACTTTATTCAAGAGAATGACAATAATGAGACAACCTACCAAATCTTATGGCATATTGAAAAAGTAGTTGTTAGGGGAAGCTTTATATCTTTGAATGCCTATATGAGTAAAAGAGAGAAGGAAGAGATCAATAAATTGGGCATTTAGCTGAAAAAGCTCAAAAAAGAACAAATTGAAAATCCCCAGGTAAATACCAAATTAGAAATGCTGAAAACAAATGGAGAGATTAATGAAATTGGAATTAAGAAAACCATTGAAATAATAAATAAAACAGAGAGTTGGTTTTATGAAAAAATCAATAATATTGATAAACCTTTCAATTAAATTAAAAAAAAAAAGAAAGAAGAAAACCAATTTACCACTATCAAAAATGAAAGAGGTGAACTCACCTCCAATGTGGAGGAAATTATACCAATGATTAGAAATTTCCTTGCCCAACTTTATGCCCATAAATTCGACAACCTAAATGAAATGGATGATTATTTACAAAATATAAATTGCCCAGATTAACAGAAGAGGAAGTTGAACACTTAAACAACCCCATCTCAGAAAAAGAAGTTGAACAAGTCATACATGAACTCCCTAGGAAAAAAGTCTCCAGGGCCAGATGGATTTAAAAGTGAATTATATCAAACATTTAAAGAACAGTTAATTCCAATACTATGTAGACTATTTGGGAAAATTGGGGAAGAAGGAGTCTTCCCAAATACTTTTTATGAAACAAATATGGTTTTGATACCTAAACCAAGGAGAGACAAAACAGAGAAAGAAAAGGATAGACCAGTTTCTCTAATGAATATAGATGCTAAAATTTTACGTAAAATTTTAGCAAAAAAAAATACAGCAACTTCTCATGTGTATACTATATTATGATCAGGTAGGATTCATAACAGGATCATAGGGCTGGTTCAGCATTAGGAAAAGTATCAGTATTATTGATCATACAAACAACAATAAAACCACATGATTATCTCAATAGATGCAGAAAAAGCTTTTGACAAAATACAACACCCATTCCTATTGAAAACACTGTAGAGGGCAGAGCCAAGATAGTGGAGTAGAAAGGCGCACATACACTAGCTGTTACCTCCCAGCCCACAAAATACCTGTAAAGAAGAACTCCTAACATATTCTAGGGCAGCAGAAGTCACAGAACAGCAGAGTGGAAGAGATTTCTATCCCAGAGTGACCTGAAAGACTGACAGAAAAGGTCTGTCACACACCAGACGTGGAGTAGAGTTCAGACCTGCCTTGGTCACGAGGAATGGAAAAGAGCAGATCTGAGCGGGCTTCAGGGACAGAATCTCAAGCAGTAGCACAGATCCCTCAACCCACAGGTGCCAAAGGCCATTGAGAGGTTCTTTTCTGCTGGAAAAAAAGGGTGCAGGGTGTCCCCATAACTCAGGCCTCCTCAGGTGGCATCAGTGGAGGCAGCAACAGGCTCCCAAAGCAGGCAGTAGCCTGAATCCATTGTTGAAGATCTCATCATAAATACCCTGAGGGAACTGAACCCTGTATGGTGGTCCAGCCCCTTCCTGAGTAGCTGATCTTAACCTCACATGGAATAGCAGCTCAGCCCCTGCCTAAAGCCCCTGAGGCTTTGGAGCAGCTCATCTGAATCTCAGCCCCCAGTTCTGGCTCGGCAGAGGAAGTCAAGGCCTCTGCCTCCAGGGCCTCCAAAGAGAACTTAAATTAAACTCAGGCTATAGAAGACCTTAAAAAAACAAGTTAGCAGTTTTCTAAAGGAGAACCAAAAAAATTCTGAGGAAAATAAAACTTTAAAAAGGGGCTAACTCAACTGGAAAAAGAGGTCCAAGAAGCCAATGAGGAAAAGGAAGCTTTAAAAAGTAGAATTAGCCAAATGGAGGAGAAGATTCAAAAGTTCACTGAACAAAGTAATTCACTGAAAGAGAGAATTCAGTTCAGGGAAATGAATGGCTATGAGTTAAACCAAGTGGTTAGTAAACAAAACCAAAAATTTGAAAAAATAGAAGATAATGTGAAACATCTTATTGGAAAAACAACTGACCTGGAAAATAGATCCAGGAGAAACAATTTAAAAATTATGGGACTACCTGAAAGCCACAATCAAAAAAAAAAAGCCTAGACATTATCTTCCATGAAGTTATCAAGGAAAACTGCCCTCATGTTCTAGAATCAGAGGGCAAAATAAATATTGAAAGAATCCAACAATCACCTCCTGAAGACCCAAAGAGAAATACTCCTAGGAATATTGTAGCCAAATTTCAAAGTTCCCAGATCAAGGAGAAAATACTGCTAGCAGCTAAAAACAAACAATTTGAGTATTGTGGAATGCAATCAGGATAACACAGGATCTGGCAGCTTCAATATTAAGGGATTGAAGGGCTTGAAATAGGATATTTCAGAGGTCAAAGGAACTGAAACCAAGAAGAACCTACCCAGCAAATCTGAGTATAAAAGTTAAAGGGAATAAATGATCATTGAATGATATAGAGTACTTTCAATCATTCATACTGAGGAAAAGACCAGATCTGTATTTAAAAATTACACTTCCCAAGACAAGAATCAAGAGAAGCATGAAAAGGTAAACAGGAAAGAAAAATCATAAAAGACTCCCTAAAACTGAACTATGTTACTCAGGGAAAGAAAATATCTATAGCTCTTGAATATTTTCTCAGTATTTGGGTAGATGGAGAGATTGTACATATACACATACACATATGTAGATAGGGAGAACAGGGTGTGGTGAATCAGAAGAGATGATACACACACACAAATAATATAAAATAAAAATTAAGAGGTGATAGAAGAAAATACTGGGAAGAGGAAGGGAGAAATGGATTGGGGCAGGCTGTAACTCATAAAATAAATAAGAAAAATCTTGTTCATGGAGGAGAAAAGGGGCAAGGGCAGAGGGGGAAAATAAAGCTACTCTCTCCACATGTGGCTGAAGGAGGGAATAATATGCTCACTAAATTTGAGGTGAAAATTTAAATCACACCACAGGAAAGTAGGAGAAGAGGTGACAAGTGGGGTGAGGGAAATGTTAGGAGGGAGTGTAAATGAGAGAAAGAAGTCACTAGAAATAAACACTTTCGAGAAGGGACAAGGTCAATTGTGGGCGTAAAAATAAGGGAGGATAGAGTAGGACAGAGAGTAATATAATTAGTATTATACAACATGATTATTATGGAAGTCTTTTGTAAAGCAACACATATTTAGTCTGTATTGAATTGATTGCCTTCTCAGTAGGGCTGGGGAGGGAGGATAGATGGAGAGAAGTTGGAATTCAAAGCATTAGCAATGAATGTTGAGAATTTTTATTGCATATGATCAGGAAATAAGAACTACAGAGAATGGGATATTGAACCTTATCTTGCCCTACAAGAAAAGAGAGAAGATGGGGATAAGGGAAGTGTGGGGTGTGATAGAAGGGAGGGTGCATTGAGGGAAGGAGTAATCAGAATGTAAGATATTAGGAAGTGGGGGGAGGGTAATGATAGGGAGAAAAATTGGACATGTTACAAAGTGAGGTAAAAGCAATTAGTATTAAAACAATTGATTGAATTAATTACTGAGAATAAATCAATTACATCTTTAGTTTGGGGAACATAATTTTAGTCTAAATTTCCTAGAGGAAGTTAACCTCGGGTAAAATTTGGCATTGTCTAAAAAGTGAAGGTTTTAATGGTAAATGTGATTTTATGATTGCTATTTAATCAGGAACTAGAACATATATTGAAAGGGCCATAAGTCACTTAAGACTTGCCTCAAAAGATGTTCCTTAGCCAAAGTGAAATTATAATCATATTTGAAACCTGGTTATTTGAACTTGCCATTTTTAGATGCTATGGGACTATTAAGTGACTGTTCTTCTGAGTCTAACTCCAGGTATGGATAACAAGCAAGGCAGTCTGAGCCTCCAATCCATGATGCCAAATAAACCTGTGAAATGCTGGTATGAACTGCAAAAGGTGACCTCATGGGAAGGGTGGGAGAGTGGCTGTTCAGCCTGAGCTGAGGTAGGATACTCCTGACTCAATTTCCCCACTGACACCTGACAGAATTTAAGCCTGACTGAATGCACGTGGACAATCTAATCCTGTCTGGAACTGACATGAAGTTGGGGAGATATTGTATCCCAGAAATGTCCCTACTTTTGGTGGCAATTTCCTATAGTCAAAAGATTTGTAAGCTTAATACGAGATCTATTCTAATATAGATTATTGGTAGAGGAATATCTGAGGTTAAGTCTAAAATTAAGATATTAGGCATAGGACTTTAGACCAATAACAGTAAGTTAGGGTCCTTTAATTCTTAATAATACTGTGGAGATAATTAGGTCAAGAGCTTGCGAGGTTAGCAACATAAATATTATTTGTGTTTCGGTTAATGTTTTAAAAAAATCTTTTGTGATCCATATTGTAAATGCTTTAAAAAGAAGTATCACTTGACCAAAAGTTTGAATTGTTTTATCTAGTATAAACTGTGTAGAAAATGAAAAATAAAATAAAAAAAACACACTGGAGAGCATAGGAATAAAGGGAACTTTCCCTAAAATAACAAACAGTATCTATCTAAAACCTTTAACCAGCATTATATGCAATGGAGAGAAGCTAGATGCATTTCCAAGAAGATCAGGGGTGAAACAAGGATGACCATCATCAAGACTATTTTTCAATATGGTACTAGAAACATTAACTGTAGCAATTAGAGAAGACAAAGAAATTGCAGGATTTAGAATCAACAAAGAATAAACTAAATTATCACTCTTTGTATATGATATGATGATATATTTAGAGAATTCCAGAGATTCAAGTAAAAAAAAAAAAAAACTACATGAAATATACTACTTAGGCAAAGTTTCTGGTTACAAAAGAAACCCACACAAATCTTCAGAATTTCTACAAATTACTAACAAAGCCAACAACAAGAGATAGAAAGAGAAATCCCATTTACAGCTTCTGTAGACACTATAAAATATCTGAGAGTCTACCCTGCCAAAACAAATCCGGGAAGTATATGAACACAATTACAAGACACTTTTTGTACAAATAAAGTCAGATCTAAGTAAGTGGAAAAGCATTAGTTGCTTGTGGATAGGTCAAGCCAATATAATAAAAATGACAATTCTATGTAAATTAGTTTACTTATTTGGTGCCATACCAATCAAACTTTCTGATAATTATTTTCTAGAGCTGTAAAAAATAATATCAAAATTCATCTGGAAAATCAAAAGATTCGGAATAGCAAGGGAACTAATGAAAAGAAATGATAGGGAAGCTGACCTAGCCCTACAAGATCTCAAATTGTATTATAATGCCACAGTTATTAAAACCACATGGTACTGGCTAAGAAACAGAAGAGTAGACAAGCATAATTTACTGGGTACTCAAGACACAGTAGGCAATGAATATAGCAATCTACTGTTTGATAAACCCATGGACCCCAGATTCTGGGATAAGAAATCACTGTTCAACAAAAATTGCTGGGAAAACTGGATAAATGTGTGACCCAAACTGGCATAGACTAATGCCTGACACCCAACACAAGAATAAAATCCAAATGGGTATATGATCTGGATATAAAGACTGATACTATGGACAAATTGGTGGAACAAGAAGTAGTTTATTTATCAGATCTATGGGAGAAGGGAAGAATTTTTGACTAAAGAAGAGATGTAAAGCATTATAAAGTACAAGATGGATAATTTTGATTATATTAAACTGAAAAGTTTTTGCACAACCAAACCCAATTCAATCAAAATTCAGAGGGATGTAGAAAACTGGGAAAGAACTTTTACAGCTAATGTTAGTGATAAAGACCTCATTTGTAGAATATACAGAGAACTGAGCCAAATGTACAAAAATACAAGTCATTCCCCAATTGATAGTCAAAGGGTATGAATGGGCAATTTTCAGAGGAAGAAACAAAAGATGCCTATAGTCATATGAAAAAATGCTCTGAATCACTTTTGATTAGAGAGATTCAAATCAAAACAACGCTGAGGTACCATATCCCACCTATCAGATTGCAAACATGACAGAACAAAAAGATGATAAATGTTGATGAGGATGTGAGAGAGTTGGAACACTAATACAATGCTGGTGGAGCTGTGAGCTGATCCAACCATTCTGGAGAGCACTTTGGAACTATGCCCAAAGGGCTACAAAAATATGTATACCCTTTGACCCAGTAATAATGCTTCTGGGACTGTATCCCCAAGATATCATAAAAATGTACAAAAATGTTTATAGCAGCACTCTTTGTAGTGGCTAAAACCTGGAAATCAAGGGGATGCCCATCAATTGGGGAATAGGTGAATAAACTGTGGTATACGAAAGTAATAGAAGACTGTTTATTTTTTACTTTTCATACATATATATATGTACATATATGTGTGTGCATGTGTGTATACATATATATGTACATATTGTACATATAAACATAAGATTCTGATTCATAGTTGGATAACTCATAAGTAAGTTTGGGGAAAACCTGAAGAGAACATGAATTTTAAAAGTAAAACTATTTGGGAACAGCTTAAAAAAATAATTATTTTACATGAGTTTCAAGAGGAAGAATCAATACAGAGGCTGACATGGAGAGGAGAGCTGGTAGTTCTGGAAACCTAAGAAACAGTCTGTCCTTGTGAATTCTTTATAATCAGTTTTTTTTACATTCATTTTCACAAAATTTTGGGTTCCAAATTTTCTCCCCTTTTATCCCCTCCCCCACCCCAATACCCCAAGCAATCTAATTTTCCCTATCACCAATCTGCCCTCTCTTCTATCATCCCCTCCTTCTCTTGTCCCCATCTTCTCTTTTGTCCTGTAGGGCCAGATGACTTTCTATTCCCCATTAACTGTATTTCTTATTTCCCAGTAGCAACAACAATACTAACCAGTTATTCATAAAACTTTGAGTTCCAAACTCTCCCCATCCCTCCCTCCCCACCCATTCCCTTTGGGAAGGCAGGCAATTCAATATAGGCCCTATCTGTGTAGTTTTGCAAATGACTTCGATAACAGTCATGTTGTATAAGACTAAATGTATTTCCCTCCATCCTATCCTAACCACATTGTTTCTATTCTGTCTTTTGATCCTGTCCCTCCCCAAGAGTGTTGACCTCAAATTGCTCCCTTCTTCCATTGCCCTCCCTTCCATCATCCCTCCCTACCTGCTTATCTCCTTCTTCCCCATTTTTCTGTACTGTAAGATAGGTTTTCATACCAAAATGAGTGTGCATTTTATTCCTTCCTTTAGTCGAATGTGATGAGGGTAAACTTCTTGTATTTTTCTCAGCTCTCCTCTTTTTCCCTCCACTAAAAAGTCTCCTGCTTGCCTCTTGAATGAGATATAATTTACCCCATTCCATTTCCCCCTCTTTCCTCCCACTACATTTCTCTCTTACCATTTACCTTAATTTCTTTTAAGATGTGGTCCCATCCTATTCAATTCACTCTGTGCTCTCTGTCTCTGTGTGTGCGTGCATTTGTGTATGTGTGTGTGCATGCACGTGTGTATGTGTGTGTGTGTATGCGTGTGTGTGGTCCCACCAACTGCCCAGATACTGAAAAATTTTAAGAGTTACAAATATTGTCTTTCCATGTAGGAATGTAAACAGTTCACTTTTGGTAAGTCCCTTATGACTTCTCTTTGCTGTTTACTTTTTCATGCTTCTCATTCTTGTGTTTGAAAGTCAAATTTTCTTTGCAGCTCTGGTCTTTTCATCAAGAGTGCTTGAAAGTCCTCTGTTTCATTGAAAGACCATATTTTCCCCTGAAGTATTATACTCAGTTTTGCTGGGTAGGTGATTTTTGGTTTGAGTCGTAGTTCCTTTGACTTCTGGAATACCCTATTCCACGCCCTTCGATCCCTTTAATGTAGAAGCTGCTAGATCTTGAGTTATCCTGATTGTATTTCTACAATACTGGAATTGTTTCTTTCTAGCTCCTTGCAATATTTTCTCCTTGACCTGGGAATTCTGGAATTTGGCCACAATGTTCCTAGGAGCTTCTCTTTTTGGATCTCTTTCAAGCAGTGATCAATGGATTCTTTCAATACTTATTTTGCCCTCTGGTTGTAAAATCTCAGGGCAGTTTTCCTTGATAATTTCATGGAAGATGATGTCTAGGCTCCTGTTTTGATCATGGCTTTCAGGTAGTCCCATAATTTTTAAATTTTCTCTCCTGGATCTATTTTCCAGCTCAGTTGTTTTTCCCATGAGATATTTCACATTCTCTTCCATTTTTTCATTCTTTTGGTTTTGTTTTGTGATTTCTTGGTTTCTCAGAAAGTCATTAGCCTCCATCTGTTCCATTATAATTCTGAGAGAACTATTATCTTCAGTGAGCTGTTGAACCTCTTTTTCCATTTGGCTAATTCTGCTTTTGAAAGCATTCTTCTCCTCATTGGCTTTTTGAACCTCTTTTGCCAATTGAGTGAGCCTATTTTTCAAGGTGTTATTTTCTTCAGCATTTTTTTGGATCTCCTTTACCAAGATATTGACCCGTTTTTCATACTTTTCTTGCATCTCTCTCATTTCTCTTCCCAGTTTTTCCTCCACCTGTCTAACTTGATTTTCAAAATCCTTTTTGAGCTCTTCCATGGCCTGAACCCACTGGACATCCCCCTGGGTTGTCTGGGATACAGAGGCCCCAACCTACAAATCTTTCCCTGATGCTAAGAATCCTTCCTTGTCATCAGAATTGAAAGGTGGGAACATCTGTACCCCATCAAAGTAGCTTTCTATAGTCTTATTTTTCTTCCCTTTTCTGGACATTTTCCCAGCTAGTTACTTGACTTCTGAGATTCCTGTCCACTCCCGCCTAGATCTGCCCAGCTAGTGCTTGGGGTCTGAGATTCATATGGGCTTTCTGTGGCAGATTCAGCTGCTATTCAATGTGAGCTTAACTTCTGGTGCTCGGGTGGGGGCAGGGCCACCTCCCAGGCTCAGTTCCCTCAGGGGGTTTATGCAGAGGCCTTCGGTAATGCCCCTGAACTTCTTCCTGCTGCTGCCTTCTGTTCTGGGCCGGCCCAGCTGCCTCTTCTGCTGCCTCCCAAGGGGCCCCGAGTCACAGAGACACCCTGCTCCCCTCTCGGCCAGCCCAGAAGTCTCTCTCACTGACCTGTAGCATCTGTGGGCGGAGGGACCTTCCCAGCCATCAAAGATTCCGTCCCTGAAGCCTGCTTGGATCTGCTCCTCTGGGGACGCACGTCCAGGGCTGGGCAGGGCTGGGCTCCTCTTTCCGGAGCGCAACGGACCCCTGGGATGGCTCTCCAGGGCTCTCTGGAACGGAGATCTTTTCCACTGTGTTTCTGCAGGCCTTGCAGTGCTCCAGAATTTGTGGGGAGTTCTTTTTGCAGGAAATATATGGGCTGTGGTTTCAGAGTTACCATACGTGAGTCTTTCTACTCTGCTATCTTGGCTCCTCCCTCCTTACTTTTTTTTTTTAAACCAATGTAATAAATATTACACGTTGTTTTCAAAGCTCATCTTTCCTATGCTACTGCCTAAGTTTTCTTGTTTTCTGTTGTGCAATTTTAATGTTTATTTTTCCCCTCACTCCCCATCTCATTATAGAGAAGGATAAAATTAAATAAAAATATGTGTATATATTAATTGATAATCTTAATGTCCATGCTTGATTTAGGACTGGAAGGCACATCAGAAGCCACACATTCCATTTCCTTATTTCATAGGTGAGGAAACCTGGGTTCATATAACAAAGAGGAAGAGGACTCATCTAATACTACACAGGTAATAACAGAGGAGAGATTTGAACCCTTCTCCTGCTTCTCGACTTTCTTCAAATTCATTATGCCTTCAGTCACATAATAATATAGTATGTACATTTACCAAAATTTATTCAACAATTCTTCATTTGATGGACATCTTTGTTTATATATCATTCCTACTACAAATATGTCATTATGAATATTTGGTAGAGCAGAGGTGGGGAACCTGCATCATTGAGGCTACATTGGGGTCTTCTAGGTCCTAAAGTGTGGCCCTTTGGCTGAACCCAAAGTTCGTAGAACATATCCTTTTAATAAAAAGATTTGTTCCATAAAACTTGGACTCAATCTAAAGGTGGCACCCATGGACCTAGAAGGCCACCTATGGCCTTGAGTTCCATCCTTGACTTCCTTTAAATCTCTTAAGGTATTTCCACAGCACTATACTCAAAGATCATAGGAAAGCCTGGTTCTTCAGATGCTTCATGTTCAGGCTGACAATTCTCTTGCATTTATTTTTCTCTGAAAGCCTCATAAGGAAAGATTGAAGGAGAAAGGGAGAAATATAATAGATATAATGAAGTTTTAAGAGTTGGTCAAAGTGTTTGAAAAATGTCAGATCTGGGATTGTCATAGTGTACAGGAGAATAGTAATCCAGAGTTTAAAAAGATCAAGGAGATTATTTATGTGACATAAAATTTGTTTAAATGTCTGTGTATATATGTAAAACATGTATACATGTGTGTATATATATATTCCATATATGTGTGCATATATAGGCTTTCTGTTTAAAGGAGACAGGAAGAAAGGAATATCCTTATACCTTCAATTATACCTTGTCTCTTTTTGGAAAGTCTGTAAGATTTGTGTATTTCTTGCTTCTGAAAGGGTAACTCTGCAGGAGATATTTTTTGCAACTAGGAAGTATTGGATAAAATGTACTTCATTAAACTGATTAGAGATAGGGGGAAACTCACATGTACCCTCTCAGTACCTACCAGTTAGCTATTTATCTCCTCTCTTTTAGAAGTACATTCTCAGTAACTTACTCCTAATCCTCAGAAGCTCAAGGACCCCACCCACAGGGCATGATAGTAATCTTAGGGAAGTAACATTCAAGTTGTATGAAGGGAAGGAACTGTGAACTGATAATCCCCTACTTTGCAATGTTTTCTCATTTCCAAAGGAAAGAACATTTTTCCAAGGTGAAGGTGAAGCTAATTTTTCTTTTCAATGGCATAAGCAATTTTACCCTCATACAAAAAATTGTCTAGTCCTTTCTTGAAGTATATAAATACATCACAAGCCATACTTCTGAAAGATATCCTTTCCAAGATACGAGTTCCTTCTTCTATTGAAAAAATATTTTAAAAAGTTTTTCAAAACGATTTAAGGCATTCAAGTATATCACAGCAAAATGCCAAGCAAAACTGTATAAAACCAACCACTAAAATTTGTTTTACAACATATAGTCAGAAAACAAAGTATCCAAAGATGAAGCTTCTTTCCCATTACATCAAAGGACAGAGCTGATCATTCTGAATACAAACTATTCAAAGATAAATGGCCAATAAACCCATGGATTGTGCTGAAAGTTGTCAAGTAGCTAGTATCTAAACACGTTTCTTAAGTACATAACTATCAGGGGCTTTCAGTGTCTCTTTGTGAATGATTTAAAAAGAGAGAGAAACCAAAGCAATACCTGCTTGTAATCCTACAAAGTTCTTGTCTTGATGTATGTGTGTGTGTGGAAACTAACATTCTCTCACTAACTACAGAGAAGCCAAATTGTGACAAAGAATCGTCCCTTCCCTGATATTTATTGCTCAGTATATTTGTTCTTATATAATAAGGCGTTTTAGTAATTTCTACAGTAACAAAATCATCTTTAATGGGATAAAACTCAGTACTTCCCAGAGGGTTAATCTCTTGAATTTCCTCTCAACTTTGTAATTTACTTTATTGTCTCATCTGGCTTTTCCTTATTCCCGTATTAGTGGTTCTAACCCAAGAAGTGTATATATAGTATATGTACATTTGTACATATGTGTATAAATACATACATATACACACATGTGTATGTATATCTACTGTCTAGCTTATCAATTCCCTTCATAAAATTTGATGATGAGTACATATATACTTAAAACATATTATTCACTACAGTGGGATTATCATTTTCCCAGTTCAGAACCTTAAGGAAGGTTAAATCATGTTAGCTCTTTTGATTGCCCTCTCTCATTAGTTAGTAACTGGTATTGAATGTTTAGTCCATTAAAATACTCCAAAAATATTAATATTAATGTCTCTCTCTCCTTGACTATCCCATCTTTTTCTTATAAAGATAATTTTTGAACCCAAGTTTAACATTGACATTTATTAACTTTTATTTTAGATTTATCAAAATTCAGAGCCCCTTAAGGTATTTTGAACCTGACTTGGTCATGATTTTTTTTAGCTACTCTCCAAGATTTGCAGCATCTGCAAATGTATCAAGGTATCATTTAAAGCTTTATTCAAGTAATTAATAATTTTTAAAGCATGGGTACAAACACAGATCTTTGGGGCAGTCTCCTAACTAAGACCATAGTTTAAAGAGATGAAATTCAACCACAAGAAATTGTGTCTGCTATGTATAAGGCATTATGAAAGATGTTGCAGAAATACATAATTGCATATACACAATGCATATCTGTGTATGTCTATGTATATATATATGTCTGTATACATGTACATATGTGTGTGTGTTGGTTGGATGTTCTTTATTCTCAAAGAGGATAAAAGTGACATCACCACGATAAAGTCAAATCTGACTGTGGCTGATGACTTGCAATTTTTTTTCTGTAATAGTGTAGCATCCAAAATTTCGTGGCATGTCATTAAACTCACCAGTTTATTACGATGCCCATTTCACTTCATTAGTCTTATTCCACTCAGAACAAGAAGACAGAATGAAGAAAAAAATTTCAAAATAGTAGGATTTCTACTCACTTTAAGAAGGAAGATCCTAATAATTAAAGCTATCTGAAAATTGAATGGGTTTCTCAGGGCTACCTCCAGATGCCATATAGTATAGTATAGTATTGAGGCACTGGACTTGAAGTTAGGAACAGGTAGGTTCAAATCTTACTTCAAATATCTAACAGCTGTGTGATCATTGGCAAATAATTTAACCCCTCTTTATCTCAGTTTATTCTTTTGAAATAAAGTGTGCTTCTGCTTGATAGGCCTCAACATTCCCTTCTAGCTTGAAATCTTATGATACTATTATCCTTATTGGAGGTCTTCAAGAAAAGGCTAGACTAATCCAGGATGTGGAAGAGGGGATTCTTCCCAGTTTGGTTTAACAAATTATCATGAGATGCTTTCTAGGTTCAAGTTGACATCTTAGTTCCTGATGGCACAACTATAATAATAAGATCTTCCTTACCTTTGAGGAGCTTATATTCCAAAAAGTACTTCTGAGATCTCTTGCAAATCTGAGATTCTGGGATTCTGGAAGTCAAGTAAGGGAAAGAACATGTATAAATTATCATAGAATATCATAAGAACACAGTTATACAATAAATCAATCATACATAATGAACATATATAAATAAATGTAATGAATATATAATTATATAATACAAACTAGGATAATATAGTGCATCTATAACATATATTATTATACAATGCATATATATTATTATACACATATAATATAATATATAATAATAATATATAAATGCACAGTTCTTTGTATTCAAAGAAAGTGAGAATTGAGAATGTAGAGAAGACTTCTTTTTCACCTTCATGAAATTAGTCTTTGCCAAATTCCATCATTTTATAGAAGAAGTGGGAGCTCAAAGAAGTTAAAGGCCAAGTACCTATATTTCATTAGTGACAGAATCAAGAAAGCATGTTTGTAACATTTGGAATTCTTCAGAACACTTTCTGATAAATTATCTCACATGGTC
The DNA here is from genome assembly GCA_023548195.1 of Bettongia penicillata ogilbyi. Lineage (NCBI taxonomy): Eukaryota > Metazoa > Chordata > Mammalia > Diprotodontia > Potoroidae > Bettongia > Bettongia penicillata. The sequence continues at coordinate 3,458,461 of JAJHZJ010000511.1, forward strand.
TTTTAATAGCCTTACATTGTGCATTAGGAATGTATTTGAGGTCATATAGCAAGCAGATTGACAGAATTATTAGAGTGGTTCCTTCCTTTTTAGACTAATATGCTTTTCGTTATACCCTTTACCAACTCACCCCAATGTATCTTTCTAGCCTATTTATGCCATAACCCAAACCTCCTCCCATTTGTTCTCCATTATCTAGCCAAACTGATTTCTCTGCTCTTCTTCAATTGATACATTTGGGGCTGTTGTGAGCATCAAATAAGATACCATATGTAAAATGTTTTTCACGCCTGACAATATTATAAAATATTTGCTATTTTTATTAATCTCTGTGTTTTCCCCCCATTGGATTTTCTCCAATCTTGGAATACGTTCTTTCCTCATCTCTATCTCTTATAATCTCTAATATCTTATAACATTCAGTTCAAATGACATTTCAATAAGATTTCCCCCCCCCCGATTCCCCTAGATACTTGTGCTTCCCTTACTCATGAAATTCCTTTGTCGTGTGTGTATGTGTGTGTGTGTGTGTGTGTGTGTGCGTGCGTGTGTGAATGTATCTATATTAGGTAAGAGTGGATGGGCAAGCATGTTCCAGCACTACTTAGGCTAAGCAGGTTTTATCTACAGTGGGGTAGTAGGCTAGAATTAATATCTATCTATGACACAATAAATATTTTTATCCTAATTATGCGAATTTAGTTTCAGAAGGAGAGATGGTTCCCTAATTATTCTCAAGGTAAAGGGTGTCCATTAGCTAAAACTAGCCAGCTTAGATTTTTGCCAATAAATACTAGTTACCCAGTAACCATCATAAATATGTGATAAATTTCTTTATAAAAGCAATCAACAAACAAAAATTCAAAGGAGATTATACTAGTAAGAATGTGCAAATAAGAATTATACTAATAAGAATAGTAAGTGATCTCTTCATCTGGGAGCTAAAAGAGTTCTCAGCTCAAACCAGGAAAAAGAATGAGTTCACCAAAATGTAGTCCACTCACAGAAGTCTCTGGAGGTTCAGGGAGCAGAAATTAAAGGGACATTGTAGATGAGAATTGTGTCTCCTACCTGTCTGAGGTTCTGTGGTTTCTCTCTGTCTCTCTTTCTCTCTTCCTCACCCTTTGGTGTAAATTCTTTCTCCCTCTACAATGTCACAGATCAGTGCTCTCTCAGACAGTCAGGAATCAAATCACCTTATTAGTATGAAATCCTGGGCTGTGGACTCTTTCTCAAAAACAAAACAAAACAAAAGAAAAAATCATCTCAAGTTTGAGTTGAAACAGGGTTGTACTTTGTATGTACCTTCATGTATTTTTGGTGTTTCTCCTCATAGGACTTAAATTTCTTAAAGAAAGGAATTCTTTGTCTCCCTAGCATATTGTGTAGCACATCATAAGTACTTAATAAATTGATTTTTGAGTGATTAAGGCCAACAAAACATTAAACATGCCAAATATCTGCAAAGGATTTTTTTTCTTGAGCTCTGACATGTGATTTCATTTGTGCAGGAGCAGAAGCTCCCTCTGCATATGCAGATCAACAAATTCCCTTTAACCTCTAATTTTAGAGTTAGTTCTCTTGGGTCAATAAAAGGATAAGTGAGTTGCTCATGATCACAGAACTAATATGTTTCAGAAGCAGGACTTGAACCAGTTCCTTCACTACTCAAAGGCTTGCCTTTTATGCACAACATCACATTACATCTTATCCATTTCATAATAATTGAACAAATTCTGAGAATAAAATTTTAGTGTGGTAATCATGTGATTCAACTATGGCAGATGGTTCAGAGAAGAGTAACAAATCTTAGTCCTATTTTATGAAGAGAGGCAATATTTTCTAAAGTGGTCATATTTTTGTGCACCAGTGTCATGATTTTCTCATGGATCAGCAAAATCCAGATCATGTAAATTTTAGAGTCTCTATTTTATGTTTTGTTTTGTTTAAATGCCCATTTAATTTCCAACTGCTTCCAAAGCCTTTTATGGTATCTCATTCTTCTACCCCACATTTATCATTCTATAATTTTGTTCATTTTGTATTTATTACAAAATCTCAGCAGCTACATTATTTTATTATATTCCCACCATCCAACAGTATTTCCTATCTTGATTTTAGATTTTCACATTGTTATTTATTTGTTTTACTATACTCAGCAGTTTCTTTAGTGTATTTTGGAAGATATACAAATGTATAGGAAAACTTAAAGGAGATTTCTTTGTTCTCTAAAAGTATAATCCCACAAAACTTCAGTTACTGGATAAAACTCTAAAACTCACTGTAACTTATAAATAAGATGAATTTAAACATCATATTCCAAATTATTATGGAATAGTTAAAAAATGCATGACAAAAATTACATTTACATTTTTAGTTGTGATTTAGATGACATAAATTTGTGAGACTTTTTACATAGAGAAACTAAAATGAATAAAGAATACATCATGCCAATATTTTATTCATTAAAATGATGGAAAGATCTTCAATTTAAATCTCATCAATGCTTTATAGTTCAATGTCCTATAGAAATTGTCTTCACTTGAGATAGTCCACAGCTATTTATCATAATGCCAACCACTTATTTAAGGAAGGGGTTAGGAAACCATAGAGGTGATGAGGTCCTGAACTAGTGTTATAAACATATGAGTGGAGGAAAGGGGATGGATATTACAGCTATTATGAAGTTAATATCAACAATTCTTATCAACTGATTGTATATGTGTGGTGAGGGAGAGTAACAATTCAATACTTACTCTGTAGTTCCAAAGCCTGGTGACTAAAAGGATATTATTGTACCATACAGAAACAGGAATTTTGGAAGAGGGGTGGGTTTCATGGGGAAGTAAATGAAGTTTGTTTTGGATATGTTGAGTTTGAGATGGCATAAGATATTTGGTCAGCAAGTCAGTAAGCATTTATTAAGCACTAATTACATGTCAACTACTTTGTTAAAAACTAGGGACATAAATACAAGCAAGAATGTAGTTCTTGCTCTTAAAGAGTGTACATTCTGATGGAGCAAGACAAAACGTAAAAGATATTACAAAGGCAAGGATAGGAAGAGAGAAAAATAAGGATGATGAGGATAGATGGCAGATTGGAGTCAGAATTAGAGCTGGAGAAGAGTGAAGGATGTCTGACTTGAACCCTGCTTCAAAGTGAAAGTTCTGGTAGAAATTCATCAATAGAAGAAAGGGGTAATGGATAGAAAAATGTTTCACTATGAGAACATCACAGATGTTGAGGGAAATTCAAGGTTAGACAAATGAAAAACGATGAAGTCTGGAGATTCAGAAATAGAGGTAGGAGAAGAACATTCAGTTTAAAAAGCTCAATAGACATGTCTTATATGCATGTCACTGAAATAGTGAAGTGAGACTGGAATTTTCAAGTATTATTGGGGCTGAACATGTAGATTTTATAGTAATTTGAATAGAAGTGATCATCTGAATCAAGAATTCTCTAGAGAAATAAAATCAAAAGTTTTGTCAAAAGCAAACAAAAATTCTTAAAAATATTGTGTACTTGTCTTCCCCAATACAATATAAACTTTTGAGGTCAGATGTTATTTCATTATTTACATTTGTGTTCTCAATACCTAGATCATGAGAGACATTTAATAAATGCTTATTGATTTTTTGAAGCAATTGTCAAAATATTTTAGAAATACCCTCTTTTCTAGAGTGAGGGGCCAGCAGGAAGGCTGTGTCCTGAGCTTGGCATAACAAAATTCTTTTGCACTCAAGATGACAACACCTTCAGGCAAAGTGTATTTCTTGGACCAGTAATAGGTGTTTACTGAGAGATTTAGTTCCCATTTCTCAGGGCCATCCATCACATATTCACAAATCCCTCTTCTTTGTCAGTGACAGGTACTGCACTCCTGTTAGGGCCACAGAACTCTGGTTCTGTGCCCTGTGGGTGGGCACAACCCCAAGACTTGAGATAATGCTGTTGTTACAGGGTCTGTGGGAACAGAAACTCAACAGTTAAAATTTATTATGTCATGGTCCAACTCAGAATGCATATAAGACCTACTTTTATTTCAGCATGTTAGGTTCTCCTTCTTAAAAGAGGAGCTTCTGTATATATACATCATTTTCTTCACTCCAAAATTAATTAAACTTCTGTTTTGTGTCCTGACTCTCCTGTTTCTAGGCTGCTTTATTTATTTATCTCTGGTCACCCACAGGTTAGAGGTCAGTTCTAGTCCAATTGACCAGGTGAGGTGAAGTGACTTGCCTAGTGTCCCAAATAGAGAATGTTAGTGTTGGAAAGGGCATTAAGATAATCTAGTTTGAACACTTCTTATTTAATTAAAAATACATTTTATCTTAACTATTAATTATTTACTTTTTTCTTCATTTTAAGCATGATTTTTCTGATGTGGATTTTTTTTTTTAGTTCTAAGCACTCATCAGAAGAATGTTATTGACCAAGTTACGCTCTCTTGAAATTTCAGTTTTCTTTTCTCTAAAATGAACAATAACTGACTTAGAAGGGTTGATTATGAGCATTGAATTTGTAAACCTAAAAGTTTTATATAAATGTCAACTATTCAATAAATCCTTGAGTGATTGATTCTGCCAACTCAATCTCCTTTCCAAAGGTGATTCCTCCTTCCTCTTTCCCTCCCTCCCTTCCCTCCTCCCTTCTTCCCTCCCTCCCTTTCTTCCTTCCTTTCTAAAACCTTCCATTTCTATTTAGGACAGTGCTTAGCTCAGTGTCTGGCTCACATTTAGTTTCTTCATAAATGCTTATTGATTGATTGACTGGTTAGTGTGAGACACGTGAGAAGCCTACCATCTAGTACCTTTCTAGCTTTTTATTCTTCTTAATTCTTTACAAAACTCTGTTGTTTCTATGCTGCCAAAGGTGGGGAAATGTACTGTTGAGATGCGAATTTAACAAATTAAAATTGTATCATGTTTTAGAATTTTTCACTTAAAGTTGAGGGTTTTCCACAATTTAGTGCCTTAACTTAAAATTCTTATTGCCCCATACTAGTTTTATTTCTGTTCTGTAAATCTTTGGAAAGCATCAGACAGGAGTTTTCACAATAGACTTATAGTGTGGTTGGTGTTGTAAACTTACCCTGAGATTATATTTTTTTTTGCAACTGTGCAAAATTTCTTCAGCATGACTGCTCTCTTAAATGGGGTATCTTTCTGTCTACATATTTTATTGGGAGTAAGATTTCATAGTAATTAAAATTTCTAGAGCAGTGCTACCCACTTTGAGCCAATAAGTTCATAGATCATAGATTTACCAGTGTAAGAGATCTCAGAGTATATTCAGTACAATCTCCTCATTTTAGATAAGGAAAGTAAGGCTCATAGTGATTAAGTTACCTTTTCATGGTCACAATTCTAGTAAATTTCACACACAGGATCTGAATTCTACTCACCCTAACTTTAAGTTAGGCACCCTGTCCACTCACACCATGCTGCCTGTGTTAGTTGTTTCTAATCATCTTCCTGAGTTCAAATCTATCCTCAGACTCTTAATAGCTGTGTGCCCCTGGGTAAGTCACTTACCCCTGTTTGCCCATCTATAAAATGAGGTAGAGAAGGAAATGGTAAACCATTTCAGTATCATTGTTAAGAAAACTCCAAATAGGTCATGAAAAATTGAACAAGAGTGAAAGGACTGAACAAAGCAAAGCAATGCCTTCTTTTGCTGATATTAGGATAATTCTACTCAGATTCTGATTGCCATAAATAACCAAAGGAATGAGATATCTTGGTAGTGTACCAACAATAGCTTTCTAGCAAACCTCTGCTGATAAACTAACTACATAGTCTGACTTAACCATGTATGAAATCTATTTTCAAACATTGTACTAAAACATGAAAATGTCAAAAAGAAAAAACTTAGAGGGAATTATGGAAAAGATTATGCTTTTATAGACCCTTTGCAACCCAGGCTGCTTCTATGCAAAAACTGAATATTTAAACTACCTGTTTAGTATTTCACAGACAAATTCCTTAAACTGTTGAGTTATATTGATTAGAAAACCATCTAATCTTCAGTAAAAGCAAAGGAATGAGAGAAACCCTAAATCAACTGATTGTAATTACATTCCCATCCTCTCAAGCTATGTTGTTTGTGTGATAAGGTATCTTAATATAGAACTATCGAAGCATGCACTTTAATGATTAAAATGAAGCCTTTTGCAATTCTGCTGAAAGACAAATGTAATCCAACTGCGTTTAGTGAAGAAATTCACATCCAGTGGAAGAACACACTGGGCTTTGTTTTGTAGATAAATGTTTAACAGGATCAATAAAACCTGTAATCTAATTCAACTGTAAGCAACATTCAGTTTATAAATTCAGCTACTACATTTACCTTATAAATGATTTATTCTGAGAATTAACTTCCTCTTCCAAATAATTATAAGCAAATTATTTTCAATTAATAATAGATTAAAGGGCAGGCATACTTTAAGTAATAATAATAACAATAATAATAATAAATAGCAATACATGTATCCAGAGAAGAATACACCAGTCTGGACCTTTAACACTTCCTATTCTTCAGCTTGACCAATCTGTATTGGGATAGATAAAAGTGAATCAACAGCTGCCTCCTGACAATTACTAATGTTCAGACAATAGACAAAAACTTATCACTTCTCTGACTCTTAGTTTTCTCATCTATAAAGTGGTGATACCAATAGATAGATGAAGAGACAGAGAGAGAGGGAGGGAAGGAGAGAGAGAGAGAGAGAGAGAGAGAGAGAGAGAGAGAGAGAGAGAGAGAGAGAGAGAGAGAGAGAGAGAGAAAGTACATCTTATAGGATGATTGTGCTAAACAAATGAGAATGTAGTCAAAGCTCTTTATAACTCAAAGCACTATCTAAATACCAGTTACTATTCTTTGGGGGAAGAATTCTCTTAAATTTTTAGGGTGTTCTCATTATGCTGCCAGAATAGTTATGGTCAACATTTAGTACTGAGTCCTAGAAAAAGGTCACATAACTTACAGAAGGTGTAATATGATGTACCTTATTGAACATCTCCATACATATTAGTGTAGCCTGATGATGTTTTCTAGGTATGACTTCAAGGGTTTTCAAGAGTTTCAGGGGGGTAGAGTCAAGATGGTGGAGTGAAAGGAGGGACTTTCACTCCAAGTGCTCCTCCACAAATTCCTTCAGATACCTCTAAGAAGTGAATCTTAACAAATTTTAGAATGGCAAAATCCAATGGGAGACAGAGCATGGCAGATTTCCAGCAAAGGACAACCCAAAATGGTGATGAGAAAGATCTGTTACACTGGGCTAGGGGAACCCAAAGTAAACAGGAGGCACCAGCATGAATGTGGCCATAGTAGAGCAGGAATGACCCTAGGTGGGTTGAATCACCACCAGCACTTCAGATTCCCAAACTGCTCAGTATAGGACTGTAGTCTGTCAGAACTGGGTGAGACAGAGGCACAGGGCCCCTGGCAGCTGCAGCATCTACCTCGGTGGCTATCAGTGCACTGACTAAATGTTTGAGAGTGAGCTACTTGGGTGGCAGATGAAGGTGGCAGAGTAACAGGAAAGAGAAATCATAAGGGGCTTACTAAAGTTGAACTATTTGCTTTTTTACATGGAAATATAGTATTTGTAACTCGAGACTTTTCTCAGTATTTAGGAAGTTGGAAGGATTATATACATGTACACAGAGAGCACAGGGTGAGTTGAATAGGAAGGGATGATATCCAAAAAAATAAAATTAAGGGATAAGAGACCAATATATTGGGAGGAGAAAGAGAGAAATGGAATGGGGCAAATTATCTCTCAAGCTTTTTCAATAGAGGGAAAAAGAGGGGAGATGAGAGGGAAAAAGTGAAGGTTTACTCTCATCACATTTGGCTCAAGGAGGGAATAATACACACACTCAATTTCGTATGAAAATCTATCTTACACTACAGGAAAGTAGAGGAGGAGATAAGTGGGGTGTGGGGGAGAGACTATAGAAGGGAGGGCAAATGGAGGAGGGAGTAATTAGGAAGAAACATTTTGGGGAGGGACAAGGTCAAAATAGAGAATATAATAAATGGTGGGGGCAGGATAGGATGGAGGGAAATATAGTTAATCTATCACAACATGACTATTATGAAAGTCTTTAATGGCTTGCTTTCTCAGTGGGGATGGGTCGAGAAGGAAGAACGGAGAGAATTTGGAACTCAAAATTTTAGGAACGAATGTTGAGAATTGTTTTTGCATGCAACTGGGAATTAAGAAATACAGGTAATAGGGTATAGAAACATATCTTGCCCTATAAGAAAAGGGAGAAGATGGGAGTAAGGGAAGGGAGGGGTGTGATAGAAAGGAGAATAGATTGGGGAAAGGAACAATTAGAATGCATGGTGTCTTGGGGTGAGGGAGAGGAGAGATGCAGAGAAAATTTGGAACTCAAAAATTCTATGTTTAAAGCTAGAAATAAATTTTAAAAAATGTTTTTACAAGCAACTGGAAAATAAGGAATACAGGTAAAGGGGTCTAAAAATACATCTTGACCTACAAGAAAAGTAGAGGAGATATGGGGATATGGGAAGGGAGAGGTGTGATAGAAGGGAGGGCAGATTGGGGAAAGCAGTAATTAGAATGTATGGTGTCTTGGGGTGGGGGAGAGGGGAGAGATGCGAAGAAAATTTGGAACTCAAAATCTTGTGAAATAAATGTTGAAAACTAAAAATAAATAAATAAATTCTAAACTAAGACAAAAGGTGGGACAAATGAAAAAAAAAAATGAAAGTCACCTCCTAGAACTACCGAGACCCAAGATGGCAGAGTAAATGGTAAGTGCTCTCACTCCCCACTTGTTGACCTTGAAAAACCCAGAGAATGTTGCCGCCCCAGGAAAAATCCTGGAATAGTGGACCCAGCAGAATAAACAATAAGCAAAATAAATAAGAGAGAAGTTAAAGAGATGAATAGAATTCTGGAAAAGGTAGATTTGATAAACTTCTGGAGAAAAATGAATGGGGCTAGAAATTAATATACCTTTTTCTCAGCGATTATGGCACATACAAAAAAATTGACCATGTACTGGGGCACAAATTCCTCACAATCCACTGAAGAAAGGCAGAAAAAGTCAATGAATTATTTTCAGACCACGATGGAATAAAAATTACATGTAATGAAAAGTCATAGAAAATAATTGGAAATTAAATTATTTAATCATAAAGAATGAGTGTTTTAAGCAACAAATCACAGAAACAATCAAGGACTTCATTCAAGAGAATGACAATAGTGACACAAGCTACCAAAACTCATGGGATACAGCAAAAATCCATTCTTAGGGGAAGTTTTATATCTCTGAATACTTACATGAATAAAATAGAGAAAGAGGAGATCAATAAATTGGGCATGCAACTGAAAAAGTTATAAAAAGAACAAATTCAAATTCCCCAATTACATACCCAATTAGAAATTTTGAAAACCAAAGGAGAGATTAATAAAATTGAAATTAAGAAAACTATTGAACTAATAAATGAAGCTAAGAGGTAGCTTTATGAAAAAAAATAAAATAGATAAACTTTTGGTCAATCTGATTCAAAAAAAGAAAGACAATCAAATTGCCAGTATCAAAAATGAGAAGGGTGAATTCACTTCCGATGAAGAGGAAATCAAAATAATAAATAGAAACTATTTTGCCAAATCCCATGGCCATACATTTGACAGTCTTCGTGAAAAAGACAAATATTTATAAAAACAGACAAAACAATAAAACAATAAAATATAAAAACAATTTATAATTGCCCAAATTAACAAAAGAGGGAGTAAATATTTAAATAACCCCATCTTAGACAAAGAAATTGAACAAGTCATTACTGAACTCCCTAGGAAAAATCTCCAGGGCCACCTGTATTTACAAGAGAATTATATCAAATAATCAAAGAACAGACAATTCCAAAACTACATGAATTATTTTAGAAAATTGGCAAAGAAGGAGTCCTACAAAATTTTTCTTATGATTAAAATATGGTGATGATACCTAAACTGGGAAGAATTAAAACAGAGAAAAAAAATTATAGACCAATGTCCCCAGAGAATACAGATGCAAAAATTTTAAATGAGATATTAGCAAAAAAATTACGGCAATTTTTCATCAGAATAATACATTTTGATCAGGTAGGATTTATACCAGGAATGCAGAGAGGGTTCAATATTGGGGAAACTATCAGAACAAAGGACCATATCAACAACAAAACTAGCAGAAACCACATGATTATTTTCAAAATCCTTTTTGAGCTCTTCCATGGCCTGAGCCCACCGGACATCCACCTGGGATGTCTGGGATACAGAGGCCCCGACCTCCACGTCTTTCCCTGATGGTAAGAAGAGTTCCTTGTCATTAGAATTGAAAGGCGGGAACATTTGCAACTGCTCAAAGAAGTTCTCTATAGTCTTATTTTTCTTCCCTTTTCTGGGCATTTTCCCAGCCAGTTACTTGACTTCTGAGATTCCTGTCTACCTGCGCCTAGATCCGCCCAGCTAGTGCTTGGGGTCTGAGATTCAAAGGGCTTTCCTTGGCAGGTGTGGCTGCTATTTAATGTGAGCTTAAGTTCTGGTGCTGGGGTGGGAACAGGGCTGCCTCCCAGGCTCAGTTCCCTGAGGGGGTTTATGCAGAGATCTTCTGTAATGGCCGTGAACTTTTGCCTGCTGCTCTGGGAGTCCCTGGCTACCATGGCTGCCTCTGCCGCTGCCTCTGCTGCTCTCTCCCACACTGCCTCCTGAGGGGGCCCGAGTCACGGAGACACCCCGATCCCCTCTTGGCCAGCCCAGACGTCTCTCTCACTGACCTGTAGTGCCTGTGGGAGGAGGGACCTTCCCGGCCTCCAGAGATTCCATCCCTGAAGCCTGCTCAGATCCACTCCTCTGGGGCCACGTGGCCAGGGCAGCACAGGGGTGGATTCCACTGTCTGGAGTACAACAGACCCCTGGGGACAGCTCTCCAGGGCTCTCTGGAATGGAAATCTTTTCCACTGTGTTTCTGTGCACCTTGCAGTGCTCCAGAATTTGTGGGGAGTTTTTTTTTTTTTTGCAGGAAATATATGGGCTGTGTGTTCAGAGCTAGCATAGGTGAGTCTTTCTACTCTGCCATCTTGACTCCTCCCCTCCTGATTATTTTAATAAATGCACAAAAAGCTTTTTACAAAATACAACACTCACTTATTGAAAACACTGTTGAGCAAATGGAGCCTTCCTTAAAATAATAGGTAGCATTTACCTAAAACCATCATCAAGTGTTATATGTAATGAGGATGTTAGATGCACTTTTAATAAGATTGGGAATCAAGCAAGAATGTCCATTATTACAACTGTTTTTTAATATGGTATGGAATATTAGTTTTAGTAATGAGAGAACAGAAAGCAATAGAAAGAATTAGAATAGGCAAAGAGGCCACTGTTTTCATTCTTTGCAGATGATATGATTATATACTTAGAGAATCCTAGAGAATCAAGGAAAAAGTTACTTGACATAATAATCAATTCTAGCAAAGTTATAGGATACAAAATATATCCATATAAATAATCTGCATTTCTATATATTATTAACAAAGCCCAACAGGAAGAGACAGAAAGAGAAATCCCAAATAAAGTTATTGAAGACACTATAAAGTATCTGGGAATTTGCCTGCCAAAAAAAACCCAGGAACAACATTATCACAATTTCAAAACATTTTTTGCACAAGTTGCTCATGGGCAAATCAAACTAATATAATACAAATGGCAATTCTACCTAAATTAATTTACATTTCGATCAAACAACCTAAAATCAATTTTATAGCGCTTAAAACATATCAAACTTCATAGTGAAGAACAAAAGATCCAGAATATCAAGGGAATTAATGAAGAGAAATGCTAGAGAAGGCCTCTAGTCAAATCAAATCTTAAATCATATTATAAAGCAGAAATCATCAAAACCACTTGGTACCTGCCAAGAAAGAGAGGGGTAGATCAGTGAAATAAGTTAGGTACACATGACACAGTAGTCAATGACTATAAGTCAACTGTTTAATGAATCCATGGACCACAGTTTCTGGGATAAGACCTCAATATTTCACAAAAATGCTGGGAAAACTGGAAAATAGCATGGCATAAACTGGGCGTAGACCAGCTCCTGACATCATATACCAGAATAAAGTGAAAATGGGTGCATGATCTAGGTGTAAGCATTGACTCTATAACCAAATTAGGGGATCAAGGAATTGTTTGTCAGATTTATGGAAAATGGAGGAATTTATGGCCAAACAACAGACAGAGAACATTATGAAATGCAAAATGAATATTATTGATTACATTAACTTGAAAAGTTTTTTGCACAAAGCCAAAGCAACCAAGATTAGGAGGGAAGCAGAAAACTGGGAAAGAATTTTTACAACTAATGTCTCTCATAAAGGCCTCATTTCAAAAATACATAGAGAACTGAGTCAAATTTACAAGAATACAAGTCATCCCCAATTGATAAATAGTCAAAAGGTACAAACAGGCAGCTTTCAGAGGAAGAATTTAAAGCTATCTATAGTCATATGAAAAAATGTTCTAAATCACTATCAATCAGAGAGATGCAAATCAAAACAACTCTATGATACCATATCAAAACTATCAGATTGGCTTACATGAAAAAACAGGAAAATGACAAATGTTGGAAAAGATGGGAGAGAGTTGGAACACTAATTCGTTGTTGGTGGATCTGTGAGCTGATCCAACCATTCTGGAGAGCAATTTGGAATTATGCTCAAAGGGCTACAACACTGTGCCTACCCTTTGACCATACAACACTCTTTCTAGGACTGTATTCTAAAGAAATAATAAAAACAACAAAAGTTTTCACATGTGCAAAAAATATTAATATCAGTTCTTTTCTGTGGTGGCCAAAAACTGGAAATGGAGGGCATGCCCATCAATTGGGGAGTGATTGAACAAGTTGTAGTATATAAATGTAATGTGATTCTTGGTTTCTCATAAGGTCATTAATTTCCATCTGTTGCATTCTAATTTTTAAAGACATTTTTTAAGTGAACTTTTGAACCTCTTTTTCCATTTTTCCTAATTTTGCTTTTTAAAGCTTTCTTCTCCTCATTGACTTTTTGACCTCTTTTGCCAATTGAGTTAGACTATTTTTAAGGGTGTTATTTTCTTCAGTATTTTTTTTGAGTCTTCTTTAGTAAGCTGTTGATTCAGTTTTCATGATTTTCTTGAATCCTTCTCCTTTCTCTTCGGAATTTTTCCTCCACCTTTTACTTCATTTTCCAAATCTTTTTTGTACTCTTCCATGGCCTGAAACTATTGCATATTTATTTTGGAGGTTAGATGGAGAAGCCTTGACTTTTATGTCTTCCCCTGATGGTAAGCATTGTTCTTCCTCATCTGAAAGGATGGGAGAAAATGTCTGTTCACCAAGAAAGTAACTTTTTATAGTCTTAATTCCCCCCCTTTTTGGGGACATTTTCCCAACCAGTTATGTGACTTTTGGGTCCTTTTACAAGAGTAAAGTATACTGAGGACCTGTAAGATCTCATTTCCTCCAAGGTGAGACAGTCAAGGTAGAAGAGCTTACTCTTCAGTGGTCTCCAGCTCTGCCATGCCAGCACTTCTCCTTACTCCAAGACCATGCTCAGGGCTGAGATTTAGATTAGCTGCTCAATTCTCCCAGGAGCTTTAAGCTGAAGACTCCAACAATGGAGGCTGCCTGCCATGGCCATCTCCCCTGTAGCCACTGTCTGCTGCTTCTGCCTCCCTATCACCTGGGGTCGGGTTAGGGGAGGACCCTTCTCCCTTGTCACCAAGATGAAACAGCCCTCTCACTGACCTTTGAAGTGTCTTCCATGCCTGTGGAGGAGCAAGAGTCAGGAGGACCTGAGTGCAAATCTCACCTCAGACACTTGATACTCACTAGCTGTGTGACCTTGGGCAAGTTACTTAACCCCAATTGCCTCATCCTCGGTCATCTCTAGTCATCCTGATGAATATCTGGTCACTGGATTTAGATGGCTCTGGAGGAGAAGTGAGGCCGGTGACCTGCACAGCCCTCTGTCACTCAACAACCACAACCACAACAACAACAAACAAAGTCAAGTGCAAGTGACGTCATCATTTCTCTGATGGCATGCAGGTATATCTACACAAAGAAGAGAACTCATAACAATAACACAAGAAGAAGTCAATCTAACTATTCACCATTGTAGAGGTACTTTTTAGGTGTGATCTGAAATTAAATCAGTGTTAGATTTGATATGACATTTATTGGAATTTTATATTTCTACAATATTTTGTCAGTTTTCTCTTGCAAAAACATATTGTAGCAGAGGCAATTAATGGGATGGAAACTTTATAGGTGATAATGAAGTTCTATGAGTAAGACAGACTTTCAAAAGTAGCTTTAATGGGCTGAAATTTCAAACAGCACAGAAGAGCTATTTGCAGACCCCTGCTAGTGTGGGATAAAGGCAAAAAAGGAGAAAATGTTCCATTTTTAAAAATTATCTCTTTGCTTCACGAGAAATGAAAGAAAAAATATATGACATGTGAAAGGAATAAGATAAAATATCAACCTGCTAATAATCTTCATCTTGAATCTTATAGAAATAAGCATTGAAATGTGGAACCCAGGGGCAGAATGTGACAAGGGCTATATGGTCACCTTCTGGATTATAGAGACCTGATTATTCTAGAATTACCTGTGCTTATTAAATTCATCTTTATAATAATTGTTTGCTCTGAAATTATATGTCAAATATTGTGTAACATAATATGTTTTCCAAGAGTGGTCTTGTGATGGTAAAAAGTGAAGAGAGGCTTATTTTTTTTTTTTTTACCTTTTTGCTTGGGATAGTTGAAAAACAGGTTATCACCAGAAGAAGCCTTATTGAATCAGAGGCCTAATTTTTCCTTGGCCCAATATATTTCCTTTGTATATGCCTCTTAGTGCATGCACCTCAGTCATATTTGTTCTATGCCTGTATCTCTTCCACCTTTCCTGGTCACACGTTTTATTTTCCATATATGCACTAGGCATTTCTACTCTACATGCCTTTGTATTTGTGAGAAGTTGTCTATTGGGCTTATTAGAATAATGTTTTATTTTTATTTTTCCAAAATGCTATTTTGTTAAATAGTTTTGCTTTGAATTGTGCCTCTGATGGACTAGTTAAAGTAACACATTGATGGGAACTTGTAAGCTAATCTAACATCATAACTTGACATAGCTTTTCTAGGTGATTAGGGTGCCCCCAGCTACTAAATATACACATTTAATCAATCAACAGTTAAGCACTTTTTAATGCTTACTGTGTGTCAGGTACTGTAGTAGACTTTAGCAATAAAAATAAAAAAAAAACAAAACCTTGCCCCACATCACCAATCATATCCCTACTCTTCTCTCAAGGAGTTTACATAAATACATAGAATGTTTACATACAATGTTTCTGAAACTGTATTTTAAAAATTTGTGCTAGGAAAAGAATTTAAAAAATGCACATTTTGTAAATATTTTTATAATAAAATATTATCATTAAATAAAATGCCATGTAAAATATAATAGTCTTCTTATTTTCTCCTTTCTGCTTATGTCAAAGATATAAGACTTTTGTCTCCTTGGAATAAAGGTTTTCTACAAAAACGTGGATATTGTACTTAATAATAAATAATTAAAAAACAAACAAAAATTCTTTTCTATATTACTATGGTCAGAAAGGAGACTTGAGTACACCAAGAAGCATGATTGCAATTAGCATATTTTCTCTTCAGTTCCGTGCCATGCCTGTGGAATGGGAATAGAACAATTATTTGAGCAAATAGAGTAGAAAAATATGGAATTGAAATTAAGATCTTGTCTTGGCCACCAGTTTGTGATGCCTTTGAAAATATATTTTTTTAAGCAGAAAAATGTATTTGTAGAAAGTCTAAGAGACCACCAGATGTGAAAATTCTTTGTCTCTAGGTCCTAAGGGATGTGTTTGTACTCTAGAAGTTTTGCTGACAAAGACTATTGTTTCTCTAATTATAGTCTTCCTTCTTCTGCAAGATAATTCATAAATCTTTTCATAAGTTCTTTTTAGTTTCATTTTTTCCAGCTTTTTAATGTATGAAAAAAATCTTTCTCCTATAGCTCAGCAAATTGAAATACTGCAAGGACCAATACAAATATCCCTCTATTTATATAGCTTCTCTTCATCAGCTCCAATGATCTTTTTCTCCTTGGGAACTCTCACAGAACTTGGTTTTTCTTCTCATTAGGTAGGCATTGATAGGAGGTACTGTGGAAGGAAGGATGAATTGCAAAGGAACAAAAGAACTGGCTTGAATTCTGGGCTCTGCTATTTACTATCTGTGAGAACTTGGCCAGGTCACAAACACTCTGGAAGTTAGTTCCTCATCGAGAAAATGGAAGGGAGTAGTGGGATTGGACTTAAATGGCTTCTAAAGATGTATTTTCAAGTCATAAATATTTAGTAATCATTTACTATGTACAGGCACTCTCATAAATAGTAAACATATGTTCCTATATATTTTTATTCCCTTTGATATAATATCCTTATTTATTTATTTGTTTGTTGGTTTATTTATCACCTCAACATGCACTAGTCCAGAAGTTCTTAAGCTTTTCGTTTTTGGTCATGGAGTCTTGTGGTATTCTGATGAAGACTAAGGACTCCTTCTCAGAAAATATTTTAAGTACATAAAATAAAATCCATAGGATGACGAAGGAAACCAATTATGTTAAAATAAAGATGCAATTTTTTTCTCATTCAAGTTCATGGACCCCCTAAAATCTATGTCCTGAACCCTTAAGATCAATTACCCAAAATTACTCTTGGGGATTGTGGTCTATGGACCACAGGTTAATTATGTCTGCACTAGATTATGAACTCCTAAAGGTAGTGACCATGTATTGTTCATCTTTGTAACTTATACAAAGGCCTCTCCTGTAATAAGTTCTCAATAAATATCTGTTGGATGGAATTGCATAAGTGATTACTTTGGATTACAATTCAATTACATGCAAAATTTTGCAAGGAAAAATGGTCTAATTGAGACAATCAACATATGTTTTTCAAGCACTTGTAGTCAACTATGCTTAAGTACATTGTCCTAGTTTATTTTAGGAGTGGGATTTTAACAGGACGCAAAGAAGTCTAAATTATGTACTACTTGCTGAGAAACAGTTTATCTTGGGTGAAAATATTAGAAAAATTAAATTGCAGAAGACTATGAGACCTCAGACAATTTGCTTTCCCTCAGCCTCAGTTTCTTCTTCTGCAAAATGAAATTGGTTAAGATAGGGTAATTTATAAAACCCCTTTTAGCTCCAATTTCTGTTAACCTCTTATCCTAAAAGAGAAAAGTCAATTGTAATAATTCAAGAGATGTCACAAGGCAATTTGTGATTATTAACTCCAACTGAGTTGTGCAAACAGAAAGTGCTATTGACAACCCCCTAAAATTTGATCATTCATTAAACAAATTTAAAAACAAACAAAATATTATATATCAGCAATGAGGGCAAGGATAGAGTTTTCAATATGTGATCTTGTTACTTTTCTACCCAATCACCTTACTTGTAAAAAGAATGAATGACTGGGAATACTTTGTTTCATTCCTCATGTTTGACATTCTTTTTATGAAGATAACAGAATTACAAGGACCAGACTAGCAACCAAGATATCAATAAATAAATAGTTAAGATTGCAATGTCCTGAAATTTAGTTTGAAAAGGCTATTAAACCCCTCTATTTAAATTCTTTCATGGATGCTATTATTTTTCTTCTATTTCCCTACATATCACTCTTACAGTAATTATTTCTTATACTCCGCAAAAATTTTCTACTAGATTTTCCTAGCAATTGATTATGGAATCATAGAACAAGAGACCCTTAATTGCAGGTAATTTCTATGGAAAACTTCTGAGGGGTTCAACTGATTATAACCTAAATGGATCAAAGTTAATATAATGATGATATTGTTAAAACACGTCAATACTTTAATAAATCCATTATCTCCTCAGAGGGTATTCTCTCCATTGGCATAGAACTGAACGTAACCCCATTCCTTTCTTGTGAAATTCATACTAATCTCCCATTGGTCATCCAACGTGGGTGGCTTCCTCTTGATATTTTGACCATTCCTTTTTACCATTGGTTTGAAGTCCAAGGATCTGAGCTCAAATCCTGTCCTTGTCACTGATTGCCTGCATGATCTTGGACAAGTGCCTAAGACTTTAGTTTGCTCAGCTATAAAATGAAGATGTGTTTAATGATCGTCCAACTCAAATGAATGATCATAATATTGTCAATCATGATCTAGAAAAGAGATTTCTTTGTCCTTTTAGTTTTTTCCAGATAGATTGTTAGGTTGATTTCTTCGGATAACAATATTTAAGAGTTAATATTTATGCAAATGGCACTTGGAGGCTTTCAAAGTACTTTCAAGAAGTCATCTTATTTTATTGTCACAAAATCCTTGGGAGGTAGGTGCTATTTTTATTTCTATTTTACAAGTGAGTAAACTGAAGCACAGAAGAATGAAGTGACTTTTCCATGATTGTATAACTAATAAGCCTCAGAGGCAATATTCCAACTCAGGCTTTCTTAACTCAAAATCTAGCAGTTTTTCTTCTGTGCCACCTAGTTGTCTTTTGAGTTGTTTTGGGTGACATTGATAAGGCTCAGTAAATTTTTGTCACAACATAATCTCATTCAGAAACAAGAACTACTAGAGACTGTCTTTTCCTTTGGATTCTGCAGGACATTCTTCATGACAATATTAACCCTTTTGATAAGCAAACATTTCTTAGTTTCATATCTCACTTGATGATACTTGGAAGATAGCTGAACAAAAATTCGTGTGTGTGTGTGTGTGTTTTGCACGTTTTTTGTATCTCTAGTGATTTGCACAGTGCCTCAGATATACTAAGTGTGAAATAAATGCTACTTGTCTGGATCTTACGTTTTCTTTGATAAACAATTATGTCTACAACTAGGGAAGTAATAATTCTTCTGTGAACACACCTGGAGCATTGTGCTTAATTCTGGGTACCATATATTAAGAAACACTTTAATAAACTATAAAGTCAAGAGAAGAGTAAACGTGATTGCAAAGATCTCGAGATTATGTCATATGGAAATCAACTGAAGGAACTGGAGATGTTTAACCTTAAAAAGTAAAGTTTTGTGGGGTGGAATGGGAGTAGTGAACATGGTAGTTTGCTTCATAAAAGCATAGTAGCCAAGATTTTAGCTAAAAGAAATCTAAGAGATCATCTACCCCAACCCACTCTTTTAAAGGGGAGGAAATTTAGGTTGAGAAGATAACTTGTCCAAGGTCACAAAGGTACTAAATGTCAGAAGCGGGATTCAAACCCAGGTTCCTGACACTGACTCCAGTGCTCTTTCCCTTGCTAAGTATAGGCTCTAAAAAATGCTTCTCTTAAAGATCACCATTTATGTATTCAGGGTCTAGACTGCAATATTTCATCAGAAAATCTAGAAATGTTCTAGCTTTTGGATAGGACTATGTGGATCCCAAACCAGAAGAAGATGGTGTGTATTTACTCAGAATCATAATGGTATGTAGTTTTTATTTAAAAAAAAAAAACTGGAGTAAGAGGGGAAGGATAATGTCAGGGCCATGTATTTAAATGACAAATTCAAGGAAGCCTGGGCATTCTCCCCTTCCTGCTCTGGAGCAGATCTGAATAAAGTGAATATGCCCCTTTGAGGTATAAACTGTCTGGACATCTCAGTCCTCAAAAGGCAGCAGATTATGGAGAATCTACAGCCCCTTCAAAAGAAAGTATTATGGAACAGAGAGAAGAGATCTAGGTACAAATACTGCCATTGCCACTTGGCAGCTATATGGCCTTAACTAAGCAGGCCACTCAATCTATTAGCACCTCAATTTTCTCCTCTACAAAATATGGTTATGACTCTTATAGTACCTTTAGCACTGGGGTTCTTATAGGGTTCAAGTGAAATATATATGTGAAGAACCTGCATATTTCAAAGCATTTTTTCCTCAATGTTTCTTTTTACATTCATCTCATCTTCTCTTCTCAAGGTTTTGAAACCCTTAAAATAATTTCCTCATGAGCTGCATGAGCTGGCCAAGTCACAGAAGGCCTCCTTTACTAGTCTGTTAGTATACAAACTCTGCATGGACAGTAATTCTAACACATACACACACACACACACACACACACATCTTTGTGCAAGTCAGCAAATTATTGGAACTCAGGATACTTTTCTTTGACCAAAGTGCATTTTGCTTTCAGGTCTTGCTCTCTTACTTAATGCATAATGCCTCCACATCATCCCCTTCACCTGCCATTTTTTCTTCAAACTTTCCATTACAAACATTTAATGCCTTATGACTGACTGCGGTGTTTGACACAGCAACCATAATATCCTGTGTTTTTTTCCTCATTCTCTATATTTGCATTTAGTTTGGTAAATTATTTATCAGCAGTGAATTTAGTTCATTTCCCCACTGGTTTATTTCCCCTTAATTACCATAGGTAAGTTTTCTTGTGACTCAAGTTCTGAAGAACCACTGACAAAACAGTGTTGGTGTTGAAATCATCCCTGTGAATATTTTATACCAGTTAAGTATGACTTCAGTGTTGCTTTAATGTCTTGTCAGTATGGTGCTCTGGGGCTCAGTGCTTGGCAACAGTGGGGGTGAGGGGAATATACGAGAAGAGTGATTAATGGTTTTGTTTTGGCTATTCTCTCTGTGGTGAAATGTCATGAAATTGGAACCTGGGTTTTTACAGGTATTGGTCTCAATAGAGATGCTCCCTCTTTCACAAATATCATTAAATTGAAACACATGAATTACATGTCCAGAGTCCATAGCTTAGTTAATGACCATGTTCAGTTTGCTCTCATAGCTGACAATTCATCAATACCTATTATGCTAATGTTACCTTTCCCTCCCAAACCAGCACATGTAAAGAAAACCACAGTTATATAAAACTGGTAGTTTGAAATTAACTGTCATTAGTAAAAGGTCATTTTCTCAAAGAAGACTGAGTGGCACATTCAAAATCCTAAGAATATGATTATCTTTTTTTCTTTTCTATTGACTGATTCGGTTTTTTTAAATAAAAATTTATTTATTTAACTTTTTACATTCATTTTCACAAAATTTTGAGTTCCAAATTTTCTCCCCTTTTATCCCCTCCCCCACCCCAATACACCGAGTATTCTAATTTTCCCTATCACCAAGCTGCCCTCTCTTCTATCATCGCTCCCTTCTATTCTTCCCATCTTCTCTTTTCTCCTGTAGGGCCAGATGACTTTCTATTCCTCATTAACTGTATGTCTTATTTCCTAGTAGCAACAACAATACTAAACAGTTGTTCCTAAAACTTTGAGTTCCAAATTCTCCCCATCCCTCCCACCCCACCCATTCCCTTTGGGAAGACAGGCAATTCAATATAGGCCCAATATGTGTAGTTTTGCAAATGACTTCCATAATAGTTGTGTTGTGTAAGACTAACTGTATTTCCCTCCATCCTATCCTACCCCCATTGTTTCTATTCTGTCTTTTGATCCTGTCCCTCCCTGAGCGTTGACTTCAAATTGCTCCCTCCTCCCATTGCCCTCCCTATGATCACCCCCCGCCCTTGCTTATCTCCTTCTCCCCCACTTTCCTGTATTGTAAGATAGGTTTTCATACCAAAATGAGTGTGCATTTTATTCCTTCCTTTAGTCGAATGTGATGAGGGTAAACTTCTTGTATTTTTCTCAGCTCTCCTCTTTTTCCCTCCACTAAAAAATATCCTGCTTGCGTCTTGAATGAGAGATAATTTACCCCATTCCATTTCACCCTCTTTCCTCCCACTACATTTCTCTCTCACCATTTACCTTAATTTCTTTTAAGATTTGGTCCCATCCAATTCAATTCACTCTGTGCTCTCTGTCTCTGTATGTGTGTGCATGTGTGTATGTGTGTGTGCATGCACACATGTACATGTGTGTGTGTGATCCCACCAACTGCCCAGATACTGAAAAGTTTTAAGAGTTACAAATATTGTCTTTCCATGTAGGAATGTAAACAGTTCACTTTTGGTAAGTCCCTTATGACTTCTCTTTGCTGTTTACTTTTTCATGCTTCTTCTCATTCTTGTGTTTGAAAGTCAAATTTTCTTTGCAGCTCTGGTCTTTTCATCAAGAATGTTGAAAGTCCTCTGTTTCATTGAAAGATCATATTTTCCCCTGAAGTATTATACTCAGTTTTGCTGGGTAGGTGATTCTTGGTTTGAGTTCTAGTTCCTTCGACTTCTGGAATATCCTATTCCATGCTCTTCAATCCCTTAATGTAGAAGCTGCTAGATCTTGAGTTATCCTGATTGTATTTCTACAATACTGGAATTCTTTCTTTCTAGCTGCTTGCAATATTTTATCCTTAGCCAGGGAATTCTGGAATTTGGCCACAATGTTCCTAGGAGTTTCTCTTTTTGGATCTCTTTCAGGTGGTGATCGATGGATTCTTTCAATACTTATTTTGCCCTCTGGTTGTAGAGTCTCAGGGCAGTTTTCCTTGATAATTTCATGGAAGATGATGTCTAGGCTCTTTTTTTGATCATCACTTTCAGGTAGTCCCATAATTTTTAAATTGTCTCTCTTGGATCTATTTTCCAGGTCAGTTGATTTTCCAATGAGATATTTGACATTCTCTTCCATTTTTTCATTCTTTTGGTTTTGTTTTGTGATTTCTTGGTTTCTCAGAAAGTCATTAGCCTCCATCTGTTCCATCCTAATTTTGGGAGAACTATTATCTTCAGTGAGCCTTTGAACCTCTTTTTCCATTTGGCTAATTCTGCTTTTGAAAGCATTCTTCTCCTCATTGGCTTTTTGAACCTCTTTTGCCAATTGAGTTAGCCTATTTTTCAAGATGTTATTTTCTTCAGCATTTTTTTGGGTCTCTTTTACCAAGGTATTGACCCGTTTTTCATGCTTTTCTTGCATCTCTCTCATTTCTCTTCCCAGTTTTACCTCCACCTGCCTAACTTGCTTTTCAAAATCCTTTTTGAGCTCTTCCAAGGCCTAAGCCCACCGGACATCCCCCTGGGATGTCTGGGATACAGAGGCCCCGCCCTTTAAGTCTTTCCCTGATGGTAAGAATAATTCCTCATCATCAGAATTGAAAGGCAGGAACATCTGTATCCCATCAAAGTAGCTCTCTATAGTCTTGTTTTTCTTCCCTTTTCTGGGCATTTTCCCAGCCTCATTCAAGAGGCAATTTACTTGACTTCTGGGATTCCTGTCCACCCCTGCCTATATCCACCCAGCTGGTGCTTGGGGTCTGAGATTCAAATGGGCTTTCCGAGGCAGATGCGGCTGCTATTCAATGTGAGCTTAAGTTCTGGTGCTCAGGTGGGGGCAGGGCCGCCTCCCAGGCTCAGTTCCCTCAGGGGGTTTATGCAGAGACCTGAACTTCTGCCTGCTGCTCGGGGAGTCCGGGGCCTCCGCTGCTGCCTCTGCCGCTCCCTCTGCCACTGCATCCCGAGGCAGCCCGAGTCATGGAGACACCCCGCTCCCCTCTCCGCCAGCTCAGACGTCTCTCTCACTGACCTGTAGCACCTGTGGGTGGAGGAAACTTCACGTCTGCTGGAGCTTCCGTCCCTGAAGCCTGCTCGGATCAGCTTCTCTGAGGCCGAGGCCAGGGCAGCGCTGGGGTGGGCTCCGCTTTCCGGGGCGTGATGGACCCTGGGGACGGCTCTCCAGGGCTTTCTGGAACGGAAATCTTTCCACTGTGTTTCTGCACGCCTTGCAGTGATCCAGAATATGTGGGGAGTTCTTCTTGCAGGAAATATATGGGCTATGGTTCAGAGCTAGCATACATGAGTCTTTCTACTCTGCCATCTTGGCTCCACCCCCGATACCATTTTTAAAAAAGGAAAAGAACTGGTAAGAACTGTGATTTGATATAGTATGGTAAGAATTCTCTCAAGTCATTTTTTGCTCACACTGAAGAGAAAGCTAACATTTTGTAAAGAAATGTTAGAATTCATCACTGGTGTTTACAAGATTATTTTTAATGAAAGTTAAGCATGTCACCACATCCAAAGAATTCTCCCTTTAAAATGGAAATCTCTCTCTCTCTCTCTCTCTCTCTCTCTCTCTCTCTCTCATACACACACCAGATTTGAGGCATAATTCAAATAACTTACAGATTATTATAATATGAATATTTCTGATGTGCTTTCGGCTACTAATTTAACTTCTGAGCAAAATAAAAACAAAACAAAGAAAACTAAGAATGCCTTCCTCAGTGAGGAAGGAATATGGTAATGATAAGATATTACTGCAAATTCATTCAGTGTTTTGTTTTTACATCTTCCAAATGATTTCATTAACCTCTCCCTTCTATTAAATTCCTCCATTTTTTCTCCCATAGGTGATTTGATAAAAATACCCAACAATGTGTGATACTCTTTGAACCTTCTGAAAAGTTTTACTTTCTTTTTTGAATTTATTTTTTATTATTATTTTTTAAATATTCTACAATCATTTCCTTAAAATTAAGATTTTATCCCCCCCACACCTTCCCCCCACTACTCTTCTCCCTCCCCATGAAAGCATATAATTCTGTGTAGGTTCTACATATACTTTCCTATTGAGTACATTTTCACTATGTTCATGCTATGTAGTGGAACTAAAATAAATGGAAGAAATCATATAACAAATCAAAACATAACACACTAAAACCCACACACATGCAAACATGATCTTCTACATTCTGCGAATGACTTCAATATTTCTTTCTCTGAGTGTGGAAGGCATTTTTCTTTAGAAAACCACCACTGGAATTTTTTTTTCAGTAAGTTCTTGCATTATTACGAAGTTCCAAGTCTACCAGAAAAAACTCTCGAATGCTGTGGTCATTGCTGCACAGAAAGTTTTCCTAGTTCTGCTCTTTTCCCTCAGCATCAGATCATATAACTCCTTCCAGGCCTCCCTGAAGTCTTCTTGCTCATCATTTTTTTTGTTGAAATAGTACTCCATTACATTCATATACCATAATTTATTCAGCCATTACCCAATTGATGGGCATCCCCTTGATTTCCAGTTCTTGGCAACCACAAAGAGTGCTGCTATAAATATTTTTTGTGCATGTGGGACCATTTGTCATTTTTATGATCTCTTGGGGATACAGTCCTAGCAGTGATATTTCTGGGCCAAAGCATATGCACCCTGTTCCCCAGAATGGTTCAATGAACTCACAGCTCCACTAACAACAGATTAGTGCTCCAACTGTCCTACATCTTCTCCAGCATTTATCATTTTCTTGTTCTGTCATGTTTGCCAATCTTATAGGTGTGATGTGGTACCTCAGAGTTGTTTTGATTTGCATCTCTCTAATCAGTAGTGATTTAGAACACTTTTTCATATGATTATAGATATCTTTAATTTCTTCCCCTGAAAATTGCCTGTTCATATCCTTTGACCATTTATCAATTGGGGAATGAATTGTATGGTTATATATTTGAGTCTGTTCTCTATATATTCTAGAAATGAGGCCTTTAACCCCAAGCTTAGCCATAAATTTTTTTTTACCAATTTATATTTTACATCCCTCAGAATTTTGGTTGCATTGGGTTTGGTTGTGGAAAAACTTTTCAGTTTCATGTAATAAATATTATCCACCTTACATTTAATAATGCTTTTTATTGCTTCTTTTTTTTTACTTTCTAATATAAATTTATTTATTTGACTTTCTACATTCATTTTCACAAAATTCTGGGTTCCAAATTTTCTCCCCATTTATCCCCTCCCCCCCAAGCCCAACTATTGCTTCTTTAGTAAAAAATTCTTCCTTTCTCCATAATTCTGATAAATGCACTATTCCTTGCTTCTCCAGTTTATTCACGGTATCAATCTTTATACCTAATCACGTACCCATTTGAATTTTATTCTTGTGTACGGTGTCAGGCATGGGTCTATGCCTACTTTCTACCACACTCTTAACCAGTTTTCCCAGCAGTTTTTGTCGAACAGTGAGTTCTTATCCCAGAAGCTGGGGTCTTTGGGTTTATCAAACAGGAGGTTGCTATATTCCTTGCCTACTGTGTCTTGAGTGCCAAGTCTATTCCATTTGTCTACCCCTCAATTTCTTAGCCAATACCAAGTGATTTTGATAATTGCTGCTTTATAATACAATTTGAGGTCTGGTAGCACTAGGCCACCTTCCCAAGCATTTCTTTTCATTAGTCTCTTTCATATTCTGGACCTTTTGTTGTTCCAGATGAATTTTGGTATTATTTTTCCAGCTCTAGAAAATAATTACCTGATACTTTAATTGATATGGCACTAAATAAGTAAATTAATTTAGGTAGAATTCCCATTTTTATTATATTAACTCAGCCTATCCATGAACAACTGATGTTTTACCATTTACTTAAATCTGACTTTATTTCGGCAAAGAAGTGTCTTGTAGCTGTGTTCATATAATCCCTGGGTTTATTTTGGCAGGCAAACGTGTATAGTTTATAGTGTCTACCCTAGATTTAAATGGGATTTCTCTTTCTGTCTCTTGTTGTTGGACTTTGTTGCTAATATACAGGAATGCAGAAGATTTGTGTGGGCTTATTATGTAACCTGCAATTTTGCGAAAGTTGTTTATTATTTCAAGTAGTGTTTTACTTGAATCTCTGGGATTCTCTAAGTATATCATCATATCATCTGCAAAGAGTGATAACTTAGTTTCTTGTTTGGCTATTTTTATTCCTTCAATTTCTTTTTTCTTTTTTTCCTATTTATTTATTTAATTTTTTACATTCATTTTCACAAATTTTTGGGTTTCCAGTTTTCTCCCCTTTTCTCCCCTCCCCCCACCCCAATACCCCAAGCAATCTAATTTTCCCTATCTCCAATCTGCCCTCTCTTCTGTCATCTCTCCCTTCTCTTGTCTCCATCTTCTCCTTTCTCCTGTAGGGCCAGATGACTTTCTATTCCTCATTAACTGTATGTCTTCTTTCCTAGTTACAACAACAATATTAAACAGTTGTTCCTAAAATTTTGAGTTCCAAATTCTCCCCATCCCTCCCTCCCCACCCATTCCCTTTGGGACAGCAGGCAATTCAATTTAGGCCCTATCTGTGTAGTTTTGCAAATGACTTCCCTGATAGTCGTGTTGTGTAAGACTAACTGGATTACCATCCCTCCTAACCTGCCCCTCATTGTTTCTCTTCTGTCTCTTGATCCTGTCCCTCCCCAAGTGTTGACTTCAAATTGCTCCCTCCTCCCTTTGTCCTCCCCCCATCATCCCCTCCCTTGCAATATCTTCTTCTCCCCCACTTTCTTATACTGTAAGATAGGATTTCATACCAAAATGAGTGTGCATTTCACTCCTTCGTTTAGTCACATGTGATGAGGGTAAACTTCTTGTTTTGTTTTGTTTTTTTTTCTCAGCTCTCCTCTTTTTCCCTCCACTAAGAAAAACTCCTACCTGCCTCTTAAATGACATATAGTTACCCCCTTCCCTTTCCCTCTCTTTCCTCCCCCTACATTTCTCTCTCACCATTTACCTTAGTTTCTTTTAAGGTATGGTCCCATCCTATTCAGTTCAATCTGTGCTCTCTGTCTCTGTATGTGTGTGCATGTGTGTATGTGTGTGCATGCGTGTACATGTGTATGTGTGGTCCCACCAACTACCCAGATACTGAAAAGTTTTAAGAGTTAGAAATATTGTCTTTCCCTGTATGAATATAAACTGTTCACTTCTGGTAAGTCCCTTAAGACTTCTCTTTGCTGTTTACTTTTTCATGCTTCTTCTCATCCTTGTGTTTGAAAGTCAAATTTTCTTTTCAGCTCTGGTTTTTTCATTAAGAATGATTGAAAGTCCTCTGCTTCATTGAAAGACCATATTTTCCCTTGAAATATCATACTCAGTTTATCTGGGTAGGTGATTCTTGTTTTGAGTCCTAGTTCCTTTGCCTTCTGGAATATCCTGTTCCACGCC
Organism: Bettongia penicillata ogilbyi; assembly: GCA_023548195.1. NCBI lineage: Eukaryota > Metazoa > Chordata > Mammalia > Diprotodontia > Potoroidae > Bettongia > Bettongia penicillata. The sequence goes on from JAJHZJ010000511.1 coordinate 3,486,434, forward strand.
CTTCCATCCCTTAATGTAGAAGCTGCTAGATCTTGGGTTATCCTGATTGTATTTCCACAGTACTGGAATTGTTTCTTTCTAGCTGCTTGCAAGATTTTTTCCTTGAGCTGGGAGTTCTGGAATTTGGCCACAATGTTCCTAGGAGTTTCTCTTTTTGGATCTCTTTCAGGTGGTGATCGATGGATTCTTTCAATACTTATTTTGCCCTCTGGTTCTAGAATGTCAGGGCAGTTTTCCTTGATAATTTCATGGAAGATGATGTCCAGGCTCTTTTTTTGATCATGAGTTTCAGGTAGTCCCATAATTTTTAAATTGTCTTTCCTGGATCTATTTTCCAGGTCAGTTGTTTTTCCCATGAGATATTTCACGTTCTCTTCCATTTTTTCGTTCTTTTGGTTTTGTTTGGTGATTTCTTGGTTTCTCGTAAAGTCATTAGACTCCATCTGTTCCATTCTAATTTTGAGAGAACTATTAAATTCAATGAGCTTTTGAGCCTCTTTTTCCATTTGGCTCATTCTGCTTTTGAAAGCATTCTTCTCCTCATTGGCTTTTTGAACCTCCTTTGCCAATTGAGTGAGCCTATTTTTCAAGGTGTTAATTTCCTCAGCATTTTTTTGGGTCTCCTTTACCAAGGTATTGACCCGATTTTCATACTTTTCTTGTATCTCTCTCATTTCTCTTCCCAGTTTTTCCTCCACCTGTCTAACTTGCTTTTCAAAATCCTTTTTGAGCTGTTCCAGGGCCTGAGCCCACCCGCCACCCCCTTGGGGTGTCTGGGGTACTGAGGCCCCGCCCTCCACGTCTTTCCCTGATGACGAGGATACATCCCGAAGGTCGGGATCATTTGCATTTGTTGGAAAAAACTCTCTATAGTCTTATTTTTCTTCCCTTTTCTAGGCATTTTCCCAGCCAGTTACTTGACTTCTGAGATTCCTTTCCACCCCCGTCTGGATCCGCCCAGCTAGTGCTTGGCCTCTGAGATTTAAATGGGCTTTCCTCCTGCTGACTGTCAATCAGTGAGCTTTAGTTCAGGTGCTGGGGTGGGGGCAGAGTCGCCTCCCAGACTCTGATCCCTCAGGGGCTTTATGCAGAGACTTTTAGGAATGGAGCGGGTGGGGCGGGGTGGGGGGCCCACCTCCCAATCTCAGTTCCCTTGGGGGTTTTGAGCAGAAGCCTTCAGTAATAGAGTGGGGTGGGGGCAGGGCCGTCTCCCAGGCTCAGCTCAATCAGGTTTTATGTGGGAATCTTCCGTAATGAAGATCCTGCCTGCTGTTGGGGGATTCCTGAGTCCTGGGCCGCTGCCGCCTCAGCCGCTGCCCACACCTCTGCCTCCGCCACTTCCTGCCCCCCTCTCTGCCGCCGCCCGCTTCCTCCCGAGGGGGCCCAAGTCACGGAGACGTTCCACTCCCCTCCTCCAGCCCGGCCTTCTCTCTCACTGACCTGTAGCTCCTGTGGGCAGAGGGACTTTCCCGGCTGCCGGAGCTTCTGTCTCTGAAGCCTGCTCGGATCAGCTTCTCTGGGGCCGTGGCCAGGGCAGCACTGGGGGTGGGGTCCACTTTCCGGGGTGCGCCGGACCCTGGGGACGGGTCTTCAGGGCTCCCTGGAACAGAAACCTCTTCCACTCTGCTTCTGCACACCTTGTATTGACCCAGAAGTTATGGGGGACTCTTTTTACATTAATTCTATGGGCTTTTGGTTTCGGAGCTCGTAAATGTGCGTCCTTCTACTCTGCCATCTTGGCTCCGTCCCCCTTCAATTTCTTTATCTTGTCTAATTGCTACAGCTAACATTTCTAGTACCATATTGAATAATAGTGGTGATAACGGACATCCTTGCTTCACCCATGATCATATTGGAAATGCATCTAGCTTATCCCCTTTGCATATAATGCTTGCTGAAGGTTTTAGGTAGATACTGCTTATTATTTTATGGAAAGTTCCCTTTATTCCTATGTTCTCCAGTGTTTTTAATAGGAAAAGGTGTTGTATTTTGTTGAAAGCTTTTTCTGCATCTATTGAGATAATCATGTGGTTTTTGTTAGTTTTGTTGTTGATATGATCAATAATCCTAATAGTTTTCCTAATATTGAACCAGCCCTGCATTCCTGGTATGAAACCTACCTGATCATAATGTATTATTCTCTTGATAAGATGCTGTATTCGTTTTGCTAAAATCTTGTTGAAAATTTTTGAATCTATATTCATTAGAGAAATTGGTCTATAATTTTCTTTTTCTGCTTTGTCTCTTCCTGGTTTGGGTATTAAAACCATATTTGTATCATAGAAAGAATTTGGGAGGACTCCTTCTTCCCCAATTTTCAAAAATAGTCTATATAGTATTGGAATTAACTGTTCTTTAAACGTTAGATAGAATTCCCTTGTAAATCTATATGGCCCTGGAGATGTTTTCCTAGGGAGTTCATTGATGGCTTGTTCAATTTCTTTTTCTGAGATGGGGTGGTTTAAGTATTCATCTTCCTCTTCTGTTAATCTGGGCAATTTGTATTTTTAAAAATATTCATCCATCTCTTTTAGATTATCGAATTTGTGGGCATAAAGTTGAGCAAAGTAATTTCTAATTATTGTTTTAATTTCCTCCTCATTGGAGGTGAGTTCACCCCTTTCATTTTTAATATCAGTAATTTGATTTTCTTCTTTCTTTTTTTAATCAAATTGACCAAAGGTTTACAAATTTTATTATCTTTTTCATAAAATCAGCCATAATTTTTATTTATTAATTCAGTAGTTCTCTTAATTTCAATTTTATTAATCTCTCATTTGGTTTTCAGTATTTCTAATTTGGCATTTACTTGGGGATTTTCAATTTGTTCTTTTTCCATCTTTTGCAGATGCCTACCCATGTCATTGATCTCCTCTTTCTATTTTATTTATGTAGGCATTCAAAGATATAAGACTTCCCCTAAGAACTACTTTTGCTGTATCCCATAAGATTTGGTAGGTTGTCTCATTATTGTCATTCTCTTTAATGAAGTTGTTGATTGTTTCTATGATTTCTTCTTTAACTCACTCCTTCTTTAGGATTAGATTATTTAGTTTCCAGTTGATTTTTGGTTTATCTTTCCATGGCCTTTTATTTCATATAATTTTTTTTGCATTATGACCTCAGAAGAATGCGTTGACTATCTCTGCCTTTCTACAGTGGATTGTAAGATTTTTATGTCCTAGTACATGGTCAATTTTTGTAAATGTTCCATGTACTGCTGAGAAAAAGGTATATTCCTTTCTATTCCCATTAAATTTTCTCCAAAGATCTATCGTATCTACCTTATCTAGAGTTTTACTTACCTCCTTAACCTCTTTCTTCTTTATTTTGAGGTTAGATTTATTGAGTTGAGAGAGAGTGAGGTTGAGGTCCCTCACTACTATAGTTTTTCTGTCAGTTTCTTCCTTCAACTCCCCCAACCTCTCCGCTAAGAATCTGGCTCCTATGCCACTTGGAGCATACATGTTTACTATTGATATTGCTTCATTGTCTGTGGTGCCTTTTAGCAGGATATTGTTTCCATCCCTATTGCTTTTGATTAGATCTATTTCTGCTTTTGCTTTGTCTGAGATTAAGATTGTTACTCCTGCCTTTCTTACATCACTTGAACCACAATATATTTTGCTCCACCCTTTGACCTTTATCCTATGTGTAGCCCCCTGTTTCAAATGTGTTTCTTGTAAGCAGCATATTGTTGGATTATGGCTTTTAATCCATTCTTCTATCCGTCTCCGTTTTATGGAAGAATTCATTCCATTCACATTCGCAGTTATGATTATTATCTGTCTATTTCCCTCCATCCTCTTTCCCACCATTTATGCTTTTAACTCTCCTGTGTCCCTTTCCCTCCTCAATAGTATTCACTTTTCACCACCTCCTCCTGCAGCCTTTCCCTCCTTCTTTTAACTCCCTCCCTTTTAATCCCCTTTACTCTTATTACTTCCTACTTCCCTTTTAGTTTCCCTTCCCCTTTCTTCCCCCTTCCCCTCCTACTGCCTATAGAACTAGTTAGGGTTATCTACTTGAATTTATTTTTCCTTCCTTTACACAAATTGGATGAGAGTACCTCTCAAAGGATGCTCATCCCCCTCCCCTCTTTCCCTCTACTATAATTTTGTAATTCTTCCTGTGATGCAATTTGCCATTTTCTGCTTCCTCCTTTTCACACCTCTTATTACAATCCCTTCTCATACTTAAATCATATTTTTAACATGACATCATTTACTTTATACCTGTTCCCTCTGTGTATATCCCTTTCATATTTCATAATAGCAGCACAATTCTCAAGATTAACACATATCATCTTCCCTTATAGGGTGGTAAATTGTTTGCCTTAATTGAATAACAAGTTTTTGTTTTTGTCCCCCCCTTATTTACCTTTTTATGATTCTCTTGAGACCTCAATTTGAAGATCAAATTGTCTATTGAGTCCTGACGCTTTGGTCAGGAAGCTCTGGAAATCACTTACTTCATAGAATGACTTTCTCCTTGCCTGAAATGTTATGCTGAACTTTGCTGGGTAGTTGATTCTTGGTTAGTCCCAACTCCTTTGCCTTACAGAATATTGGGTTCCAATTCTTTCTACCTTTTAATGCAGAAGCTGCAATGTCCTGTGTGATTCTGACTGTATCTCCCTGATACTTGAATTGTTTCTTTCTGGATGCTTGTAGTATTTTCTCTTTCACTTGATACCTCTGGAATTTGGCACCTATATTCCTTGGGGTTTTGAGTTTCGGATCCCTTTCAGGAGGAGAATGGTGGATTCTTTCCATGACAATTTTGGCCTCTGAATCTACCACTTCTGGGCAGTTTTCCTTGATTTCCTGGAAGATATTATCGAGACTCTTTTCTTCATCATGGGTTTCTGCCAGGCCAATAATTCTTTACTTTTCTCTCTTGGATCTATTTTCCAGGTCAGTTGTTTTTCCAATTGGATATTTTACATTTTTTTCTATCTTTTCATTCTTTAGATTTTGTTTGACTGATTCTTGCTGTTTCATTGAGTCATTAGTTTCTACTTACCCAATTCGAATCTTTATCAAATTGTTTTCTTCAGTTAACTTTTGCATCTCCTTTTTCATCTGCCCAATTTTTCCTTTTAAGGAGCCATTTTCTCCAGTTAATTTTTGTATTTCCTTTTCCATTTGACCAATTTTCCCAGTCAGGTTTTGGGTTTCCTTTTCCATTTGACCTTTTAGGGAGTTATTTTCTCCAGTTAATTTTTGAACTTCCTTTTCAATCTGTTCAATTTTCCTTTTCAAAGAGATGTTCTCATCAGTGAATTCTTTTTACATAATTTTAAAATCATTGGCCAGTTTATCTTCTATTTTATTCTTCAGCTTTTCCAGGAGAGCTGCTTTTGCTTGTGAGCAGTTCATAGTCCCTTCTGAAGTTTCAGATGGAAGTACAGTCTCAGCTCTGACTTCTTTGGTGTTTGTGTTTTGTTCCTTATCCCCATAGAAAGATGCTATGATTTTTTCACCCTTTTTCTGCTTTTTCTTGTTCATGGTGTTGATTAAGTGTTGTGACTTCTGGTTCTTTCAATCCGAAGCTGCAGAACTTTGTGTTGAGCTGATGTGTGAAAAAGCTAAAAGCAGGTTTTTGTTTTGTGTTTCCCTGATTAACCCTGGGGTTAGCTTGTTAAGTGTGGGGGAGGAGTGATCTGGTCACAGGAGATCTGTTCAGCTGAACTGAGGCAAAGGCAAGCTCAGGGAATGGTGATCCCAGCTGCCCTATTGTCTTTCTTATTCCCCTGGAGTGCTGAGGTCTGCCTAGATGCTAATGCATGTTCCCACCCCTCCTTGGGCTCCTCTCCTGGTGCTAAGGCTTGTCTGGGTCCTAGTGCAAGTTTTCTCTGCCCTGGGTCCTCTGTCCTTCCTGTTTGCCTCTGCCACAGTAGGAGGAATCTTCCTTAGCTATTTTCCTCAACTCAGGTGTTATGAGACTTTTTGCCCCCTTCTGCTAATCCAGGATTTTTCTGGAGTAATATTTTATGGTTCTTTCACAGTCATCAAGTGAGGAGGAGAGAGCATTTACTGATCACTCCACCATTCTGGCTCCTGGAAGTTCAAGTTTGTGACTTACCAAGTTAATCTTTGGGCTGAAGGTCTCCGGAGCTGCTGCACTGATATCTGGTGCTCCACAACTCTCACTGTCTTGGTTTGGCTTGTCTCCCACCCTCAGTGCCACCGTGCTGGTTCCACCTGCCCCTTTCATGTTTCCTGGGTCCCTTTTGCTCCACTTTGCTGGCCATGTTGCACTCTGCGCTGGGGGTTCACCCCCATGGGACAGATCTTTTCCATGGACCTTCCAGTCTAATCTGGGCTCCAAATCCTTCACAGTCTGTCTCCCCCTGGATTCCGCACTTCCAAAATTTGGTCAGATTCTCCTTTCAGAGGTATCCAAAGGAGTTTGGCCAAGAACCTAGGTGACTCATTGCTCTCACTCCACCATCTTGACCACCAAAGTCTGGAGATACTATTCTTGGAGAAAAGAAATCTTAAATTATACCTATTTAGAGAAGGGTGAAGCCAAGATGGCAGAGTGAGAACAACTACTCAACTAAGCTCTTAGACAATTTCCTTCAGATACCTCTAAAAAGAGAATCTGACCAAATTTTGGAGGTGGAGAATTCAATAGGAGACAGATTGTGGTAGGTTCACAGACCAGGACAGATTGGAAGATTGAGAGGAAGGGTTTGTTCCTCAGGGGTGAGCACACAGCACGCAGCACAGTCATCCTGCAGCGGTGTGACTGAGCAGAAATCCCCTGGGGAGCCTCAGGAAGCAGCAACATGGTGGAAAGGCAGAGTGGCAGCCCAGTATAGGAAACCATTGGAGCCAAGTGAGTGACAGCTGCTGAGCCCCAGGTATCAGCTGCAGCTGCTCCAGAGACTTTTAGCCCAGATTAAACTTCTGTAAGTCACCTACTTGATCTTCTGGGAGCCAAAATGGTGAAGTGATTAGTTAATGCTCTCTCCCCCTCCCCTTTTTGACCTCAAAAGAACCATGAAATATTTCCACAGAAAAATCCTGGATCAGTGGAAACAGCTGAAGGAGCAAATATTCTTGCAGCACCTGAGGCTAGGAAAATACCTAAAGAGAATTCCTCTTACTGTGGCAGTGGTTAACTGGAAGGAGATGAGCCTCAGGAGGGTGGAAACTCGCATTAGGACCCAGGCGTGCCTCAGCACTAGGAGAGGAGCTCCAGGGGTGGTGGAAACTCACACTAGGACTCAGGCATGCCTCAGTGTTAGGAGAGGAAGAACAGAGGGTGTGGAAAATTGCTGAGCTTGCCTCTGCTCTAGCTGAGCTGAGGAGATCTCCCATGACCAGACCACCCTTCCCCATACTTCACAAGCTAGCCCCACAGCTAAGCCAGGAAATACAAAACAAAAGGAAAAACAAAGGCACCTGCCCTTACCTTTCCCACATCAGCAACTCAACAACAGATTCTCAGCTTCTGTCTGAAAGAATCAGAGACCCAAACACCCAAAGGCTCACCATCATGAGCAAGACGCAAAGGAAGGAAAAGATGATAGAATCTTTCTATGGGGACAAGGACCAAAACACAAATAACAAAGAGGTCAGTACTTAGACTGCACTCCCATCTGAAACTTCAGAAGGGATTAAGAACTGCTTACATGAATGGAGAGCACTCCTGGAAGAGCTGAAGAGGGAAACAGAAGAAAAAATGACCTATGATTTTAAAATTATGAAAAAAGAATTCACTGAAGAAAACTGCTCTTTAAAAAGGAAAAAATAAACAAATGGAAAAGGAAGCACAAAGCCTAACTCAGAAAATTGGAAAATGGAAAAGGAAATACAAAAACCTACTGGAGAAAATAATTTCTTAAAAGGAATAATTGGATAGATGGAAAAGGAGATGCAAATAACTGAAGAAAACGATTTGATAAAAATTAGAATTGGACAAGTAGAAGTTAATGACTATGAGACATCAAGAATCAGTCAAACAAAATCTAAGAAATAAAAAGATAGAAGAAAACGTAAAATATCTAATCAGAAAAGCAACTGACCTGGAAAATAGATCCAGGAGAGAAAAGTTAAGAATTATTGGCCTACCAGAAAGCCATGATGGAAAAAAGAGTCTGGACAATGTCTTCCAAGAAATCATCAAGGAAAACTGCCCAGAAGTATTAGATCCAGACGATAAAATAGTCTTCAAAAGAATCCACCATTCACCTCCCAAAAGGGATCCCAAACTAAAAATACCAAGAAATATTGTTGGCAAGTTCCAGAGCTATAAAATGAAGGAGAAAATACTACAGGAAGCCAGAAAGAAATCATTCAAATTTTGAGGAGCTACAGTCAGAATCACACAGGACCTTGCAGATTCTACATGAAAAGATCAAAGGAATTGGAGTATGATATTCCACAAGGCAAAGGAGCCAGGACTACAACCAAGGATCAATTACTCAGCAAAGTTCACCATAATATTTCAGGCAAGGAGATGGCCATTCAACTAAATAAGGGACTTAAAGACCTTCTTGACAAAAAGGCCAGAACTCAATAGAAATTCAATTTTCAAACACAGGTCTCAAGAGAGACATAAGAAGGTAAACAGGGGAAAAGAAAAACTTGTTACTCAATTTGGGCAAACTGTTTACATCCCTATCAGAAAAGATGATTCGTGTCAATCTTGAGAACTGTACATCAATTATGATGTATAAAAGGGATATACATAGATAGAGGGAACGGGCATAAAGAAAATTATGTGATGATAAAAATGTGATTCAAGCCTGAGAAGGGATTGTAATAGCAGATGTAAAAAGGAGGAAGCAGGAAAGGGTAAATTACATTACAGGAAGAAGTTCAAAATCATATTAGAGTAGAGGGAGAGAAGGGAGGGAGAGAAGAATTGTTTGATACGTATTCTCATCTGATTTGGTTCAAGGAGGAAACACTAAACTTCATTAAGTATATAAATCCAAGTAACTCTATAGGCAGTAGAAGGGTAGGGCAGAAGAAAGGGGAGGGAAAGCTAAAAGGGAGAAAGAAGTAGGAAGGATTAAGGGGAATAAAAGTGATGGGGGGCTGAAAGAACAAAGGGAAGACTGTGGGAGGCTGTAGTCAAAAGTGAAAACTTTTTTGAGGTGGGAAAGGGAGATGGAAGAATTCAAAGCAGAAATGGTGGGAAAGCGGATGGAGGGAAAGAGAGATTGCAATCATAACTGCAAATGTGAATGGAATGAACTCTGCCATAAAATGGAGACAGATAGCAGAATGAATTAAAAGCCATAATTGAACAAAATGTTGTTTACAAGAAATACATTTGAAAAGGTGGGGAGGATACACACCAGGTAAAGGTAAAAGGTTGGAGCAGAATATATTACACTTCATCTGGTTTAAAAAATGCCAGAGTAGCAATCCTAATCTCAGACAAAGCAAAAGCAGAAATAGTTCTAATCAAAAGAGATAAGGAAGGCAACTATATCCTGCTAAAAGACACCATAGACAATGAATCAATATCATTACTAAGCATGTACACTCCAAGTGGTATACCATCCAAATTCTTAGAGGAGAGGTTGGGGGAATTGAAGGAAGAAATAGACAGCAAAACTATACTAATGGGGGACCTCAACCTTCTCCTCTCTGAACTTGATAAATCTAAACTTAAAATAAACAAGAAAGAAGTTAAGGCGGTGAATAAAACTCTGGATAAGATAAATATGATAGATCTCTGAAGAGACAATTGAATGGGGATAGGAAGGAATATATCATTTTTTCAGCAGTACATGGCACATATACAAAAACTGACAATGTTCTAGGGCATCAAAACCTCACCATTCAGTGCAGAAAGGCAGAGAGAGTCAGTGCATGCTTCTCAGATCATAATGCAAATAAACTATATATAATACAAGGCCATGGAAAGATAAACCAAAAATTAATTGGAAACTAAATAATCCTAAATAAGGAGTGGGTAAAACAACAAATCATGGAAACAATCAACAACTTTATTCAAGAGAATGATAGTAATGAGACAACCTACTAAATCTTGTGGGATACTGCAAAAGCAGTTGTTAGGGGAAGCTTTCTATCTTCGAAGGCCTACATGAATAAAATAGAGAAAGAGGAGATCAATAACTCAAGCATGCAGCTGAAAAGGCTCGAAAAAGAACAAGTTGAAAATCCCCAATAAAGACCAAATTAGAATACTGAAAACTAAAGGAGAGACCAATAAAATTGAAATTAAAGAAACTATTGAAGAGATAATTAAAAATAATAATTGGTTTTATGAAAAAAAAAAACTTGATAAAACTTCGGTGAATTTTATTTAAAAAAAGGAAAGAAGAAAACCAAATTACCAATATCAAAAATGAAAGGGGTGAACTCACCTCCAATGAAGTGGAAATTAAAACAAAAATTGGAAACTATTTTGCCCAATTTTATGCCAATAAATTTAACAATCTTAATGCGATGGATGAGTACTTTCAAAAATATAAATTGCCCAGATTAACAGAAGAGGAAATTGAACAGTTAAACAACTCCATCTCAGAAAAAGAAATTGAACAAGCCATCAATGAACTCCATAAGAAAAAATCTTCAGGGTTAGATGAATTTAGAAGTGAATTCTATCAAACATTTAAAAAACAGTTATTTCCAATATTTTATAGACTCTTTGGGAAAATTGGGGAAGAAGAAGTATTCCCAAATTCTTTCTATGATACAAACATGGTTTTGATATCTAAACCAGGAAGAGAAAAAAAAGAAAGAAAATTATAGACTAATTTCTCTAATGAATATAGATGAAAAAATTTTATGTAAGATTTTAGGAAAAAAATACAGCATCTTTTCATGAGAATAGTACATTATGATCAGGTAGGATTCATACCAGGAATGCAGGCTGGTTCAATATTAGGAAAACTATTAGTATTGTCAATCATATCAAGAATAAAACTAACAGCAACCACACGAGTATCTCAATAGATGCAGAAAAAGCTTTTGAGAAAATACAGCACCCATTCCTATTAAAAAATTGGAGAGCATAGGAATAAAGGGAACTTTCCACAAAATACCAAGTAGTATCTACCTAAAACGTTCAGCAAGCATTATATGTAATGGAGATAAGCTAGATGCATTTCCAATAACATCAGGGGTGAAGCAAGGATGTCCATTATCACCCGTATTATTCAATATGGTATTAGAAATGTTAGCTACAACAATTAGACAAGATAAAGAAATTGAATGAATTATAATAGGCAAAGAAGAAACTAAATTAGCACTCTTTGCAGATGATATGGTGATATACTTAGAGAATTCCAGAAATTCAAAACTACTTGAAATAATAAACAACTTTGGCAAAGTTGCAAATCTTCTGTATTTGTATATATTAGTAACAAAGTCCAACAGCAAGAGATAGAAAGAGAAATCCCATTAAAAGCTAGGGTATGCACTATAAAATATTTGGGAGTTTACCTGCCAGAACAAACCCAGGGACTACATAAACATAAGTATAAGACATTTTTACACAAACAAAGTCAGACATAAGTAAATGGAAAAACACCAGTTGCTCATGGGTAATCCCAAGCCAATATAATAAAAATGACAATATTATTTAAATTAATTTACTTTAGTGCCATACTAATTAAACTATCAGATAATTATTTTCTAGAACTGGAAAAAATTGTGTTAAAATTCATCTGGAGTAACAAAATGTCCAGAACATCAAGGGGGCTAATGAAAAGAAATGCTAGGGAAGGTAGCCTAGTGATAGCAGATCTCGAATTGTACTACAAAGTAGCAATTATCAAAACCACTTTGTACTGGCTAAGAAACAGAAGGATAGACAAGTGGAATAGTCTAGGCACAGAAGACACAATAGACAATGAATATAGCAATTAACTGTTTGAGAAAACCAAAGATCTCACCTTCTGGGATAAGAACTCACCATTCCACAAAAATTGCTGGGAAAACTGGATAGTGTGGCAGAAACTAGGCTTAGACCAATGCCTAACACCATAAACAAGAACAAAATTCAAGTGGGTACATTATCTGTGTATAAAGATTGATACTTTGGACAAATTGGTGGAGCAAGGATTAGTGTATACAGATACAGTGCATCAGATTTGTGGAGAAGGGGAGAATTTGGCTAAAGAAGAGATAGAAAGTGTTATGAAGTGCAAGATGGATAATTTTGATTGCATTAAACTGAAAAGTTTTTACACTACCAAACCCAATGCAACCAAGATTTGGAGGGATGAAGAAAACTGGGAAAGAATTTTTAAGGCTAATGTTTATGATAAAGACCTCATTTCTAGAATATATAGAGAACTGAGTGAAATGTACAAAAGTACAAGTCATTTCTCAATTGATAAATGGTCAAAGGATATGAACAGGCAATTTTCAGAGGAAGAAATTGAAGGTATCTATAGTCATATTTAAAAATACCATAAAATCACTTTTGATTTGCAAATCAAAACAACTCTGAGGTACCACATCACACCTATTAGATTGGCAAGCATGACAGAACAGGAAGATGATAAATGTTGGAGAAGATATGGGAGAGTTGGAACACTAATACATTTTTGGTGGAGCTGTGAGCTGATCCAGCCTTTCTGGAGAGCAACTTGAAACTATGCCCAAAGGGCTACAAAAATATTTATACCCTTTGACTCAACAGTACTGCTTCTAGGACTGTATCCAAAATAGGAAAGGGTCCCACATGTACAAAAATTTTTATAGCAGAACTCTTTGAGGTGGCCAAAAACTGGAAATCAAGGGGATGCCCATCAATTGGGGAATGGCTGAATAAATTATGATATATGAATGTAATGTGAAACTCTTTCACTATAAGAAATGATGAACAGGAAGTCTTCAGAGAGGCCTGGAAAAACTTATATGATCTGATGCTGACTGAAAGGAGAAGCATCAGGAGAGCTTTGTGCACAACAACAACCACAGTTTGTGAGAGTTTTTTTATGGTAGATTTGGGACTTTATTGCAATGCAAGGACTTAAAAAAATTCTCAGTGATCTTTTAAGGCAAAATACCTTCCACTTGCAGAGAAAAAAACTGTGAAATTTAATAGCAAAATGTAGCCAATCATTTTTTTGTGTGTATTACATTTTGGTTTGTTATAAGATTTCTCCCATTCATTTTAAGTCTTGTACACACCATGATTATAGTGAAAATGTATATAACAGGAATGTACATGTAGAACCTACATAAGACAATATGCCATCTCGTGGAGGGAGAGTGGATGTAGGGGGGAGGTAGGGGAAAAATCTAAGTCATATTGTAATGATTGTAGCACACTGAAAATAAATAAATTAAAATTCAAATATCATACTTATTTATAAGTATTGGAAGAGCTATAATTTAGAAGAGGGATTAGTTCTGTGAAAGAATGTTAGGAAAGATCTGAGCTTGAATCCTGACTCTAATATATTTTAGGTTTGTGATTATAGTCAAATATCAGCTACAGTTTTCTAATCTTGAAAATGGGAATAGTGTTACTTGTGGTGGGGTTTTTCAGGATGGGGTACCAGATGACATAACATATATAGGCTATCCTCAAGGTCTTAGCGCATTTTTAAAGGCAGCTTAAAGAAAACATAATACTGCAGTAACACTTTTGGGACATGTTTTATGCATACATACATACATACATATCCAAAAAATCTTTGAAATCTAAAAATACCATATAAATGTCAGATAACTGTTATTATGGTTTTTGTTTGTTCTTTTTCTTAGAGGGAGAATTAGTAACAATGTGTAGAAAATTTAGAGAGATTGAATTAAGCACAATGTAAGGGGGAATTTTCTAATAAATACAGCAGCATAAAAGAGGAATTTATTGCTTTGTGTGTCAAAAGATATTCTTTATTTGGAGGTCTTCAGGTGGAGATTGGATGACAAGGTATTATTTATATTGAAGAATTCATAGTCAAGCACAATTTCAACTAGATGGTCTCTAAGGTTCCTTCTAACTGATGTGTATCATTCTGTGACCTACAAAAAAATTACTAAGTCAACCGTTTGAGTATCCAGGTTACACAGGATCATGTCTCTATTTGGAACTATCTAAATCAAGCATTTTAACCTAGTGTTCATGAACTTAAAAAATGCTGATAACTGTATTTTAAAAAACTGGGATTTCTTTGTAATTCTAGTATTTTTCTTTATACTCTTAAAATATTCTCAGAAGGAGTTCTTTATACTTTAGCAAACTGGCAAAAGAGTTCTTGGTATTCACATCCCTATTCCTACACTAAGACACACACACACAACCCTCTCCTCACACCATACCTATGATCTAAAAGGTCAATTGGATTATTCACTTTTCAAACAATATTTTCTTTCATATAGAAAAGGAAGGATCTACAAAGTGCAAAGTAATGTGGAAACGTGATAATCATCTGAATATTTTAATTATCTTATACACTCAAATGTTAAAGAATGCTCTAATTATCTGGACTCATTCAAATGCATTTAAGTCTCCCTGGTTGTATAAAACTATTGATTCTCATGTGGAAGTGAGGATGGGTTTGTTTTACTAGGTCCCAGAGGACAAAACTAGGAACAATGAGTGGAAGTTGAAAAATGACATTTTAATTCCATATAAAGAGATATTTCACAATACACAGAATTGTCCAAAAGGGAAATATTGTATTTTCAGAAATCAAAAAACTGGCTAGTTCTACTTCTCTTTTTTGCCTGTCTGACCCAAGCAGGATGGGTTGCCAAGGATCCTATAATATGGAAGTTGAAGGAAAAGATCTATTCCAATCCCTCATTTTACAAATGAGAAAATTAAGCACTGGAGGGGTTGTGAGATTTACTCAACTGCCACACAGGTAGTGACGTGCAGGCCCAAGAGTCTATCCCACCTTCTCTATCACCAGACCCTGAGTTCTTCTCACTGTACTCTGCTACATCACTCCTTGGTCTTCTTTCCCATCATATAAATGAATTAGACTAGATCTGTAAAGTCTTTTCAATTTATAATCTATAATTTTTACTAGCTCTAAGAGGAAAAGATTCTCTACAAACAACTGAGTGAATAAGAACTGCAAATGTCTGTCTTTAGTTTGCTTAATGAAGGATCTGATACTTTGGGATTCATTCATCATTATACAATACAACCATCTCTACATCTAGGTGATAAATCTTAATGCCTTTTTTTGCCAGATAGTTTAGGAATCTTTTCATTTTTAAAAATAAACATTAGGCAGGACTTTTCATATGACTTATAGGCTTTTAGGAATTCAGAAATTTGTTAATCACTTAACAAAGCAGATTGTGGTAATATAGGAAGTTGAAATATCTAAATGTTTCTGGTGTCACAAGAGTTCATAAAGTGAACCAGAGAATTGCCATATCACAATGTTGATAACTAATTCTATAGGACTGAGCATTGAACCCCACTCTTCTTTCTCTTTTTCTCCTTTGCTGGCTCTTTCAATCAACGTGCTCACAAAATTTTAGGTTGGAATTTCCAACAGAGGGTAAATACGTTGCTGTTGCTGCAACTATACAAAGGGATTGCTGAGCCCTGACAAATATGCTTCTTATTTCTCAAATAAGACAGGATTAACTCTTAATCACACGTTTGCTAAACAGAAAAAAAAATCCAAGAATGATTAAAACATGACATTCCACCTATAAATCTGGGGCACACTATCCCAAGTGTTTTTTCTTACACTATTACTATTTAAATTGATTTCCTAGTTCTGTAACTTCACTTTTTTTGGCACCATAATGTTCTATTCGATTTATATGGCATAGTTTATTTGGCGTCTTCCAAATGTTGAGTTTGTCATTGTTGCTAGTGGTTTTCATTTAAAAAAATACTTCATTTTAGTTTTTAGTATTTACTTCAATAAGTTTTAAATTTTCTCCTCCTCCCTCTCCTCCCCCTCCCAAAGATGGCATGTGCTGATATAGGCCATGGTAGCCAATCTAATAGGTGTGATGTGATACCTAAGAGTTGCTTTGATTTGCATTTCTCTAATCAATAGTGATTTAGAGCATTTTTTCCCACATAACTATAGATAGTTTTGATTTCTTCCTTTGATAACTGCCTATTCATATCCTTTGACCATTCTATCAAATGGAAAATGACTTGTATTCTTCAGAATGTAACTCAGTTCTCTAAACATTTTAGGAATGAGGGTTTTATCAGAGATGTGGTTGCAAAAATTTGTTCCCAATTTTCTGCTTCCCTCCTGAGGTTTTTTTTTTTTTTTTTTTTTTTTTTTTTTTTTTTTTTTTTTTTTGCATTGCCTGTCTGCAAAATCTTTTCAATTTAAGGTAATTGTAATTATCAGTTTTTCCATTTCGTGTTTTGTTTCTCTTGTTTGGTCATAAATTCCTCCATTCTTCATAAATGTGACAGGGATACTATTCCTTGCTCTCCTAATTTGTTTATAGTATCCGCCTTTATATTTAACTAGTGTACCCATTTGTACTTTATTTTGGTATATGGTGTAAGATGTTGGTCTATGCCAAGTTTCAGTCATACTATTTTCCAATTTTCCTAGCAGTTTTGTGAAATAGTAGGTTCTTATCCCAGAAGTTGGAGTCTTTGGGTTTATCAAATAGTAGACTACTACAGTCACCAACTACTATGTATTGTGGGCCCAACCTATTCCACTGATCCACCATTCTATTTCTTAATTAGCAAGCAATTTTTATGATTGCTGCTCTATAATACAATTTAAGATCTTGTATGGCTAGGTTACCCTCCTTAGCATTTCTTTTCATTAATTCTCTGAATATTCTGGACCTTTTGTTCTTTCAGATGAATTTTGATATTATTTTATCTAGCTCTATGAAATAATTTTTGGTAGTTTGGTTGTTATGACACTGAATAAGAAAATTAATTTAGGGAGAATTGTAATTTTTATTGTATTAGCTTGACCTACACATGACTGCATCACTAAGGCACTATTCACAGTACTGAGGGAAACTATGAATATGCAGTCATAATTCTGAATCTCAAAGTATAACAGATTCTCCATACAGAAGGCAGAAATAAAACATTTATTCAGACACCAAAAAGCTGAATCCCAACACCAGAAAGCCAGATCTACCACAATAACTAAGAAGTCAGAAAGCCATTCCCAAGCCTTTCTCCCTTCCCCTGGGGCCTTCCCACAAGCAAATATTTGCAAGACTAGCTGTGCCTGCCTTCTTGCATCCTCTCTCCTCTGTCCTAACCACTTTCACCAACTTCCTCCTAGTTCTGCTCCATTCTTTCTGTTCCACGGATTCAGCAAGCTCCTGCCACCACATGTGACTTAGGCTCCCATGTGAATTAAGCACATCACATAGGCCTATTAATGCATAAGAAAGATTTTTCCCTTTAAATTACCATTGTAATGAGTCACTGATATTTTACCAGTTATTTAGATTTGTCTTTATTTATGTGGAAAGTATTTTGTAGTTATTTTCATATACTTCCTGGCTTTTTTTGACAGGTAGACTGTCAAATGTTTTACAATAACCACAGTAACTTTAATCGAATTTCTGTTTCTATGCCTTGCGGTTGGACTTTGTTAGTCATATAGAGAAATGTCATTGGAGGTTTATTTTATATCTTGTTTTATATTAAACTTTTTATATTATTTATATAATATTACATCATATTTTATTATATCCTCTTGTATTACTTTATATCTTATTATATTTTACAACTTGCAACTTTACTAAAGTTATTACTTCAAGTAGTTTTTATTTAATTCTCTAGGGTTCTCTAAATATACCATCATATCATCTGAAAAGAGTGACACAGCTTTTTCTTTGCCTACTCTAATTCTTTCAGTTTCATTTTCTTCTCTTTTGCTAAAGTTAACATTTCTACTACCACATTGAATAACAGTGGTGATAATGGACATCCTTCTTTCACCCTCAGTCTTGGTAGAAATGCTCCTAACTTACACCCATTAGGCACAATGCTTGCTGATGTTTTTAGGTAGATGCTGCTTCTCATTTGAAGGAAGACTTCATTTAGTCCTTTGCTCTCTAGTGTGTTTTAATAGCAATAAGCATTGTATTTTTGTCAAGAGCTTTTTCTACTTCTGTTGAGATAATTTTGGAGTTTCTGTTAGGTTTGTTGTTGATTTGATCAAGTATGCTAATAGTTTTCCTAATATTGAACCAGCCCTGCACTCCTGATATAAATTCTATGACTATACTCATAGTGTATTATTCTTGTGCTAAGTTGAGGTAATATTTTTGCTTATATTTGATTTTGAATTTTTGCATCTATATTTATTAGGCAAATTGGTCTGATTTTCTTTCTCTGTTTTGATACTTCCCAGTTTAGGTATCAGTAACATTTATATCATAAAAATAATTTGGTGGATCTCCCTCTTTGCCTATTTTCTCAAATATTCTAGTATTGGGATTAATTGTTCTTTTAATGTTTTGAATTCCTTGTAAATCCATTGGGCTTTGGAGAGTTTTTCCTAGGGAGTTCATTGATGGCTTGTTCAACTTCTTTTTCTGAGATGTGATTATTTAAACATTTTACTTTCTCTTCTATTAATCTAGACAATTTATACTTTTGTAAATATTCATCCATTTCACTGTTTGTCAAATTTATTGGCATACAGTTGGGGATAACATCTCCTAATTATTGTTTTAACTTTCACTTTCTTGGTAGTGAGTTCACCCTTTTCATTTTTGAAACTGGTAAATTGATTTTCTTCTTTTTTTTTTTTTTATAAAATCACATTTAACCCAAGGTTTATCCATTTTAGCATTTCCCATTATAAAACTAGCTCTTAGTTTTATTTGTAGGTTCAACAAGTTTCCTTATTTTCAATCTTGTTAATCTTTTCTTTGGTTTCTAGTATTTCTAATTTTATATTTAGTAGGGGACTTTTAATTTGTTCTTTTTCTAGCTTTTTCAGTTCTATGCTCAATTCATTGATCTCTTCTTTCTCTACTTGACTCATGTAAGCCTTGAGAAGTATAAATGTTTCCCTAAGAACTGATTTCACTGCATCCTATGTTTTTATATGTTGTCTCATTATTGTCATTATCTTTGATGAAGTTATTGATTATGGTTTTGTTGATTTGTTGTTTATTTATTGCTTTAGGATTAGTTTCCAACTGATTTTTTATCTCTTTCCATGGCCCTTTCTTGCATATAATTTTTACTGCATCATGATCTGTAAAGCACACATTTAATATTTTTGCCTTTCTGCATTTGGTTGTGAGATTTTTATTCCCGAAAACATGGACAATTGTTGTGTAGGTGCCATGTGTTAATGAGAAAAAGGTATATTCCTTTCAATCTCCATTCATTTTTCTCCAAAGGTATATCATATCTAACTTTTCTGAAATTTTCTTTACCTCCTTAATTGATTTCCTGCTTATTCTGTGGTTAGATTTATCTAGTTCAGAGAGAAGGAGGTTGAGGTCCTCCAATAGCATAGTTTTGCTATTTCTTCCTGTAACTCCCTTAACTTCTCCTCCAAGAAATTTGGAAACTATTCAACTTGGTGCATATGTTTAGTAATGGTATTTCTTCATTGTCTATGTTGCCTGTTAGCAGGATATTGTTCCCTTCCTTATCTCTTTTAATTACATCTACTTTTGCTTTTGCTTTGTCTGATATTAGGAGTGCTACTCCAGCTTTTTTTTTTTTTACTTAAGCTGAAGCATAATGTATTTTACTTCAGTCTTTTACCCTGATCCTGTGTATATTCCCCTATTTTAAATGTGTTTCTTGCAAACAACACATTGTAAGATTATGGTTTCTAATACATTCTATCACCTTCTATTTTGTGGGAGGGTTCATCCCATTCACATTTGTATTTATGATTGCTATTTGTGTCTGTCTCCCCCTCCTCTTTCCTCGTTTAAGCTCTTATTTCTCCTTTCTCCCTTTCCTTCCTCAGAAGAGTTTTGCTTTTGACCACTATCTCCCTCAACATTCCCTGACTCTTATCACCTCTCTCCCTTCCTCCTGCTGCCTGTAGAGCAAGTTAGAAATCTATACCTGATTGAGTATGTTATTCCCTCTTTGCACCTAATACAATGAGAGTAAAGTTCAAACAATGCTCATCTCCCTCCCTTCTTTCTCTCTTCTCTAATGTTTTTTCCCTCTATATGTGATGTAATTTACCAATTTCTGCTTCCTCCTTACCTCTTCTTCCATTGCAATCTCTTTTAAACTCTTAATTAGTTGTTTTACATTCACATCAGCTAATTTATATCCACACCCTCGGTCTATATATATCCCTTTTAAATGTCATAATACAGATTCAATTCTCAAGGGTTACAAGTATTAACTTCCCAGGTAGGGATGTAAATAGTTTGTCCTTATTGAATAACATGTTTCTTTCTCCCTTTGCTTTCTTCTTCATATGCCTCTCTCGAGTCTTGTATTTAAAGATCAGACTTTCCATTGAGCTCTGGTCTTTTCATCTGGAAGGTCAGGAATTGCCCTATTTCACTAAATGTCCATCTCCTTGTCTGAAAGTTTATGCTAAGTTTTACTGGATAGTAGATCCTTGCTAGTAATTCTAGCTCCTTTGCCTAATGGAATGCCATATTCCAAGCCCCTGATCTTTGAATGTGGAAGCTGCAAGGTCCTGCATGATTCTGACTGTGGTTCAATGACATTTGAATTGTTTCTTTCTGTCTCCTCCCAGTATTTTCTCCTTGACCAGCTAATTCTGGAATTTGACTATATTACTTGGTGTTTTTAATATGGTATATCTTTCAGGAGGTGATCTGTGGATTCTTTCAATGACTACTTTACCCTCTGATTCTAGGAGGTTGGGGCAGTTTTCCTTGATGATTTCTTGGAAAATATTCTCTAGGCTTTATTTTTTTTCATCATTGTTTTCAGGTAGATGAATTATTCTTAAATATTCCTCCCTGCATCTATTTTCCAGGTCAGTTGGTTATCCAATGAGGTATTTTGCATTTTCTTCTACTTTTATATTCTTTTGATTTTGACTGATTCTTGATATCTCATAAAGTGATTAGGGTCCACTTGTCAAATTCTAATTTTTAACGAATTATTTTCTTCATTTAGCTTTTGTACCTCTTTTTCCATTTGGCCAATTCTGCTGTTTACAGAGCTGTTTTTTTCAGTGTACTTTTCTTCCCATTTTGTCAATTGTACCTTTAAAGGGATTATTCGATTTTTCTTCTATTTCTCTAATTGACTTTTAAAATCCTTCTTGAGATCTTCTAAGAAGGCTTTTTGGGCTTGAAACCAGTTCATATTCCCCTTTGAGATTTCAGATGTGGGTTAGAGTGACAATGTTGTCTTCTTCTGAATTTTGTGTTTTGATCTTCCCTGCTCCATAATAAGAAACTCTGGTCTGTTTTTCTATGTTGCTTTTGTTCAAGGTGTTTGCCTTTTTACTGCCTTTTAAAGGTGTTCTCTGCTTCTCAAGAGGCACTGTCCAAGACTTCTTGTGCTGGGGACTAGTGATCTGGTTATTGACTTTGTGTTCTGGGGCCTCAGATTCTGGCAGCTGGAGGCTATAGATGCTGTAATACACCTGGTAAGGAGCTGGAGCTTGTGATAGTGACTGTGGTATACTGATATCAGGTCAGTTTTATTGCATATGCCCTGGGTTACACTGAAACTTGAGAGGTGAGTTGTGGAGCTCCGTTTGTCTATCTTCTGGAGCACCTTCTTGCTGAGGGCTGTGCTAGAGTGTGGGTAGGCTCAACTGCTGGTCAACACCTGTCCACTGTGCAAGTGGGGGTTTTTTGTACTGGTGTCTGCCAATTTCGCTGGCTGTGAGAAGGTATGTGGGGATCCTGGTGTTGGTGCTTGCCTGCTCCACCATCTTGGGGCTCAAGATCTCAAGCTGGTTTGCTGAGGTGGGACTTGCTGCTGGCTTGCTGGGATTCCTTCAGCCCTGTACTGGTCCCCTTCAGTCACATCAAGAGTGACCTTTCCTTTTAATCCCCCTGCCCTCATAAGCTGAAAAACCGCTGCACTCCCACTTTCTGCTTGCTCCAGTGTTCCAGGAATTTTCCTGTGGTGCTATATTCTGGGTTTCTCAAGGTCAGTGAGGGAGAGTTAGAGTGACTCACTGGTTATTCAACCATCTTGGCTTCTCGAAGTTCTGTTTTCCAGTTTACTCAAAAAAAAAAAAAATAGCTGCCAAAAACATTGTATATACATATCGATATCTATGTATGATTTCCTTTCTTTAATTCTTGGGGGTATAAACCTACTAATGGCATTGCTAGAACAAAGGGTATGCAGTTAATTGACTTTTGGGACCATAATTCCAGATTGCTTTCCAGAATGAGTGGAACAATTCACACAGATCAATTATGAACCAGGGTGCCTGTCTTCCTACACACCTTCCCACAAGTGTAACCTCAGAAGTGGAAGTGGAACCTCAGTTATATTATCTTGCATTTCTCTAATAAATAGATATTCAGAACATTTCTTACAATATTAATTATTCCTTGCAGTTTTTCCTTTCAGGAATCCTTATTCATATCCTTTGACTTTTTTGTTTACTAGAGAATAGCTGTCTTTCATATATATATGAAATTTATATATATAAATATACATAAAATATCTATTTATTATTATAAATATTATAAACATATCATCACAAATATAATAAATACAGCATATATCACATATAATAAATATATATTTACACGATAATATATTTATATTATAATATAAACACATAATATATCATACACCGGCATATAATATATACCATACACTAATACATATCATCATAATATATTATATATTCTATATACAATATGCAAGATGACATCATCATACATTGTATAATATATTATAATATAATATCACCATGTACAATACCATATATTAGATACACAATATGTATTTATATGATATGTAGATATATTATATGATGAGGCTATATAATATATTGTATATACTAGATATGTGAATGTGATAAATATTATTATAGATGTAATAAATATATTATTTGTATATGATATATATTTATATATAAAACATATATAAACATATATATTTTAATTAGTTCCTAATGTATTTTAGATTTCATATCTTTATCATAGAAACTTATTGCAAATATTTCCGCCAGTGAACTGTTTCCTGACATTTTTGTTTTTATTCTTAACTGTGTCTGTTCTCCCTCTTTTCTGCCTCTGTTTGTCTCCTCTCTACCTGTTTCATTTTCTTTTCTTTTCCTTTTTGAATTTCTTTTCCAATATTCCTCCTAACCCGTATTCTCTTCTTTCCTTGTCTCTGAAAGCTATGCAAAGCTGTGAATTGAAATATATGAGTCCCCATGAAAAGTTTTCTTCCAGGACATTGGAAGTGTTTTCATTTTCAATTTCCTCCTTAAGAATAAGATGGCTCTACAGCTGCTTTTGAAGTTCTGAAGAATTTTAAGTGGTTCTTTATACGTCCCTATTGTTCAGGATATTTTGAAAGCTTCACTGCAAAAACAAATGCTTGGTAAGTAGTCTCTAGGGACTTTCTGTTTTACAGAAGGGAGGTCAAAACTATTTATCAGAGGCAAAATCAAAGTGAAATTGTTTTACCTGAAAATCGTACCCATGAAATTAGCTTTCTCTTTAGAATAATAAATATGGCCATAAGGACCAAGCTTCTACTAACATTTCATTACAGTGCCTCTGCAGGCACAGTGGAAAATTCACAGGCTCTGAAGTCAGAGGACATGAGTTTGAATCCTATTTATCACTTATGTGACTGGAGGAAATCACCTGTCCATGCACGAACATACCTTCAATTCCCTGATGTGTGAAATGGACAAGTTAGATTAGATGACCTCTGGTCTCTTCTACTTATACATATGTGCTTATGATCAAAGGTAACCACAGTATCTCAGAACCTATGCCAGTAGGGAATTAATTCTTGATGGTTCTTTAAAACTAGAAAATATTTGAACCAAAGGCCAGAAATCTATAGTGTGTGTGTGTGTGTGTGTGTGTGTATTGTGAGGTCAGTTGGAGAGGGCTGTGTTTCATTCTTATCACCAGCAAAAGGTTGTCTGTGAGCTGATGGAATTTGTTTAAAGATTTGTTTTTTTGCCATTATGCCTAGAGTAGAACAACTCTCCTTCACCCCTCCGTTGAAATCATGAAAGATAGGATAGGAAATTGTTTCACTGATTTGAACGTTTTTATTATTATTTTAAAATTTGATGCTTATTAAAACACACACGTATGCTTACACATGAACAAGGCAATTTTATCTACTTATTTGATAATATAATTTTCTGTGGGAAGCATAGGTTTCCTTTCTACAATCCCCATATTTGTTAAGGGGAGCTTTTAACCTCTGCCCTGTGTATTTATTTTTAAGGTTCTAATGACTCCATGTCAATATAATTTGTTTCTTTTGTAATACTATGTATTTTATTTTAATAGTATAAAATAATATTTTTGGAACAGTTCTATAGTGTTCACCTGACTACTGAAAGCTGCAAAAGACACAAAAAGTCCAAAAGCCATTGTTTCAAAGCATTTTTAGTAACTAAATTAATCATTGAATTACTACTTTAATCCGTGTCAATATTATTTTAAAATTATTTACTTTTTATGCTTGCATTTTATTCATTTATATATAAGGCAGAGTTACCATGTCACAATACTGATCACTGATTCTTTGTGTAGCCCAAGGATGGGCACTGATTCTCATTATTCTTGCTCTTTTTCTTTTGGGGCCGACTTGTTCATCCAACCTGATCTCATTGTTGCAGGTTGGAATTTATTTGAAATTATAGAGAACTTAATAGCAATTATGTGGAGCATATTTATATGAAATGTAAATCTTATTTATAGTTACTTAGATTATTATTATTATTATTTAAATTTGTGCAACTAAAATTCTCAACTCACCCTATGTTAGGAAAAAAAAAGTCCTGGTGAATCATCATCTCTTTTTTCATGAACATATATCAGGTACATATGCATATATAGACATATGTGCATATATGTATACATATATACACATGCATATATACTACCTGTCTGCAACTCACTATTAAATATGTTGTATTAGAGTACATATATAACTATATAATATATAGGAGGGTACATAACATATATAATGTACACTGATAAATATTATATATTAGTGAGTTGACAACCTATATATGTACATGTGCATATGCGTTTATGCATATGTGTATATATATCACAAATGTATATGCACATATGTGGGTATTGTTCATTAAAAAATCTGAAAGAGTTTTAGAAAGTTCATTAGGTAGATGAGAGGAAGCTAGTCAGTAGGAAGGCAGTATGGCTCCCTCCCTTTATGTTCTGAAAGGTTTACATTGCACAGGATTTTCACAAAGGTTTCTGCGTATGAATCACACATGAATCACGTGAACTCCAGACAGAAACTCGGGTGGACTCTAAACAGGTTCTGTGTGTGGGGACCCACAACAAGAGTATTTAGATGATATTCAGAAACCTGGGGAACGCAAAATTCCTTCTAGGTATCTCCAGCATTCCTGGATAGTCAGTGGAATCAGACAACATTCCGGGGGCAAGCAACTTGTAATCACATAAAAGTTGGATTTAAAAATATAGTAATTTTTTTGAGGTGTATAATAAATCATTTCTCTCACAGCACATGCATGTGTGTTTATGTGCATGTATGTATATGCTTATATATGTATTACATGGTAAATACATAACTGTCAATATGATTCAACAAACATAAATGGTCTGGGATCCTAAAGATTTCCATCTATTTAAAAGATGGCATTACACTTTTTAAGGATGAGGATGGTCTAAGTACTGCATATGATTATAAATTTCTCACAACTAAGTTAACAAAATAGTTTTTTATTTATCTAAATATATAATGAATTGAAATTGCCTTCTGTATTCGTTTAACAAAAGCAAAATTCTGAATTTTTATAGCATATATTAGAAGCAAGTAACCAATGGCAATCAATGGTTACCATAGTAATCAACACTATGTAGATGTACAAAGGACCTTAGAAATGATCTATTACCAACTCCTTCCATTGTATAGATAAAGAAATTGAGGGGCAGGTAGGTTAATTTACTTGTTTGAGGTCATATAACATTGATTAAATCAAGAACAGATGTTCTTTTCAGTATCAAAGTGTGAATCTGTATAATGTTGGAACATTTAGAGCATAGGTGCACTTCACAGCAGAGCCCATGATTTCATGACTTGGAAGAAAAATTTTTTTTTTCTGAATTTAGTACAAAAACGAACCATTACTAAGGATGGTCCAATCATGATTTCTTTGAGGCAACTGAGAACCAACAAATAAGTGGCTCCCTAGTATGCATTATCTGTCCCACAAATATAATCAAAGGAAGGAGAATTTTTTTGATTCTGATATGACCATTTACAATATTGACTAGTTGATAACTTTGGGATTGTTGGCCTAATGAAATTAGCCAGTAGAAAAATATTAATTTGTTTGTTTAATGGAACAAGATGGTTACAAACAGTTTATAGATAGACAATTTCACTATGTTAGTTTCCCCATTTCTTTAAAATTAAGAACAATGGGAGGCAGGGCCAACATGGCAGAGTAGAAAGATGGACCTGCTGTAGCTCTCTCCCCATAACCCATAAAATAATTGTAAAAAATGACTAAACAAATTCTAGGGCAGCAGAAGCCACAAAATGACAGAATGAGAGATTTCTAGCCCAAGACAGCCAGAAAGGCTGACAAGAAAGACGTATCACACTGGGCTCAGAGCGGAGTGCAGCCCAGTCTTGGGTGCCTCATAGCATGGACAGAACTGGAGCAGGCAGGGTTCAGAATCATGGGGAGCAGTTGTGGTTCCCAGATTTGTAAACCCACAAATGCCAAGGACAGCTTCAGAGGTCAGTAAGAAAGCTCTTTCACCTGGGTAAGAGGCAGTCTGGAGCCAGGATTGGTCCCAAGGTGGTAGCAGCCACTGTGGCAGCAACAACCACTTTTGGGAACCTTACCTTAAAGACCCATGGGGAATTTAGTGGCTGAGCTGGGTCTCAATCTTATGTAGCAGTCCTGGGGTGAGGAGGAACACTGAAGTGGTAAATCTGATGGAGGTTGTGTAGAGGGAACCATTTTCACAGTTTCAGGGCAAAAAAAAGTGCTTGTGGTTGCTTACAGAGCAGAGCACATGCCAGGAGAGGAATGAACTCCTCTCCCTTGATTGTACCGCTTTGAAGGAACTCAGAACTTACAGGTCCCTAGAGTATACCCACCACTTGACAAAGGACTCAAAAGTCAAGTGACTGGGAAAATGCCCAAAAAAGAGGAAAAAATAAGACTATTGAAGATTACTTTTTTGGTGAAAGAGTATTTTCTTCCATTTTTTCAGATGAAGAAGAAGAAAGCATACCCTCAGAGGAACACATGAAAGTCAAGACTTCTGCATCCAAAATCTCCAAAAAATATGCAATGATCTCAGGCCATGGAAGACCTTAAAAAGGGTTTTGAAAATCAAGAAAGAGAGGTGGAGGAAAACTTGTGAAAACAAATGAAAATGATGCAAGAAAATCATGAAAAGTGAGTCAACAGCTTGCTAAAGCAGACCCCCCAAAAATGTTGAAGAAAATAATACCAACAATATTAGAATAACCCAAATGGTAAAAGAGGCCCTAAAAGCCTATGAGTAGCAGAATGCTTTAAAAAACAAAATTAGTCAAATGGAAAAGGAGGTACAAAAGATCACTGAAAAAAATAGTTCTTTAAAAATTAGAATGGAGCAGATGGAAGCTAATGACTTTCTGAGAAACGAAGAAATTATATAACAGAACCTAAAGACAGAAATAAATAGAGGATAATGTGAAATATCTAACTGGAAAAGCAACTGACCTGGAAAATAGATTCAGGAGAGATAATTTAGAAATTATTGGTCAATATTCATTAGAGAAATTGGTCTATAATTTTCTTTCTCTGTTTTGACTCTTCCTGCTTTAGGTATCAAAACAATATTTGAATCATAAAAAGAATTTGGGAGGATTATTTCCTCCCAATTTCCCAAATAGTCCATATAGTATTGGAATTGACTGTTCTTTAAATATTTGATAGAATCCACTTGTAAATTCACCCAGCCCTGGAGAGTTTTGGCTAGGGAGTTTATAGGTGGCTTGTTCAATTTCTTTTTCTGAGATGGGGATACTTAAGTACTCAACTTCGGCTTCTGTTAATCTGAGTAATTTATATTTTTAAAAATAATCATCCATCTCATTTAGATTGTCCAATTTATGGGCATAGAGTTGGGCAAGTAATTGTAGATTATTGTTTTAATTTCCTTCTCATTGTAGGAAATTAAAGCCAACTATAATAATATGAAAAAAAAAACAACCTCCAAATCAGTAATGATCAGGGGAGAAACCAAGATGGCAGAATAGAAAGACTCACGTATACTAGCTCCAAATGCACAGCCCATAAATTTCCTGTAAAAAGAACTCCCCACAAATTCTGGAGCAATGGAACTTGTGCAACAATGCAGTAGAGGAGATTTCCGTTCCAGAGAGACCTGAAAAACCACCACCAAATGTCAATCACGCACCAAACAGTGGAGCCCAGCCCTGCCCTGCCCTGGCCATGTGGCCCTGAGAGGAGCAGATCTGAGCAGGCTTCAGAGATGGAACCTCCGGTGGCCTAGAAGGTCCCTCTGCCCACAGGCCCTACAGGTCAGTGAGAGAGACTTCTGGGCTGGCCGAGAGGGGAGCGGGGTGTCTCCATAACTCAGGCCCCCTCTGGAGGCAGCAACAGAGGCAGCAGCAGAGGCAGAAGCGGCCAAGGGCTCCCGGAGCAGACAGGAGCTCTGCTCCATTACTGAAGGTCTCCAAATAAACCTCCTGAGGGAACTGAGCCTGGGAGGTGGCCCTGCCCCCACCTGAGCACCAGAACTTAAGCTCACATTGAATAGTAGCCATGCCTGTCCTTGAAAACCCTGAGGCTGGGGAGCAGCATTTGAATCTCAGACCCCAAGCACTAGCTGGGCGGATCTAGGTGGGGATAGAGAGGAATCTCAGAAGTCAAGTAACTGGCTGGGAAAATGCTCAGAAAAGGGAAGAAAAATAAGACCAATAGAAGGCTACTTTCTTGGTGAACAGATGTTTCTCCCTTTCATTTCTGATGAGGAGGAACAACGCTTACCATCAGGTAAAGACATAGAAGTCAAGGCCTCTGTATCCCAAACATTTGAAATAGATATCCAATGGGCTGAGTCCATGGAAGAGCTCAAAAAGGATTTTGAAAATCAAGTTAGACAGGTGGAGGAAAAACTGGGAAGGGAAATGAGAGAGACACAAGAAAAGCATGAAAAACGGGTCAATACCTTGCTAAAGGAGACCCCAAAAACTGCTGAAGAAAATAACATCTTGAAAAATAGGCTCACTCAATTGGCAAAAGAGGTTTAAATCAGCAATGATTAGAGAGATGCAAATCAAAACAACTCTAAGATACCACATCACACCTATCGAATTGGTTAACATGACAAAACAGGAAGATCATAAATGTTGTAGAAGATGTGGGAGAGTTGGAACACTGATTCATTGTTGACGGAGCTGTGAGGTCATCCATCATTTTTTCATATGACTATAGTTGGCTTTAATTTCCTACAATGAGAAGGAAATTAAAACAATAATCTACAATTGCTCTGGAGAGCAATTTGGAATTATACCCAAAGGGCTACAAAAATATGCATACCCTTTGACCCAGAAATACCACTTCTAAGGACGGTATCCCCAAGAGATCACGAAAATGAGAAAGGGTCCCACATGTACAAAAATATTTATAACAACTCTCTTTGTGGTGGCCAAAAACTGGAAATCAAGGGGATGCACATAAGTTGGGGAATGGCTGAATAAATTACGGTATATGAATGTAATAGAATACTATTTTGCTATAACTAAAGATAAACAGGAAGACTTCAGAGAGGCCTGGAAAGACTTGTATGAATTAACGTTGAGTGAAAGGAGCAGAATCAGGAAAACTTTGTACACAGCTACAACAACAGTGTGTGAGGAATTTTTTCTGTTAGACTTCGTACTTTATTACAGTGCAAGGACTTAAATAATTCCCAATGGTCTCTTAAGGCAAAATACCTTCCATATCCAGGGAAAGAACTATGAAATTTGATTGCAGAATGAAGCAGATAATTTTCTTTTGCAATATGTTTTTGTTTATTTTATGATTTATCTTATTCATTTTAATTCTTCTATACAACATGACCAAGGTGAAAATGTATTTAATAGGAATGTTCGTGTAGAACCTATACAAAACTGTGTCCTATCTTAGGGAGGGAGTGGGGAGGTATGGGGGAAAGTGGGTAGGGAGGGGAAAATATCTCAGACATATGGAAGTGATTGTAGAACACTGAAAACAAATAAAAAAGCAAAATAAAGAAATTATTGTTCTACCTGAAAACCATGATAAAAAAAAAGTCTAGACATTACTTTCCAAGAAATTATCAAAGAAAACTGCCCTGTTATTCTATTACCAGAGGGCAAAAAAAATATTGAAAGAATCCATCACTTGCCTCCTGAAAGATATTCCAAAAGGAGAACTCCAAGGAATATTGTAGTCAAATTCCAGAGTTCCCTGGTTAAGGAGAAAATATTACAAGCAACCAGAAAGAAACAATTCAAGTATTGTATAAATACAATCAGGATGATGCAGGATTTAGCAGCTTCTACACTAAGGGATTGAAGGGTGTGGAATATGATATTGCAGAGGGCAAATAAGATAGGTTTAAAACCAAGAATCACCTATTTAGCACAACTGAGTATAATACTTCAGGGGAAAAAATAGAATTTCAATAAAATAGAGGACTTCCAAGCATTCTTCTTGAAAAGGTCAGAGCTGGATAGAAAATTTGACATTCAAATAAAAGGATCAAGGGAAACATGAAAAAGTAAACAGGAAAGAGAATCCTTAAGGATCAATAAAATTTTAACTGTTTACATTCCTAGAGGAAAGATGTTATTTGTAATTCATGGAACCGTTTTCAGTATTAGGGTAGTTAGGGAGAATACATACACACACACATATACATATGTAGGTGTGTTTGTGTCTGTATGTATGTGTACATTATACATCTGTAGGTATGTATCTGCTCACATGTTTGTGAGTGTATGTGTGTATGTATATATACGTATACACATATATACACACATACACATACATATATACACATATATACACACACATATGTATGCATATACGTATGTGTGTGTATATATGTGTGTGTATAAAAATGTGTGTATATGTTTATGTACACAAAAATAATCCCAGCTATAATATGGTCAACAAGTAATCATTCAATCTTTGTCTGAAGATCTCTAAGAACAATAAATTCAACACTTTTAATCACTTTCTTTCACTTTGGGCTTGCTCTAATGCCTTCACTGACAAATCTTCCAATACTTGAAGTCATTCATCATGTCTCCTTGTGTCTTGTTTTCTTTCCTAAACAAATCTAGTCCTTATATTTGATGAACTCTAAACTTTTCAACATCCTTGTTGCTTTCTGTAAACAATTTTTAGTATATTATTATCCTTTATAAATTGCAATGCCTCAAATGAAGCACAAAATTCTATATGATGTCTTATAATAGCAGGTTGTACTGAGATTATCATTTCCCTATTCCTGGAAGCTATGCCTCCCTTAATGCAGCCTAGGATTAAATTCACTTTTTTGACTTGCACATTATACTGATTATTCATATTGATCCTATAGTCAAGTAAAACTTCCAGATCTCTTTCAGAAAGATTATTGTCTAGCCATTTCTTTCACATAGAAGACTGATGTGATTGAACTTATTTCTACCCAAGAATAAAGCTTTACATTTTAAAATTTTATCCCAGTGTTCTAGACTGGCAGTATCCTTTTGTGTTCTCTGTCATTCAGGATGCTAGTTATTCTTTTCAACTTTGTGTCCCTTATCTCAGTCGTTGATAAAAATATTAATATAGTCTAGAATAGCCTGGTAGGGCATACTACTGGAGAGCTTAGGCCATCACGTTGATAAAATCTTACCATCCAATCAGTTTGAATTCATCTAATTGAATTATTGTTTAATCCATATCACCCCATATTCACTATGAGAATGATGTGAGATGTTTTTCAAAAGCTAATATAAAATCTAAAGAAAGTATATCTGCAATATTACTCTTATATACTTGTTTTATAAACCTATAATAAAAAAGAATTTATTCTTTCCTGACCTGTTTTCGATGAAATAAGACAGGGTTTTTGTAATCGTTTCTTCATTTTTAGATATTGGCCAGCTATCTATTTAATAATTAATTTCAGAATTTTCCTACAAATTGAAGTTAAGCTTACTGACCTATATGTGATGACCTTGTTTTCTCTCATCATAAAAAGGGATATCTCACCCTTTCAAATTTTGTGGTAGCTCTCAATTTTCCATGCTCTTTCACATACCACTGAAAGCAGTTCGAAATTCCACCTTTTAATAATTTTAGTATACAAGAATATAGTTTATCTGAACCAGATAAAATAGAATCATTGAAGAAAGATATATACTGCTTTGCTAACGTTTCCATATCTTGATGAAGTGAGTCATTTTGGCTCTGCCATTTCCAATGCAGTCATTCTTTTTTTGTAGAAAAAAAGAAAAAAGGAATTTGAGATGCTTTGTTTTGCCTCCGATGTCATTTATTAACGTCCCCATCACCCCAAAGAGTGGTCCTATCCTCTCATAGATTTTCTTTTTACTCTTACTACAGCTAAAGCAAACACCAGCCAAAACACCATTTCCCCCGACCAATCTTAGCTTATTTGGAGCTGTAGCATCCTTTCCATTATTTTCACAGAATCTTGCAATTTGTCCTCTACTTATATTTTCTGTATTTATTTTTTTTTTTTAATTTAAGTAGGTTAGTGAGATCCCTATGTATATGCACTGGTCTCTTCAAATAAATCTTGTTTTTTCCTCATTGGGATTGTTTTATTTTGTGTATTCAGAAATTAATTCTTGAACATGTCATATCCTTTCTAGACCTACTTCCTCTATATCATTTAAGTCCATGTTTTATGTATCTTTTGAACACTCAGCAATCTTTCTGCAATCTAGGGTACATGTGAGAATATGCCTGAATTTCCTCGTTTTTATTATTAACTGTGGGAGAAAGTGTTCACTTATCTCCACTCAGGGTTACCACTGTTTCCACGATGGTAATAAGCTGCTCTCTGTAATTAACAATCCAGAATATAATTTCCAAACCATAAGCACCTAAAAATTTTAGAGCCAGTTATTATCTTTTACTTCAACTGAAGCATAATATATTCTACACCAGTCTTTTAACTTTACCCTGTGTGTATACCTCTGTTGCAAATGATATTCTTGAAAACAACATATTGTAGGATTTTGATTTTTGATCCATTCTGTTCTGTTTTCATTTTATAGGAGATTTCATCCCATTTGCATTCACAGTTATGATTACTATCTTTATCTTTCTCTCCATCCTATTTCCCTGTCCATTCATGCTTTTCTTTCTCCTTTCTCCTTTTTCCTCCTCTCTCGAGTTTTGCTTTTGACCACTGCCTCCCTCAATCTGCCCTCCTTTCTATTAGCCCCCCTGCCTTTTCTTTCCCTTTTCCCTTACTATTTCTTCCCTCCATTCTATTCCTCCCTCCCTTTTCTTTCCCCTTTCTTCTCCAACTGCTTCTGGAGAAATTAGATGTCTACACCTAACTGAGTATGTTATTCCCTCCTTGAGCCAAATCCAATGAGAGTAAAGTTCAAGTAATGCCTATCACCTTCCCTTTTTTCCCTATGCTGTAATATATCTTTATGCCTCATGTGATGTAATTTATCCTTTTTTTGTCTCCTCCTTTTCTCTTCTCCCATTACAATCATTCTCAGTACTTAATTAGCTTTTTTTTAAATCATCACATTAAAATCAACTTAGACCCACCCTCTTCTGTCCCTGTATTTCCCTTCTATATGATGCAGTAAAGATACAACTCTCAAGAGTTGTATCATCTTCCCATGTAAGGATGTAAACAGTTTGTCCTTATTGAATAACATGATTATTTTCCCCCTTTCCTGTTTACCTTTTTATGTCTCCCTTGAGTCTTGTTTTGAAGATCAAATCTTCTGTTGAGCCTATTTCGTCAGGAACATCTGGATGTCCCCTATTTCATTGAATGTCCATTTCCTTGCCTGAAAGATTATGCTCAGTTGTACTAGGTAGTTGATCCTTGGTTGTAATCCAAACTCCTTTTCCTTATGAAATATCATATTCCAAGTCGTCCAATCTTTTAATGTAGAAGCTACAAGGTCCTGCACAATTCTGACTGTTCTTGCACAATATTTAAATTGTTTCTGCCTGATTACAGCATTTCATCCTTAATCTGATAATTCTGAAATTAGCCTGCAATATTTCTTGGGGTTTTCAATTTGAGATCTATTTCGGAAGGTGATGGGTAGATTCTTTTAATAACTATTTTATCCTCTGGTTGTAGGACCTCAGGGCAGTTTTATTGATGATATTTTGAAAGATAATGTCCAAGCTCTTTTTTCATCAAGGCTTTCAGGTGGTCCAGTGATTTTTAAATTGTTTCTCCTGGATCTATTTTGCAGGTCAGTTACTTTTCCAATGTAATATTTCATATTATCTTCTATTTTTTAATTCTTTTGGTATCCTTTGACTGATTCTAGATGTCTCATGGAGTCATTAGTTTCTACTTGCCCAATTTTAATTTTTAACCAATTGTTTCTTTCAGTGAGCTTTTGTACCATCTTTTCCATTTTGCTGATTCTACTTTTTATAGAGTTGTTTCTGCAGTGTATTTCCCCTCCCCCACTCATTTTGTCAATTGTATTTTGAAAGTAATTGTTCTGTTTTTCATCTGCCTCTCTTATTTGACATTTAAGATCCTTCTTGAGCTCTTTTAAGAAGGCTTTTGGGATTTGAGACCAGTTCATATTCCTCATTTGGAGTTTCAGATGTGGATATATTGACGATGTTGTCATTTCCTGAATTTATGTTTTGATCTTCCCTTTCAGCAAGATATTTCTCTATGGTCATTGTTTTTCTTTGACTCTAATTGGTCATGGTGTTTGTCTTTTTCTGGCTTTTAAATTTTATCTCTGCTTCTGGAGCTCAAGGGAGCATTCTCCCAGACTACTTATACTGGCAGTTATGGGCCTGGTTATTGGTTTTCTGCACTGGGGCACTGGATGTTGTAGTGGTCTGATAGTTTACCTGGTGCTGAGCTGGACGTGGTGGTGGTGGCTCTGTGTGGCTGGTGTTGATACTTTTCTGTTCCACCACCCTGGGCTTCAGGATCTCCCTCTGGTTTGCTGAGGTGGGACTTGCTGCTGGATTGCTGGGACACTTACTGTCCTATATTGGTCCCCTTCAGCCACAGCAAAAGGGGTCCTTCCTGTTAATACCTTTGGCCCCCCAAGCTAAAAAAGCTGCTAAACCCCACTTTTCTGATGTTCCCATTATTCCATGATTTTTCCTGGGGCAATATTCTCTGAGTTTTTCAAAGTCTATAAGGGAAGGTGACAGCGACTTACTCGTTACTCCACCATCTTCACTCTCAGAAGTTTAAATAGGTGACTTTCAAACATTAAGTCTGTGGGCTGATAGCCCCAGGGAGCAGGTTCTGCAGGCCCTGTGCAGGACAATGCTTCTCTGTAACCCAGTTACAACAGAACTCTGTCCTGTACTGAGAGGTCTTGGAATCATCATCACCACAAGCAATTCAGTTCCCTTGGATCTGCTAGTTATTATATTTTAATAACTCAATAACTATGATTAGCTTCTTTCCTTAGTTTTATCAAAAACTCCATAGTCACATCCACTTTCTTTTCAGCCTTGCTTAATTCAAATGTTTCACTAATATGTCCCACTTCCCTTCTAGCCATTAGTTTGTTTTGCCCTTTTGTTATTTAGTTTATTTTGTTCACATATATAACCTGGTCTTTCCAACTACCTTCTTATTCTTTTTGAGTCTACCTCCTTAGACTCTACTTTCTTTTCCTCTATAGTTTTTTAATGTTCTTTTCTTGTCTTTGATCCTACTCCTCTTCAACTCAGAAAAAGAATCTAGATTAGTCTTTGGGTCTGAAGGTTGATGTCCTTGAATTTATCTTGATTTCTCTCAAATTTTACCAACTAGATCCTACTTAAATTCAATCTTTGAGGTACTCCTCCAGTTATTCTGTTTAAAGGTCTACTCCTTAACTCAAGTATTTATTTCACTCCTCTCATGCAAGAAAACAGAAAACTTGGCTGCACTACAATTTATCAAAACTGGGACTTTGAGCAAGAATAGCTAAGAGCCAGAGATAAGACTGATTAACAAAGGCAAAACTGATAAGAAAACTTCCCTTCCCAAACACAACAGCACAATGCTTTCTACAAATTTCAAAAAGCAAGGCAATGAGTTACATATAAACCACATAGCTCTTGTAGCATGACCACATGTACATCTAGCAACTATAAACTATATTATTTCTGTCACATGCACTTGACACACTAAATGTAACACTTGGAGCATTTGCTGGACATAACACTCCAGGTATTATCTTACCATCTAGTGCAGTACATTCAAACTATCACCTTGCTCCCAGAAGCTTTCCTTTTATGAAGGACATCTAAGATTGCCTTAGGATTTTCCCCTGCCATGTCACACTTGACTCATTTTGAGCTCAAAGATCACACTGAAACTCCCCAGGGTTTCCCAAGTGAAATACTACGCAGTTATGTCTTCCTCATCTTAAATTTGTGAAGCTTACATTTTTACCAAAGATAACTTTTTAGTTTTCTCTACTAGTCTTTTTGTCAGCCTCTAGCTCAGGGGTAAGGTATCTCCAACCTCAAGGCCACATGTGGCCCTCTAGGTTCTCAAGTATGGCCCTTTGCCCAAATCAGGGATTTGTTCTGTGAAGTTTAGATTCAGTCAAAGGTCCACACTTGAGGACCCAAAGGCCACATGTTGCCTGCAAACTGCAGGTTCTATACCCCTACTCCAGTCTCACAACTTCAACCCTCAATAGATATCAGAAACTCAACGTCACAAAAATTGAACTCGTTTTTTCCCTCAACCTGTCCCCAGTTCCAGACTTCCCTACTACAAAACAATTGATCAGACTATGAAATGTAACACTTGCCAGTTTCTGAGGTGTAAATGATCACACTATAAATTTAGCAATTGGTTCTGGAGAGCCAGTATTGAATTATCTTCAACAAAATCCCAGTTCTATGTGCTTCTTTAGTAGAAAGCAATATTTGCAGTGGCATCTGTGATCATGAGTAGTCCCACCTAGTCATATCTAAAAAGAATTTTCATTAGTTCAAAGGCTTGCTGGTTATCTAGACATTGAATTTACTTCTTTCCCCATGCCCCCCTAAGAAATGGTGTGTGTGTGTGTGTGTGTGTGTTTTCCTCAGAGAAGTAACTCTCAAATTTGATATTGTGAGAGATCATTTGACAAAGCAACATATCTGGGAAAACCTAGTTCTATCCTATTTAATGATCATCTGTTTCCCTCCCTGTCTCATAGACGTGTATATGTTTGGCTTTTGGGATGACTTTTGACTAATTTGAGAGTGTCATGTAAGATTTCTTGTTCTTCTGAAATGAGGGTTATTATCCTGGAATTTAAAACAATGGTTTTGACAACTTCATTTTAATATAATTTGTTCCCTATCTAATTCTATGTATTTAATTTATGACTTTTTTCTGAGATGGGCCCCACTGAGTACTCTAGACCACCCAAAGGACCTATTGAACACACATACACGCAAAAGTTGAGAACCTCTGTTCTGAAAACAGGTTCCCTTGAAGGGCATGGGTATCTTGATAAATGTTTTAAAAACTGACACTCTATGGAGAAATATATATACATATTTCACATTTTAAAGTTTACTAAAATTCTTATTTTCTCCACTCCTCTTTTGTCTAAACCATCAAAACAACAAATCAAGACAAGACATCTGGTAGGGCTTGGGGAAGGAGCCAAGATGGCAGAGTAGAAAGATGCATATACTCTGGCACTTCCTTCACAGCCCACAAAATAAATACCTGTAAAATACAACTCTCAACAAATTCCAGAGTGGCAGAAGCCAATGAATGGCAGAGTGAAAGAGATTACCAGCCAAAGGTAAACTGGAAGGCTGACTAGAAAGGTCTACCCACGGGATGCTGAGCAGAGTGGAACCCAGCCCTGGCTGAGTGGCACCAGGAGGAACAGGACGAGAACAGACCTCTGGGGCAGAATTCCCAGCAGGGAGGGTCTCAGATATCTCAACCCACAAATGCCAAAGAAAGCTTCAAAGGTCAGTGTGAGAGGGCTTTCCCAGCTGGGTGAGAGGGGAGTGGGGTCCCCCCAGTACTGGATGCAGGCCCCAAAAGTGGCAGCAGCAGCAGCAGGTGGCCACAGAAGCAGCGTAGGTCCATTGTCTAAGCAGCTCCAAAGCCTCTGGGGGAATTGAGCAGCTGATTTCATCCACAGCCCTTAGCATGATCCTGGGGAGAGGAGAAGCACTAGGACTCTCCTCTAGATAAAGATTCAGAAGTCAAGTAAGTGACTGGGAAAATGCCCAGAAAAGGGAAAAAAAATAAGACCATAGAAGTTTTCTTTCTTGGTGAATAGGTATCTCCTTCCATCTTTTCAGATGAGGGAGAACAAGGCATACTCTGAGAGGATGTCAAGGCTTCTGCCTCCTGTAACTTCAAAATGAATATGAAATCAGCTCAGGACTTAGAAGACCTTGTAAAACAAGTCAACAGCTTGATAAGGGAGAACCAAAAAAAAAAAAATTCTGAGGAAAATAACACCTTTAAAAATAGGCTAACTCGGGGGGGGGGAGGTGGAGCCAAGATGGCAGAGTAGAAAGATTCATGTATGCTAGCTCCAAACCCACAACCCATATATTTCCTGCAAGAAGAACTCCCCAGGAATTCTGGAACACTGCAAGGCATGCAGAAACACAGTGGAAAAGATTTCCATTCCAGAGAGCCCTGGAAAGCTGACCCTAAAGGCCCTCGTGCCCCAGAAAGCAGAGCCCACCCCTGTGCTGCCCTGGCCACGGCCCCAGAGGAGCATATCCGAGCAGGCTTGAGGGATGGAATTTCCGGTGGCCAGGAAGGTGCCTTCACCCACAGGCGCTACAGGTCAGTGAGACAGATGTCTGGGCTGGCCAAGAGGGGAGCGGGGTGTCTCCGTGGCTCGGGCCCCCTCGGGAGGCAGCAGCAGAGGCAGTGGCAGAGGCAGCAGTGGCCCGGGACACCCTGAGAAGGCAGGCAGAAGTTCAGGGTCATTACCAAAGGTCTCTGCATAAAGCCCCTGAGGGAACTGAGCCTGGGAGGCGGCCCTGCCCCCACCCAAGCACCAGAACTCAAGCTCACATTCAATAGCAGCCACGCCTGCTGCGGAAAGCCCATTTGAATCTCTGGGGGTAGACAGGAATCTCAGAAGTCAAGTAACTGGCTGAGAAAATGCCCAGAAAAGGGAAGAAATATAAGACTATAGAGAGCTTTTTTGAGCAGGTGCAAATGTTCCCGCCTTTCAATTCTGATGATGAGGAACTATTCTTACCATTAGGGAAAGACGTGGAGGTCGGGGCCTCTGTATCCCAGATAGCTCAGGTGGATGTCTGGTGGGCTCAGGCCATGGAAGAGCTCAAAAAGGATTTTGAAAATCAAGTTAGACAGGTGGAGGAAAAACTGGGAAGAGAAATGAGAGAGATGAAAGAAAAGCATGAAAAACGGGTCAATACCTTGCTCAAGGAGACCCAAAAAAATACTGAAAAAAATAACACCCTGAAAAATAGGCTAACTCAATCAGCAAAAGAGGTTCAAAAAGCCAATGAGGAGAAGAATGCTTTCAAAAGCAGAATTAGCCAAATGGAAAAAGAGGTTCAAAAGCTCACTGAATTTAATAGTTCTCTCAAAATTACAATGGAACAGATGGAGTCTAATGACTTTATGAGAAACCAAGAAATCACCAAACAAAACCAAAAGAATGAAAAAATGGAAGAGAATGTGAAATATCTCATGGGAAAAACAACTGACCTGGAAAATAGATCCAGGAGATAAAATTTAAAAATTATGGGACTTCCTGAAAGTCATGATGAAAAAAAGAGCCTAGACATCATCTTCCATGAAATTTTCGAGGAA
Source organism: Bettongia penicillata ogilbyi (assembly GCA_023548195.1). Classification (NCBI taxonomy): domain Eukaryota; kingdom Metazoa; phylum Chordata; class Mammalia; order Diprotodontia; family Potoroidae; genus Bettongia; species Bettongia penicillata. The sequence continues at coordinate 3,526,534 of JAJHZJ010000511.1, forward strand.
AACTGCCCTGATATTCTAGAACCAGAAGACAAGTATTGAAAGAATCCATCGATCACTGCCTGAAAGAGATCCAAAAAGAGAAACTCCTAGGAACATTGTGGCCAAATTCCAGAATTCTCAGGTCAAGGAGAGAATATTGCAAGCAGCTAGAAAGAAACAATTCCAGTACTGTGGAAATACAATCAGGATAACTCAAGATCTAGCAGCTTCTACATTAAGGGATCGAAGGGCGTGGAATAGGATATTCCAGAAGTCAAAGGAACTAGGACTCAAACCAAGAATCACCTACCCAGCAAAACTGAGTATAATGCTTCAGGGGAAAATATGGTCTTTCAATGAAACAGAGGACTTTCAAGCATTTTTCATGAAAAGACCAGAGCTGAAAATAAATTTTAACTTTCAAACACAAGAATGAGAAGAAGCATGAAAAAGTAAACAGCAAAGAGAAGTCATAAGGGACTTACCAAAGGTGAACTGTTTACATTCCTACGTAGAAAGACAAAATTTGTAACTCTTAAAACTTTTCAGTATCTCGGTAGTTGGTGGGAGCACACACACACATATACACACACACACATTTGCACATGTACACGCTCGCACACATACACACATGCATGCACATACAGAGACAGAGAGCCCAGAGTGAATTGAATAGGATGGGATCATATCTTAAAAGAAATTAATGTAAATGGTGAGAGAGAAATGTAGTGGGAGGAGAGAGGGTGAAATGGAATGGAGTAAATTATATCTCATTCAAGAGGCAAGTAGGTGACTTTTTTAGTGGAGGGAAAAAAAGAGGAGATCTGAGAAAAAAAAAACAAACCAAGAAGTTTACCCTCATCACATTTGATGAAAGGAAGGAATAAAATGCATACTCATTTTGATATGAAAACCTATCTTACAATACAGGAAAGTGTGTGAGAAGGAGATAAGCAAGGTGGGGGGATGATGGCAGGGAGGGCAATGGGAGGAGGGAGCAATTTGAAGTCAATACTCGGGGAGGGACAGGATCAAAAGACAGAATAGAAACAATGGGGGGCAGGATAGGATTGAGGGAAATACAGTCAGCCTTACACAATATGACTATTTTCGAAGTCATTTGCAAAACTACACAGATAGGGCCTATATTGAATTGCCTGCCTTCCCAAAGGGAATGGGTGAGGAGGGAGGGATGGGGAGAATTTGGAACTCAAAATTTTAGGAACAACTGTTGAGTATTGTTTTTGCTACTAGGGAATAAGAAATACAGGTAATGGGGAATAGAAAGTTATCTGGCCCTACAGGACAAAAGAGAAGATGGGGACAAGAGAAGGGAGGGATGATAGCAGAGAGGGCAGATTGGTGATAGGGAAAATTAGAATGCTTGGTGTATTGGGGTGGGGAAAGGGGAGAAAAGGGGAGAAAATTTGGAACCCAAAATTTTGTGAAAATGAATATAAAAAGTTAAATAAAAAAAAATAGGCTAACTCAATTGGAAAAAGAGGTCCAAAAAGCCACTGAGTAGAAAAAGTCTTTAAAAAGCAAAATTATCCAAATGGAAAAGGAGGTTCAAAAATTCACTGAACAAAATAGGTCTTTAAAAATGAGAGGGGAGTTCAGAGAAGCTAAAGACTATACAATAAACCAAGAAGTTACAAAAGAAATCCAAAAGATTGAAAAAATAGAAGATAATGTGTAACATCTCATTGGAGAAACAACTCACCTGGAAAATAGGTCCAGGAGAATTAATTTCAAAATTCTGGGACTACCTGAAGGCCATGATCGAAGAAGAAGAATCTAGTCATTATATTTCATGAAATTATCAAGAAAAATTGCCCTAATATCCTAGAAGGAGAGGGCCAAATAAATATTGAAAGACTTCACTGATCACCTCCTAAAAGAGACTTGAAGAGAGAAACTCCTAGGAATATTATGGCCAAATTTCAGAGTTCCCAAGTCGAGGAGAAAATATTTCAAGCAGATAGAAAGAAGCAATTCAAGTATTGTGAAAATACAATCAGGATAACACAGGATCTGGCAGCTTCTACATTAAGGGATCAAAGGGTATGCAGTATGATATTCCAGACGTTAAAGGAACTGGGATTAAAACAAAGAATCATCTACCCAGAAAAACTGAGTATAATACTTCAAGGGAAAAAATGGTCATTCAATGATATAGAGCACTTTCAAACATTCATGATGAAAAGACCAGAACTGAATAGAAAATTTGACTTTCAAACACAAGAATGAAGAGAAACATGTAAAGGTAAACAGGAAGAGAAATCATAAATGACTTTCTGAAACTGAACTGTTTGCATTCCTTCATGGAAAGATATTTGTAACTCTGAGACTTTTCTCAGTATTTGGGTAGGTGGTGGTATTATACACACACAATCACACACACATACATACATACACACACATAGACACACACACACACATATATATATATATATATATAAATATATATATATATATATATATATATGGAGAGAGAGATGCACAGAGAGAGAGAGAAAAAGAGAGAGAGAGAGAGAGAGAGAGAGAGAGAGAGAGAGAGAGAGAGAGAGAGAGAGAGAGAGAGAGAGAGAGTACAGGTTTAGTTGAATCAGAAGAGATGATATCCATAAAAAAATAAAATTAAAATAAGGGGTGAGAGGAAAATATTGGGAGGAGAAAGGGAGAAATGGAAAGGGGCAGACTATCACTCACAAAAGAGACAATAAAAATCCTGTTCAATCAAGGAAAAAAGGGAAAGGATGAGGGGAAAACTGAAGCTTACTCTCTTCACATATGTCTTAAGGAGGGAGTAACATGCTCATTAAATTTGGTATGAAAATCTATCTTATACTACAAGAAAGAAGGGGAGAATGGGATAAGTGGGGTGAGGGAAATAACAGAAGGAAGTGCAAATGGGAGAAAGGAATAAGTAGAAGTAAACACTTTTGGGAATGGACAAGATCAAATGAAAGAACAGGAAAATAATGGGGGGCAGGGTAGGATGGAGGGCAATATAGTTAGTCTTATACAACACGATTATTATGGAAGTTTTTTGCAAAACGACACATACATAGACTTGCTTGCCTTCTCAGTGGGGATGGGTGGGGAGGGAGGGAGGGAGGGAGAGCAGTTAGAATTCAAAGTAATAGAAGCGAATGTTGAAAATTGCTATTGCATATAACTGGAAATTAAGAAATACAGATAATGGGGTATAGAAATTTGTGTTGCCCTATAAGGAAAGAGAGAAGATAGGGATAAGGGAAGGGTGGGGTGTGATAGAAGGGAGGGCACATTGAGGGAAGGGCTAATCAGAATGCAAGGTGTTATGGGATGTGGGGAGGGGAGAGATAGGAAGAAAATTTGGAACTCAAAATTTTGTGGAAATGAATGTCAAAGTTTGACAATAAATAAATAAAACTATTAAACAAAGCAAAACACAAATCAAACCTTAATTCATAGTTTATTGATTTCTGAGATGTAAAGTCTCACCATAAAAATTTAACTATCAGATCAAGAAACAGCATGAGCTGCCTCTAACACATTACTGCTTGAAGGGTTCTCCTTATCTGTGCTTCTTTATGTGAAACTGGGAAGATTTAGATACTTTTTCTCAAATAGTTAATTTTCAAGACTTCAGGATAAGGATGAGGACCACTCTTGTCTAGCCCTAACCCCACATAATTTTCATTGTTCTGATTCCCCTCAAATAATGACCATCAGGGCAAAGAACCAAAGGATGAAGCAGAAATAATTACAAACATGATTCTTCATATAAATGCAGAGAAAAGAAATCATTGGGGCTTAGAAGTGTCTTGATGATATTTGAGGAGAAATTTGAAGGCTGAGTAGGTTTTGAATTTGCATGTGAGGATTTTTTTCTTTTTATCTTTATTTTTGGTATATTTTCTGGAAAGAAATGTAAACAAATGATCACCATTGTATAAAATACGCATTCTATGTTGCAGCTAATAAAAATGTGAGTAGTAGATTTTTCCTTAAAAAAAAAAAGGAAAATTTACACTGGACTTAAGAAATTCAGGAATAGCTATAATTCACTAATACATTATGTGTGTATGTGTGTATATGCACACACATATATGTGTTTCCACACAAACATACAAGAGAAAGCAATAAAACTTCAGTTATTTCATTTTAAATACTATCTATTTGAATGCATACATTTTGCCTTAGAGTCAAAACAACTTGAAATAGTAACAAATCTTTCAAACGCACTGTTTATTTGCATGATTTTTATAGGCTTTACAATTTACAAGATTTTGAAAGTAAAAGCAAGTTTTTAAAAAATAGATTAATTTACTTTTTTCCTTGTAGAGGAAGAATAGAAGGAGAATTTGCTTGTTCATTGTAATTTGATTTGATGCAGTCCATTTAAGTGGAAATGACTAATAAAGGAAATTTACTATTAAAAAAGCTAAACAACAACAATGAAACCCCTCCCTCCCATATTTTGATGTATCTCTGTATTCCTATCAGTATAGGATACTCCTTGCAACACTTGAATCTCTGGTCTTTAGCTGTTCTGCCACTGGGATCAGAAATGATACTCAGGACAGCTAAATTTTTCAAATAGAAACTGCTATCCTTTGGTCCCACTGTTTTGAACAGTAGCTGTCTCAGTCACCCACTCCATCTCTCCATCCAGCCCAGACTTTCCATCCCACCTTCAGCTTCTTTGTTACTGATATTACTGGTTACTGGTATTTGATCAAATACCCTCCTATGCACACACAGACACAAGCACACACACACATACATACACACACAGACACACACAACTTTTCCAATCTTTAAACCATAATCAAATCAAGTCTACCATTGCTATTTGAAAGGATGTGTCAATCTAATTCACAATGATTCTACTGGCCATCCCTCTAGCTTTCAAAGACAAAATTTTCCTCCCTGTCCATAAAAACTTTTTATTTAATGCTTCCCACATTAAATTTTTAATTTCTTGAGGACAGGAATTGTCTACTTTTATATTTATGCCCCAGTGCCTTCTCATGCATTTGTTCATTGATTCATTGTAATGCAAGTTAAAGATCTACCCTCCTTCCCCATTAATAAGCCTCAGGTGAAGTCCATTAAGGGAAATTTAAACAGGGGAAGCTTGTTTTATAGGAAGGCCCACACCTTTTGCTAATTTCTAATAAGGCACTTGATCATGACCTTCATGCCCTCTGGCTCTGAAAAGTGTATATATACTCTGAAATGAGGTTTTGCTTTGGGACTTACCTTTTGGAAGAAGATTCATGTGTGAGATGAGACTCTAGGTAGCCATTAAGGACAAGTCCCCACCTTTGAAAACCCAGATGTTGGTGTTTCTCTCTCCGGTAACTATATGTGTACGTAAGGGTCAGACAGTTGGTTCTGTCTGTTGATCTCTGATGCATATGTTGCTTGTGGTCAGAAAACCAGTCTATTGGTCCTTATTTCTTTGCTTGCATTTTCTCTGTAGGTTTATGTGATTAAAGATTACTGACCCCTCAAATGTTGTTTTCCTCTCTGAAAAGCAGATCTAAGAAACTGTGCTTAACAGACCATTCTGGATGTATAACGGTGCTTGATGCTGTATTCATTCATTTTTTGTTCATTTAACAGTGCAAATCATAACTAATTTTCACTTTCCCATCCTAGGTTCCTGCTAAAAATATACCTTGAAGAACCCACCATAAGCCTAGAGTCACCTTAATATCACAAAGAGACATTAAAATAGGCTTTGTATAGATTTTTATAAAAAAGCATTACTAAAATATCAAATTAAATCTTATACATATAATGTAATTCTCTTGTGTTTCTTGAAAAAAAAATGACTCCAGCAATTCATATTGCTAATATCATATGAAGAGGGTTCATAAAACTGGCTCAGTACTGCAAAAGACACATTTTTCCCATTTATGTCTTATCTTTTATAATATAAAGCAGAGATATTTTGTGGTTATAATTAACGTACCTAGTTGCTTAATAAAATAAAAAAATTAATGTTATTCATGTGTTTATGAAACTTTGGCATTAATTTTAATACTGACACAATGTTTACTTGTAAAGTATAGTAATCTCTCAAAGTAGTGCAGTGATAAATATTTGTTATATTAAATGAGTGACTTACTTCCACAATAATATATTTAAAACTAAGAGTGAAAATCTTCAGTTTCTGGAGTGACACAACCTTTTCCTCATAGTCAATGATCTTTGAAGGATGTTAACGTTAGAATAAAATGTCTTTGAAAAGGATTAAATTTTCTTTTGAAAGTACCAAGGCTAGTTTATACATAATGAAAAGAAAAATGAAGGAATCATCATTTTATTTCTTTTTGAGGTATATGTACTCAGTTAAGTTACTGGAGATGCAATGAATGAAATGATCTGGTAGTCAGACTATAGCAAATTAGAAAATTTTTTTTAATTTAGAAGTTGTTTTGTTACTCTCAAATCATGAGTTGGACTGATTTTTCAAATGAAACAAATGGTTGCTTTCTGCTTTAGATGCAAAGGGTCCTTTGTCTGTGTCGAGGTCAAATGTCTCTTCTCATACAGGAGTGAAATGCCATTCTTTCTACCTTAATGACAAGACAAAATTATGTTCAACTACAGATAAAATAATTCTGATCAATCACATGATATTGCATGAGTGGGAATCCACTAGTAAGTTTGATATAAACAAATAATATAGTATCATTACCTGTAATAGTAATCACTATTTACATAGAACTTTAAGTTTGCAAACCACTTTAAAAACATTATCTTATCCTCAACACAGTCTTGGGAGGTAGGTACCACTATTATTCTCATGTTATAAACGAGGAAAATGAAACAGAGAGAGGCAAAAAACGTAACTTGTGTAAGGACAGATTTAATTCATGGTTTCTTGACTCCAGGACCAACACTCCTTCCACTGCACCACTTAAGACACATCTTACCTGATTTAATTTAATTCAGCAAACATTTATTCATCATTGAAATGAATGGAACTTATTTTCATGTTATTTCATATTTAGTTCCTCCATTTCTTAAACTCTAATCAATTGTTATCTCCTTGAAATTCCCTCAATTATGTAAGTATCTAATTTCAGTAACAATAGGTTCATATTAGAATTCAGTAAACTTTAGAAGTCATATGATCTGGAGAGTTTCAAAATAGGGACAAATAAAGTAAAAAAAAAAATGTGGTGTGATGCAGTGAAATGAATTCCGGCACTAGAATCAGAAGATCTGGGTCCAAATGTTAATTCTTACCACTTATTACTCACATGACCCTTGACAAATCAATTCACATCTTGGGTTCTTAGTATTCTCATCTGTAAAATGATGAGGTTAGGCTAAATGACCTGCAAGATCTATTGTCATCAAACATATGGTCTCTGAGACCCTTCCTTCCTTCTTTGCTTCCTTCCCTCCTTCCTCCCTTCTCCTTTCCTCCCTTTGTAGGAATCAGTACAGATAGTCCTGTACATACAAGGAAAATTCTGCATATATATACATACATACGTGTGTATATATATATATATACACTTATGGAAACCTTGATAAGTTTAAACATGGAATTCATATCACCATCACAGGATTGGAAGAGGCTGAAATATCAGCCAGACAAGTTAATCTAATGATGAAAATTGGACAATTACCTAAGAAAGAATAAACCATAGTCATTTCACCCATTCCTGAATGCATCTCTGGAACAAATATATTAAGAGATATGATTTTAAATTTACCTGAGGGGAGATACCAGTTTGCAGTAAGGAAGATAGGAATTAATACAGTTTTAGTGGGTAAAATAAAAATGGACCCAACCAGTTTGCCTGAACCTTCTGAAATGATTACTTCAAAGCAGTATCTTGCACCAAGTGGACAAGATGAAATTACCAATACTACAAATGAATATATTGAGGTAGGAGTTTAGTCCCTACAATCACTCAATGGAATAATCATGTCTGGTCAGTTCTACAGTCAGATGGGACATGGAGGATGACAGTGGATTATAGACAATTGGATAAAGTCACTTCTCCCTTGTATGCTGCTGTTCTAGATACGTTAATAGAAAAGATCCAGAAATATAATGGGACTTGGTATGCAGTTTTTGATTTAGCCAATGCTTTCTTTACTATCCCAACAGATTAGAAACAATAGAGCTAGTTTACTTTCACTTGGCAAGGATGATAATATACTTCTACATGTTTGCCACAAGGATATCTGCATAACCCCACTACGTGTCACTGGATTGTGACTGAACATTTGGGTGAATTAGAGCTACCTGATATTCCATATTATCCACAAGTATCTGTGTTAATTGAAAGAATGAATGAATATTGAAATAACAGTTAAGGAAATTAAGTTCTAATAATTCTTACCAACAGCCATTGCTTTATATTATGAATGATAGGCCATGGGAAGCAGTACAACTCTAGCCAGAATGGTGACCCCAAGTCTCCAAATTAGAAAAACAAACACATAAGAGCCTAAATTTTGAGTATGCCAGATGTTCTAGCACAGTATCCAGGAACACCTGGTTTGCCAGGACAAAATTTACATTGTTTAGAGGACTTTTGGTTGGATAGGAAATAAATAAGAACAATCTCTACTGGAATATGTATGAGAATTCCTAGGAATCACTTTGGATAGCTATTACCTAAATCAGGATTAGCAGCTTGAGGAATACATGTATTGGCTGGGGTGATAGATTCTAATAGGCAAGGAGAAATTTTTGTAATATTCAAAAATTTAGGTGATGGACCCATACAGTTTTGTAAAAATGAGAGAATAGTTCAAGTGATTATTATTCCTTATGAAACAAGACCACTTGTGAAAACTTACCCTCCTGAAATAACTAACAGAGAAACTGATGGATTGGGTTCTAATGATATAATAAAATCAACAACTAAAGTAAGAGTAAAACGGAAGTCAGCTGATGTTCTGAAGGCTATGGAAATTTTAGCATATGAGAAAGATAGCACTGTAACTGTTGTTTATTCACGAGACGATGATTACCAAATTGTACCCTTAACTCAAATATTCTACCATGATTGGAACTAGGATAGTCAGTTCATAGACTCCAGAACCACAGCTGACTATCTACCCTGCTTCTGGTTATTGTTTTCTTGGTTTTGGGGTTTTTTTTGTTTGTATGTTTTTGGCTTTTCATCTGTTAAACTTATTTGCTAGATTTTTTTCCAATAGGCTTAGTGCCTTCCACCTGCAGATGCCTGATTTCTAAAGCCGGATGTCACCTCCTATCCATGATGGTGATATGTCATCTCTGAACCTAAAGTTGACCAAACTCCAGAGGCCAGCTAAGAAGTTATCTCTCACATGGGTCCTTCTGGGGCAGGGACAGCTCTACACCTAATCTCAGCAGGAAATAGTTATGGAAGAAGAGATCTTCACTCCTTACCCCAAGATTTTGGGCCCTATTTATTGAGGGGGATTGATGGGGTGCTTGTGCTCAAGTCCCACCCCTAAAATGTTTTGGTACTCATTTTGTGAGATCCTCATTACACTGTTATAAAATTCTGTTGACATCAGTTGCATGAGATATTGTTTTATATGCTTATTTTCCATTATTTTTATTAAAATTCTGTTAATACCAGTTGCCCCACTAAAGTATGTAACGCACATGAAAGATCTTGAGCTTAACTGATAGGCCTACTCCAAGTCCAATGGGTAGTGGGTCTTTGACTTGAATAGGGTTGATACATAGATTGAGTGATCATCTGGAATTTGGTGGCATAGAACCTAGAGGAGATACCCCTGACAAGGAGGTTAAGCAAACAAGAGCCAAAAAGGAGTAGGAGGAAAGTGGTTAGTATGGACTGGTATCCTTCTGACAAGGTCATCTGAAATTTGATTGAACTATTAACTTTGAAATCAAGCTACATAATTTTTCTTTCTTCTTAAAATACAGTCAAACATCCTCACATGGTCTCAAAATACTGCAACCATTTAAAGCTGGCACAAGGGTACCCAGAGCAACTATCCAAAGATAAGAGGGACTTGGATGTCCATATTTGTCCCCAAACCCTCTCATTTGCCTTGCCTATTTCCAATCAAACCTTTTCTTATCTTTGCAAATCTTTTGAACCCATTACTCAGACTACTCAATTTTCCTTTACATTTCAACCAGAACACATTAGCTCGTAAGTTTATATTCTTCACTGATATAATGGTGCCAAAATAAACAAAGCAAAAGAGGTTTCTGACTTTAATCTCACAACTTAAAAGATTCACATCTTCATCTTGTTTATCTTTCTCTAATCATATTCATTCTGGAAGAATGAGATACTTTAGGAATTTAATTTTATACATATGACAAGTTCAAACACTATTTTAACTCTTGCTTCGGCCATGGAATGACTCCAAATTCAGATCAAAACAGCAAGATATCACATCCTTACATTGTGCTCATGTCTTTAACTGGCCACTGACTCTGATTATAGAAATACTATAAAAAGAAGAAAACAAACAAGGACATGATTATACAAAATATGACAGGACAAAACATCCTTGGCTCTATTTGAATTCAGGTAAGAATTTTCCAACCAACCATGAAATATCAATTCCACCTCATAACCAGACTCAGTAATATCCAGGTGGGAAACAGTCCCTTTTGAAGGAACACAATGGGGAAACTGAGCCAGAAGTATCTCTCATTACATTGAGACTAAGACTGCCCTCTCAGCTTTTTCCCAGATGCAGACCACCATCTGTAACAGTTCAGGATCACATTCCCTCTGAGTAGTTTGTGACCTTTCTCTCAGAAACTCATTTAACGTAGACAAGCATATCCAAATTCAAACTCAAACATTCCCTAGAGCCTTTTACCTCAAGCAGCAAGTTTCATTTATCACAACTTAGAGCCAGATACAATTATTTTATCTTCATGGAGTTGAAATAAACAATAGTAATTTACAAGGACTCACATACATAAAATATTTCACTTAACATCTTTTCCTTCTCAAATTTAAATTTCTCCTGGTGTAAAGACAAGTTATTAGAAATCATGTCTATACTATACATAAACTTGCAAATTATCAGCAAGCCAAGTTCATTGTTTGGGAAGTCCATAACCCAAACAATTTTTTTTTTTTTTTTGCCAGGGCTAATGACCTTGCTCACACAAATGATTTCCAGGGACCTAGACCTAGAAAGTTTACAAAATAAGGGTTGCCAACCACAACCCCAGAGAAGGGATTGATATTCCTGTCCATCACATGATACTTTCCCTCTGGACTAGTGTAAATCACATACTTTCTGGAATTAATACAAAAGTTTACCAAGTTGAAACAATATTGTGTATTTGAAACTTGAAACAAACACATTACAGATTAGGGGACTTCAATCTTGTTGATTGCATTTTTAAATTACCTTACACAGAAAAATAGATTCTTATTTACCTTACACGTCAAATTAGGAGACATGTTACACTTAAAATGAGAACAGATTGAATTCAATTACCTTCTGGTTGTGCCTCAGTACACAAACATTTTCCATGTTATGTGAGGCAGGAAAGGGTTAAGTACTAGTTCTATTCCAAATACCAAGCCTTGGAACTTTTTCACTGACACAGCTCCCAAGTCTGGCTCTCTCTAATCAGTGAAATAACTTTCTTCTCATCTGTCTCTCCATGCTCAGAACCTGCATTACACACAGACACTCACACAATACAGAGGCATAAACATAAAATAAATACAGAGAGGGTGATATGGACTAGTTATTCCAGTATTGCTTCTTGGAAGTGATCTAACATAGTGGTTTTGAGTGGTATAACACTTCAGCTAAAGCCCATGAGAGAGAGAGAGAGAGAGAGAGAGAGAGAGAGAGAGAGAGAGAGAGAGAGAGAGAGAGAGAAAGTAAACACTTAGAAACTTGGAAAATCTTCACAGAAGGGCAACCTAGGATGGTGAGGAGTTTCACATTAGTGCCATAGGGAGAACAATTGATGAAACTGAGGGATATTTAGCCTAGATAAGAATAATTTAAGAAGAGAAGCGATAGCTCTGTTCAAATATTTGAAGAGCTATTGTCTGAAAAAAATAGACATTTGATTTGGTGACAGAGGAATAATGGGTAGAAGTTGCAAAGTGGTAAAGTTAGTTTTAATTTAAAGAGAAAAAAAAAACCCTAGCCATTGGAGTTGCCCAAAAGTGACAAGGGGTACCTTGAGAAGTAGTGTGCTCCTCCTGCAGACATCTTCAGGAAAAGATTAGCTGTAGTAGGGTGGAGATTTTTTTCAGAGGCAGAATTTGACAGATAAGAACTCCAAAATACTAGGAGCCTATGGAAAATAGTACTAACGTATGCATACATAAATTATTATTTCATCAGAGAAAGTATGTTGGTTTACTTACAGATAATCATCTGGATTCACTAGTCCATTGCAGAAAAGTCTCTGGTATTCTAGGGATCTGATATGCACAAGCTGGACCAACACCCTCATAGTACAGAGGAAGAAAGCAAAGCCCAAAGATATTACAAACTTTCCCAGAGTTCACACAGCTAGTTAGTGGCTCAGGTTAGTGCAGTAAAGTGTCATGATAAATGTATCAACATTTACATAGAAGATCTAACAGTCAAGTAGAATGCTTTATTACCGCTATTTTTATGATTATTTTTTATTGGCAGCCATGGTAGTGAGAGATCAATTGATAGTATCTATCTAGTAGTATTTATCTATTAATCAAGGTGAAATTTGCACACGTATTCATATGCATATGCATGTGTAGATATATTACCTTATATGTAGTATTATAAATATATTATTATGCAGTGTATATAATTAAAATGGAGGACAGTAAAATTTAAACTGCAACACTACTAAGACGTGGGACAGAGCCTTAAACGGTTGATGACCTCAGAGGAAAAAACAACTTTGCTTTATTATTAGCATAGCATAGCACCTGGGGGAAAAATAAGAATAAAAATAAAAAAAAAGATATGATCATGGGTGACTTGCTCATTTTTCATAGAAATTGAAAGGATGCTAGTTTAAAGAAATGGTCCTTCATATCAAGAGAGGAAAGATACAGTCATTGTCTCTTTTTTCTCCATAACAAGACTATGAAGTTAGGAAAGCCATATCCCCAGGTTATAGACTTAAAAATGGATGAGAGCTTTGAGGCCATCTCATCCAATCCCCCTTCCTTTTGTACAAATGAGGAAAGTGAAGGTTAACACAAAGATTAATAATTTTCCTACAGTCATAAAAGTGGTAGATCAAGTTCCTGACTCCAAAGTCAGTGCTCTTTTCACAAAACACAACCCTCCAAATAAACTCCCAAATATTACAGATGAAGAAACTGAGGTCCAGACAGGAGAAGTGATTTGTCTAAAATCAGACATGATAAATATAATAGGTTTGTAATTTAAACCTATGTATTCCAGCTCTAAATCTACTTTTCTTTCTCCTGCAGCACCTATAATAACCAAAGAAGTTAAATATTATGTAGAACATTTTGAAGCCTTCAAGTTGCACCCTCAAGTAATTGGGGATTGGAAAATAAATTGATCCTCTTTTCATTCATTCAGAAAAATCTCTAGCCTTCATGGAAAGAATCTCAGATATCAAAAAATTTGTGGTGAATTTAAAGATATAAAAGCTGGAAAACCTTAATGAAGAAGTCAACAGCTTGATTAGTACCTTGTCAGTATCTTGATTAGTACTAGGGGAGAAGAAATCTTATTTTTTTTCAAGGCCCAGGGTCACACAGTTAGTGGGTCAAGTGCCTGAGGCCAGATTTGAACTCAGGACCCTCTTGATACTAGGGCTGATGGTCTATCCTGTGGCAACTAACTGCCCCCAGGAGAGAAGATATTAGCAGAGAAGTCTGTTCTACTTTCTAGGCATGACGTGTTCAGAAATGTTTCATGACGTGTTTTGCTGAGAGCAATTCATCATAGGTCATAGAATGTGAGAGCTAGAGATCATAGGATTATAGAATAAGTGCCAAAATGGACCTTAGACATCCCTCTCTCATTGTACAGATGGAAAAAAGAAAGAAAGAAAAGCAGGCTCACAGAGGTGATATGGTTTTCTCTAGGTCACCAGCCAGTTATTGACAAAGCAGGAATAAGAATCCAAGTCCCCTGATTCCCAGTATAGTGTCCTTTCTACTATACAAAAAAAAAAGATGAGCAATACATGTCATTTCTTGCCCCTCTCCAAGAAAAATAAATAAAAAAAAGAAAGTAATGCTTCTTCTGTAAGCAGTAATAGCTTAATAGCCATCGGTTTCTCTCTTGCCTAAACCAGCAGGGTGCTATCATTCTATCATTGCATTTTATATTAACTTAGACACTTCAGTTTTTCTCTTGGGTACACTCAGTAGGCACTGAAGACATTGTAATGGATGGTTTGTGTGACAGCTATTCATGGGAATGGCTTTGCTTTGTTGTAAGAATTGTTCTGCACCTGAGAGAAAGGAAAGTAGCTGAAAGTTATGGAGAAGGGTTTTCTCTGCTATTATGGTCTTAATGGAAGTTAGCTTGCCATTTCCCCTGAGAACACTATCAGATTTTTATCTAGATATACTTGGGCTGACAAAGAGATGTAACTAGGGTTGAGAAGCAAGGATTTTGTCCTGAGTATGGGAATGGAGGAGGGGAGGGGAAGTGTGCTCCCTTTCCAACTTCTAGAGATTGCCAACCCATTCATTCACACACATCTCAAGGACCTCTGGTATCCTGTGTCCCCATGGAATATATTTATGGTGGAAGGAAGTCCTGGGAGAGGAGAAAAGAGTAGGATTAGCACAAGAATGGGAAACTATAACCAACTACAGCTACAATCCTTGAATATACTCTTGGATTTTCTCTCCTGGGGTCAATATGCCCTTTTCCTAACTTCCTGCTATTCAGTTGTCCCAGATTCCCAGATTCCTAATCAGAACTCCAGGCTTCTACAATATCTAGAGGCAAGTTGTGGGATATAGATTTCCTCCACTCAAAATGGTGTCATTGAGAAAATCTTTGTTTATTTAACCAGTAGAGAATTTAACCAACAGGGAATAGGACAAGCCATCTAATCTCTCTGATTCCCTGTTCTCATCAGTAAAATAGAAGTAATTCTTGCACTGTCTATTTAACAGGGCTGGTATGAGGAAGTTTTTTCATAAATGGCAAAGTGATACATAAAGGCAAACTATTATTGATCAGCAAAAGTAATTTCTCATCAAGTAGATAAAGTATTTTTTCCATCTCAATTGGATAGACATAAATCCCACACTGGAGATTTCAAAAGTATATATTTATACCAAATAAGCCAGAGGTAACTTACAATTGCATGAGAAAATTCATGTTTAACTCAAAAGCAATAAAATACTTTACTAGATTTCTTTTCTCTACTTGGAACCTAAACTTAAATATGGAAAAGGCAGTCAAGTTTGCTTTGACTTGCAACGTTTTGAAATGATTAAATACTTAGAAGTGACCAGAGTGACCTGAGAGATTTATAAGGAGAGTCACTTACAAGTGGTGAATCAACACAAACTTAATGGAGGAGGTGACCTTTGAGTTAGGCTTTGGGAGGTGGATTAAAGTGGGTCTGGATCTGTGAGTTCATCTGCATAAGGAACTCCAGATGAAGAAACTCCCTCCCACCACTGCAGATTAGCAACTAATCTGTTACTTATCATTTTATATATAGTTCTCTTGGGTGCAATGGGACTTTAATTAATTTGCTAGAAATCACACAATTAGTATGTGTCAGAAGCTTTGACCTTGAATTGAGGTATTCTTGATTCCAAAACCGACCCTCTATACAATGACAAAATGTTGCCTCTCATGACAGAAAGAAAAAATTGTGAACATTAGAAAATGATAAGGGTAATTAATCCTAGGCATAGGTGACATTCTCAGCATAAGCTAAAAATGATGAATCTCATAACAGATTAGGGATCAATGAGTAATATAGTTTAACTGGAATGCGGCATGTATAGGACACCTAGGCAGTGCAGTGATAGAGCACCAGACCAAGAGTAAGGAAGACGAGTTCAAAACTATCCTCAGACACTTATGAGTTTGGGATCCTGGTACAAGTCACTTAATCCTCTTTGTTGCAGTTTCCTCATATGTAAAAGAATTGGAGTAGGAGATGACAAACCACTCCAGTGTCTTTGCAAGAAAACCCCTAATGAGGTCATGAAGAATTGTATATGACCGAAATAATGGTATAATAACAAAGTATATATAAAAGGGATTGCTATGAAATTTGAAGAGATAAGTTGAAACCAAGTTTTGGAGTCTTCAATGCCAGCCTAAGAAGTATTACTCTGAGCAATTTGAAGGAAGGAGGGGAAATAGTGAAAGCTAGGGTATAAGTTAGTAGTCTATTAAGAGATGAGAAGAAATGAAGAAATGAAACAGGATGATATGAGTGGAGGTAAAAAAGAGAGGATAGTGATAATTTCTTAAAAGGAATAATTGGACAAATGGAAAAGGAGATGCAAAAGTCAAATGAAGAAAACAATTTGATGAAAATTAAAATTGGGCAAATAGAAGCTAATGACTATGAGACATCAAGAATCAGTCAAAAAAAAACCAAAAGAATGAAAAGATAGAAGAAAATGAAAAATATCTAATTGGAAAAACAACTGACCCGGAAAATAGATCCAGGATAGAAAATTTAAGAGTTATTGGCCTACCAGAAAGTCATGAGGAAGAAAAGGTTCTGGACAATATCTTCCAAGAAATAATCAAGGAAAGCTGCCTAGAAGTGCTAGATCCAGAAGGCAAAATAGTCACTGAAAGAATCTGTCATTCAGCTCCCAAAAGGGATCCCAAATTAAAAACACCAAGAAATAGTGTTGCCAAATTCCATAACTGTCAAATGAAGGAGAAAATACTACAGGCAGTCAGAAGGAAACGATTCAAATATCGAAGAGCTGCAGGTAGGATCACACAGGGCCTTGCAGCTTCTACATTAAAAGATGGAAGGAGGGGAGGAGCCAAGATGGCAGAGTAGAAAGATGCACATATGCTTAGCTCTTACCCCACAGTTCATAGAATCCCTGTAAAATAGAACTCTCAACAAATTCTAGAGCAGCAGAAACCACAGAACAATGGAGTGGAGGAGATTTCTGTTCCAGAGAGACCTGAAAAACTGATGAGAAAGGTCTGGAGCAAGGTCTGGAGCACACCTGACCCAGAGCAGAGCCCAACCTTGCCTTGGTCATGCAGCACTGAGAGGAGCAGATCTGAGCAGGCTTCAAGGACAGAATCTCCAACAGCAGCAGAGATCCCTCAACCCACAGGCACCAAAGGTCAGTGAGAGGGACTTTTTGGCTGGCAGAGAGGAGAGAGGGGTGCCCCTATAACTCAGGTCCCCTCAGGAGGCAGCAATAGAGTCAGCAACAGACAGGAGCTCCCAAAGCAGGGAGTAGCCCGCATCCATTGTTGAAAGTCTCCTCATAAACCCCCTGAGGGAACGGAGCCCCATGTGGCAACCCTGCCCCAATCTGAGCAGCTGATCTTAGTCTCACACTGAATAGCAACGCACCCCACCCCAGAAAACCCCTAAGGCTTGGGAGCAGCTCATTTGAATCTCAACTCCCAAGTGCTGGCTGGGTGGAACTGGAGACAAGGTGGTTGTGGAAAAGAAACTCAGAAGTCAAGTAACTGGCTGGGAAAATGCCCCAAAAAGGGAAAAAAATAAGACCATAGAAGGTTACTTTCTTGGGGAACAAATGTCTCCCCCCATCCCTTCAGATGAGGAAGAACAAGGCATACTGTCAGAGGAAGTCAAGGCCTCTGCCTCCAAAGGGAAATTAAAATGGGCTCAGGCAATAGAAGACCTTAAAAAACAAGTTAGCAGCTTAATAAAGGAGAACCAAAACAATGCTGAGGAAAATAACAGCTTGAAAAAGAGGCTGACTCCATTGGAAAAAGAGGTCCAAAAAGCCAACGAGGAGAAGGAGGTTTTAAAAAGCAGAATTAGCCAAATGGAGGAGAAGGTTCAAAAGCTCACTGAACAAAATAATTCATTGAAAGAGAGAATTGAGTTCAGGGAAATGAATGACTATGAGTTAAACCAAGCAGTTAGGAAAAAAACCAAAAACTTGAAAAAAATAGAAGATAATGTCAAACAACTCATTGGAAAAACAACTGACCTGGAAAATAGATCCAGGAGAAATAATTTAAAAATTATTGAACTACCTGAAAGCCATGATCAGAAAAAGAACCTAGACATTATCTTCCATGAAACTATCAAGGACAACTGCCGTGAAATTATAGAGTCAGAGGGCAAAATGGATATTGAAAGAATTCATCAATCATCTCCTGAAAGAAACCTGAACAGAGAAACTCCTAGAAATATTGTGGCCAAATTTCAGAGATCCCAGATCAAGGAGAAAATACTGCAAGCAGCTAGAAAGAAACAGTTTGAGTACTGTGGAAATACAATCAGAACAACACAGGATCTGACAGTTTCAACATTAAGGGGTCGAAGGGCTTGGAGTGGGATATTTCAGAAGTCAAAGGAACTGTGATTGAAGCCAAGAATCACCTACCTAGAAAACCTGAATATAATACTTCAAGGTGAAAAAATGGTCATTTGGTGATATAGATGACTTCCAAGATTTCATGTTGAGGAAAAGACCAGATCTGTATTTAAAAATTTGACTTCCCAAGACAAGAATCAAGGGAAGTATGAAAAGGTAAACAGAAAAGAAAAATCACAAAGGACTCTCTAAAGCTGAACTGTTAACATTACTACATGGAAAGAAAATATTTTTAACTCTTGAATCTTTTCTCAGTATTTGGGTAGTTGGAGAGATTGTGCAAAAACACACACACATAAACATATATAGATAGAGAGTACAGGGTGTTTTGAATCAGAAGAGATGATATCCATACAGAAAATAAAATAAAATAAAAATTAATGGGTAAAGGAGGAAAATTCCAGGAAGAGAAAAGGAGTAATGGATGCATCAGGCTATAACTCATAAAAGAGATAAGAAAAATCTTATTCAATGGAGGAGCTAAGGGAGAAAGGGAGAGGGGGAAAAATAAAGGTACTCTCCCCACACATGGCTGAAGGAGGGAATAACATGCTCACGAAATTTGATATGAAAATTTATATACACCACAGGAAAGTAGGAGAGGAGGTGGCAAGTGGAGTGAGGGGAATGTTAGAAGGGAGGGCAAATGTGAGAAGGAAGTCTCCAGAAATAAACACTTTCAAAAAGGGACAAGGTCAATTGTAGGGGGGGAAAATAAGAGGGGATAGGGTGGGTCAGAGGGCAATATAATTAGTATTATACAACATGATTATTATGGAAGTCTTTGGCAAACCACACATATTTCGTCTCTATTGAATTGCTTGCCTTCTCAGTAGGACTGGGGGCAGCAGGGAGGGAGAGAAGTTGGAATTCAAACTATTAGAAACAAATACTGAGAACTTTTATTGCATATAATCAGGAAATAAGAACTATAGGGACAGGGGTATGGAAATTTATCTTGCCCTGCAAGAAAATAGAGAAGATGGGGATAGGAGAGGGGGTGAGGTGTGATGGAGGGGAGGGTACATTGAGGGAAAGAGTAATCAGAATGCAAGGTATTAGGAAGCAGGGAGAGGGGAGTGATGGGGAGAAAAATTGAAAATGTTACAAAGTGAGGTAAAAGCAATTAGTATTAAAGCAATAGACTGAATTAATTAGTGAGAATAAATCGATGACATCTTTAGTTTGGAGAAAAGAATTTCAGTCTAAATTTCCTAGAGGAAGGTAACCTCGGATAAAATTTGGCATTGATGGAAAAGCCAAGGTTTTAAAGGTAAATTTGATTTTATGATTGCCATTTAATCAGGAACTAGAATATGTATAGAAAGGTTTGCCTCAAAAGATGTTTCTTAGCCAAAGTGAAACTATAATCATATTTGAAATCTGGTTATTGGAACTTGCCATTTTTAGATACTATGGGACTACTAAGTGACTGTTCGTCTGAGACTAACCCCAGGTATGGGTAGCAAGAAAGGTGGTGTGAGCCTCCAATACATGATGCCAGTAAACTGATGAGATGCTGGTGTGAACTGCCTAAGGTGATCTCAAGGGAAGGGTGGGAGAGTGAATGTTCAGCATGGGCTGAGGTGGGATTCTTCTGACTCAATTTCCCCACTGACACCTGGCAGACTTTAAGCCTGATTAAATGCAAGTGGGCAATTTAATCCTGCCTGGAACTGACATGAAATTGGGGAGATATTGTATCCCTGCAATGTCCCTACTCTTGGTGGCAATTTCCCATGGTCAAAAGATTTGTAAGCATAATACCATATCTATTCTAGATTATTGGTAGGGGAATATCTGAGGTTGTCTAAAATTAAGCTATTAAGCATAAGACTTCAGCACAACAACAAAAAGTTAGGGTCCTTTAATTCTTAGTAATACTGTGGAGACAATTAGAAGTAAGCAACATAAAAATTATTTGTGATTCAGTTGGTTAATGTTTTAAAAAAAATTCTTTTGTGGTCCATATTGTAAATGCTTTAAAAAGAAGTAGCACCTGACCAAAAGTTTGAATTGCTTTATCTGTTATAAACTGTGCTAAAAATAAATAATAAAATAAAATTAAAAAGAAAAGATTGAAGAAATTGGAATATGATATCCCATAAGACAAAGGAGCTGGGAGCACAACCAAGGATCAAAGTTGAGCATAATATTTCAGGCAAGGAGATGGACATTCAACGAAATAAGGGATTTCCTGATCTTCCTTATAGAAAGGCCAGAACTCAGTAGAAAATTCGGTCCTCAAACAGAGGTCTCAAGAGAGGAATAAAAAGGTAAACAGGGATAAAGAAAAACTTGTTGCTCAGTTTGGTCAAACTCTTTACCTCCATATAGGGGAAGATGATATTTATTAATCCCGAGAATCGTCTATCTATTATGAAATAATAAAAGGGATATTTATAGATAGAGGGAGCAACTATCACACAAATTATGTGATGATAAAAATGTGATTTAAGAATGTGAAGGGATTGTGTCAGGAGATGTGAAAAGGAGGAAGCTCGAAAAGATAAATTACATCACTGGATGAACAAAATTATAGTACAGGAGAAGGAAAAAAGGGAGGAAAATGAGCACTGGTTGAGAGGCACTCTCATCTGATTTGGTTCAAGGAGAGAACAACAAACATAATTAAATATATAAATCAAAATAAGTATAGGAAGTATGAGGGGAAAGTGGAAAGAAAGAGGAGAGGAAGTTAAAGGGAGGAAAAAAGTAGTAAGGATAAAGGGGAGCAAAAGGGGGGCCTGAAAGAAGGAAGGGAAGACTGTGATAGGTGGTGGTAAAAAAACAAAACTCTATTGTGGAGGGGAAGGGAGAAGGGAGAACTAAAAGCACAAATTGTGGTAAAGAGGATGGAAGGAAAGACACAGATAGTAATCATAGCTGTGAATATAAATGGGGTGAATTCTCCCATGAAATGGAGATGGCTAGCAGAATGGATTAAAAGCCATAGTTCAACAGTATTGTTCACAAGAAACATGTATGAAATGGGGGAATACACACAGAGTAAAGGTAAAAGGTTGGAGCAGTACATACTGTGCTTCAGCTGATGTAAAAAAAGCAGGGGTAGCAATTCTAAAGCCAGACAAAGCAAAAGCAGAAATAGATCCACTCAAAAGAGATAAGGAAGGAAACTATATTCTACTAAAAAGCACCATAGACAACAAAGCAATATCATTATTAAACATGTATGCTCCAATTACTATAGCATTCAAGTTCTTAGAGGGGCAATTAAGGGAGTTTATAGGAATAAATAGACAGCGAAACTATACTAGTGGGGGACCTCAACCTTGCCCTCTCTGAACTTGATAAATCTAACCTTAAAATAAACAAGAAAGAAGTTAAGAATGTGAAAAAAACTCTAGATAAAGTATATATGATAGATATCTGGAGAAAACTGAATGGGATTAGAAAGAAATATATGTTTTCCTCAGTGGTACATGACACATATGCAAAAGTTGACCATGTACTAGGGCATAAAAACTTCATAATCTACTGCAGAAAGGCAGAGATAGTCAATGCATCCTTCTCAGATCATAATGCAATGAAAAATATATGTAATAAGAGACCATGGAAAGATAGACCAAAAATTAATTGGAAACTAAATAATCTAATCCCAAAGAAGGAGTGGATTAAATAAGAAATCATAGAAACAATAACCATCTTCATTAAGGTGAATGACAATAGTGAGACATCCTACCACAAGTTCCAGAATGTTGCAAAATTAGTTCTTAGGTGAAGGTTTATATCTTTGAATGCCTACACAAATAAAATAGAGAAAGAGGAGATCAATAAATTGGGAATACAGGTGAAAAAGCTCTAAAAAGAACAAATTGAAAATCCCCAATATATACCAAATTAGAAACACTGAAAGCCAAGGGACAGATTGATAAAACTGAAATTAAGAAAACTATTGAACTAATAAATAAAATTAAGGGTTGGTTTAATGAAAAAAACAGTATAATTGACAAACCTTTGGTCAATATGATTAAAAAAATAAAGACAGAAATAGAAATGCCACTTACAGCTATGACAGATGTAATAAAATATTTGGAAGTCTACCCACCAAAACAAATCCAGCGAGTATATGAATCCAAGTACAAGACACTTTTCTTTTCCTTTTATTTTTATTAATTAATTTTATTTATTTTCAGTGCTCTACAATCACTAC
Organism: Bettongia penicillata ogilbyi; assembly: GCA_023548195.1. Classification (NCBI taxonomy): domain Eukaryota; kingdom Metazoa; phylum Chordata; class Mammalia; order Diprotodontia; family Potoroidae; genus Bettongia; species Bettongia penicillata. Next base: position 3,549,190 of record JAJHZJ010000511.1, read on the forward strand.
CATGTAACTTAGATTATTATTTTTCCCTCCCTTTCCCCTAACACCCTCCTCCCTCCCCAAGACAGCATACAATTTGCTAATAAATACATTTTCACTATATTCATGCTGTGTTGACAAATTAAAATGAGTGGGAGAAATCATCTAACAAACCAAAACACAATACACACACACACACACACACACACACACACACACAAATGATCTGCTACATTCTGGGATTGAATTCCATAGTTCTTTCTCTGGATGTGGAAGGCATTTTGTCTTAGAAGACCACTGGGAATTTCTTATAAGTCGTTGCATTGCAATGAAGTTCCAAGTCTACCAGAAAAAACTCTCCCACACTGTGGTCATTGCTGTCCACAAAGTTCTCCTGGTTCTGCTCCTTTCACTCAGCATCAGATCAAATAACTCTTTCCAGACCTCTCTGAAATATTTCTCTTCATCATTTCTTATAGCACAATAGTATTCCATCACATTCATATACCATAATTTGTTCAGCCATTCCACAACTGATGGGTATTCCCTTGATTTTCAGGTTTGGCCACCATAAAGAGCACTGTTATAAATATTTTTGTACATGTGGGACCCTTTCCCATTTTTATTATCTCTTGGGGATACAGTCCTAGAAGCAATGTTGCTGGGTCAAAGGGTATGCACATTTTTGTAGCCCTTTGGGCATAGTTCCAAATTGCTCTCAAGAATGGTTGTATCAGCTCATAACTCCACCAACAATGTATTAGTGTTCCAACTCTCCCACATCCTCACCAACATTTGTCATCTTCCCATTCTGTCATGTTTGCCAATCTGATAGGCAATGTGATGTGTTATTAGTGTCATAGTTATTTTGATTTGCGTGTTTCTGATCAAAAGTGATTTAGAGCATTTTTTCATATGACTATGCATATCTTTAGTTTCTTCCCCTAATAATTTCCTGTTCATATCCTTTGACTATTTATCAACTGGAGAATGACTTGTGTTTTTGTACATTTGACTCAGTTCTCTGTATGTTCTAGAAATGAGGCCTTTCTCACTGACATTAGCTGTAAAAGTTCTTTCCCAGTTTTCTGCTTCCCTCCTAATTGTGGTTGCATTGGGTTTGGTTGTGCAAAAACATTTAAGTTTAATGTAATCAAAATTATCCATCTTGCATTTCATAATGCTTTCTATCTCTTCCTTGATGAACAGGAAACTTCAGAGGGACCTGGAAAGTCTTATATGATCTGTTGCTGAGGAAAAGGAGCATCACCCAGAGAACTTGTGCACAACAACGACCACAGTGTGAGAGATTTTTTCTGGTAGACTTAGAACTTCATTGCAATGCAAGAACCTAAAAAATTCCCAGTGGTTTTTAAAGCAAAATGTCTTCCACATCCAGAGAAAGAACTATGGAATTCAATTGCAAAAAAAATTTTAAAAAAAGACAAGAGTTAATTTGTGTTTTTATCTTGTATAGGTGTGACTTGCTTGTTTTGCTTGTCCTTTGTTCTTGAAGAGGACCATGGCATCATGGAGATGATGTCATGCCATGCAAGCGAATCGGCTTTAAGTAATTGAGGACTGTGCAAAGTCACCAGTCTCACTCTCTCCTCCATATCCATCTGGGTTCATATCATATCTGGGCAAGATATAAATCAGAATGACTGGAGATAGATGAATTTTTGTTATATATATGAAATATCTGACTTCTGGTTCTAAATTTTGTGGAATTACATCTGGAATGACATATACTAAAGTTAGATCTTTAAGCCAGTTTAGTTTTACCTTAGTACCCTAATACATGCAGGCTAACAATGATAAATGATTTTAATCATTGTTGTTTGCTTGCTTTGCTGTTGTATTCAATGCTTTCAAAACTTTCATTTTTTTGTGGAATTGCTTTTCATAGAATTCATATTAAGGTACTGAGAGAGAAGTTTGATAGGATGCATAAGACTTTATGATTGTCATTTTCTTAAGACATCAATTGATTTAATTAGCTGAAGTTTGGATAATTTAGTTTACATCAAATTTTACCTCCAGTGGTTCACTAGTTCTTGATAAGATCATTTCTGTTTCAGCTTTATCATGTTTAATTAATTGAGATGAAGATATCAGTGGTACAAGTATATCTCTGGTATTGTGAGTCTGGAAATTCCAGTTTTATCCCTAATGTTTACAAACTAGTTTATTATTTTACATGATATTGATCTTCCCTTCCTGCTACCTTTTCTTTGCTATGTAAATCTTTACCTTCTATTTCTATAAATGCAAAATTCCACCCTATTTGCTTAGCCATGTAATTAAAATCCATCTAAGGTTGCTGAAAAAAAGTAAAAGATTTGAAAATTAAATTTTGTTGAGTGACTTCAAAGGATAGGAGACATTGATTTCTTTTGATATCTTACTGGTCACTTTTCAAAGATCACTGGGAAATGTTCAAGTGTAGATTTTCTTTTGGCTGCTCAATTTTATAAATGATTGATCCTTCTTGTCTCCACAAAAATCCAAATATAGTATTAAAAATATGATTATTCAAAGCAAAAATAACAGGTGAATGCATCACTGCTTAGAAATTGATTGGTATTTTCAGAGACTATATTTATTTTCAGTTTTGACCTTGACAAGGCAACTAGGTATGCAGTGTGAATGTGTAAATTAGTTTAAAGAAGATACAAGACATGGAACCTGTCTAACTTTTCAATACGAACAACTGGCAACAGGATAGATTCCAGTTTACTGAAACTTCCACATGAGCTCAGAATAATATTCAGTAGTGCTTTAATGAACACTTTTTTGCAGGTACACTCTTTTGTGAAATTTTAACCAAATATCTAAGATGAAAACCTCAAGTAATTTCATTTATAAGACAGTATGATGTGCTTTAAAATTAATAAAATATGATAAAATTAACTTTGGTTTAGAAATATATGCATTAATTTATCACTGAAACTTAACATTCTATTATGACTTCAATGTGAAAGTGAAATGGAGAGATACTAGATATCCTGCAATATTTTCTGTTATCACATACTAGCTATGCAAACACAGCCTCCCATAGACATAGATCAGTGACTATAAGCTGGAGAATTTAATTCTTTCAGCTCTAGAATTGTTGTTCTGGGGCTCCCATTGTACTTATTAGTGAGAACATCACATGGCATTTTATATCAAGGCCAATTTTAGTTATTGACTGTTTGACTACTTTCCTGCCTGCTGTATTCTCCTCCCCACTTCTACTTTTTAGGTCTGGAGCCATAACCAAATCAATGTTGCCATTGCTACTAGAAAAGGTATGTCCTTTTGTTCCCCTATGACTCTACTCATTTTCTTGGTTTAATTCTGACTAAGTTCCGTTAGGCCTGATAGTTTGGGTCCAAAAATGGAATTGAATGAGAGACTTGGAATCCATCTAACAGAAACTAAAAGAAGATTCACTTAACCACAGCAATTAAGTTCACTGCGCTGGTATAGATATAGTGTGCCATGTGAAATTCTTATAGCAGGGCAAAGAAATTCAAAGCAGAGGAGGGATGCTTATTGCAAAGAAAGCACTGATTCGATTGTTCACAGCTTTTTAGTGTAGTTTAGTGTAGCAGTGTTTCTGATCTATTGCTGTTCTAGAGGAAGGAGCTCCAGACCTTTCTGTCCTGTGTATTTTATACCGAGGTGACGGGGAAAAAACTGTCAATGAACAGAGCCTTGGGCCCCTTAAATTCAATCTTGAGGATAGTTTATATACGTACATACATACATACATATATATATATATACATATATATATATATATATATAGACAATTTTTTTTGCTTGTTTACTTATTGAAACTAGTTTTTCTGACTCAGTAGGCTCAAAGTACAATAGTCATTCATAGGCCTGGACCTTACACTTAATAGTCACAAATGCTTCGATTACTCTGTTTTGGGATGGTTCATCCCTCTAGCTTTAGTCAGTACAGCGACCCCTTCCTCGGACCTATTGAACTACTGTAGAACTTATTGTGAATACTTATTTAGTTTTAGACTTACTGGAATTAAAGTGTCCTGAGCTCAGACAGTCCTCCCATAACTATTTTCTCAGTAGCAGATATTATAGATATGTCCACCCACCTGGCTTTCTCAGGAGCTTTCTTTTTTATGTTACATATTTTTTCGGACAATAAAAATCTACCCTTCTTTCTCTCCCAAACTTTTCTCTGAATTGAGAACAAAAGAAAAACAAATCCCCTTTAAAAGTATGTATAGTCCAGCAAAATGAATAGAATGAATTCCTATACTGATCTTGTCAAAACAAATTAATCTTGGCTCTTCACTTTTATGCCTTCACCTTTCTATCATTGTGTAGGAAGCACGTTTTATCAATAGTCTTATGGAATTGTACTTGGTCATTATGCTGGTCATATTTCCCAATTCTTCCCAAGTTATTTGTCTTTTCATAGAGTTGATATTATAAAAAAGAACCTCTCTTTCTGTTCACTTTACTTTGCCACAGTTCATTTAAGTCTTCCCCAGTTTTTCTGAACCATATTCTTCATTATTACTTGTTAGGCCATTCCCCAATTAATGGGTACTCTCTCTGATTCTCATTCTTTGTTACCTTGAAAAGAACTATCAATATTTCTAAATCTGGTATTACAGTTTTTTTTGCAGCTCTTCCTCTAATTTTCTATTCTTACTTCTCCTGTTTCCCTCTTGTTTTCCTGTTGAGTGAAATGAATTTCTGTACCTAATTTTGGGGTTATATATTCCTCCATCTTATTTTTGCCCACTTTGGATGAGAGTGAGATTCAATTGTATCTGGTTTTATCATCAGGAATGCTTGGAAATATTCTTTACTGTGGTGGATTCTAAATTATGTCTCATCCTGACTGTGGTTCTTCAGTACTTGAGTTTTTTTGTTACCAGCTGTTCAAAGTATTCTTTTCTTTCACCTGGATCCTCTGGAATTTGGTTATTATATTCCTAGGAACTTATATTTCAAGATTTCTTTCAGTGAATGGCTTCTGATACATTTTTATTTCCACTTTGCTTTCCAGTTCCAAAAGATCTGAGGAGTTTATAGCACTCTATGTCATCACATTCATAAACTATAACTTTTTCAGCCATTCCCCATTTTTTGCCACCATAAAAAGAGCAACTATAAATATTCTTTTATATGTGAAGCCTTTTCTTCTTTATTTGATCTCTTTGCAGTCTAAATTTATTAGCAATATCAGTATTCAGAGCTTTATAGCTTTTTGATTATTTTTCCAAATTGCTAAAAATTTGAGCCTACCTTGATTTGATTTGAGATATTAATTTAGATGTAGTTTCTTCCTTACTCCATTGCAGTTTTACCAGCAGTTTTTATTAAATAGTGCGTTCTTCTCCAAATAATTAGGATAATTTGGTTTATGAAACATGAGCTTACTGTGCTCCTTTGCCTGTATATGTTTCATATCTAATCTGTTTCAATGATCAAGCTCTCCAATTTATATTCAGTATCAAAATATTTTGAGGATTACAGCTTTGAAGTATAGTTTGAATTCTGGTGCATATGGCCCCATTCCCTCTTTCACATTTTTTTTACTCAGTTCCCTGTAAGAATATCTGGGGAACTGAAGGAAAAAAAAATGTTTTTATTACTCTAGGTAAATTTTGTTATATTTTTCCTAGCTATATAAAATAATATTTTGGTGCTTTGGCATAGAATTAAATAAATTAATTTGGGTAATTTAGTATCGTCATTTTATTTACATTAGCTCAGCTTACCCACAGGCAATTAACATATCTCCATTTACTTAGATATGACTTTATGCAAGGGGTGGAAGAGAGAGAATACACATTTATGTAACACCAAATCTGGGTCAGATATAGTGCAAAGTGCTTTACAAAAATTTACTATTTGATACTCACAGTAATCTTGAAAGGGAGGTGCTGTTATTATCCACATTTTCCAGTTGAAAAGCCTGAGGCAAGCAAAATGACTGGCCGAGGTTCACACAGCTAGTAAATGTCTGAGGTCATTTTTGATCTTCCTGACTACAGTATCAGTGCTCTATTTGCTGTGCAACCTATTTTTTTTTTTTTTTGTAATTATGGTCTATATAGTTCACATGTGTTTTGCAAAGTAGACATCCAAGTATTTTATTCATGAAAGTTTAAAAAAGTTGTTTTAAATGGAATTTCTCTATCTTTTCCTACTGAAGTTTGGTGTGGGTTTATTTTAAGTACTGTGACTTTGCTGAAGTTGTTAATTGTTTTGATTAGATTTTTAGTTGACTCCAGGGTTCACTAAATAAACCATCATATCATCTGCAAGAAGCAATAGTCATCCTTCCTTGTTGCCTAGTCTTATTCTTTGCATTTATTTTTTCTTGTTTTATTGTTATGGCTAGAACTTCTAAGCAAAATATTCAAAAACAATGGTGATAATAGACATCCCTGCTTCCAGTTTATCCCCATTACATGTAATGCTAGGTTGTAGGTAGATACTACATGTAATTTTAGTGGAAGAAACATTTATTCCTAGATTTTCTACTGTTTTTAACCAGATCTGAGTTCTCAGTATAAATCCCTTGTGGTGATAGCTTATGATCTTTGTGACATATATTTGTAGTATCTTTCATAATGTTTACTAGGGATATTAATCTACAATATTAATTTTCTCCTATCAATCTTTGGTTTAGGTATGAAGACTATATTTCAATCATAGAAGGGATTTGGTAAGACTTCTCTCTTGTATTTTATAAATAGTTAATGATTAGAATTAATTTTCCATTAAATGTCTAGAAGAATTTAATTGTAAATACATTTTACCTTAGAGATTTCCATTCTCCTTTTGGCAGTGAATTTCTGGCTTGTTCAATTTCTTTTTTCTAATGAAGGGTTATTATATATTCTAGTTCCTATTTTAGTAATTTGGGAAATTTATGTTTTTCACAAATTGTCATTCATTTCATGTAGATAATTTAATTGGTACAAAGTGGAGAAAACAAATCCTAATATTTGTCTTTTTTTTAAATTTGTAATGAATTGAATCAAAATAATGAATTATTTTGATAATTATAATTTGATTTCTTTTATAAATAAAATCTTTGGTAGTTATAAAAACTTCTAGTTTTATTTCTTAGTTCAAATTTCTAAAACTTTGAATTTTGTCAATTCCTTAATTGATTTTTCAGAACTTTTATTTTGGTGTTTTTGATTTATTGGTTTTCTGGCTTGATTTTTTTTCTTGCATGTTCACTTTATTGATTTGCTTTCCTTTCCTTTACTAATTAAAGTGTTTAGAGATATAAATTTTCCCCTAAGTACTATTTTGACTGGATCTCACAAATTTAAATATGTTGTCATCATTATCTCTATTGAAACTGTTGATTATTTCTGGGATTTGATCTCTCTTTTTATTATTTGATCCATCAGTTTTAAAGATTAAATTATTTCATTTGTAATTATTTTCATGTTTGGACATAATTTTATTACATTACAGTCTATAAAATATGTATTTAATATTTCTCCTTTTCTGTATTTGCTTGTGAGTTTTTTAATCCTTAATATTTGTACAGTTTTGGGGCAAGTGCTATGCTCTGCTGAGAAATAGATATACTCCTTTGTGTTCATGTTCAACGTTCTTCAGGGGTCTATCATAACTATTTTTTTCTAAAATTTTATTATTATCCTTTGCTTATTTCTTCTTTTTTAAAAATTAATTTTATCTGGAAGTGGGGGGATAAATGAAGTGTCCTACTCTAATAGTTTTAGTATTCATGTCTTCCTTAAATATTCAACTTTTTCCTTTATAATTTTTATACTATGCCATTTGGTTGTGTAAACACTCATGTGTTCACACATATGTATATGTACACACACACACATATATATATATATATATATACAACACACATATTTAATACTGCTCTTAATTCATTGTGTATAATACCTTTTAGCAAAATATAACTTTCTGTTAACATTTTTAATTAGATTTTGATTTGCTTTGTCTGACACTGTGATTGTTAATCCTGACCTTTTCTATTTCAATTGAAATGCAATAGCTTATGCTCCAGTCCCTTTTTTAACCCTGTGTACATCTTTCTGTTTCAAGTATGTTTCTTATAAGCAACATATTGTTGAATTCTGGTTTCTAGTATTTACTGCTAATCTTTCTAATCTTCCATTTTATGAATGAGTTCTTTCTATTTACCTTCATGTTTATGATGACTATCATAACCAGAAGAACACTGTACACAGTAATAGCAATATTGTACAATGACAACTGTGAATGACTTAGCTATTCTTAGCAATACAGAGATCCAAGACAATTCTGAAGGAGTTATTATTAAAACATGCTATACACCTCCAGAGAAAGAACTTTTGGTGTCTGACTACAGATAGAAGCATCCTTTTTAAACTTTCTTTTTTTTTATTTTTGCTTTTTTTTTTTGTTCAGTGACTTCTTTCACAATATGAATAATATGGAAATGTGCTTTTCATGACAGCACACATACATCAAATTCCTTACTTTCTCAGTGAAGGAGGGGGAGAAGGAAGAAAGAATTGGGAACTCAAAAATAAAAGAAGTAAAAAAAAGTTTTTTAAAATGCATTTGGGAAAAAAAATAAAATATTTATTTGTGAAGAAATTACCAATTATAAAAGAATAAATACAATCAATCCTAAACTTTGCCCTTCCCTCTCAAAAGCTATATGCAACTGAATCAGTGTGTTAATCTGGATAACTATACTTTCCAAGGTTATGGTCAAGCAAAACTTTTGTTAACTGTTAACTGGGTTAGATTAAGTTTTTTTTTCCTTTATAGCTTGGTGTGGAATGCTCCGTCAAAAACTGTCCCTCCCACAGTGCTCCTGTTCTTCTTTGTTGCTATTTAGTAATTTTCAATTTTGTTCAACAATTTGCGAGCCCTTTGGGGGTTTTCTTGGCAAAGACACTGGAGTGATTTGCCATTTTCTTCTCTAAATCGTTTTACAGAGGAGGAAACTGAGACAAACAGAGATTAAGTGACTTGTCCGGTGTCACAATGCTCATAAGAGTCTAGGATGGATTTGAACTCACTTCTTCCTGGCTTCAGGCCCAGCACTCCATCTACTTTGCCACCTAAATTCTTGCCTTTTCCCCCATCCTTTCTTCCTTCCCATGATAATTTTCTTCACATAAGAATTCTTTTCCTTAGTCTCATTTATACAGTCAGAACAGAAAACACTAGTGCCAATGCAGACATTTTTACTGTCCTTCTGACAATCCATCCACTCACTTCTAAAAGATTATTACTGTTGCTCTGCCAATGAGGGGTACAGAGGAAGACAGAAGAGGGATAAGAGGGTGAAGAATGAAGGTCTTCTGCAGGAGGAATGAGGGGAACAGATGGTACCTTCAGAAAGCATGCAATCTGCTGAAGGTGGAAGGTCAACAGAAGTGGTACATTATATGAAGACACAGTGTTCTTCTTGTCATTTGTAAAATAGCACTTGGAACCTTGGTGGAGGGAGTCTGATTAGTAAAAACCACCTTAAAATAAGCACTTTTCAACAGTGGAATGGACTGCTTTGGTTGATAGTGATTTTCTCATTACTAGAAGTATTAAGTGGAATATTGTAGAGGGGATTCTTATCAAGATATGGGTAGAATTAGGACACATATGATATCTCTTCCTAATCTGAATCTGCATTTCTGTACAAAAAATCAGTAACCAAAACCTCCATGAAAGCAATTTTTCATAGAAAGAAATGTATAGATGAAGATGATAGATAGAAATTTGCATGCATAAATAGAAATATACATATATTATATAAATATTTACAAAGAAAGAAATTTGCATGTATGTATACATTGCATACATATGTAGATGTTCTTAGATGTGTATATGGGGATAAATCTTTTCATTTTTTCTAGCCTCACTGACAATATCTACATATAAAATATTTGTACATCTTTCACAGGTTGTTGTAAAGAAAATGCTTTGTAAACTGTAAAGCACAACATAAAACAGAGTTGTCTTTATTTTCCTAGGGCATTGCTGCTATACTATGAAGATTCCCTCAATTCTATCCTTATCTAGTACCTATAATCCATATTTTAACCTTCTATCAAAGTTTCATGCTCCTATAATCTTTCCATCACAGAGTCTTAGGGGATTCCTAGCTAATATACTACACTATTTCACTTTAGATAATCGCTTAAGTGTTATGCTTGCTAAGACAACATTTGCTTTTTTTAATAGTATCTTCAATGTTCAAATCCAAGAAAGTATGATTTGGTGTTATTGTAGATAATATTTTAAGGTTTATCAAGTATATATATGTGTATACATATATATATACACACATACACACATGCATGTGTGTATGTATACATATGTGTTTATAAATATATGTGTGTATGTATATATATATGTGTGTGTGTGTGTTTTAAAAAACATATCATGGATTTTTGGTAATAGGCAGCATGATGTAATGGAAGTCTTGAGCACAAAAATTAAAATCTCATTTCAAATATTAATTGGATACCCTTGATCAAGTCACTTAACATGTCTGACCTCTGCTTTATTCACCTGTAAAATGAGGGTTATAATATGCCTAAAATACATATAAGAGAATTTCTCTGCTGTTCAAATGAAATAATATATGTGAAAAGCACTTTGAATAACTAAAAGTGTTTTATCAATGGAAGTTACTATTCTTATTGCATGATTGTTACTGTTATGTACAGCTGAACCATCTCACAATATCGAGTTTCTTCTTGAGAAGAGCCAACTTAAATAAATAAACTTGTGATCTTTCAACTTCTTATGCCTGGGAAAAGCCTTCTGGAAAATTTTTATGGAAGTAGGACAGTTAACATTTCCCTCAATCTATGGAAAAAATAAGCTATCTTGCTTTATAACGTTATTGCTTTTAGCCAGGATGGCCTAATTGAAAAGAGAACTGAACTTAAAGCCAGAAACACCTGGGTTCAAGTTCTGCCTGTCACCCGTATTACCTGAGTTAACACTGGCAAGTAATTTCATTTATTAGTAACTCAGGAAACTCTAAAACAGAAGAGCTGCTTATTTGCATTTGTAGAGAAACTCTCCATACCTGGAATTTCTAAAAGAGAAGAAATCAAAGCTATGCACTAAACCAAAGTTTTTTTTTGTTTTTTGTTTTTTTTTTTTTTGTTTTTTTATTAACAGCTTTTTTGTTTGAGTTTTTAAAAATTAGGTTTTCTGGGGGCAGAGCCAAGATGGTGGAGTAGAAAGACACATATACTCTAGCAAGTTCCCCACAGGGAATGACTGCAAAAAATTGCCCTCAACGAATTCTGGAGCAGAAGAAGCCACAGAACAATAGAGTGAAAGAGGTTTCTAGCCAAGGGCAAGCTGGAAGGCCAACAGGAGAGGTCTATCTCACCGGCCACTGAACAGAGTGGAGCCCAGCCCTGGCACCATGGCACTGGGAGGAACAGATTTCTGGGGCAGAATTCCCAGCAGGGAGTGTCCCATATCACTCAACCCACAAACGACAAAGAAAGCTCCAAAGGTCAGTGTGGGAGGGCTTTCCCAGCTGGGTGAGAGGGGAACAAGGTTCCTCCAGGACTAGGCCCAGGCCATGGCAGCAGTGTGAGGTGGACTTTCTAAAGCTGAACTGTTTACATTCCTGCATGGAAAGATAACATTTTTAACTCTTCAGACTTTTCTCAGTATTTGGGTAGGTGGAGGGATTACACACTCACACACACACACACACACACACACACACACACACAGCTAGCGAGTACCAGTTGAGTTGAATCAGAAGAGATGATATCCAAAAAAAAAAATTAAAAATATAAATTAAGGGAGGAGGGAGTAAAATACTGGGAGGAGAAAGGGAGAAATGGAATGGGGAAGACTATCACTCATAAAAGAGATAAGAAAAATCATGTTCAATGGAGAAGACAAGGGAGAAGATGAGAGGGGAAAAATGAAGCTTACTCTCTTCACATATGACTTAAGGAAGGAATAACACGCTCATTAAATTTGGTATGAAAATCTTACACTACAGGAAAGTAGGGGAGGAGGGAACAAGTGAGGTAAAGGGGATGATAGAAAGGAGGGAAAATGGGAGAAAGGAGTAACCAGAAGTACTTCTAGTTAACACTTTTGGGAAGGGACAAGGTCAAATGAGAGGAAAAAAGGGGGAGCAAGGTAGGATAGAGGGCAATATAGTCAGTATTACACAACATGATTATTATGGAAGTCATTTGCAAAATGACACATATAATCGTTATTGAATTGCTTACCTTCTCAGTGGGGATGGGTAAGGAGAGAAGGAGGGAAAGAAGTTGGAATTCAAAATATTAGAAACGAACGTTGAGAATTATTATTGCATGTAACTGGGAAATAAAAAACATGGCATAGAAATTTATCTTGCTCGACAAGAAAAGAGAGAAGATGCAGATAAAGGAAAGGTGGGGTGTGATAGGAGGGAGAGTACATTGAGGGAAGGGGTAATCAGAATGCAAGGTAAATTTGATTCCTCCATTCTTCAAGTAATGTGGTGACACAGGGCTTTAGGAAATTTTATAGTGACATGCATTGAATCAAAAAGGACAGCCTGGTATAGATAGGGTAGGTCCACATGAAGCATCCTACTAGATCTGAATATTGAGGTGCATTCAGAAATTAGTCTAGAGAATAGGAGGAAAGAGCAGAAAGTAGAGCATAGCACCAGTCAGGAAACATGATTTAACTTATGATTTCATTGGTATCTTGAAATTCCAGTTGTAGAAACTCTTCTTATCAGTACAGGTGGGCACTTTCCCGAAACTTAGAGTTCACAGTTTCAGTGATTTGCCTACTGTGACATGGTCCCTAAGTATAAGAGGTGGTAATTGAATCCACTAGTTTCAAGTCTCTATTTGAAGTGGCTCAGTAGAGTGCTGAACATAAAATTAGAAAAAGTTGGAACTTAGATCTTGCCTCAGACCCTAGCTGTATGACCCTGTATAAGTCATTTAACTTTCCTTGTCCTCAGTTTCATCATTTGCAAAAAAAGAAGATAATAATATCTATTTCACAATCTTTTAGACCAAATCAGATACTTGTTGTTCCTTTGTTTCAGAGGTTGAATTATTTGTGACCCCATTTGAGATTTCCTTCGCAAAGATACTGGAGTGGTTTTCCATTTTCTTCTTCAGTTCATTTTTACAAATGAGGAACTGAAGAAAACAGTTAGATGACTTGACCAGGGTCACAGAGGTAGTAAGTGTCTGAGGCTGAATTTGAACTGAGGAAGATAACTATTTCTGACTCCATGTTCAGCACTCTATCCACCATACCATCTCGCTGCCCAAACAGGATGTTGTTCAGTTGTTTTCAGTTGGGTTTGATTCTTCATGACACAGTTTGGAGAATTCTAGGCAAGAATGTGAGGCAAACAGTGGGTTAAATGACTTGCTCAGGGTCACACTTCTACTAAGTGTCTGAGGCCACATTTGAACCCAGGTCCTCCTGACTCTAAGCCTGGTAGTCTATTCACTGTGTCACTTAGGTACTCAAACCAGATAACACATGTAAAGTATTTGCAAATCATTAAGTACTGTTATTATTTCAACTGCATATCGCATCAATGAGATTATTAAAATGAATGTCCTCCTTAAGCTAAATATAAATATGTATTGACCAGTGTTGATAATTTATTATGATCAGTAATTCCCTCGGATGCTAATCTTGGGCTATTGCTGTCCTTGGAAATAAGACAAAGTATATTTTATCTGTATTAAGTCTTTATAGAGCATGGGGTAACCATCAAGTGAGCCAAGTGCCTCCACTAGGCAATAATTCACTTCGATGGCCTGTGGACCTCAGTGGCCTGCAAAAACAAACAAACAAACAAAAAACCCCAAAAACTTTTATAATAAATACTTGGCTAAAAGTCCATCCTTTCTAACCTTGTCAAGTGTGACTTTCAATACTTACTCCTTTTTAGGACCACAGAAGGGAGAACTAAATGGGTTCAAAAGGAACAGCTACTATGTTTTTCTAATAGAGAAGTGAGGTGTCATAGGGGTAATAGCAGTCACTGGATTTAGAATCTTTTAGAAACCCTGATTATGAGTCCTGGCTCCTAGATTCACTAACTTTGTGACTCTAGGCCAAGAGTGGGGTACCTGTGACCTCAAGGGCACATGTGACCATCTAGAGCCTCTAGATCCTCGTGTACAGCCTTTTGACTGAGTCCAAATTTCACAGAACAAATCCTTTTATTAAGGGGATTTGTTCTGCGAAATTTGGATTGAGTGAAAAGGCCACATTTGAGGAAATAGAAGGCTATATATGACCTTGAGACTATAGGTCCTGCACCCCTACTCTAGGTAGATATTTTAATTTACAAAAACTTCAGTTTCCTTATCTGTAAAATAGTGTGTATAACACTTGAGAGTGCCTTGTAAGTATTATGCAGGAACTTTAAAGCATGACAGAAATATAGTATTATGAAGAGAGTCATGGTAATACTGCCTCCCTCCATGACAAAAAGAAGTGCATGTACACAGTCCAAGATACTGACAATGAAATTCTCAAGAACTCTATTTTCAAGGTGACACTGTTCTGATGATATGCTGGACCCAATATCCCTTTAAAGCCTGTGGAAAAATTATAATCTTCCTTCGGTGTCTGCACATATTCTCTCCAAACAAAAGTTTGTGGAATTTATTCAGGATCTTCCTTTCTCTGCAGATAGTTTCCCCTAAACCATATGATGATTTGACACAATACTGAGCTTGTGCTTTGCTATGAACTTGAACAGTGTCACTGCTTCCTACTTCCTCCAGATGAGAACTCCTAATATCCAACTTTGATAATACCATTCTGTGGCACAAAATGCTTCGATGGATCCTTTCTGTCTTCCAAAAAATGTTATTATTTAGATTGACATTAAAGGCCTTCTACAATCTGGTATTTAATTTATCCTTTCAACTTTGTTTCAATTCCTTAGTTTCATTTATTTTATATTTTATCAATCAATTAATAAGTATTTGTTGAGTTCCTATTATGTGTCTAAAACTGTGATAGGTTTTGAGAATATAAATACAATTAATGAAAAATTCCTGCTTACAACAAGCTTAAATATTATTGACAGAGATACCAAGGTATAAAAAAGTATACAAAATCCAAATAAATACATAGTTACATACTAGGTAGTTTGAGAAAGGCATTAGAAGTTGAGGGAAGGGGGAGGAGCCAAGATGACATAGTAGAAAGACTCACATATGCTAGCTCCGGAACCCACAGCTCATAAATTTCCTGTAAAAATAACTACCCACAAATTCTGGAGCAATGCAAGCCATGCAGAAACACAGTGGAGGAGATTTCCATTCCAGAGAGCCCTGAAAAACTGACCGCAAATGTCCGTCACACACCAGACAGTGGAGCCCACTCTGGCCTTGCACTGCCCGCGTGGCCTGAGACTGAGCAGATCTGAGCAGGCTTCAGGGACAGAACCTCCCGTGGCTGTGAAGGTCCCTCCACCTACAGGTGCTACAGGTCAGTGAGAGAGACTTCTGGGCTGGTGGAGAGGGGAGCAGGGTGTCTCCATGACTTGGGCCCCCTCAGGAGGCAGCGGCAGAGGCAGCAGCGGCCAGGAGCTCCTGCAGCAGGCAAGAGCTCCACTCCATTACTGAAGATCTCTGCATAAACCCCCTGAGGAAACTGAGCCTGGGAGGCGGCCCTGCCCCCACCCCAGCACCAGAACTTAAGCTCACATTGAATAGCAGCCATGCCCACCACGGAAAGCCCTGAGGCTGGGGAGTAGCATTTGAATCTCAGACCCCAAGCACTAGCTGGGTGGATATAGGCAGGGGCAGACAGGAATCTCAGAAGTCAAGTAACTGGCTGGGAAAATGCCCAGAAAAGGGGAAAAAAATAAGACCATAGAAGGCTACTTTCTTGGGGAACAGATGATGTTTCCTCCTTTCATTTCTGATGGGGAGGAACAATGCTTGCCATCAGGGAAAGACATGCAGGTCAAGGCCTCTGTATCTCAGACATCTGAGTTGGATGTCTGGTGGGCTCAGGCCATGGAAGAGCTCAAAAAGGATTTTGAAAATCAAGTTAGACAGATGGACGAAAAACTGGGAAGAGAAATGAGAGAGATGCAAAAAAAGCATGAAAAACGGGTCAATACCTTGATAAAGGAGACCCAAAAAAATGCTGAAGAAAATAACACCTTGAAAAATAGACTCACTCAATTGGCAAAAGAGGTTCAAAAAGCCAATGAGGAGAATTTCAAAGGCAGAATTAGCCAAATGGAAAAAGAGACTCAAAAGCTCACTGAAGATAATAGTTCTCTCAAAATTAGAATGGAACAGATGGAGGCTAACGACTTTATGAGAAACCAAGAAATCACAAAACAAAACCAAAAGAATGAAAAAATGGAACATAATGTGAAATATCTCACTGGAAAAACAATTGACCTGGAAAATAGATCCAGGAGAGACAATTTAAAAATTATGGGACTACCTGAAAGCCATGATCAAAGAGCCTAGACATCATCTTTCATGAAACTATCAAGGAAAATTGCCCTGAAGTTAAAATTGCCCTGGAAGTTAAATAAAATAAATAAAATAAAAGTTAAATAAATAAAATAAATTAACTTTTAAAAGTTAAATAAATCAAATAACTTTAAAAGTTAAATGAATAAAATAAATTAACTTTAAAAGTTAAATAAATAAAATAAAAGTTAAATAAATAAATTTATATTAAAAAAAAAAAAAAGAAGTTGAGGGGTTCCAGAGAAGCTTCATGTAGAAGATGGTGCTTAAGTTACAATTTGAAAGAAGAGGGTGATTCTATAAAAAGGAAGGGTCAGGGAGTGTATTCCAAGTATATGAGACATACATTGGAAAGACTTGGAGATAGATAAGTGAAGGAAAGCGAAATGGTCAGTATGACCATTGAGAGAGAGATATGATAGGGGCAGAAAGACAGTGATTTATAATTAAAATGGAAAATTAGGGTGAGACTACATTATGAAAGCCATTTAAAGCTAAACAGAGAAGTTTACATTTGACTAGAAAGGGAAAAGGAAACCTCTGAAGTTTGAGTAGGAAAGTGAAGTGATCAGATGAAGACTTAAGGAAAACAAAGCATGGTGACTGGACTGAAATGGGGAGAGATGAGGCAAGGAAAACACTTAAAATGTTTCAGTAAGTGAGAGGCAATGAGGGCTTGATCTAGGGTCATAGCTAATTGAGTGGAGAGAAGTTGTCAAATGGAGGAGATGTAGAAGTAAAATCAAAAAGCTTTGACAGATGATTATCTAATCTAATAATTATCTAATTATCATGAGATAAGGAAGTATGAACCTGGAATGCTGGAATAATGTTGGTATTTCAGACAGAAACTGGAAAGATTTGCTGAAGAGTCCATATGGGAGAAAAGAGAGCAAGTTTTGTTTTAGACAAGTTTAATTTGAAAAATCTCTTGGGCATCTAGTTTGAAATATCTCATAGGTAACTGTTGATATGGAATTAAAGATCAGCAGAGACATTAGGTTTGTATATATAGATCTTGAAATAATCCACAAAGACATGATAATTAGATGCTCAGAAGTTGAGAAAGTCACACCGAGAAAGTTTATATAGAGAAGGATTAATAAGATGGAGTCCAGGCAATATCTGCATGTAGGGTATATGAAAGTGTCTAGAGGAGAACCAGGAAAGACTAAGGTCATCAAAGTACAGAGAGGAGGCAATAAGTAGGAAAAAAGAATAGTCAACAATGTAAGATGGAGCAGTAAGAAGAATGAGGTTTTAAAAAGGAGAGACAGAGATCGACACAGACAAACAGACACAGACACAGAGAGAGACAGAGACAGAGAGAGAAAATACTCCAGGTAAGCTGGACTATTTACTGCCCCCAGAGCAGGTTCTACTTTTCTGTTTTGGAGCCTTTGTTGATACAGTGGTACATAGGAGTGAGCACTGAATTTGGGTTCAAAGACTTGGCTTCAGTTGCCAGCTTTTTGACTCACATGAACTTCACAATTAAGAACAAATAGTTTTACCTTCATGATCTTCATTTGTAAAATAAAGAATCTGAACTAGATATTGACTGAATAAATGAATGACTGAATAAGGATAATTTATTAACATTTACTATGTGCCAAGTGCTATAGTAGGTGTTGAGAATAAAAATTCAAAAGTGAAGATTGTTCTTGTCATCAAAGTACTTATATTCTAATAGGGTGAAGGATGGGGAACCTGTGACTTCAAGGTTTTGTTCTGTGAAGCTGAGATTCAGTGAAAGGGCTGCATTTGAGAACCTGGGGGGGGGCGGGTCACACGTAGCCTTGAAGTCTCAGGTTCCCCAACCCTAGTCAATGAGGGTCAGGGAAGGAGTTTGGAAAGTTACAGGGATGGTGAGTGACACCATAGGAGAATGTATTGGCATTTCCATTCACCCTTTATAGTTGCAATGACAGCATTGATTTGATTTTTGGTTTTAGAATTGGAATTGAAGAATTGAAGAAGTATGCATGTGTGTTTGTGTGTGTGTGTGTGTGTGTGTGTGTGTGTGTGTGTTATAAGGTTAACCTGCTAGCCAGAATATAGCTGGGAAGTAAGGTAAAACATGACTGATGTCATTTGGTAACTGATTAAACACAATGGGTAAGAAAGTATGAAGTGTCTCTGGAAAAGGAAGTGATGTGGTTGTCCATATTTTGAAACACTTAACTGAAATCAGCAGAGACCATAGGGCAAAAGTTGTAGAGCTTGCCTCAAGTTTTATAGTCTATGATTTCCTTTGGGTGCAACAGAGAAGATATTTATGGGCAGCAATGAAATTCTAAATCATTAAAGCCAGGTCTTCCATGATGTTTCTATAGACCCTTAGTAGGCTGAGTAGTTTCTAAAGAGTCTTAACTCCATTTAAATCTAACTTCTCCATAATCTTTTACCTAACCATTCTGTGCATACGCTTGTCATGGATATTCACTAATTGTATAAAACAAGCACACATGCAAATTGCTCCTGATTCATACATATTTATATCTAATTTTGCACATTTCTGTATGGTAAGGGTTAAGAAAGAGAATGATTTCTATGAATTTCAGAGCAGTATCAAACATCTGATAGTGTACCATATTAATAATATTAATAATAATTATCATTAAGATCATTGAATCTGTAATTCCATAACTATATGGAGCTTCATGTATGAATGCAATTGAGTCACCATGGGTATCACCTAGAGAGTCCTTGGAGCCCCCCTGACAGCCACGAATACCTAGGCTCGAGTCTTACCTCTGACACATCTTACTGTGCATTGCTGAGAGAGTTTGCAAATTACTTAACTTCTCAGTATTCAAGGCAACTTTGTAATAAACAATAGCAATGCCTAAACCTTTTCATTGGTTCATGTGTATGTTCAATAAATATTTCTTCATTAATTCAAAAAGCATTTATAAACTATCGAATTGTGTTCATGACTCTATATGATGTAGGTACTGAGAATATAGTTATATAATAGCTAGGATTTACGTAATGGTTATTTTTGGGCCCTGGTAGCTCAGAGTGAATGCAAATAGTAATTGTTTGTCTTTATGCTAGCCACCTTGAGAGTCTCTCCCCACCCCATTGTCTGGTTTGGTTTTTATTATTATTAATATTATTACTATTAAAGGGGCCATCCATTGACTCATGTCTAACCAGGCCTAAGCACTGAATGGAAATTGCCTCCTTCAAACTGAGAACTTAATCTTGACTTAAAAGGTCAACATCTCTCCCTTCATCCTGGGCCATCACCAGCTGTCCCGACCTATATGTGGCCACAGGACCCAAATGACTCTGGAGGGGTAAGTGAGGCTGGTGACTTTACAAAGCCCGCCCTCCCTCAAATACAATTCAATTGCAAGATGTGGCATCATCTTCCTGGTGTCATGGTCCTCTTTGAGAACAAAAGACTTATCATACACACACAGTTGGCATTTATATACTTCTTTAAAGTTTTCAAAGTTGTTTAGAAATATGATGTCATGTTATCACCACAACAACTCTAAGAGGTAGATGATATTATTATCCACATTTTTCAGGTAAGGAAAGTGAGATAAATAAAAATTAAGTGACTTACACAGAGTCACACAGCCCAGCAAGCTTCTCAGGCTGGATTTGTGTAGCCATGCCAACACTTCCATAAGAGTCATGTTGCTAAAGACTAACCGCATTTTCCTCTATCCTGTACTGCCCTCCATTTATTCCATTCTCTCCCTTGACCTATCCCCTCAGAATAGTTTTGCTTCTGATTATCCCTTCCCTGATTATCCCTAGCCATCACTCCTATTATCCCCCTTCTCCTATCACATTGCCTCTTGCCTTCCTCCAGGGTAAGATAGATTTCCATATATGATTGAATGTGTATTATTTCTTCCTTGAGCCAAATCTGATGAGAGTAAGGCTCACTTATTCCCTTTCACCTCCATTCTCTTCCCCTCCATTGTAAAAGCTTTTTCTTGCATCTTTTATGTGAGCTAATTTACTGTATTCTCCCTCTCTCTTTCTCCTTCTCCCAGTATATGCCTCTCAACAGTTAATTTTATTTTTTAGGTATCCTCTCTTCATTTTCAGCTCACCCTGTGTGCCCTCTGTGTGTGTATTTCTATCTATACATTATCTATCTATCTATCTATCTATCTATCTATCTATCTATCTATCTATCTATCTATCTATCTAGATATGTAGATATGTATATGTGTATAGAGATATGTGTATATATTCATGTATATATGTTTATGTATATGTATACATACATGTACACATACACATATACATATGCATATACATGCATACACACACTCTCTAACTACCTTAATACTAGGAAAGGTCTCATGAGTTGCAACTATTATCTCTTCATGTAGGAATGCAAACAGTTCACTTTAATGAGTCTTTTATGACTTTTCTTTTTCATTTACCTTTTCATGTTTCCTTAATTCTTGTGTTTGAAAGTGAAATTTCCTATCCAGCTCTGATCTTTTCAACAAGAACGCAGTGGGGAGTGGGGTGGGGGGTGACAAAGCTAAGGTGGCAGGATGAGAGCTCATACTCACCTAAACTCTAAGACAGATTTCTTCAGATACCTCTAAAAAGAGAATCTGCACAAATTTTAGAGTGGCAGAATCCACTAAGAGAGAGAGTGTGACAGATTTCCAGCCTAGGACAGTCTGTAAGGTCGATGAGAAGGATCTGTTGCACAGGGTTAGAGGAATGCTTACCGCAGAGTGCACAGATTCTATCAGTGTGGACCCTGCCACAGCAAATTCAAGCAAGAAACACTGGGCTGTGTGAAGCAGCAGCATCACTGTGGATTCTCAAACATATCATCCCAGGATAGGAGTCGAGTGGAACTGAGCAAGAGAGAAGAGCAGTGCTTCTGAGACTATCAGCATGCAGATTAAATATCTCTAAGTCACCTACTTGAACATCCAGGAGCCAAGATGGCAGTGTGATCTGTAAATGCTCTACCCTTCCCCTTGTTGACCTTGAAAAGTCCAGAGAGTATTTCCCCAGGAAAAATCCTGGAACAGTGGGATCAGCTGAAGGGGTAAACAGTCTCTTAGCCAGAGAGGTTAGGAAAATTGCAAAGGGGAATTCCTTTTACTGTGGCTGAAGGGGACCAGTACTGGACTGGAGCTGCCCCAGACAGCCATACCTCAGCAAACCATGAGGAGATCCTGAGCCCCAGGGATGTGGAGCCTGTAAGTGCCCACACAGGCATGCCAGGCTTACTATAACACAGCCAGGGGAATTGGGAAGACACTAGCACAGATGGGATTCACCAACTGCTGAGCCTGCCTGTGTTCTAGATCAGGAGAGGAGATCTCCTACAGCCAGAACACCTCTCCCCCACACCTCATGTAGTAGACTCCAGGGTAACTTGGGTAAACTCAGAGAGACTTCACCTGGCCTCTGCTTTGACACACAAGCTAGCTCAACACCAGGTAAGCTGCAGTATTCTAGGTTCTAACTGAAAGAAACAGAGGTCACAGTACAAGAAGCCTCAAGTTCTAAGCATAAGGATCATTAGACTGAGCCCCCTGTGCACCAGAAGCAGAGATTGACTCTAAAAGCCAGAAAAGCGTGATCATAATGAGCAAGATGCAAACCAGAAAAGAAAATACCATAGAAGCTTACTATGGGGACAAGGACCAAAACACGAATCTCGAAAATATCATCATTGAGACTGTATTCCCATCTGAAAATTCAGAAGGGAATATAAACTTGTCTTAAGCCCAAAGAGCATTTTCAGAAGAGCTCAAGGATTTTCAAAGTCAAATTGAAGAGGTAGAAGAAAAACTGCCTAATGCTTTTAAAAATATGAAAAAGTGTCAGCTAATCCAACCAAAGTGATATTGCTTCTATGACTGTGTCTCAAAGACATCATAAAAATGGGAAAGGGTCCTGCACGTACAAAAATATTTATAGCAGCTCTCTTTGTGGTGGAAAAGAACTGGAAACTGAGGGGATGTGAATCAATTGGGAATGGCTGAACAAATTGTGGTATAGGAATGTGATGGAATGCTATTGTGCTGTAAAAACTGATGAACAGGAAGAGAGGCCTGGAAGGACTTTTATGAACTGACGCTGAGTGAAAGGAGCAGAATCATGAGATCATTGTACACAGCAACAATCCCATTGGGTGAAGAATTTTTCTTGCAGACTTAGCCCTTCACAGAAATGCAAGGATCTAAAAAATTCCCAAAGGACTCGAGGCAAAATGCCATTCACATCCAAAGAAAGTACTTTGCAGTTGGAAAGCAGAATATTTTCTCATGCTTTGTTCTGAGTTTTTCTTGTGGTTTCTCCCATTCATTTTAATTCTTCTGTGCCACATGACTAATGTGAAAATGTGTTTCATAAGAATATGTGTGTAGAACCCATACAAGATTGTATGCTATCTTGGGGAGAAAGGGAAGGGAGAATGAGGGGGAGAAAATCTAAGACTCAAGAGAGTGATTGTACAAAACTGAAAAGAAATATATATTTTTTAAAAAAAATGTTTGTAAGTCTTCTATTTCATTGGAATTCCATTTTTTCTCCTGAAGTATTATACTCAGTTTTGCCAGGTAGGGGATCCTTGGTTTTAATTCTCCCTCTTTTGACCTCTGGAATATCATATTGCAAGCCTTTCTATTCCTTGCTGCAGAAGCTATTGAATCCTGTGTTATCCTGGTTGTGTTTACATAATACTTGAATTGTTTCTTTCTGGATGCTTGGAATATTTTCTCCTGGATCTGGGAACTGTGGAATTTTTCTACAATATTGTACAAGTTTTCTTTTTGGGATCTCTTTCAAGAGGTGATCAGTGGATTCTTTCCACTTCTTTTTTACCCTCTGGTTCTAGAATAACAGGACAATTTTTCTTTTCTTTTCTTTTTAATTTTATTTATTTATTTATTTAACTTTTTACATTCATTTTCACAAAATTTTGGGTTCCAATTTTTTCTCCCCTTTTATCCCCTCCCCCCACTCCAATACCCCAAGCAATCTAATTTTCCCTATCTCCAATCTGCCCTCTCTTCTGTCATCCCTCCCTTCTCTTGTCCCCATCTTCTCTTTTGTCCTGTAGGGCCAGATGACTTTCTATTCCTCATTAACTGTATGTCTTATTTCCTAGTAGTAACAACAATACTAAACAGGTGTTCCTAAAACTTTGAGTTCCAAATTCTCCCCATCCCTCCCTCCCCACCCATTCCCTTTGGGAAGGCAGGCAATTCAATATAGGCCATATCTGTGTAGTTTTGCAAATGACTTCCATAATAGTCGTGTTGCGTAAGACTAACTGAATTACCCTCCATCATATCTTGCCCCTCATTGTTTCTATTCTGTCTTTTGATCCTGTCCCTCCCCGAGTGTTGACTTCAAATTGCTCCCTCTTCCCATTGCCCTCCCTTCCATCATTCCCCCCCTTGTTTATCTCCTTCTCCCCCACTTCCCTGTACTGTAAGATAGGTTTTCATACCAAAATTGAGTGTGCATTTTATTCCTTCCTAGAGTCAAATGTGATGAGGGTAAACTTCTTGTTTTTTTTCTCAGCTCTCCTCTTTTTCCCTCCACTAAAAGGTCTCTTGCTTGCCTCTTAAATGACATATAATTTACCCCATTCCATTTCACCCACTTTCCTCTCTCTACCTTTCTCTCTCACCATTTGCCTTAATTTCTTTTAAGATATGGTCCCATCCTATTCAATTCACTCTGTGCCCTCTGTCTCTGTATGTGCATGCATGTGTGTATGTGTGTGTGCGCACACACGTACATGTGTGTGTGCATGTGTATATGTGTGTGTGTGGTCCCACCAACTACCCAGATACTGAAAAGTTTTAAGAGTTGTAAATATTGTCTTTCCATGTAGGAATGTAAACAGTTCACCTTTGGCAAGTCCCTTATGACTTCTCTTTGCTGTTTACTTTTTCATGCTTCTTCTCGTTCTTGTGTTTGAAAGTCAAATTTTCTTTTCAGCTCTGGTCTTTTCATCAAGAATGCTTGAAAGTCCTCTGTTTCATTGAAAGACCATTTTTCCCCTGAAGCATTATACTCAGTTTTGCTGGGTAGGTGATTCTTGGTTTGAGTCCTAGTTTCTTTGACTTCTGGAATATCCTATTCCATGCCCTTTGATCTCTTAATGTAGAAGCTGCTAGATCTTGAGTTATCCTGATTTTATTTCCACAATACTGGAACTGTTTATTTCTAGCTGCTTGCAAGATTTTCTCCTTGACCTGGGAACTCTGGAATTTGGCCACAATGTTCCTAGGAGTTTCTCTTTTTGGATCTCTTTCAGGTGGTGATCAATGGAGTCTTTCAATATTTATTTTGCCCTCTGGTTGTAGAATGTCAGGGCAGTTTTCCTCGAAAATTTCATGGAAGATGATGTCTAGGCTCTTTTTTTGATCATCACTTTTAGGTAGTCCCATAATTTTTAAATTGTCTCTCCTGGATCTATTTTCCAGGTCAGTTGTTTTTCCCATGAGATATTTCACATTCTCTTCCATTTTTTCATTCTTTTGGTTTTGTTTCGTGATTTCTTGGTTTCTCAGAAAGTCATTAGACTCCATCTGTTCCATTCTAATTTTGAGAGAACTATTCTCTTCAGTAAGCTTTTGAACCTCTTTTTCCATTTGGCTAATTCTGCTTTTGAACACATTCTTCTCCTCATTGGCTTTTTGAACCTCTTTTGCCAATTGAGTGAGCCTATTTTTCAAGGTGTTATTTTCTTCAGCAGTTTTTTGGGTCTCCTTTAGCAAGATATTGACCCTTTTTTCATATTTTTCTTGCATCTCTCTCATTTCTCTTCCCAGTTTTTCCTCCACCTGTCTAACTTGCTTTTCAAAATCCTTTTTGAGCTCTTCCAAGGCCTGAGCCCACCCGACATCCCCCTGGGATGTCTGGGATACAGAGGCCCTGCCCTCCATCTCTTTCCCTGATGGCAAGAATATTTCCTCCTCGTCAGAACCGAATGGCGGGGACATTTGCACCTGCTCAGAAAAGCTCTCTATAGTCTTATTTTTCTTCCCTTTTCTAGGCATTTTCCCAGCCTGTTACTTGACTTCTGGGATTCCTCTCCACCCCTGCCTAGATCTGCCCAGCTAGTGCTTGTGGTCTGTGATTCAAATGGGCTTTCCATGGAAGGCATGGCTGCTATTCAGTGTGAGCTTAAGTTCTGGTGCTGGGGTGGGGGGGGCACCTCCCAGGCTCAGCTCCCTCAGGTGGTTTATGCATATACTTTCAGTAATGAAGATCCTGCCTGCTTGGGGAGTCCTGGGCCACTGCAGTCCCCGCCTCTGCCTCCGCCACTTCCTGCCCCCGCCTCTGCCTCTGTCACTTCCTCCCGAGGGGGCCCAAGCCACAGAGACACCCCACTCCCCTCTTGGACAGCCCAGACGTCTCTCTCACTGACCTGTAGCGTCTGTGGCTGGAGGGATTTTCCCGGCCACCGGAGGTTCCGTCCCTGAAGCCTGCCCCTCTCAGCCCCGCAGGCAGGGCAGCGCTGGGGTGGGCTCTGCTTTCTGGGGCGTGATGGACCCTTGGGACCGCTCTCCAGGGCTCTCTGGAACGGAAATCTCTTCCACTGTATTTCTGCACACCCTGCAGTGATCCAGAACTTGTGGGGAGCTCTTCTTACATTAAATCCATGGGCTGTGGGTTCGAAGCTAGCATATGTGAGTCTTTCTACTCCACCATCTTGACTCTGCCCCCCAACAATTTTTCTTGATAATTTCTTGGAAGGTGATGTCTAGACTCTTTTTTTGAGCATGACTTTCAGGTAGACCAATCATCTTTGAATTATCTCTCCTGCATCTATTTTCCAGGTCAGTTTTTTTTTTTTCCAATGAGATATTTCACGTTGTCTTCTATTTTTTTTATTCTTTTGGTTTTGTTTTATGATTTATTGGTTTCTCATAAAGACATTAGCTTACATTTACTCCATTCTAATTACTAAGGAATTATTTTATTCACAGAGCTTTTGGTTGTCCTTTTCCATTTGGCTAATTCTGTTTCTTAAAGCAATTTTCTCCTCATTGACCTTTTGGACCTATTTTACCATTTGAGCTAGTCTCTTTTTGAAGGTGTTGTTTTCTTTAGAATTTGCGGATGTCCTTTAGGAAACTGTTAACTCATTTTTATGATTTTCTTTGCACCATTCTCATTTCTCTTCTCAATTTTTCCTCTACTTCTCTTACTTGAGCTTCAATATCCTTTTGAACTCTTCTATGGTCTGAGATCATTTCATATTTTTCTTGGAGGTTTCAGATTTAGGAACCTTGAACCTTGACCTTGCCATCTTCCTCTGGTTGTATGCTTTGATTTTTCTCTGGTTGTATGCTTTGATTTTCCTCATCAGAAGAAAATACCTTTTCATCAAGAAGGTAGCATTTTATACTTTTATTCCGCTCCCCTCTGTTTCTCATTTCCCCAAACAATTACTTGACTTTTGAGCTCTTTGTTAAATGGAAGGTATATTACCTGACCTTTCAAGGGTTTTTTGTAGCTGTTTTCAGAGTTCTCTCTAGGAAATTCTCCATTCCTCTCCATTCTCTCTCTCTCTCTCTCTCTCTCTCTCTCTGTCTCTCTCTCTTTCTGAATTCTCCATTCCCGCAAAGTTGTATGATCAAAGAAGAGGTGTTTACTGCTCTCTTGGCCTTCACTCTTGTCTTTGAGCAACCTGAAGCACTCTTTCCCACCCTGGAACTGTGAGTAGGATTCACTCTCCACAGCTATCAACAGCTCTGCCATACCAGCATTTTTCCTCACCCCAAAAGCACCACCTCGGATTGCAACCTAGGTCAGCCACTTGATTCCCCCACTATATGTAGACTGAGAGATCCAGAAGTGGCTACTGCTGTGGTAGTGGCTGCTGCTGCTCTCGGGTTGGGGCTAGAACTGGGGTTGGACCACTTCTCTCTCTCATCCAGGTGAGAGAGCTTTCCCACTGAACTTTGAGTGTCTTTGGTATTTGTGGGTTGAGAAGTCTGGAAACTTCTCTAGCTGTTAGTGATTCAATGACTTGAGGCCAGCTCCAGTCGCATCTGTACCAGCATGGGCCACACTGGTCTGTGCTCTGTGCTGAGGTTGGTAAAGTAAACTCTTCCTGTTGTCCTTCCAGTTTGTCTTGAGCTGGAAATCTGTTTCACTCTGTCACTTTGTGGCTTCTGCCACTCTAGAATTTGTTAAAAGTAATTTCTTTTACAGTCTTCTTGAGGGATTTTGGGGGGAGAGGATAGACAGGTTCATCATCTTGGATCCACCCTGTTTTATACTTTTCAACATTGTTTTCCTGTATACTCATTCATTAAATCTTCACAGTCCAATGGGCTTCTATATCTAGAACTAAGGAATGGAGAAGTAGATTCTTGGCAGTCTAGTGATTGCTCTGGGGGATTATGGGTAGATGGAAGCCTGCTAGTACTAGAGAACAAGAAAATTCCATTTCTTCTTTAAACATTTTATAGAGCAAAGAGATAAACTACCCTACTGGCCCATAGAAAGAGTCTTCTTGGGACTCCACTACTGAAATCAGCCATTCACAGAGTAATTCCTCAGATTCCTATAGAAATTCTGAAATAGAAAGCAAAGGAATAAAACCAAAACCTATGATGCCAGGAGTATGATTCTGGGTTTTTTTTAGCAGCCTACTCCAGCACTCCCTGTCCAAGCTTCTCTCAAACGTGTGCTTAGCTGCCTAAGTCCAGATTGGGAAGTAGTTTCTGGACATTTTAGAAAAGTCAAGCTAGATATTTATGGAAACAGCCTGAGATGCTGAGTCCATATAAGATCTCAACCCAGCTCTTGCTTAGCATGAACAGAAATGTTAGAACATTTCAGGAAGATTTCAAAAACTCACTCAAACCCCTTGCTTTCTCATCTTTGGAGAATCATCTTATCCTTTCTTCTCTTCTTTTAATTGTCTGGTTGTTCTAATTGGGGCACCCAGTCCAGCCAGGTCTTCATTTGCTGCCCTACTGACACTCTGCATTTCCTGTGTAAAGGCTGGATGCATTCATCTCATCCTTCCTAAAGCCTTAGCCTGCTATATCCACTCCCTTTTTAACTTCCTTTTATGTGTTGTCTTCCCCCATTAGAAGATAAGTTACTTGACAACACGTAATTGGGTGACATAGTGAATAGAGCACTGGACCTGGAGTCAAGACATTCTGAGTTCAAATCTAGACTCTGTCACTTAACAGCTGTGTGATCCTTCACATGCCACTTATCTTATTTCTGCCTCAATTTCATCAGTTATAAAATGGGGAAAAGAAAAATACCTACTCTTTACAATTGCAGTGAGGATAAAATGACATAATATTTGTAAAATATTTGGAACAGTGTCTGGCACATTGGAAGAGCTTAAAAAATTCTTGTTTTCCTTTTGGTTATTATTTTTAATAACAACATTTACTACAGTACCTGGCATAAATAAATGCTTAATTTCTTGATTTATTGTTGACTATGTGCTAGCACCGTGCTTCATGATGAGAATATAAAGAAAAGCAAAATCAAACCCTGCCCTCAAAGAGTTCATAATTTTATGAGAGAGTCAACATAGAAACACAATGCACAAAGAAGATGTATGCAACATGAATTGGCAATAATCACAGAGGGAAAGTACTAACCTTAAGGAGCACAGGGAAAGATACCATGTAGAAAGTGATATTTGAAGTGAGGAAATAGAGACAAGGTAGAAGAGAATTCATGAGATGCAAGATAGCCAAAGAAAATGCATAGAATTAATGTACTTTTAAGATGCTATTATTGCCACATCTTCTTATTGAATCCTCACAACAGCCCTGAGAGATGGATAATGTAATGACTATAAGAAAGTTAAGACTGCAGAAAGACAAGTGACTTTCCCAAGGTCAACATAGCTGGTAAATGGTAGAAATGGTAGGGAAAACCAGGTTTTCTGATTCTAAATTCATTGATGTGTATCTCACACTATGGGAATCACAACTCCAACCTAGATAGATCCTGTACAAGAATAAGATGTTTACATTGAAAGTTGAATTAGTCTACTATGCACAATGTGATTCATATCTTCTATCACTATTGCTGAATTAAGCAAGTAGACTGAAATATTGGGCACACAGTGGAATCTTGAGCCAGGAGTGAGGAAAACTCCTCTTCCTGAGTTCAAATTTGGTCTCATACACTTACTAACTGTGTGACCCTACACATATTACTAAGCCCTATTTACCT
The DNA here is from genome assembly GCA_023548195.1 of Bettongia penicillata ogilbyi. Lineage (NCBI taxonomy): Eukaryota > Metazoa > Chordata > Mammalia > Diprotodontia > Potoroidae > Bettongia > Bettongia penicillata. Next base: position 3,578,865 of record JAJHZJ010000511.1, read on the forward strand.
TAGTTTCCTCATCTGTAAAGAGTTGGAGAAGTAAATGGCAAACCACTCCAGTATCTTTGCCATGAAAACCCCAAATGAAGTCATGAAGAGTAAGACATTGTCTGAAATAACACATAATTTAGGGATAAATATGCTGCATCATTGGGTGGAGGCTAAGATTAGAGCCATTATGAAGCAGTTCAAGTTTGTCTTTCATGTACTCCCCCCTACTTGTCCGTACTTCCTTTTCTTCCTAATGGCAGTTCCTCCCTAAAGTGCCCTGTGCTGCTCATTAGCTGTCCAGGGTTCCTATTGCTGTGCCTCACTTAGATTTGCCTTCCATAGAGAGCCTATAGGATAGTGATAGGATGTTATCTCTTCCTTTATTTCCATTCAAATTTAGTGTTTAAATGTAATGCTTAAAGAGTTTTATTCACTTGCCTCAGGGAATCTTCCCTCATTTTTAATAAGTGAGTTATCAGATAGACTTCTACATGATCAAGTTTTTATGGTTATTAGTGGTAGCTTGCTGTGATACCCCCAAAGGATATTTGCATTTTTAACAGAAGCATAGTATAAACTATTGCTTATTATAATGTATTGAGCAAATGGATTTGAAGAAAGATGACCTATAAACTTATATTATGACTACTCCTGGGTATTTAGGCAATATAGTTATTTTTTTCCTGTGGGTCTCACTTTCAATATTTGTAAAATAAGGGAGTTGAACTAGATAATCTCTAGCATCCCTTTCAGCTTCAGAACCTATGAATCTAAAATTAACTTGTACAGTAAATAAGAGAATTTCAGTCATGGTAACAAGCCTATTACAAATGCTTTGTGTTGGGGGAGTTTCATTTTTTGTTTGTTTTTTTGCAATGACTTCTTAATTCAAAGTCCTAGTAGAGAACAGGAGACAAGAAAGAATAGGAAAACTAAGCGCAGTCAGAAGTTAATTTCACATTTTATGGCTTCTTCTGCTCAAACTCTGTTAAGTAATAATAATATTGATAGTAACAACAATAATAATTTTAATATTTTCAGCTTATATGAATATCATGCTTTATGGTTTACAAAAGTACTTGATGTACATTTCCTCACATAACTTTCTATAAGGTACATGGTTCAGACATTATTTTTTCTTCCACTTTGCAATGGATGTGAAAAAGTGAACCATGTCTTATAGTCACAGCTTGTAAGCACTTGGTGGATCTTGTACTAGAACTCAAGATTTCACCTGATTCAGTGCTCTTTCCACTAACCCATAGGTAACTCTAAATTCATAGTCATCTAAATTTTTCATAGGTTACCATAGCCATAAATATTCATCCGCTATTGGCCAATCTTGTGACAATGGCCCTCTCTATATTTAGCTAGGTCACCCCTGCCAGATCTATCCTGGAAGCCTTACTAGTGTAGTTGTATTTGCCAGAAGATGGCACTCTACTGGTATGACCCTCAAGAACACAGGGTCACCATAATCAGAAGAATATTTGTGTGGAGCTACCTAAACTTGGAAAAACAAAACAAAACAAAACAAAACAAAATTCTCTTAGGGAGTACCTGTGTCAGCGATAAGACCGTGTCCAACATCTTTCTGGCCTTTGGCCAGAAATTTAATTTAATTTAATTTATCTTTTGCCCTTAGGAGATGATATTAAACTATTATTTCATCAATGGAACAGAGAAATGAGGGCAAAATAATAATTCATAGTTGTAGAAAAATCTTTCCTACCCCAAACCTACAATAATTCTTTCTTCTTACTATTTCTAGCAAAATTATCCTGAGTACTTACAGATATTTTCCATCCTATTTATTCTATTATTTTTAGAGGGGTTGAAACAATAATTCATCAAATTATATATGCTGAACTGCATTTACCTAATTGTTTGCCCTTAGTTGGATTCCTAGGTTCCCAACAACTATTTACTTAGGCTCTGCCCCTTTCCCTGCAATTTCCCACAAGCTGCCAGCTGCTCTCCTCACTGTGTCTTTTTTTTCAACAGGCTCACACAGTCAGATTGAACTTTTGTTCCAATATAATTATTTCTCTCAAGCTTTCCTTTTGTTTCAATGCCTATTTTGTGTGTGCCAGAATTTAAGGAGTTTGTGTTCGATTTTTTAGGGAAAGTTGTTTTCTTGTTCAAGTTATTGTTTTTACCCCTACTTTGTTTGTACCATAACATTCTCTTATAAATAACAGGCAACAATGGATAAAACCAGGACTCTTCTTCTCAAGAATATTATAAATCAAAAGAATTTTAATTTATGCATTTAGTTCATCTCTTGAGTTCCTCAAGGTGTACTTTCAGCTGAGATGTAAAATTGAAAGAGCCCTGACCTCTGGTGGTCAGAAGAGCATTTCTCATATCGGGATCTCTGCATCCTGTGGAAATGTTGTTACAATATTTTAATAGAAAATGCTCAATTTTATGTTTCTAAACATTCATTTCTCTTGCTGTATACCTGTCACATTTCAGTAAAAAGTGAAATGAATCTTTCAAATTCATAGCTTGTGTCACTTCTTTATTAAAATTATATTTTAATTAACAAAATTCAGTCTTCTCTGCATTTGATTTTCACTTCTTCACACCTCCCTTACCCCTAATTGAGGGGTATGTATAATTAAGCAAAATAAATCACCCCAATGACCTTGTTTTGTTTTTTTTTAATGTCTCCATATATACTCTAGTCCACCCTCTCCCTGTAAGGGATTGGGTAGCATGTTTCATCATTAGTCAGTTGGAATCATGACTAGACTTTCTAGTCATTAGTTAGAGTTCCTTTGTCACTCCTGATCACTGAGTCTTCTAAATATTCTGAGGCAAATAAAATTCATAGTTTCAAAATGGTAAGGGATATTTACTATTACAAATGGCTTAAACCAGCAGCACTGATTTATTCCTTTGTCTTAACAATTAGAGGGGAAGAGCAGATACATTATATCTTTATCTTTCCCAAGTCTGAGAAAATATGAAAACCCCCAACATATGATCAGTCTTTCATTGTCCTAAGCACCTTACAAATGGTTTTCTTAATAAATGTGCCAATGAAATTCTTATATTTTAGGTCTTGAAATTGACTTTTTCATTTCATTATGAAATCATTCCTGATTTTTAACCCTTAATGAGAGTCCTATATTCTTCTGTTGAAAATGTAAGTAATCATCTAAATGTGTTTGGCATTGAAGCAAAGTCTCTGAGGGAGGAGAACACAAATATGGAGGCACAGAGTTTCATTCCAATTCTGTTTTGTCAGTTTCTTACATTTATATAGAGTGACAAAGCAGGGAAATCATGGAAAATGCAGAACATGGCAATGGGTACCCAGAGTTCTTTTATAATAGAATTATCATTGTTCCCTCCTTTATGAGTGGTAACAAACCTCAAAGGGAGAGGGTTGGTGGTAAATCAATCATTAACCTTAGGAAGTCCTCTGTTTTCCTTTGATACCTGCACAATTAGAGCCTGAATGAGTCTATTAAAGTTCTCCTTACAGCTTTCCCTGGGGTACTATTATTAGCTATTAAGTCCCAGCTAAATCCTCATTCAAGTAAGTTGTGTCTTCTAAGAATGGTTTCTATACCTTTCACTACATGCTGAATGCTTTATCTCCAGTGTTTGAGCTATAGTATACTACATCACAAGTGCCTGCTTTAACTCTGGGATACTTAACCTTTCTACAGGATCATAGATTTAGATCTGGAAGTTCTCTTAGAGATTTTCTAGTCCAGTTTCTGGAACTAGGCCCAAGCCCAATAGCTAGACCCTCCCTGACTCAAGTTACCCAGAGCTCAATGGGTGATAGCAAGGCCCCAGCCTTAACTGGAACAGACAGCATACATACCCTAAGAAATCCTGGGCCTGCCAATATGTAATGCATTATAAAAGCACTTAGTACAGGTCCTGGCTCATAAAAGGTGTTGAACTTTTCTAGATTTGTGTTGTCTCCTCCATTTAGAATGTGAGTTACTTCAAACAAAGAAATCTTCTTTTCCTTTTTGCCAGCACTTAGTGAAATTCTAATTGTATAGCAGGTACATAATACATGAAACCCTCCCACACACAAACACACACATACTCTCACTGCATTTTAGAGATGAGAAAAACAGAGGCTTAGAAAGGTCAAATGGCAAGAGCATATGACCTTAGATCAGGAGCTGGAAGCAACCTCAGAGGTCACAGTCCATCTCTATTATTTTATGAATTAGAAACTTGAGTCACAGAGAGTATGAGCAACTTGCTCAAGGTGACAAAAATAGTAAGAGCCAGGGGCTTTATTTAAGCCCAAGTCCTCTATCTCCAGAATATCCAACAAGTTGTAAGAGAATTTGAAAACTCAATTTTAGAGTCTATGACTCCAAATGTAGCACTCTTTTGATTTTGCAATACTACCCGGAGCCAAACTTCTGCCTTTAATCTTAATTATTGGGGGGCACAGCCAAGATGGTGTAGTAGAAACAGGGACCTGACCTGCTACAACTCTCCCCCAAAACCCCTCAAAAAATCTGTAAAAATGACTAAATTAAATTCTAGAGCAGCAGAAGCCACACTATCACAGACTGAAACAAATTTCCAGTCCAACGAAATCTGAAAAGTTGACAGGAAAGGGTCTATTGCACAAGAATGCAGTTCACCTTGGGACATGCTGGCAAGAACTGAGCAGGAGTAGACCTCAGGGGACCAAATCACTGCTGGCTGTTGTGGATCCTGGACTTCTCAATCCACAAATGCTAAAGAGACCTTCAAAGGTCAGTGGGAAGGATCTCTTACCTGGATGAGAGGGGAGCATGGTCTGGCCCCACTCCCAGCCCTAGGGGAGCTGCAGCTACTGGTGAAGCAGAGTCTGCTTCTGGAGCCTTCCACTTAACAAAGCTCAAAAGTCAAGTAGTTGACTGGGAAAATGAGCAAAGAAAGGAAAAAGAAACAGAGTAAAGATTCTTACATTTGTGGTAAAGAGATATTTTCTTACATCCTTGGTAACAAGAAAGATCAAAATATAAAGCCAGAAGATAGCACAAAGCCAAAGCTCCTTCATCCAAAGCCTCTAAGAAAAATAGGAATGGGTCTCAGGCAATTCATGAGCTCAAAAAGGATTTAAAAATCAAATAAGATTAGAGAAAAATTGGAAAGAGAAATGAAAGTGATGTAAGAAAATCATGAAAAGTGAATCAATAGCTTGCTCAAAGAAACTCCCAGAAATGCTGAAGAAAATCAACTTTTAAATTATACTAAACCAAATGGCAAAAGAGGTCCAAAAAGCGAATGAGGAGAAGAATAGCTTAAAAAAGCATAAAGAGCCAAATGAGAAAAAGAGGTCCAAAAGCTCACTGAAGAAAACAATTCTTTAAAAATTAGAATGGAGAAAATGAAAGCTAATGAGTTTATGAGAAATCAAAAAATTATAAAACAAAGCCAAAAGAATGAAAAAAAAATAGAAGACAATGTGAAATATCTTGTTGGGAAAACAACTAATTAGAAAATGAATCCAGGAGAAGGAATTTAAAAATTATTGGATTACCCAAAAGCCATGATCAAAAACAAACTTAAGACATTATGTTTCAAGAAATTATCAAGGCAAATGACCCTGATATTCTAGAACCCGAGGGTAAAATAGAAATGGGAAGAATTCACTGATCATTTCCTGAAAAGGATCCCAAAAGGAAAATTCCTAGGAATATTGTAGCCAAATTCCAGAGTTCCCAGGTCAAGGAGAAAATATAACAAGCCACCAGGAGGAAGCATTTTCAGAATTGTAGAAACACAGTAAAGATAACAGAGGAATAAGCAGGCTTTACTCTAAAGAACTGAAGAGCTTGGAATATGATATTCCAGAGGTCAAAGCAGATAAGGTTAAAATCAAGGATCACCTACCAGCAAAGCTAAATATAATATTTCAGGGGGAAAAAATGGAACTCCAATGAAATAGGAGGAATTCCAAGCATTTTTGTTGAAAAAAAAAACAGATCTGAATGGAAAATTTGACTTTCAAATACAAGAATCAAGAATAAAATACAATACAAATCAAGGAAGACATGAAAAGATAAACAGGAAAGAGAAACTATAAGGAACTTATTAAATTTGAACTGTTCACATTCCTACATGGAAAGATGATATTTTAATTCATGAGAGCTTTCTCAATATCAGGATAGTTGGAGGCAACATATACATATACATATATACATATATATATATATATACATATATATAAAGTATGTGTGTATGAGCATGTGTGTGTGTATATATATGTATGTATACATGTGTATGTGCGTGTGTGTGTATAAGTGTTTGTGAATGGAGAGAATGTGGACCTCAAAGCTCTAAAAATGAATGTCAGAGGTTATTTTTACATGCAACTATGAAATAAGACATAGAAGCATACGAAAATTCCTACAAGAAAATAGAAGTGAAGGGAATAATATGGGAGTGGGATGAGTGGGGAGTGACAGAAGGGAGGGAAGATTGATGGAAAGGTCAATCAGCATATATGCTGTCCTGGGTTGAGGGTTGAGTGGAGAAAATTTGAAATTCAAAATTTTGTGGAAATGAATTTTGAAAATGCATTGCGAAAAAAATCTTAATTATTAATAAAATATATCTAAAATGTCTTGTAATTAATATGAATTCCAGTAGTAAGATAGAATTATAGAGAGTTTGCTAAAAATGGGACATGATGGAAACATTACATTTTCTTTCAACAGTAATAATAATAATAATAAAAGTCCAAGGAGGAGGAGAGGAAGGAGGGAGGAGTAGGAAAGGGAAGAGAAGAAGAAGAAGAAGAAGAAGAAGAAGAAGAAGAAGAAGAAGAAGAAGAAGAAGAAGAAGAAGAAGGGGAAGAAGGGGAAGAAGAAGAAGAAGGGGAAGAAGAAGAAGAAGATGATGAAGAAGAAGAAGAAGAAGAAGGAAGAGGAGGAGGGGGGGAGATGATGATGATGATGATGATGATGATGATGATGATGATGATGATGATGATGATGATAGAGCCAGAAAAGAGCCTTGGAGGTTATGAAGTCTAATCTTCTCATTACAGGGTGGAGGTAGGATTTGAACTCACATTCACTGACTTCAAAGCCTGTGATTTTAACTGTGTTATCATGATGCATTCCATAATCAATACATTTTTTTCCTTCACATTTTTTTTCTACCAACGAATTGGTTCCTCTGGTGAATTCTCCTGCTAACTCTCTTCTCACCTTTAGTTCCTTGTAAGTTAGCTATGCCAAGCTAGAGGATATAGACATTTTCTTTTCCTATAGTGCTACATGAAAAAGGATCACAATACAGTTTTATAGGGCTTTTAGTACTAAGCTTTATGGGATAACATCCAGGGAGTTAAAATAACAAAGGGAAAAATGAACACAAACATTATCTTTAGTGTCACCCATAGCATAAAAGGTTAGAGTTTTTCTCCCTTTGGAGGCACTTGTAAGGGATACTTTTTGCACAGCCAGGAAGTTGCTTAGGCAAGTCCCCATGACTAGGTAGCCTAATGTGATGGCATGAACTCCTTTCTTGAAAATACACATCTTATCTTTGTCTAGACTTCTGATTTTACTTGTTTAGGGGACTTCTAATATGAAAATCCCTTCTAATGAAGGAGGTTCTATAATTGTTCTAAAGTTTTTGGTTTTAGAGTCTTTTCATTAGTCACCTTTCATTTTTAATCTTAAAGGATAATCTGAAGTACCAAGAAGTTAATTCATTTCTCACCGGTTCATTCAAACAGGAATTATAAGAGATAAGACTGGATACTAGATCTTCAGAACACCAGGTTCTGTGTTGTCAAGGCTGATCTTCAATGCATAACTACAGAGAATTCATTAAGCCCTTAAGTGTGCTCTAGTGCCAGCTTAATATGTGCTGGTGTTTACTCTATGGTACGTACTTGAGATTCAAAGCAAAAACAAAACGAGTCACTGCTCTCAAGGAGTTTATAATGGGGGAGACAATATAAAACATAAATTGATACATACAAGGGGTGGAGGGTTCGTTTAGAGAAGACTAGCACTTACCCTGTGAGGAATGTCAAGCTCTTCTCAGGGCTGCTTCCCACCTTTAGTATTTACCTGATCTCTCTTACTCTTACCTATGACACCAAGAAGCTATAAAAAGTGCTGTGGGACACTCTTGTAAACCTCTGTGGAAGCCAGGCTAAACACAGTTGGGGATAATCAAAAATTTCAAACCCACCAGTGAGTTAATGAGGTATCTATCCCAAGGAAGTGAAGACTTCCCATGCTGGAATGGGTGGATAACAGTTTGTTCCAATAGCCATGAAGATAGCTAAAGCAGCTATTGTGGAGGACTTAGAGCTTGTTTCATTATCCAAGATGCCAAGATGTCAAGTTCATTCACTGCATTTCAATCCATCACCAGTCATCTTATTTCTGTACTCCCACTGGATTTTAATGACTCTGAAAGAGAGAGTGAGACCAACAACTTCATGGAACTTCGCCTCACTTAAATTCAATTTATGCACAAATCAAAAGACCTCACTCATACTATTTTATAATTTTTACCTATCTCAAAATCCTGTGGTGATAGGGAAGTGATGAAGCAGTTAAATTTGGAGTTGTAGTTATAACATGGTACACAGGTGGCCTAGGCCATAGGGTTGCTTCTCATTGGAAGCTGCAGTGGGATTTGGCAACCCCTGGGTGTCTGAGCAGCCTTTTAAGGCTTGCACTGTTCATCTCCTGGTATGAGGAGGGGCCTAGAGAAGGTGCCCTAAAAATTGTCTACTTACCCAACCCTGGCCTATTTACTACAGCAGGTAGGGAATCCCTCTCTGTGCTCAGATCACATGCACACACACACACACACACACACACACTCACACACACACACAATGTCCAAAATTCCTGCAAAGACAATTCCACTCATCATCAGTACATGGAACATGCATGCACTTATAGACAACATAAAATCTAGGAGACCTGAAAAGTAAACAGCTCTGGTTATGAGAGAGCTCAGTGGGTATTGCATTCAAGGTTTGAAACAAGGTTGGCAAATGAAGGCCAACTTACCAAAGTTGGAGCTGGATACATGTTTTTTCTTCAGTGGTCTCAGTCAAGGACAGCATCATAAAGCTATCATAGTTTTTGCCATCGAAACTAATATAGTCAACATGTTTGCATGCCTACCAAAAAGAGTGAATGACAGATTCATGACAACATAATTGTCACTTGCAAGAAAGTGCCATGCTAGTGTTATTAATATCTGTTCTTCCATAATAAGAAACAATGACGAGGTCAGAGAAAAATTTCATGAACTGGAGATTCTCATCATCAATGTGCCAAAGAAGCACAAGCTTATAATTCTGGGTGACTTAAATGCTACAGAAGGTACAGGATACCTACCAGACATGACACAGAGTCCTTGGGAAGAATGGAATTGGAAACAGCAACAACAATGGTCACTTACTACTGAAGATTTGTATATCTCATGACCTCCTCATCACCAACACGGCCTGCTATTTACCTATACACAATAACACTCCAAGGATACACCTTTGCAGCAAACATTGGCACTTAATAGACTATGTCACTGTAAGGAGAAGAGACAGATAAGATGAGAGTAACAAAGGCAATACATAGAGCAGAGTGCTAGACAGAATACTGACATCTTCTCCTAGCTAAATATTCTCATTCAACAAAAGTGGAGGCCTTAAGACAAGATGACTACCAGAAGATTTAATGTCAACAGATTAGAGGATCCTCTGAGTGGAAACAGCTTATAGCTAAGTATAGGAAGTTGAGCCAACACACAGTTAGCAAAGGAGTGGACAGCTTTCAGAGTAAATGATGCACTGAATTTGCTCATCTGGGTCAGAACACTTGCAAGCATCAAGACTGGTTTGATGAAAATGATGGGGAAATTCAGAAGCTGTTAAATGAAAAATGGGAACTCCACAGAGTTTACCAGCAGGATAGTTCACCCATCTCTAAGAAGACAGCATTTAATTACATGAAAAATGCAAGCAAAGTTTAGAGAGATGCAGGATTTCTATCTCAGTAAGAGGCAAATGAAACTCAGTTTTATGTAGATAGCAACAATCCAAAGTACTTTTACGATGCTCTGAAGGCTACCTATGAGCCCAAAATGGATGGTGCATTTCAACTACTCAATGCTGATTAGTGTTAAGGTCATTATTCTGAAGAGATGAGCTGAACACTGCCATGGTGTTCTCAGCAGACTGTCATCAATCAACGCTGAAGTCATAGACCATTTACCTCAGGTTGAAGTCAGTCCCTATCTAGACAACTTTCCAACTGAAGAAGAGGTTTTGAATATCATTAGACTCCTCTCCTGTGGCAAAACACCAGATGCTGATTCTATTCCAGCTATAATTTACACAGTTGGGGCCAGAGTAGGGGTTTCCATTGCTCATACAAAAGCTGACTGAAATATTCTGAGATATATAGCAAGAGAATATTATCCCCCAGGAGTTCAAAGATATGGATATTGTCTGCCTCTATCATGGTAAATGAAAAAAATTGTCCTGTGACACTTATAGGCATGAATCTCTCTCTTAAGTCATTGAGGGCAATATTCTTGCTGGAGTCCTCCTTAATAGGCTGGTCCTTCACCTGGAAGATGATCATCTACTTGAGAGCCAGTGTGGCTTCAGATAGGGCCAAGGAACAGTTGCTATGGATTTTCTGCCTGAGAACTCCAGAAAAAATGCCAGGAGAACAGAGGTCTGCACACAACATTAGTTGATCTGATCCAGGCCTTTGATACCATCAGTATTGTAGCTCAGTTTCATGATGGTGTGCTTGCCCAGTTTCCGGATAATAGACAATGTTCTTGTGCTTTCCCAGTCACCGGTGGAGTGAAGGAAGGTTATGTGCTTGCTCCCATGCTTTCTAGCACAATGTTTTGAGCGATGTTGTCAAACACCTTCAGTGAGGACCATCACAGAATAAAGTCAACTATGGCACTGATGGTAAATTACTTACCTTAAAAGGCTATAAGCCAACGCTTATAGTAAGTAAAGTAAGTATAGCAAGTAAAGTAAGTATAGCAAGTAAAGGGAGAATCTATACATTATTTTTTGTTTGCAGATGATTGTGCCATCAGCCCAGACTCTGAAGCAGAGATACAACAAAGTATGGTTCAATTTTCTGCTGCTTGTGCTAATTTCGGCCTCACGATGAACACCAAGAAAATAGGTTCTCCACCAGCTAGCCCCATACCATTCCTATGTGGAATCATCCATTGGTTATAGCAAATGAAGAAGTTTTGAATATTGTAGGTAAGTTTACTTATCATGGTACTGTACTTTCTATGGATGTACACATTGATAATGAGGTTCATGCATGCATTGCCAGAACTAGTTTAGTTTCAAAGAGGCTCTGAAGGAAAGTGTGGGAGAGACAAGTTATTAGACTGACTACCAAACTGATGATCTACAGAACAATTTTGCTGACTTCATGTGTACTGTGTGAATCCTGGACAGTATATAAGTACCATGGCAGGAAGCTGAATCTCTTTCATTTGAAGAGGATTTTGAAGATCACCAGGAAGGATAAAATACTAGATACCTTTCTCAATTGAATTGCAAAGCATTCAAATTCCACCGCAAAGAGCAGAACTCTGATGGACTGGTCACATTTTTAAATGCCAAATTTTTGTTTACCTAAAAGACTATTTTATGGAAAACTCACACAAAGGAAGTGCTCACATAGTGGTCAGAAAAAACAATACAAGGACATTCTCAAAATCCCTTTGAAGAATTTTATAATTTATTGTGTGACATGGGAGATACTGGCACAGTATCAGCTCATCATTGCATGCCCTCATCAGAGAAGGTGTTGTGCTCTATGAAGTACTGAGCTAAAGTACAGAACTGAAGTAACTCAAAAGAAACCTGAGATGCACAAACTTAGGGAATCCACCCCAAAAGTCCACATGGCTTATTTGTGCCTGCCCTGTGGTAAAACATTCTGAGTTCATATTGGTCTGATCAACCACAGTTAGTCACACTGAAACTTGACTCTAGCATAGTGATGTCATTTTGATCAAGAACAAAGGTCAACTACCAACCCCAAACCAGAACAAATGGAATTAGGAAAAAAGAAAACTAATTTACCAAATCTGCAAGATATTAATTAGTGAATTATCAATCTGTGACACATTAGTTGGTAGGTACTATCCAATTCTGTGTTGTCTTTCCCTGAGTGCTGGATGTAGTCCCAGTTTCATTGTGATGAAATAAAACTCCTCATTGTATTATATTTGTCATGCCTCCATTTTCCCAAGCTCTTGGCTGTTCTTTTCAGTGAACCATCTATGTCAAAATACTCTTCTCCAGTCTCCTTAGTCTCTATTGTTTTCATTTGAGTTTCCTTATCCCTTAAAAATTTCTTGCATTTTCTTTATTGCCTTACTATTGTGCTTTCTTCCAGTTTTCAGGGGAGTCTATGCAGGGTGGGGTGGGACCCTGAAGAACAAACAGCATCAACAACTCTCACTGTCTAGCACCATCAGACTCTTACGTAGCCTTTGATCTACAAGGCTAGAGGTGGCTTTTTCAATCACTAGAATTCTTGGACTTGATGCTATTTCTATGACCTTTTAAGTTAGTGAATCAGGGTTAAGCAGCATATATTTATAAAAGTTTAAAAACTCTGTGGGCAGTAATCTTCCTTAATAACTCTGCTTCCTTTTGTCTGATTGAATCCTTTCTTCCATATCTGGATTTTTTTTACAGTTCTATCTGAGCTGGATGTAAGGTAAAGTTTTAGAGGTCTAGTACAGTCAACTTTGGTCTGGACAATCACCAAGGTGTCTTGATCTTCAATCAGCTTCTCTAATTGAATTCCAGTTGTGGGAAGCCTAAGCTTTCAGTAGGTACCTTAAAAATTGTTGCTGATAACATATGTGTGTTTGTATAGATATACATTTATACCCATATTATCAGTAACAATATACATGTTTATGTTAGTCATACACATACACACATTTTCCAACATATCCCTCTCACACAGAAAGTTATCCTTTATAACACTAAAGAAAAAAAACTCAGTAAAACTAAATAATATATCAATTCTGTGTCAATGTATGGCATTTTCCATATCCATAAACCTCTAGCTCTGGGAGAAAGGGAGAGAATGACATCCTCAGATTTTTAAAAAATAATTTTCATTGAAATATTTTGTTTTTCTATCAATTATAGTTCCCAATAAGTCCATTTATTTTCACTCTCCCAGTGAGTTGTCCATTATAACAAAGAATAAAAAGGAGAGAAAGGAGAAAATTCATCAAAATTTATGAAGATGTTTCTCTTTTTTATTGTTTTCTCATAAACATTATATAGTCATTATGTATTTCCTTTTCTGATTCTGCTTAATTAACTTCATTATAACTCATTATACTCATGTACCACATTTTTTCAGCCATTCTCAATAGTAATCTACTCAGTTTCCAATTCTTTACTAGTAAAAAGAAAGTTGAACAGATGCTTCTTTCTTTGGCCTAAAAAGCAAACTATTTGCAGAATTTCAAACTTATAAGAAATTTGCGATCACCTTCTTTACTTCCTGCCTCCCTGATCATGGAGTTGTAGAATTTTTGTCTTTGTCCCCTTTCTCCTTGGAGGAATAATTACCCTTCCATATTTATATTCTAAGGATTTCTTCTCTGGCCTTCAGATATTTCTGCAACAACATACCTATTATATACATTATTTTCTTCTACATTATTGCAGTGGCTTTCTGTTTGGTCTCCCTGTTTAGTCAGCCTCCACTCTGGTTCTTTCTCTATACTATGTACACCAAAAGGTGATTTTCTTTAAGTTCAGGTTAGATGACCATCTTACTGCCCTGCTCAATAAACCCAAAGGCTCCCTACTGTCTCTTGGGTAAAATGAAAATTCTCATGTATGGTTTTTCAGTATGAAGCCTTTCTTCATATCTCCAACTGCTAGTATCCTCCACCACAGTTATCTGTTATTCATATATTTGTATTTATTCTGTATATACTAATATAAATGTATTTGATCATTGTTTTTCAACACACTTGGTATTCTTTGTAATCCTATGTATTTTTATTTTATGCATTTAAAAACATTCTTAGGAGTTTTCAAGCTTTACCTCACTGAGACAAATGTATTACTTGATGGCACTCAAGAGGAATACTGAAATAAAAGTTTTAATACAGGTATGGTCATAAGGGCAGAAAGTTAACTGACAGAAAAAAAAATCTGCTCCCAATTTATCATTAAAATCAAGAACAAGAAAAATTAGAGTTGATCTAATAAAATAGATTATTACTAAAGTGACTTTTTTAAAAAAAGAAAATTACAAGAACCCATGTCAAATTAAAACAAAGTTGTAGAACCATTTCCATAGGGAATTAATTCAGTAATTAGCCAATTAATTAAATGCCTTTTATCTCTTAAACGCATCAAGGAGAATGTAACAGGGAAGCAGTCACCCAAAAATCTGTTTACTATTATTAGAGTTTAATTTGTTAAAAACTAAATCAGGGACTTTCTGGGATGTAGAAACTGTTCTTAAGTAGGCCAGATGTCTAAGTGAAATTCGTAAAGCTTTGTGTGATTTAACGTAATAATTCAATTAAGAAAATTGCCTATTTTAATTTTTGATTGTCTTCATAAACTGGGCATGGTAATACTCATCATTATGGTAATTCCTGCCACTGGAAAGACTGAAAAGGAAGATAATAAGCATTTATCTGTCACCTACTTTATGAAGAATGTCTTTTATTAAAAAAAAGGAGAGATAGGTGCTTTTATTATCCTCATTTCACGGTTGAGTAAACTGAGACAGAACAGTTAAGTGACATGACCAGAGTCACACAGATAGCAAGCATTTGAAGTCAGATTTGAACTCGTGAAGAGGAATCTTATTGACTCAAGGTCCTGCACTCTATCCATTGTATCACTTAGCTGCCCTACTTTTTGTCATAGTTGAGGATATTCTGGATAAGAAAAAACTTGATATACAGTAATGATTACATCATAATACTCTAGTGATTGCTTTCCATTCTCAACTATACCCTACTGGATTCCTTTAAATCCCAATTAAAATTACATTGTTTACAGGAAGGTGTTCTCTACTTTCCTAATCCCCAGTGCTTCGCATCATGCTTGGCACATTGTTGGGTTTTAATGAATGCTTATTGATTTTCCCTGTCCTCAAAAAGTTTGTACAGGGAAGACAATGTATAGATAGAATTCAAAACTGGGGAGATAGGCAAGTATGATTATTGTGTTACAATATGAAGATGACTGGAAAGGAGCCTGCAGGACCTGAGAGCAGCACCAGGTAAGGGAGAATCTCACCAATCAGTTCTTAGTATAGACTTGAGTGGTCCCCTTTTGATCCCAGTTCTTTGCTACTACAAAAAGAGTTACTTTCAATATTTTTAAGAATGTGGATTTTGTTTCCTTTTTCTTTGATTCTTTAGGGTAAAGATCTAGTGATGGAAAGTATATGACCAGTTCAGTGATTCCAAGGAAATAGTTCCCAACTGACTTTCAGAAGAACTGGATCAATTCACAGCTCCAACAGTGCATATGTGTCTGTATTCCTACACTTGCTGCAACAATTATCTATTTCTTTTTTTCTTATCATCTTAGCCCATCTGTCAGTGGTGAGGTTAAACTTCAGGGTTACTTTAATGTCTATTTCTATAATTAGTAATTTTTGGAGTATATTTATATGATTGTTGATCAATTGTATTTCTTCCTTTGAGAACTGTCTCATCATGTCCTTTGACAATTCACCTTTTGTTAAATGATGATCATTACTAAATATTTGAATCAGCTCCATATTTATCCTATCTATCAGACATTTATTGGAGAAATTGTAAAGATTTCTTCACTTCTGATGGTTTAGAAATTCCTTAGCAGTTATGAACTTTAGATTTCTTAGAAGCCTTCTATGAAGCAAAACAGCTTGGTTGAAAGGCTACTCATTGTGCTTTAACCATTTTTGGCACACCAACTTAGCTTTCTGGACCACCTGTCAGAATGCCAAAGCTACCAGAGAGGACAATAAGAAAAAAAAGTTTTAAATATTAAATATCTGGCAATGTGGAGATATTTCTTTGGGACAACTGAAATGGTCCTCTCTTGTTATGATAAGTTTATTCTATACTCCTTTCTCTCCTCCAAATTAACATCAGCAGAAATTGACTATAACCATTTTCAGGGAGATTGCATAACGTTTTCATGCCACTGAAAGACTCTCCAGCCTTCTGTTTGAATCTACTTTTTTTTTTTCATGATGAATATCCTTGCTTTTAGGAAGCCTATTGCCCTAAAGCTATGCTTTCCATATTTTGACAAATGCTTGCTCAGGACCATCGATTCCAGAGGATTTCTGGAATTACTAAATATTTGAATCAGCTGAGTGAATAACACTCTAACAAACAACATGCAGCTCTAAAGGCATAGTGATTTCTGAGAATAATAGCAACATATAAACCCTTCTGGTTATACTAACTGATTTTGTATATGAATAACCTTAATTCAATGTCCATGTTCTTGAACTCTACATAGGAAAAGAAACTAAAACATGACTTCAAGTTAAAATTAATTTAATTATTTTGTTATTACTTTTATTCTTTGTCCTTATAAAAAATCATTTTAGATCTTTTCAAGCACACAAAAAATTCTCCAAATGGATTGCCTACATCTTTGTTAGATTATAATTTCAAGGTCTTTTTGGCAGTCTGTTAAGTTTCCCCTTTAGCTTGAAAATCTTTTGGTTATACAGAGAATTTAAACTGATGGAGTCTGTGCTTAAATAATTTGTCCTGATGTCCCCATCCCTTCCATGAGAGTTGATGAATCATGAACAATTTTATAGTTTTGCATCTTTAATCCTCTTTTTATCCAGTAAAGAAATTATGTAATAATCAACCCTTTTTTCTTAAAATGGAGAAATCTTTATTTCCCAGAGCTGTATTTGCTAGACTTAGAGAAATACACCAATTACTTCTGCCTTGGGGCCTTTGGACAACTCGGCAAATTTAGTTAGTCAACAATTTGATCCAATCTCTTCTCTCCATAAGCCAACCAAGGCAAAGTCTCAGTGGTTTGAAAAGTAACATGTTAAGAATTTGATAAGTCCGGAATCCAAAATATGAAGGATAAAAGAAGAGGAACTTTGTTTTTTGGGGACTCTTCATGGCTTTTTTCTTTAAACACACCTTTGCATTCCTTTTCTACCTTGTGGTCCTTGTTACTACTAAGAGTAGATTATATAAGTGCCAGTGTTATTCTTGGAACCAAGCAATAATACCACCCAACAATGAAAGAGGATTCTTTTTTTACTTCAATTTAATTATTTTTCCTTATCAGCTGCCAAGACAATTTGAATACATAGATAAGAAAAAGAATCATTACCTGGATGACTGTCATATCAAATCTGTGTGTGTTTGTGCATAAGTATATATGTGCAAAGAGGAAACTTGATCTGATTCCATCTATATAGAGGGCTCTCAAGGAGAAAGCTCTTCATATTGATGGAGATAGATACTTACTCTGTTATTTGCTATGCTATCTTAGAAAGCTACCTATGATATTGAAATGTTAGGTGAAATGGTCAGAGACCCAGAGACAGCATGTTGATGAAAAGAATTAACTTCTATGGGGTGTTTGGGTGCCTGTTCTTAGACCCCAATTCCAAGATCATGTTTCTCCCTAGCCTCACAACACTATCCCTGACAATTTCTCTCCAGTCCAAGGACACTATGCTTAGCAATTACTCATGACTACTTATCTCTCTCTGATATAGTAACAAACCACACCTGTAGGAATTATTAGCATGAACTGACTTTGTATTAGCTCAAAAAGATGTTCTAAATCCACTGGACTATGTATCCCATTTCCTTGTGTCATTAGATGTATGCATCCTGGACCCCTCATTATGTGTATCTTAGACTTAAGATATATGTGTACTCCCTATATCTATATTGTCAAACAAGATAGTGGGAACAGATTGGGCAATCCTCAGTCAGCCCTGACCACCAGTTAACTTAGTGACATAGCAGATCTAAAAACTACCCCTACCTGCTCCCCACCCCTTGGCCTTTTCCTGGTGGATTCTAGATAAAACACTGTGTAACAAATACAAAACGTACATATTCGTTTAAAAACTGACCTATCCTTAGCCACTCCCTAATTCTGCCCCATATCACTGAGTTAGCATATTTGGCGCATGTTTTACTATAGTTTATCCTTTATAAACTTTAACTGTACCTATTTAAGACCACAGGTTCCTTAAGAACTTTTGCCCTCTGAAAGGCATAAAAATAAATCTTTGCCAACTTGACTTTAAAGAATGCTTGAGTTGGGCTTCACCTGCAGGAGAAAGTGCAAGATGGGCTAGCATGGCAGAAGAGAGTATTAGTGGAGAAGGCTATCTAACA
The DNA here is from genome assembly GCA_023548195.1 of Bettongia penicillata ogilbyi. Classification (NCBI taxonomy): domain Eukaryota; kingdom Metazoa; phylum Chordata; class Mammalia; order Diprotodontia; family Potoroidae; genus Bettongia; species Bettongia penicillata. The sequence goes on from JAJHZJ010000511.1 coordinate 3,597,252, forward strand.
GAAATTCATGACTATTTGTCAATGTTTGAGAATTCTCTTCATTCCATGGATGAAATGCTAAAGACCATGATGTCAGTTTCTAGAAATGAATTATTACAGAAGTTGGGCCCACTTTAACAGGTCAAGTTGGATTTAGTTTCTGCTTATACGTTGAATTCACTGTTTTGGGTTTACTTGGACAAAGAGTGAATCCCAAGAAACATTCAGTAAAGAAGGAAATAGATAGAATAAGAATATATATGAACAGAGTCAAAGAAATTGCAGACAAGAAAATGACTGTCAAACTGGATAAAGGAGCTGCTGCAAGATTTGTAAGAAATACTCTCTGGGAAGCCAACCAGAAAAAGGATCAAATTCCTCAAATAAAGAAAAAGTAAAAAGTGAATCTTTGGTTTTGTTTAGTGAATTTTCAGAAGTATTTCATATTAACTTTTGACCTCGTCCCTTCAAAAATAGGTAAAAAATAAAAGAAGATTATATTGAATTTAACTAGAGAAACTAGGTTTAAACACATGTTGGTATGTCATTTTCCCCCGAAATTTGTTACATGATGTGCCCCCTCTCCTTGTCAATATTTTAAATGATTTTTCTAGTTCTTAAAACTTTTAAATTTCATATTCATATTTTGCTAACTCTTAACCTGTGAACTATTACATTTCATTTCAGTATTTTTGTAAACATATTTGCTATTATACTGCTATTATGAATTGCATGAATTCTACAGGTGAAATTCAGTGTTATTAGTGTATCTGTTTTCAGTATATTGTGTTAGAAAAACGATAAAGTGACTAAATATTTCTTTATAGTACAGTTACTATGATTATCTCTTTTATGTTTCTACATATCATTGATCTTTTAAAAATAAGCATTAGAAATATATTAAAATGTAAAGAGTTATCTATAGCTTACATCTACTTGTCCTAATGTCAATTTAAAAATAAATGGGAATTATTATTTAAAAAAGAGTTGAGATCTCATAAAGAGAAATAGATTTTGAATAAGGAATGAAAAATTCTTAGAAATGGAAAAATCCAGGGGCGGAACCAAGATGGAGGAGTGAGAGCAACGACTCACCTAAGCTCTCAGATAAACTCCTTCAGGTACCTCAGAAAGGAGAATCTGACCAAATTTTGGAGGTGTGGAATCCAGTGGGAGACAGACTGTGACGGATGCGGAGCTCAGGTTGGACTGGAAGATCCATGGGAAGGATATGCTCTGTGGGGGTGAGCCCACAGTGCACAGAGCAGTGCACCCAGCTCAGCGGAGCAGAAGGGACCCGAGAAACCTGAGCGGCTGGTGGAACCAACAGAGTGGCACCAAGGGTGGGAGACAAGCCAAACCGAGTCAGTGAGAGCCGTGGAGCGCCAGAAATCAGCGCAGCAGCTCCTGAGAACTTCAGCCCGAAGACCAAACTTTGGTAAGTCACCTACTAGAACTTTCAGAAGCCAGGATGGTGGAGTGATCAGTAAATGCTCTCTGCTCCCCCCTTCATTACCGTGAAAGAACCATAAAGTATTTCCCCAGAAAAGTTCTGCATCAGCAGAAAGAACAGAGGGGGCAAATAGTCTCATAACACCTGAGCTGAGGAAAATTGCTAAGGAAGATTCCTCCTGCTGTGGCGGAGGCAAACAAGAAGGACAGAGGACCCAGGGCAGAGAAAACTTGCACTAGGACCCAGGCAAGCCTCAGCACCTGGAGAGGAGCCCCAGGAGTGGTGGGAACATGCATTAGCATCTAGGTGTGCCTCAGCTGTCCAGGGGAATCAGAAAGACAATAGGGCAGCTGGGATTACCAGCCCCTGAGCTTGCCTTTGCCTCAGTTCAGCTGAGGAGATCTCCTGTGACCAGACCACTTCTCCCCCACACTTAACAAGCTAAACCCAGGGCTGATTGGGGAAACACCAAACAAAAACCTGCTTTTAGCCTTTTCACACATCAGCTCAGCAAAATGTTCTCTAGCTTTGGACTGAAAGAACCAGAAGCCACAACACTCAATCAACAACATGAACAAGAAAAAGCAGAGGACCAAAAGAACCATAGAATCTTTCTATGGGGATAAGGACCAAAACACAAACACCAAAGAGGTCAGAGATGAGATTGTACTTCCATCTGAAACTTCAGAAGGGTCTATGAACTGCTCACAAGCACAAGCAACTCTCCTGGAAAATCTGAAGAAGGAAATAGAAAATAAACTGGCCAATGATTTTAAAAATATATAAAAAGAATTCACTGATGAAAACATCTCTTTGAAAAGGAAAATTGAACAAATGCAAAAGGAAGTTCAAAAATTAACTGGAGAAAATAACTTCCTGAAAGGCCAAATGGAAAAGGAAGTACAAAAATTAACTAGAGAAAATAACTTCCTAAAAGGGCAAATGGAAAAGGAAGTATAAAAATTAACTGGAGAAAATAGCTTCTTAAAAGGAAAAATTGGGCAGATGGAAAAGGAGATGCAAAAGTTAACAGAAGAAAACAATTTGATAAAGATTAGAATTTGGCAAGTAGAAACTAACGATTCAATGAGACAGCAAGAATCAGTCAAACAAAATCTAAAGAATGAAAAGATAGAAGAAAATGTAAAATATCTAATTGGAAAAACATCTCACCTGGAAAATAGATCCAGAAGAGAAAACTTAAGAACTATTGGCCTGCCAGAAACACATGATGGAGAAAAGAGTCTGCACAATATCATCCAGGAAATCATCAAGGAAAACTGCCCAGAAGTGCTAGATTCAGAGGGCAAAATGTCATCAAAAGAATCCTCCATTCCCCTCCTGAAAGGGATCCCAAACTCAAAACCCCAAGAAATATAATTGTCAAACTCCAGAGCTGTAAAGTGAAGGAGAAAATATTACAAGCAGCCAGAAAGAAGCAATTTAAATATCAAGGAGACACAGTCAGGATTACACAGGACCTTGCAGCTTCTACATTAAAAGATCAAAAGAATTGGAACCCAATATTCTGTAAGGCAAAGGAGTTGGGACTACAACCAAGGATCAAACTACCCAACAAAGTTCAGCATAACATTTCAGGCAAGGAGAAAGTCATTCAACGAAGTAAGGGATTTCCAGAGTTTCCTGACCAAAACGCCAGAAGTTAATAGACAATTCAATCTTCAAATGCAGGTCTCAAGAGAATCATATAAAGGTAAATGGGGGCGGCGGGGGGAACAACTTGTTACTCAATTAAGGCAAATTGTTTACCTCCCTATAAGGAAAGATGATATCTGTTAATCTTCAGAACTCTGCAGCTATTAAAAAATATAAAAGGGATATGCATAGGGGGAACGGGTATAGAGTAAATGATATCATGATAAAAATATGATTTTAAGCATGAGAAGGGATTGTAATAGGTGTGAAAAGGAGGAAGCAGAAAATGGCAAATTACATCACAAAAAGACGTCAAAATCATAGTAGAGGGAAAGAGGGGAGGGAGATGGGCATTGTGTGAGAGGTACTCTCATCGGATTTGTTTAAAGGACGGAACAATAAAGTTAAGTAGATAATCCTAACTAGCTCTATAAGCAGTAGGAGAGGAAGGTGGAAGAAAGGGGAGGGAGGCTAAAAGGGAGGGAAGAAGCAATAAGAGTAAAGGGGAGTAAAAGGGAGGGGGCCTAAAAGAAGGAGAGGAAGGCAGCAGGAGGAGGTGATGAAAAGTGAATACTATTGAGAAGGGGAAGGGAGACAGGAGAGCAAAAAGCACAAATGGTGGGAAAGAAGATGGAGGGAAATACACAGATTGTAATCATAACTGTGAATGTGAATGGAATGAATTCTCCCATAAAACGGAGATGGATAGCAGAATGGATTAAAAGCCACAATCCAACAATATACTGCTTACAAGAAACACATTTGAAATGGGGGGATACACATAGGATAAAGGTCAAGGGATGGAGCAGAATATATTGTGCTTCAGCTGATGTAAGAAAGGCAGGAGTAGCAATCCTAATCTCAGACAAAGCAAAAGCAGAAATAGATCTAATCAAAAGGGATAAGGATGGAAACTATATCCTGCTAAAAAACACCGTAGACAATGAAGTAATATCATTACTAAATATGTATGCTCCAAGTGGTGCAGCATCCAGATCCTTAGAGGAGAGTTTGGGGGAGTTGAAGGAAGAAATTGACAACAAAACTATACTAGTGGAGGACCTCAACCTCCCTCTTTCTGAACTTGATAAATCTAACCTCAAAATAAACAAGAAAGAGGTTAAGGAGGTAAATAAAATTCTAGATAAGGTAGATATGATAGATCTTTGGAGAAAACTGAATGGGAATAGAAAGGAATATACCTTTTTCTCAGCGGTACATGGAACATTTACAAAAATTGGCCATGTACTAGGACATAAAAATCTCACAAACCAGTGCAGAAAGGCAGAGATAATCAGTGCATCCTTCTCAGATCATATAGCAATAAAAATTATATGTAATAAAAGGCCATGGAAAGATAAAGCAAAAATCAATTGGAAACTAAATAATCTAATCCTAAAGAAGGAGTGGGTTAAGGAAGAATTCATAGAAGCAATGAACAACTTCATTCAAGAGAATGATAATAGTGAGACAACCTACCAAACCTTACGGGATGCTGCAAAAGCAGTTCTTAGGGGAACTTTTATATCTCTGAATGCCTACATAAATAAAATAGAGAAAGAGGAGGTCAATGACTTGGGCATGCAGCTGAAAAAGCTAGAAAAAGAACAAATTGAAAATCCCCAAGAAAATACCAAATACTGAAATACCAAATACTGAAAACCAAATGAAAGATTAATAAAATGGAAATTGACAAACCTATTGAATTAATAAATAAAACGAATAGTTGGTTTTATGAAAATCTAATAAAATTGATAAATCTTTGGTCAATTTGATGAAAAAAAAGAAAGAAGAAAATGAAATTACTAATATTAGAAATGAAAGGGGTGAACTCACCTCCAATGAGGAGGAAGTTAAAACAATAATTAGAAATTACTTTGCCCATCTTTACGCCAACAAATTCATAATCTAAACGAGATGGATGAATATTTTAAAAAATACAAATTATCCAGATTAACAGAAGAGGAAGTTGAATACTTAAGCAACCCCATCTCAGAAGAAAGGAATTGAACAAGCCATCAATGAACTCCCTAGGAAAAAATCTCCAGGACCAGATGGATTCACAAGTGAATTCTATCAAACCTTTAAAGAACAGTTAATTCCAATATTATATAGACTTTTTTTTGAAAATTGGGGAAGAAGGAGTCCTCCCAAATTCTTTCTATGATACAAATATGGTTTTGATACCCAAACCAGGAAGAGACCAAACAGAGAAAGAAAATTATAGACCAATTTCTCTAATGAATATAGATGCAAAAATTTTAAACAAGATTTTACCAAAACGAATACAGCATCTTATCAAGAGAATGATACATTATGATCAGGTAGGTGACCCGGGTCCGGGTCCTTCAGGTGACACTCTCTCAGTGGGCTTCTGCTTCGGACGTCTCCGGATTTCCCTCCCCGGGGGACTCGGCGGAGGGACTCAGTCAGACACTTCTTCAGGAGGCATATACTTTATTAAGTGCAGAGGAGTCCCCCGAACAGCTAAGGGCGTTGGTTTAAGTAGGGTACTAGTTCCGGGTAGCCACCCCGATCCACCCCGAGGGCGAGGCTTTCATCTCATTGATGCGAGCCCCTCCAGACCAAACCAAAAAAGGGCACAATTCCCTATCCCGGGTCGTGTCCCCTTCTGGTTGGTTGGTGGCTGCTTAGTCTCAGACCAGGAAGTCTTTCTAGTGCTGAGCTGGCAGAGCCACGTCAGCAGGTCAGGACTTCCTAGTACTCTCTTCCCCCCAGGAAGGGCGTTGGTCCATTGTGCCCCTGACAGGTAGGTTTCATACCAAGAATGCAGGGCTGGTTCAATATTAGGAAAACTATTAGGATTATTGATCATATCAACAACAAAACTAACAAAAACCACATGATTATCTCAATAGATGCAGAAAAAGCTTTCAACACAATACAACACCCATTCCTATTAAAAACACTGGAGAACATAAGAATAAAGGGAACTTTCCATAAAATAATAAGCAGTATCTACCTAAAACCTTCAGCAAGCATTATATGCAATGGGGATAAGCTAGATGCATTTCCAGTAAGGTCAGGGGTGAAACAAGGATGCCCATTATCATCACTATTATTCAATATGGTACTAGAAATGTTAGCTGTAGCAATTAGACAAGATAAAGAAATTGAAGGAATAAAAATAGCCAAACAAGAAACTAAGTTATCACTCTTTGCAGATGATATGATGATATACTTAGAGAATCCCAGAGATTCAAGGAAAACACTACTTAAAATAATAAACAACTTTGGCAAAGTTGCAGGTTACAAAATAAACCCACACAAATCCTCTGCATTCCTGTATATTAACAACAAACTCCAACAGCAAGAAATAGAAAGAGAAATCCCATTTAAAGCTATAGTAGACACTATAAAATACTTAGGAGTTTACCTGCCAAAACAAATGCAAGGATTATATGAACACAATTACAAGACACTTTTTGCACAAATAAAGTCAGATTTAAGTAAGTGGAAAAACATCAGTTGTTCATGGGTAGGCCGAGCTCATATAATAAAAATGACAATTCTACCTAAATTAATTTACTTATTTAGTGCCATACCAATTAAACTATCAGATAATTATTTTCTAGAGCTGGATAAAATAATATCAAAATTCATTTGGAAAAACAAAAGGTCCAGAATTTTAAAGGGATTAATGAAAAGAAATGCTTGGGAAGGTGGCCTAGTGCTACCAGACCTCAAGTTCTATTATGAAGCAGCAATTATCAAAACCACTTGGTATTGGCTAACAAACAGAGGGGTAGACAAATGGAATAGACTTGTCACTCAAGACACAGTAGGCAAGGAATATAGCAACTTCCTGTTTGATAAACCCAAAGACCCCAGCTTCTGGCATAAGAACTCACTGTTTGACAAAAATTGCGATAGAAAGCATTACGAAATGGAAGTTGGATAATTTTGATTGCTTTAAACTGAAAAGTTTTTGCACAACCAAACTCAATGCATCCAAACTTCGGAGGGATGTAGTAAATTGGGAAAAAAATTTTACGGCTAAGCTCAGGGATAAAGGTCTCATGTCTAGAATATATAGAGAACTGACTCAAATATATAACCATACAAGTCATTCCTCAATTGATAAATGGTCAAAGGATATGAACAGGCAATTTTCAGGGGAAGACATTACAGATATCTATAATCATATGTAAAAGTACTCTAAATCACTATTGATTAAACAGATGCAAATCAAAACACCTCTGAAGTACCACATCACAGCCATAAGATTGTCAAACATGACAGAATAAGAAAATGATAAATGGTAGAGAGGATGTGGGAGAGTTGGAACACTAATTCATTGTTGGTGGAGCTTTGAGATCATCCAACCATTCTGGAGAATGGTTTGGAACTATGCCCAAAGGGCTACAAAAATGTGCATACCCTTTGACCCAGAAATATCACTACTAGGACTGTATCCCCAAGAGACTATAAAAATGGGATAGGGTCCCACATATACAAAAATATTTACAGCAGCATTCTTTGTGGTAGCCAAGAACTGGAAATCAAGGGGATGCCCATCAATTGGGAATGGCTTAATAAATTGTGGTATATGAATGTAATGGAGTACTATTGTGCCATAAGAAATGATGAACAAGAAAACTTCAGGGAGGCCTGGAAGGACTTATATGATCTGATGCTGAATGAAAGGAGCAGAACCAGGAGAACTTTGTGCACAGCAATGACCACAGTGTGCGAGAGTTTTTTCTGGTAGACTTGGAACTTTGTAATAACACAAGAACTTACTGGGAAAAAAAAAAGTCCCAATGACGGTTTTCTAAGGCAAAATGCCTTCCACACTCAGAGAAAGAAATGAGGAAGTCATTTGCAGAATGTAGCAGATCATGTTTGTGTGTGGGGGGGTTTAGTGTATTATGTTTTGATTTGTTATATGATTTCTCCATTTATTTTAGTTCGACTACATAGTATGACTATAGTGAAAATGTGCTTAATAGGAAAGTATATGTAGAAACTATACAGAATTGTATGCTGTCATGGGGAGGGAGGGGGGTTGTGTGGGGAAGGTGTGGGGGTTATAAAATCTTAATTTTAAGGAAGTGATTGTAGAACATTAAAAAAAAATCATATAATAAATAAATTAAAGAAAAAAAGAAATGGAAAAATCCCAGATGTCATACTTTCAACACCTCATTTTACCAGTGACGAAATTGCAATCCAGAGATGACTTGTTATCATTCCTTTACTCTAAAAGCTAGGGTTGGTATCTGTATTGCTTTAATGACTGTTTTGAGAAGTTTTTTTCAGATGGTTCATTTAAGGTAATTATGCTGTTCACGGGGATTGTGCTGCAGAGGTTCCTATGAATAGTTAGCCACAATGACTTGTTCTTGATTCATACTACTTAGACAGCTATTCAAGCTCTTTCTGTCTCTCTGTCTCTGTCTCTGTCTCTCTCTCTCTCCCTTTCTCTCTCTTCCTTTCTTTTATTCAGTGCTTTGTCTATTCTTCCAGTGATGTTTTCTTAGGTTACATTATGGTAATAATTGCAAGTGTCTGTGTCAGGCAGAATCCAAACAGGGAGGTTACATCATCCTTATAATTTGTCTCATTTTGATGCAATATTTGTTAGTGATAATTCTGTATTGAACTTTTCAATATCTTATGAACTTTAAACCCATGAATTTTGACTGTATATTTCCAATTAATGCAAATATAAAAATCTTATGCCATCATATACAAGAATTCCAAGAACAGTAAAATACTTTAATTTTTGAGAAGACAATATGATTTCTGTGTGATTAATTCTCCATATGTAATCTTGAATAAATGAAATTCTTGATTTATTAAAAAAAAAAAGAATGCTTGAGCCTGTGAATTCCTTTCAGATGACCCTGTCCTACACTCTGGTACCCGAGGAGTCCCTGAACTTCTCTCAAACCACATCAACTTGAACTCAGGTCTTCTTGACTTAGAAGCTGGTTGTGTAGTAACTGCAATATGCTTTCTCTCAAAGGACCACGATTCCATCCTAGTGAAACAACACTTCGATGAGGTTTTCTTTTTTGTGATTGTCTTCCTTGATTTCACTTGGATTCCTCTTTTTCATTCTAAAAGACATCACTCTGCATATCTGAGTTGATACTTTTCACTCTTCCCCAAAATAGATTATCAGTTTGCCCACCAATATCAGTGATTTACTGAGAGAAATATTGGAAAATTTCAGGGACCTCGGAAGTCACATTGTCCAATTCATGCATCATAAAGAATCCCCTTTATAACATACTCCCAAAATCAGTATTTTAACTTTTTGTGTAGATGTCCAATGAGGGAGAAGTTATCCCCTCCGGAGAAGGCTCATTCACTAATGTAATGAAAGGCAAACATCAGAGTCTTTTAGCTGCTCTGGCTAGAGCATGCCCTATGGAATGCTGAGTTTGAGCCCTGGACGATTTTATAAAGCATATGGATCAGTATTGAAGAACTAATTGTTTTGGTATAATATAGCAAACCTTGTGTGTTTCCTTGGTCTCCCTTTGACAGTTAAAGGGCACTAAGTTGCAACAAAGAAGATTGACCACTAAGGAGGAATAACTCACTCAGTAGACCTCAAAGGGAATTACTCTGATTTCTGTCTCTGTGACCATTTCTCTTTGTCCTTCTCTCTCCACATATTCATCCTCTAATATATATCTGTATCTACATCTATATAAACCTTATGCAATTTATATTCTTACACCAATTACAATTATACAATTATATGACTTTACAAATTATATTATATTTACATATAACATATGTGAATTTCTCTAAAACATACAATGACGTGTATGCACACATATATATGTGTATATCTATCTTCATACATAAACATATTTAAATCCTCTATAGCCAGGTATGTATCTCCATGTTCACTTGTTTTTTACTTTATTTAAAAATGATAAATGAAGATAGTCAAGTAGAGTGATCACTGTGTTTGAATTTATCAAGGAGTCTTATCTGATTTTGAACATATTAAAAAAGAACCTTGGTGCTTGTATTTTGTTCCAAGAATTTAAAAGCTTTTATGGGGAGGTGAGGTGGTGGTACATATAAAGGATAGATAATAAAAGCAAGGGTATCTCATTACCATTAAGTAAAATTAGTGATTTTGAGGATGAAATATGCTGGCAGGCATTATCTGAAAAGCCTGGCTTTTCAATTTTCATGTTTTCATCTAGAATTACCCTCAAAACAAATATATACTGTTCTCATAAAGTTTCTATAAGGATGAAAAATAAGCATATAGTACATCTTTTTGTTACCTTTTGGATATGTATTAATAGTATCTGATTATTTCCCCCTGCTTTTTTGAAATATTTTCCTTTAAAAGTTATTTTGGTACTGAGTTCCTATGTATATTATTTTTAGTGTTGTTTCCAGCATGAACTTCTTTTGCATGTGTAACCAAGATTGGTTACTAAAATTGAACATGGATTTCACTGATCAGATATTCTCACTTCTTGATTACATGTTCATAGAAATCAGAGCAAGAAGAGGACACTTACTCCAATCTGTCATTTAAAAAAAATGTAGACATTAGGTCCCAAAGATGGAAAGTGACTTGCCCAAAAGATTACACATGTAATAAGTGATATGCCCAAGGCATCATATATAACATATAAGAAATCTGGGATTTGAATCTAAGTCCTCTAACTCACACATATCCCAGTACTCTTTCTACTGTGCTACATTCTCTGTTTTGGAGAATCAGGCATATTTTTTACAGGATCTTTTACTGCTATACACATTGAGTGACTGCCAGGGCATAGATATTAGTGAAAATAAAATTAAACATGAGGCTTCATTTTACTGCTTTTTAAAAATTTCTTGCTGTGTAGTCTACTTCTCATGCATCTCCTCTCCATCTGTGAAGTGATTGCTACTCCTTTTCTTCCCAACATCCTCTCTATACAATTAATTTGTCATGAATTAACCTTCCCAAATTCATGAAAAGCCAAACAATTATAAGGGCAATTAAACCACATTTTGCAAATGCAAAAATAATTTAAAGACAAGACCAAGCAAAAGACAATAAAACAAAATTCACGTAGAAATGTACACAAGTATTCTGTTATTTCTTTGACTTAGAAGGAAAATATAATACCTTATGACACTATGATTCAATTAAAATTCAATAAATTTTAAAAATCTGAGGCCCAGATCACACTTGTAATGTATCCAAGATCTCATATTTAACATATATATGTATATCTCTAACTTTGTATATAAAATATATAACTATAACTGCATATATAAAACTATAACTACCTATGTAACTGTATCTATATACATACTTACACACATATATACATATATATAGACACACACACACATAAGTGTGTGTGTGTGTATAACAGTTTAAAATCAAAATCTGGGATATGAACCTAGCTTCTCCATCTCATGAATATTCTAGTATTCCTTCTGTTGTGCAACATTGCCTATATTGGAAAATCAGGCAAACTATTTCCAAGTCATGTTTTTCTGCTATGTATGTTGAGTGACTGCCAGGGCATAGACATTAAGAACAACTATGTTTTAAAGTTCAGTATCCAACTATTATTGAAATTACTCAATAATTGTGACTTTCCCTATTGGAAGCCTATCCTACTTAACCAAATCTTCAGCCTTTTAGAGGGAAGAGGTATAATAAATTATGTCTTCCCTACTCAGATCTTGGGAGAACAATAGGTCTTAAGAAAATGTCCCTTTGTGTAGCTGGAATAAAATAGAGATTTTCTGTTCATAGCAGAGCAGGTCCTTGTTGATTCTAGAATGATCTGTTTCTTGAAAAGGAAAAGCTTCGTTTGTTCTCATATTTGGCATAGATCTTGGAATTGCAAAGATATAAAAGTCCCTTGCTCCTTTGAGAACTGAGAAGCAAGCTTAGCTTCAGTCAGGTAAAACCTTGTCATTCAGTGACTTGACTACACAGAGATTTTGTAAGAAGCTTCTCTCTTTCCTAATTTCTTCTCCTAGAGGGAAAGGTAGCAGAGAGCAATGCTTCTCTTTATATTATGTGCCTATGATAAAGTTTGTGGGGGGAGGGGAGATGAAGAAAAGGATGGACAGGAGTACTCCTTGGCAATCAAGAAGCAAGGAGGAGACCTATTCTTGACTTAGCTGGGAGACCTTTCCTCATGAAGAGAGGAATACACTTCCTTGCTTCTTTTTGCCTTTCTATCTGACTGACTCCTATTCTCTTTGTGTCTGTGTTTGTATTTGCTAAGATTTGAAATATTGCTGTGTTCTCCTGTTAAGATATTTTCAAATGGGTTAAGGAAAGAAATGAACTCTCTGAGTTAAATTCAGTGGATGGCTCTACAGTATATGTGAGCTTGGGAAATTTTCTTTTTTTTATTCATTTTATTTATTTTTAGTGCTCTACAGTCACTACCATAAAACTTAGATTGTTTTGCCCCTACCTACCCCACACCGCTCCCCTCCCTTACCAAGGCAGTATACAATTCTACATAGAATCCACACATATGTTCCTATTGAATACACTTTCATTATAGTCATGCTGTGTAGAAGAACTAAAATAAATGAGAAAAACCATATAACAAATCAAAACATAATACACGCACACACATACACACACACAAATGATCTGCTACATTCTGAGACTGAATGCATTAGCTCTTTCTCTGAATGAGGAAGGCATTTTGCCTTAGAAGACCATGGGGAAATTTTCTTTTTTTTTACTGTCCTTGCCTTGCTATGAGGATCTAAGTCTACCAGAAAAAGAAAAAAAAAAAAAACTCTCGCATACTGTGGTCATTGCTGTGCACAAAGTTCTCCTGGTTCTGCTCCTTTCACTCAGCATCAGATCATATAAGTCTTTTCAGGACTTTCTGAAGTCTTTTTGTTCATCATTTCTTATGGCACAGTAGTATTCCATTATATTCATATACCATAATTTATTCAGCCATCCCCCAATTGATGGGCATATCCTTGATATCCAGTTTTTGGCCACTACAAAGAGTGCTGCTACAAATATTTTTGTACATGTGGGACCCCTTCCCATTTTTATGATCTCTTGGGGATACAGTCCTAGAAGCAATATAGCTGTGTCAAAGGGTATGCATATTTTTGTAGCCCTTTGGGCATAGTTTCAAACCATTCTCCAGAACACAGCTCCACTAACAATGAATTAGTATTCCAACTCTCCCACATCCACCGCAACTTTTATCATTTTCCTGTTCTGTCATGTTTGCCAATCTAATTGGTGTGATGTGGTACCTCAGAGTTGTTTTGATTTGCATCTCTCTAATCAAAAGGAATTTAGATTCTGGGCTGGCTGAGAGGGAAGTGGGGTGTCTCTGTGACTCAGGCCCCCTTGGGAGGCAGCGGCAGAGGGAGTGGCAGAAAGTTATCTGGCCCTACAGGACAAAAGAGAAGATGGGGATAAGAGAAGGCAGGGATGATAGAAAAGAGGGCTGATTGGTGATAGGGAAAATTAGAATGCTCGGTGTATTGGGTGGGGGGAGGGGATAAATGAGGAGAAAATTTGGAACCCAAAATTTTGTGAAAATGAATGTAAACAGTCAAATAAATAAATTTATATTTAAAAAAACTAATTTAGAGCATTTTTTCATACAATTTTAGATATCTGTAATTTTTTCCTCTGAAAATTTCCTATTCATATCCTTTGACTATTGATCAATAGGGAATGATTTGTATTGTATATTTGACTTAGTTCTTAATGGAGGCTTTTATCCTGAGATTGGCTATGAAATTTTTTTCCCCATATACTACTTCCCTCTGAACTTTGGTTGCATTGAGTTTCCTTTGTGCAAAAACTTAACAGTTTAATGTAATCAAAATTATCCATCTTGAACTTCATAATGCTTTCTATCTCTTCTTTAGTCAAAAATTCTTCCCTTCTCCCTAAATCTGATAAATACACTATCCCTTGCTCCTCCAGTTTGTCCATGATCTCAGTCTTTATACCTAGATTGTATACCCATTCGGACTTTATTCTTGTGTAGGGTGTCAGGTATGGGTCTATGCCTAGTTTCTGCCACACTGTTTTCTAGTTTTCCCAGCAATTTTTGTTGAACAGTTAGTACTTATCCCAGAAGCTGGGTCCTTGGGTTTATCAAACAGGAGATTGCTATAGTCATTGCCTACCCTGTCTTGAGTACCTTGTATATTCCACCCTTCTGTTTCTTAACCAGTACCAAGTGATTTTGATAATTGCTGCTTTATAATACAATTTGAGATCTGGTAGTGCTAGACAACCTTCCTTAGCATTTCTTTTCATTAGTTCCTTTGATATTCTGGACCTTTTGTTATTCCAGATGAATTTTGATATTTTATCCAGCTCTAGAAAATAATTGCATGATAATTTAGTGGGTGTGGTACTAAATATGCAAATTAATTTAAGTAGAATTGTCCTTTTTATTATATTGGCTCAACCTACCCATGATCAACTGATGTTTTTCCACTTACTTAGATCTGACTTTATTTGTGCAAAAAGTGTTATGCAATTGTGTTCATGTAGTCCCTAGGTTTGTTTTGGCAGGTAAACTCCTAAATATTTTGTAGTGTCTACCCTAGCATTAAATGGGATTTCTCTTTCTATCTCTTGTTGGAATTTGTTGGTAATATATAAGAATGCAGAAGATTTGTGGGGGTTTATTTTGTAACCTGCAACTTTGCCAAAGTTGTTTATTATTTCAAGTAGTTTTTTACTTGAATCTCTGGGATTCTCTAAGTGTATTATCATATCATTTGCAAAGAGTGGTAACTTAGTTTCTTCTTTCCCTATTCTTATTCCTTCAATTTCTTTATCTTGTCTACCTGCTGCAGTTAACATTTTCAGTACCATATTGAATAATAATGGTGATAATGGACATCTCTGTTTCATCCCTGATCTTGTTGGAAATGCATGCAGCATATTTCCATTGCATATAATGCTTGCTGATGGTTTTAGGTAGATACTGCTTACTATTTTATGGAAAGTTCCCTTTATTCCTATGTTCTCCAGTGTTTTTAATAGGAATGGGTGTTGTATTTTGTCGAAAGCTTTTTCTGCATCTATTGAGATAATCATGTGGTTTTGTTAGTCTTGCCGTTGATATGATTGATAATGCTAATAGTTTTCCTAATATTGAACTAGCCCCGCATTCCTACTGTGAATACTACCTGATCATAATGTATTATTCTCGTGTAAGGAGGCTGTATTCATTTTGATAAAATCTTATTTAAAAAATTTTTGCATCTATATTCATTAGAGAAATTGGTTCATAATTTTCTTTCACTGTTTTGTCTCTTCCTGGTTTAGGTATCAAAACCATATTTTTACCATAAAAAGAATTTGGGAGGACACTTTCTTCCCCAATTTTCAAAAATAGTCTGTATAGTATTGGAATTAACTGTTCTTTAAATGTTTGGTATAATTCACTTGTAAATCCATCTGGCCCTGGAGATTTTTTCCTAGGGAGTTCATGGATGGCTTGTTCAATTTCGTTTTCTGAGATGGGATTGTTTAGGTATTCAGCTTCATCTTCTGTTAATCTGGGTTATTTGTACTTTTTAAAATACTCATCCATCTCATTTAGATTGTAGAATTTGTGGGCATAAAGTTGGCCAAAATGATTTCTAATTATTGTTTTAATTTCCTCCTTATTGGAGGTGACTTCACAGCTTTTACTTTTAATGTTAGTAATTTGATTTTCTTCTTTCTTTTTCTAAAACAAAGATTTATCAATTTTATTAGTTTTTTCATAAAACCAACTATTGGTTTTATTTATTAATTCAATAATTTTCTTAATTTCAATTTTATTAATCTCTCCTTTGGTTTTCAGTATTTCTAATTTGGTATTTATTTGGAGATTTTTAATTTGTTCTTTTTCTAGCTTTTTCAGCTGCATGCCCAAGTTATTGGTCTCCTATTACTCAATTTTATTTATGTAGACATTCAAAGATATAAAACTTGCCCTGAGAACTACTTTTGCAGTATTCCATAAGATTTGGTAGGTTGTCTCATTATTGTCATTCTCTTGAATGAGGTTGTTGTTTCTATGATTTCCTCTTTAACCCACTCCTTCTTTATTATTAGATTACTTAGTTTCCAATTGATTTTTGCTTTATCTTTCCATGGCCTTTTATTACATATAATTTTTATTGTATTATGATCTGAGAAGGATAAATTGATTATCTCTGCCTTCCTGCACTGGATTGTGAGGTTTTTATGTCCTAACACATGGTCAATTTTTGTATATGTGCCATATACTGCTGAAAATAGGTATATTCCTTTCTATTCCCATTCAATTTTCTCCAGAGATCTGTCATATCTACCTTATCCAGCCTTTTATTTGTCTTCTTACCCTCTTTCTTGTTTATTTCAAGGTTAGATTTATCAAGGTCAGAGAGGGGGAGGTTGATTCCCCTCACTAGTATAGTTTTGGGGTACAGAGGCCTTGACTTCTATGTCTTTCCCTGATGGTAAGCATTGTTCCTCGTCATCAGAAATGAAAGGCAGGAACATCTCTTCCCCAAGAAAGTACCCTTCTATGGTCTTATTTTTCTTCCCTTTTCTGGGCATTTTCCCAGCCAATTACTTGACTTCTGAGATTCCTCTCCATCCTCGTCTAGATCCACCCAGCTAGTGCTTGGGGTCTGAGATTGAAATGCTGCTCCCCAGCCTCGGGGCTTTCCGTGGCAGGCACAGCTGCTATTCAATGTGAGCTTATGTTCTGGTGCTCAGGCAGGGCTGCCTCCCAGGCTCAGTTCCCTCAGGGGGTTTATGCGGAGACCTTCAGTAATGGATCTGAGGTGCTGTCTGCTCCAGGAGTCCTGGGCTGCCACTCTCAGCTCCACTGTCCGGTGTGCCATGGACCTTTGGGGTTGGTTTTTCAGGACTCTCTGGAACGGAAATCTCCTCCCCTCCATTTCTGCGCTGGTTCCACTGCTCCAGAATTTGTGGGGAGTTCCTTTTACAGGAAATTTATGGGCTGTGGGTTCTGGAGCTGGCATATGTGAGTCTTTCTACTCCACCATCTTGGCTCCTCCCCTCACTAGTATAGTTTTGCTGTCAATTTCTTCCTTCAAGTCCCCCAACTTCTCCTCTAAGAATTTCGATGCTATACCACTTGGAGTGTACATGTTTAGCAGTGATATTGCATCATTTTCTATGATGCCTTTCGGCAGGATATAGTTTCCTTATCTCTTATGATTAGATCTATTTCTGTTTTTGCTTTGTTTGAGATTAGAATTGCTACTCCTGCTTTTCTTATATCAGCTGAAACACAATATATTCTGCTCCAACCTTTCATCTTTACTTTGTGTGTATTCCCCCTGTTTCAAATGTGTTTCTTGTAAGCAACATATTGTTGGATTATGGCTTTTAATACATTCTGCTATCTCTCTCTATTTTATAGGAAAGTTCATTCCATTCACATTCACAGATATGATTACACTCATGCAGTCTGTGTATTTCCCTCCTTACTCTTTCCCACCATTTGTGCTTTTAGCTCTCCCATCCCCCTTTCCCTCCTCAATAGTTTTCACTTTTCACCACTAACTCCTGCAGCGTTCTCTTCCTTCTTTTAACCCCCCTCCCTTTTACTCCCCTTTACCCCTACTGCTTCTTCCCTCCCTTTAAGCTTCCCCTCCCCTTTCTTCCTTTTTCTCCTCCTCCTGCCTATGGAGCTAATTAGAATTATATATTTAAGTTTATCTTTTTCCCTCCTTGAACCAAATCATATGAGTGTACCTCTCAAACAGTGCTCATCTCCCTCCCCTCTTTCCCTCTACTATAATTTTGTATTTCTTCCTGTGATGTAATTTAACATTTTCTGCTTCCTCTTTTTCACACCTCCTGTTACAATCCCTTTCCATGCTAAAATCACATTTTTAACATGACATCATTTACTTTATACCCATTCCCTCTATGTATATCCCTTTTATATTTCACAATAGATGTACTGTTCTCAAGATAAATAGGTATCATCTTCCCTTATAGGGAGGTCAATGGTGTGCCCAAATTGAGTAACAAGTTGTTTTTTCCCCTTATGTTTACCTTTGTATGCCTCTCTTGAGATCTGCATTTGATGATCGAATTTTCTATTAAGTTCTGGAGTTTTTGTCAGGAAGGTCTGGAAATCCCTTACTTCACTGAATGACCATCACCTTGCCTGAAACGTTATGCTGAAGTTTGCTGAGTAATTGATCCTTGGTTGTAGTCCTATCTCCTTTGCCTTATGGAATATCAGATCCCAATTCCTTTGATCTTTTAATGTATAAGCTGCAAGCTCCTGTGTGATCCTGACTGTAGCTCCTCGATATTTGAATGGTTTCTTTCTGGCTACCTCCAGTATTTTCCCCTTCACTTGACAGTTCTGGAATTTGGCAACAATATTTTTTGGGGTTTTGAACTTGGGATCCCTTTTGGGAGGTTAATGGTGGATTCTTTTAATGACTATTTTGCACTCTGAATCTAGCACTTCTGGGCAGTATTCCTTGATGATTTCCTAGAAGATACTGTCCAGACTCTTTTTTTCATCGTGGCTCTCTGGCAGGTCAATAATTCTTAAATTTTCTCTCATGGATCCATTTTCCACATCTGTAGTTTTTCCAATTAGATATTTTTAATTTTTTTTCTATTTTTCATTCTTTAGATTTTGTTTGACTGATTCTTGCTGTCTCATAGAGTCATTAACTTGCACTTGCCCAATTCCAATTTTTATGAAATTGTTTTCTTCAGTTAACTTTTGCATCTCCTTTTCCATCTGTCCAATTTTTCCTTTTTAGGAGTTATTTTCTCCAGTTAATTTTTACTTCATTTTCCATTTGTCCAATTTTCCCAGTTAGGTTTTGTGTTTCCTTTTCCGTGTGTCCAATTATTCCTTTTAAGGAGTTATTTTCTCCAATTACTTTTTGTGCTTCCTTTTCCATTTGTTCAATTTTCCTTTTCAATTCACTTTTTGGCTCTCCTGGTCTCTCACCCTTGGCTGCCTCTCCATAGATTCTGCCTCCTTCTGCTGTCTCAGGTTTCCCAGGGCCCTCCCATTCCACTGTGCTGAACACACCATGCTGTGCACTGTGGGCTCACCCCTGAGGAACAAAGCCTTCCCATGGACCTTCCACTTTGTCCTGGTTTTTTAATCTGCCACAGTCTGTCTGCTATTGGATTCTGCTCCTCCAAAATTTGGTCAGGTTATCTTTTTAGAGGTATCCGAAGGTGTTTGTTCAAGAGCTTAGGCGAGTCCTTGCTCTCACTCTGCCATCTTGGCTCTCTCCCTGCTGGGAAATTTTCTTAACCTTTCTGGACCTCAATTTCCCCATCTATAAAGTATCATTGCATGTTATGTGGTCTCTAAATTTTCTTCTGACTCTAGATCTTCATCCCATGATGAGTTACATCATATTTATAATAGATGCTTATATAACTCTTTTATCATTACGGATATTGGTTAGATTTGTATTTTCACTTATAGAAATGGCTTTGATGAATTTATATATTTCTTACAGATAGAAATCTTCTTGAAAGTCTCTCTGTTTTCTAGCCATTCAGTGACTTCTTACTTTCAAGTAAATTTTTTTTCCTTGATTTAGCAGGGGCCATCCCTTACAAGTGTCTTATTTTCCATTACTAAAGAATAAAAAAAAACAACAAAAAAAACAAACAAGATAAATTGTGCATTAACATTTAGCAGGTTTGTTGGAGGAATTCAGTCATAAACTTTTAAAGAAATAAATGGTGTCTCTTTAACAAAGCTGATGGAAAATCTTTAGCAAATATTCTCATTAAATACTATTAAGTAGACCTAGCTATGAAAGAGATGTCAGGGACCATCTAGCCTAATCCTTCAATTTTATATATAAGGAAAATGAGGCACAAGGAATTTGAGCAACTTGCCCCAAGTCATTTAGTCTGTAATGTGTCAGAAGCAGCATTTTTAACTCAGGTCCTTTGCTTTGTGAGCCATTGCTCCTTCCATTGTGCCACATTGTCCTGTCACTGTCTGTAACTTATTTAGTGGAGATATGTGGGAAGTATTTCAATTTTCCAGAATCATAAAAATAAATAGGAAAGCATACAGTTTAAAATTCAAGTCAAAACATACTGATGGAATTAATGGAAGCTATGTCCTTGGAAAATGCTGTTTTCATATGCATTCTAAAATCTGAGAATCATAGGCTCTGTAACAATTACATCGATAGGTGCTACAACCACAGCTACTGGACACCCAGAAAAGAAAGTTCTTTCTAAAAGTGTCCTTATTACTGTTAAACATAAGAAACTGATATGATTTTATTAGTGGAAATGGTATAAAAAGTGCATTAACAATCTGCTTTGCTGCTGCACCCTAAAGAGCATGGGTTTTTTCCATTTCATTTGCAGCTGAAATCTTTCATGTATGTTCTTTCCATGTTGTCTGCTCCGTTAGAATATAAGCTTCTTGTGGGCAAGGACTATTTTATTTTTATCTGTTTGAATCCCCAGGATAAAGTCATATAGTGCTTTATACCTAGCATTTACTAAATGTTTCATTCATTCATTCATTCATGCTAGAGCTTGAAAAGAACTTAGAGATTAACTCATTTTACAGATGAGAAAACTGAGACCCAGGGAACGGAGATGACATGTCTTCCCAAGGCCATACAGTTGATAAGTAGCAGAGCCAGACTTCTTTTGATTATAAAGTTGGTGATCTTTCTGCTACTTTGTAGCCTCCTTTGGTCTGTAATGCATGGATTCAATAGTTCAAGAGGAAAGAAAATATCCTTTTGGAGCTGACACCAACAGAATGAGAAGGTATTATAAGGAATGAGCAGAAATGGATTTGTGAACTTAGATAATCATGGTTTAGCAAGGCCAGTGTCCCAGGGCTGAATGCCTTACAAGCTATGATATATGACTTTCAAATAATATACCTGACTATTTAGCAATTTTCAAAGCATTAACAATGAACCCTCCAGAATTATAAAACTCATTTAAGATCTCTAATAACAGAATATTTCCTGTCTATGTTAAAGGAGTGGAAAGAGCATTGCTTTTGAAATTAAAGGGCTTTGGTCCATATCAGGTCTCTGTGACTTAATATATGTGACCTTGGGCGAGTCATTTAATGCCCCTAGACCTCATTTTCCTCATCTGCAAAATAAAGAAGTTGAACTAAATGATCGCAGAAGTCCTTTCCAGTTATGCACTTATGATCTCAGTGATCCTACAGTGATATTCATCTCCAAACAGAATACACTGAAGTAAACCTGTCCCCAAACTGTACCAACATTTCCCACTGGGTTACTGTGCTGATATGAATAGGGTTCTCATTGATTCTAAGCAATTCTACTATACCTCCCTTATCAACTCATTATTCCACTTTCCACAGTGGCTCAAATCTTTTCGCCCCTCCTCAAATCCCCTTTGGTTTCTAATCCTCCTACCTTCTCACATGAGAACCTCCCCTGTTCCATACTTCCTCAGGCAACCTTGCCCTATATTTTGTAATAAAAATTCTAGCTATTTGCCATTACCTCCCTCATCTTCCCTCTTCCATATCTCCTCAGGTATCATTCAGATAGCTTCTTTCACTATTTTCTTCTTTACCCCATCTTATGTGATGAAGTGACCTTACTGTTTACAAAGTAAGTGTATCTTCAAGTGATATCATTCCATCCTTTCTCCTCCAAAAGCTTGTTTACTTTGCCATCCTCACGTCTTCACTTGTTTTCAATTTTTCCACTCTACTAGTTTATTTCACACTATCTATAAGCCTGCCTTTATCTCCAACATCCTGATAAACTCCTCACTTGACCTTTCTAATCACTACTATCATCTTATAATTCTTCTGTCCTGTGTAATTAAACTCTTTGAAAAGGCCATCTATAATAGGCATTCTCTCCTTGTAATGCAAACCTCCTAACACATCCAGGATGACCAGCTAGCACAGGTTGTTAGATTTGCTTTGCTAAAAGGAAAGCAATTTTTGAAGGGTCAACAATCTTCTTTAATCACATATACCAATAGAAAAAATATAAACAGAGAATAAAGACTAACAGACAGGGCTTCTAACTGTCTGACTATAAGCAATACATACATCACAGATTAACAGTTGGATCCAACTGTCTGACCATTACATATAAACATAGTTACCAGAGAGAGAAGCACCTATATTGGTATTTTCAAACTGGGGAAGGATGTGTTGGGGGGACTTTAACAGCTACCTAGAGTCTCTTCTGGCACACATACCTTCTTCCAAAGCATAACCCCAAAGGAAAACCTCACCTCAGAGTATATATTCACTTTTCAGAGCTAGGGGGCATCAGTATCCTCATGACCAGTGCCTTATTAGAAATTAATAAAAGGTGTGGGCCTTCTTACAAAACAAGTCTCCCCTAATCAAGCTTCCCTTAATATTCTCCACCTGAGGTCTATTAATGGGGGGGGAGGGAGATCTTTAACTCCCACTACACTTCTTTCAGTTTTTTTCTTAACCTCTTGCAATCTGGCTTCTGATCCTATGGCTCTACTAAAACTTGCTCCAAAGTTACTTGTGATATCTTAGTTGTCAGATTCATCTATTTCTTTCTCTATCTTCATTCTCCTTGAACTTCAATCTTTGACAATGTTGATCATTTTCTTCTTGATATTCTCTAGATTTTTAGAACAATATTCTTTCCTGTGTCTCTTGTCACTATCTCACCTTTCATTCTCTGTCTTATTTGCCTGATCCTAGGAATCATCCTGCACTTCTCATTATCTCTTCTCCTAACCCCCCAATTCAATCTTTATTGAGACCTGTTAATTTTCCCTTACAATATCTCTCAAATATGCTCCTTCTCTCCTCTGAGGCTATGGTATATCACTCTATTGCAGACCTTCTTCACCTCATACCTGTAGTATTTCAATAGCCTGTTAGTGGTTTGACCTGCCTCAAGTGTCTCCCTGTTTCAGCCACTTAAGTGATTTTCCTAAAAGCAGAGGTCCTTTCACCTCTACCCAATCTACCCTTAGCTTGATAAACTCTAGTGATTCCCTATTGCCTTCAATATCAAATATAAAATGCGCTGTTTGACATTCCACACTCTTCATAACTTAGACCATTCCTACCTTTCTGATCTTTTTGCATCTTTTTTCCCAACAAATGCTCATTGATCCATTGCCACTAGCCTCATGGCTATTCCATAAACAGGGCATTCTATCTATCTGTTCTGGTCATTTTTTCTGGCTGTTCCCATGCCTGGAAAATTCTCCATCCTCAGCTTTGGCTACTGATTTCCCTAGTTTCCTTTAAAATCTGTTCTTATTCTGGAAACTTTCCTCACACCCTCTTAATTCTACTGTCTTATCTCAGCTAATTATTTTCTATTTATTCTGTATGTAGTTTGTTTTCTGTTTTCCTATTTCTCTCAATTAGGTTGTTAGTTCATTGAGGGCAGGCACTGTCATTTGCCTCTTTGATTTTGTATCCTCAGCACTTAGCACAGTGTCTGGCATTTAATAAATGTTTATTGATTGAGTGCTTAATATATCTTTCTTTTCACTTCGATTGTAATTGTATTGATTGTTTCAGCCACTGATTTTTTTTTTACCAAAAGAAATTTCATGCAATATCACAGAAAAGTCACAAAAAGGTAAAAAAAAAAGAGAGAGCATTTATGATGTACCTTCTATGTACTAGATGCTCTGCCAGGTGTTTCAGAGACAAGTACAAAGACTGAATAAATTCCTATTTTCCAACATCATGTATTCTATTTAGAGTGACAAGTACAAAAAAATAAGCTAATATATAATAAGTATGTACAGGACAAAAGACAAATAAACACAACGTAGTTAAATACAAGGTAGTTTAAGAGTCATTTTTAAGGCAGTTTTTTAAGCGCCTACTATGTTCTAGGCATTGTGCTAAGCTCTGCTGCTGTTGCTTGTCCTTCCTTCTTGAAGAAGACCAATCAGAAAGGTGAGGTCTTGACTTCTAATGAATTGGATTTAAGTAAGGAAGGGGCATGCAAAGTCAGCAGCCTCACTCTCTCCTCCAGAGCCATCTGGGTCCAATGGCAAGATACAGATCATGATAACTAGAGTTGGCCCAGGATGCAATTTGAGACTATGACCTTTATAAAGTAAGGTCTTTCCCAGGTCTCAGTTTGTCTGAAGCAACACTCATTCAATGATTAAGGCCAGGTAAGAAATAAGGCAAAAATGGCCTCTTTTACCTAGTCCAAAAAAAAAAAACCTAAGGCAATCTGGGAGGAGAAAACTCTCAGGGTTTCTCTTCATAATAGAAACAATTGCTGTTTACACTCACTCAGAGCCATCAAAAACCAAACAATGACCAAGTGAAAATTGGGCTAGGACCTGTTGTTGGTGAATCAGTGAGAGTCAAAGTGACTTGTGTTTAAGGCATAGTCAAGTACCTTGATTTGAATCCCAATGAGTTTTTATCAAAACCTGGTTTTCAAATGCTCCAGTGATAAAATAAAAGACAAAAAGAAAAATATCAACAATAAGAGGGAGGGCAGTAGCAATTGTTGGGATCAGGAAAGACATTAAAATGTATAGGGAGTCTGAGGAGGCAGAAATGAGTAGAAACTACATTCAGGCATTAGAGACTACCAATATTAAGGGATGATGATGGAAAATGCAGTGTTGTGTGTGAGAAACAGAGACAAATCAAGTTTGGCTGAACTTTAAGGTGGATATAAGAGAGTAATATATAATAAAGACTGAAAGATAGTTTGGATCCCAGTTGTGAAAAGTTTTAAAAGTCAGAGTATATACTTGATGCTTGAAGAAATTGGGGGCTAATGCTTTTGGACTTTTTAATTTGTTTTTTTGGGAGGGGCTTTGTTTATTTTTTGTTTGTTTGTTTAATTGAAGTAGGAGAGTGACATGATCAGACATATGCTTAAGATGAATGACTGGTAGCTATACAAATGACAGATTGGCATGAAACAGAGAATCAAAACAGGGAAAACAACTAGGAGGTCATTGTAATAGTCTAAGTGAGAGGTGATGAGGACCTCTATTTATGGTGCCTTTATAAATAGAAGAAAGATGTCATACAAAAGATGTGGGTGTAGAAATGCTAAAATTCATCTATATAGAGTGAGGATTCGAAGATAAACCTGAGGTTATGAACTGGGGGAGTGGAAGAATGAACGTACTTTCAATGGTAATAAGGAAGTTTGGAAAAGGGTCAGGTTTTTGAGAAAGAGGTAATGAATTCAGTTTTGGATATGTTGATTTTGAGATATCTCTGGAACATCTAGTTTGAAATTGTAATGAAGTATCACATTTCCTGAGAGAGATGGGGGCTGAGACATCTGTATAGAAGTGACAGTTAAACCCAGCCCCTGGGAACTGATGTGATCAACGAAAGTATGAGTATGGAGAGAAGAGGAGAGAGGCCAGAACACAGCTTTAGGGAGCAACCATCAAGAATTTTGCAGGAGTCATTAATATCTCATGATTCAACACTGAAGTTAATCCATTCATTCAACAAACATTTATTATAGAATGCCATAGCCTGAGTAGTCTTTTGAGGTTTTCTTGTCTAAGCTTCCTCTATTATAGATAATAAAATTGAGATAGAGAAAGTTTAGGACTTGCTCAAGTTACAGGAAAAGTAACAGATTCAGGATTTGAATGGAAGTCTTCTGATTCTAAAATCAGGATTTTTTCTGCTGTACTTGGTTGCATCTCAAGATGAAGAGGACAAGTTCAAAAGGGGAGAAATCACTTGACCATGGGCAGAATTCTGACAAGTCACATATTTTATTTGTTATTTTAAGGTAGAAAAATCTTATCCTTTGTTTTCTTTGCTGACACTATTGTGACTGTGATGATTCAGATACACAGATAGTTGGTTCAATGGTATGCAACTCCTTGTGACACTATGACTTATGTGGTCCATGAGTTTTCTGGCAAAGTTACTGGAGCAGTTTGCAGTTTCCTTCCCCCACAGATTAAGGGAAACAGAAATTGACTTGCCCAAGATTACACAGTGTCTGAGGCCAGATCTGATCTCATTTTCCTGCATCCAGCTCCAGATCTCTATTCCTGAGTTATCTAGCTGCCCATATACAAAGAGATATCTACTGGTAAATGTTTAACCAATCAACCCTCAGAAAGAAAAATGTGTATAGGGTATACTTTAAACTTTAACCTTCACTAATAACTTTTTCTCAATTATTTTCTTATTAGTAGAGAGTTAACAAAACAAATCAGGCTTTGGTTTATAGTTTTAGGCAATACCCAAGACATAAATAAATAGTCATACTGAACATTTAACAATTGATACTCATGAGCCTGCTCAAGTCAGCTTGACCACCCCTCACCTTTGTTACAGAAGAGACAAACATACTAGTCAGTAAGTAGTGAGTACCCCACTTTTCATCATCTCCCTTGGTTTCCTCATCTGTAATCTGGGTGGGAGTCAGGGTTAAACTAAGAGATATCAAAGGTCCATAAATCCCCAAATCATGTATGTATGATAAAAATTAGTGAAATGATATCTTAGTTTATTTTCTCCTCATCATTTTTAGTTGTTTAGGCCTACCCCAGGCATGGAACAGATAGAAATACTCACAGACTCATAGTTTAAAGCACTTAGCACAGTGCCTGGCACATAGTGGGTTGTACATAAATTTTTATTCTC
This sequence comes from Bettongia penicillata ogilbyi, assembly GCA_023548195.1. NCBI lineage: Eukaryota > Metazoa > Chordata > Mammalia > Diprotodontia > Potoroidae > Bettongia > Bettongia penicillata. The sequence goes on from JAJHZJ010000511.1 coordinate 3,623,970, forward strand.
TTCCTTTCTCTTTCTAATGCTACAACACTAATTTACTTCTAATGTTTTGCCTAAAATTCTGTATTTGTATCCTGTTCCATCCCCAAATTTCTACACAACTTACTCTCTTTTAGTCTTTTTGGGGAGTGCTATGACATCTGACACATGACAACTTTCATTTACACAAGATATTCACCAGCATAATAGTAGTACAAAGGCAAGAAGAAAGCTTATGGAATGATGTTGGAGTCCTTCCTTTGTGTTAATATTGATTATCTGGCTTCAGACTAATCATAGACTTACCCTTTCCCACCTTTCCAATTCACATTCATCAGAAGTGCTGTCCCCAAGGCAAAATGACATCAGAAGAATTAATGTCAACAAATTAGAGCTCTTCTCCGAGTTTGAACAGGTTATTGCTAACTTGGAGGGAAAGTTGAGCCAACACACAGTTGGCAACAGTGGAGTAGAAAAGGAGTGGGTAGCTTTGGTGTACAGCACAGTATTTACTCATTTGGGTCAGAACACCAAAGAACACACATTTAGCAAACACCAAAACTGGTTTGATGAAAATGATGGAGAAATTAAGAACCTGCTAAACACCAAAAAAAGAACTTCACAGGATTTACCAGCAGGATAGTTCATCCACCTCTAAGAAAGGAAAATTTAATTCCATCAAAAACAAAGAACAAGAATAGCTTAGAGAGATGCAGGATTCCTGGCTCAGTGAGAAGGCAGATGAAATTCAGTTTTATGCTCATAGTAACAATCCAATGCTTCTATGATTCCCTGAAAGTTATGTATGGACCAAAAACCTATGGTGTGTCACAACTACTCAGTACTCAGGAGTCACATGGATTAGTGATAAGGCCATGATCCTAGACAGATAGGCTAAACACTCCCATAGTGTTCTCAATAGACCATCATCAATCAATACTGAGGCCATTAACTGTTTACCTCAGGTTGAAGTCAATCCCTCCTCAGACCTTACAACTGAAGAAGACATTTCAAGAGTCATTGGGCTTCTTTCATGTGGCAAAGCACCTGGTGCTGATTCTATTCCAGCTGAAATTTACAAGATAGAGGGACCGTTGCTCATACAAAAGTTGAGTGAAATTTTCCAGGTTATATGGTAAGAAGAGGTTATCCCCCAGGAGTTCAAAGATGCCTCCATTGTCTATCTCTATTAAAGGTAAAGGGAGTAGATTGTCCTGGGACAATCACAGGGGGATCACTTTCTTAGTCATTGCTGGCAAAATTCTTTTTAGAGTCCTCCTTAATAGGCTGATCCTTCACCTGGAACATGGTCATATGCCTGAGAGTCTGTGTGACTTCAGAAATGTTCAAGGAGCAGTTGATATGGTGTTTGCTGGCCGACAACTCCAGGAAAAATGTCAAGAGCAGAACAGAGGTTTGTGCACAAAGTTTGTAGATCTGACCAATGTCTTTGACACTGGTAGTCATGAGGACTTATGGAAAATTGTCAAAATTTGGTTGCCCAGAGAAGTTCATTAGCATTGTATGTCAACTTCGTGATGGAGTGTTTGCCTGGGTTCTGGATAGTAGACAGTGCTCTTGTGCCTTCCCAGTCACCAATGGAGAGAAACAGGACTGTGTACTTGCTCACATGTTTTTTAGCATGATGTTTTTAGTCATGGTATCAAATGCTTTCAGTGAGGATGAACACAGCATCAAGGTCAACTACTGTACTGAGGGTAAGTTCTTCAATTTGAAAAGGCTTCAAACCAAGACCAAAGTGGAGGGAGTGTTGATGAATGATTTTCTGTTTGCAGATGATTGTGCACTCAATGTAGCCTCTGAAGCTGAGATGCAACAAAGTATGGATCAATTCTCTGGTGCTTGTGCAAATTTTGGCCTAATAATTAACACCAAGAAAACACAAGAAAGCATCAGCCACCACCACACCATCTATACATGGAACAATTGGTTACAACAAATGGGGAAATTTTGAGCTATAAGTTCACTTACCTTGGTAGTGTACTTTCTAGGGATGTACACATTGACAATGAGCTTGATTCACACATAACCAGAGCTAGCTCAATGTTTGGGAGGCTTCAATGAAAAGTTTAGGAGAGAAGAGGTATTAAACTATCAAATTGAAGGTCTACAGAGTCGTGCTGATCTCATTGTTGTATGCCTGTAAAACATGGACAATCTACTAGCATCATACCAGGAAACTGAATAGTTTCCATTTGAACCATCTTAGGAAGATTCTGAGGATCACCTGACAGGATAAGGTACCAGACACTGAATTCTTTGCTCAAGCTAAACTTCCAAGCATTCAAATTATGCTACAGAGAGCACTACTCCAGTGGGTGGGTCATGTTGTTCTAATGCAAAATGTGCACTTGCCAAAAAGATGATTTTATGGAGAACTTGCATCAGGCAGGTGATCACATAGTGGTGAGAAGAAGCAATGCAAAAACACTCTCAAGGTCTCTCTCAAGAACTTTGGCTTTGACTATGTGACATGGGAGACACTGGCACAGCATGGTGCTGTGGTCAGCATGGCATGCCCACATTAGAAAAGTTGTGCTCTATGAGTAAAGAAGAATTAAAAAAGTAAGTAAATTAAGTAAAGAAGACAGCACAAAGGAAACACAGAATGCGCAAATTTTGATTAACCACTCCAAATATTCACAAAAATATCCCTGCCCAATCTGTGGTACAGCATTCTGAGCTCATATTGGTCTGATTAGCCACAGTCAGACACACTGAAACTTCACTTTATCCTGGTGATGTCATTTTGGTCCTCTTGGAGAATGGAGGACAACAACCAGTGAAGCACTGGTTCAAGAGGGTTGTGCCCTCCTGCTCTGAAAAAATATCTATTCTCTCTGACCGGAAGTTTTTCTCTGGGGCTCAAATCATTGGACGAGTATTTGTGTTGGTCTTTCTGTTTGTAATTTCTGTTCGTATTTTTTCTGAAGTTCAGGGTGCTGACGTTTCCCCTGACCTAAGTGAATGATATATATGCTTGATTAAAATAAGATTGTTTACCCCTTTTTAAGGTTACTTTCCTTACAAAAGCAGGTCTCAGAACCTGTGCAGCAGGTCCTCCTGTGAATTCTCGAGTGCTTACCGTTATAACCGTAAAATAAGAATGATGACAGCATCTATCTCTCAGAGTTATTGTGAGGCTCAAACGGAATAATAATTGTAAAGGATTTAGCATAGTGCCTGGCACATAGTAAACACTAGATAAATAATAATTCAATTCCTTTCATTCCGTTCCTTTTCCCTTGGGAAAGAGATTGTTTTGAAACATTATATCATCAGAGTTTAACACAGTGCTGGTTATATAGTATTAACAAGTGTGTGTTGACTGAAACACTCATTGAGGGAAAATTTCATTTTGGTCTTTGCATCCACAATATTTAGCATAGTGCCTGGAATACAGTAAGCACATAAATTATTGAATTATGGATTGATTGATTAACTGATTAATTGAAGAAGATAGGAGCAAAATAGAAGAGTATTTCTGTTTGGTCTCACCCATATGTTAAAATTACATATTTTTCTCCTAGCAGGGAAATTGTCTTTTTTGTTATTCTTATTCTCTTTAGCATTTTTTTCACAAGCCTCAGTTTATTTTGTGACAAATACATTTCTTGATATCATTTATACAGTTTTGTGTCAGTCATTCATATGCATCCTCCATATGACCCTTCTTTCATCTTTTTTTCCTATCCTTCTAAAATCTAAACTCATCAGACATCTCCAAGAGTGACTATACTGTTGTCATTCCATATTTCTCTTTCTTTTCTTTCTCACTGTCATTTTCCACATTTAAGAATTTCCAACATGTGTATTCTTTTCAGACTCTCCAGCTGTATGGTCAAGTTTATATTTCCTATTAACTTCAAAAAAATGTATGTTCTACAAATTTGGATACCTATCTGAATTTCAGTGCTCCCTTCACTAGAGTTCAAATTAACATAATGTTTTAAAGTATTCCTAGCATTTTTAGATGCATTACCTCATTTAATTCTCATAGGGACTCTGTGAGGTAGGTGCTATTATTATGCCTATTCTACAAGGAGGGAAGAGATGCTCACAGAAGTTAAGTAACTTTCCACTGTCTCACTGCTTGTAAGTGTATGAGGCAGAATTTGAACCCAGGTCTTTTTACCTCCAAATATTGGAGCTATTACTATTAATGTCAAGGGCAACCCTATACCTCTAGTCACAACCAGGTTTATTTTGATTCTTTCTGACTCTCCACTCTTACTAATGTCAAATATCCAATCAATTGTCAATCTTAATTCTAATTCCCCTACATTTCTCCTTCATTGCCCCATCTCTCACTCACAGAACCCTTCTCACTTCCCAGAAGACTACTGCAAGAACCTCTCAATTGTTCTCCCCTTTTTAAGTCTTTCCCTACTCTAGTGAATCCTTTACATTGTTGTTAAAGTGATTGTCCTGAATTTCAAATCTAATAATCATGCCCTCCTCCCCATTCAATAAACTGCAATTCTCTCTTACTCAAAAGATCAAATATAAAGCCCTCTATCTGGCAATTAAAATTCTTAATAAGCTGACTCATTTTCATCTTTCACTATTCTTAAATATTTTATTCTATACGTACCTTGTTATGTTATCATACTAGTGAACTTACTGTTTCTCATACAAAGTACAACTTCCCCTTTTAGTGTTGTCCTCTATGCTTGGAGGGCTCCCTTTCCAAACTTTTGATTCTTATTCTTAGGTATTCTTTAAGACTCAGATCAAGCATCCCCAGGAACCTTTTCCCAGTCACTACAAGCCACTAGTGCCATCATCTTTAAAGTTACCTTATGCCTACTTCATGTTTACACACATAAACACACACACACACTGAGGCATGTAGAGGCCTAGAATCATTAGGGACTCAAACCAACAAAGAATTTTAGGCAAAAAGTAGATGTGACATAAAAAGAAGACTGCCCTATCATAAGGCAAAGAGAAAACATAAATGATTGAGATGAGAATATTGTCTAAATTGGCTAATGAGGAATAAATAATAAATGGGTAAGGATCTATATCTGTCTCCATCCATCTCTCTCTCTCTCTCTCTCTCTCTCTCTCTCTCTCTCTCTCTCTCTCTCTCTCTCTCTCTCTTTCTCTCCTCCTTTCTCTGTCTCTATCTATAAATATTATGCACTGGAGTTGGAATTTGGACTCATGTCTTCCTAATTCTGTCACACTCTAACTAGTATGCCATACTTTATGAATTTTTCTTTAAAATGCATCTCAAAATATTTTACTTTTTTTGTGTAACCTGAGGCAAAGAGGGTTTGTATCTTTAAAGTCTAAAATATGCATATATATATGTGTGCGTGTGTGTGTGTGTCCATATATAAGCATATATAGGGGCATACGTAAACACATACTATATATATATATATGCACAAACATATAAATACACACGTGTATAAATATATACACACATGCATACATACATATTGTCACCTTCATTAGAAGATGAACCCTTCACGTACAAGAGCAGTTTTGACATTCTTTCTATTCCCAGTTCTTAGCAAAATGTCTTTCATTCATTATTTATTTATTTATTTATTTATTAATAAATGAATGTTGATTGATTGACTAAAACGGACTATAGAGGTGATCTGATCCAGTCACCTTATTAAGGTCCAGAAAGAGTGAACTGTACTTCATCACATAAGTAATATAAATAGTAGGCCAGGATTAGATGATACAGTTCAGTCATTCATTTCTTTCTGACTTTTCATGACTCCACTGAGCCTAGCATGCCAGGCCCCTCTATCACCCATTATCTTCTGAAATCTGTCCAAGCTCATATTCATTGCTTCCATGGCACTATCTAGTCATCTCATCCTCTACTGTGCCCTTTTGCATCTGCCCTAAGACTTTTCTAAGATCAGGGTTTATTTTCCTGTCTTTACATGACCAAAGCATTTAAGCCTCTGCTCAGTATTTGTCCTTAAGATGAATAGTCTGAATTAATTTACGTAAGCATTGACTGATTTGATTTCCTTTCTATTCAAAGTACTCTAAAATGTCTTCTCAAACACAAGTACTTTAAAGAAGTGATTCTGTGGCACTCACATTCCTTCTAGTCTAACTCTCATAGTCATATATTATTAGTGGAAAAAATCATAGCCTTGACTATATGGACCTTTGTTAGCATAATGTTTCTCTGATTTTTTAGTACGCTATCCAGATTTTCCATAGTTTTCCTTCCAAGGAGAAAATTCCATGGCTGTAGTCACCGTGATCTTTGAGCCCAAGAATATAGAATCTGACACTGCTTCTATTTCTTCTCCCTGTAATTGTCACAAAATGTCATGAAATTAACATGATTTGAGTTTTTTAATGTTAACAATTTTTACATTCTCTTCTTTCACCCTCATCAAGAGGCTTTTTAATTCTTCACTTTTTTCTATATCTGAGATTATTGATAATTTTTTTTTTCTGGCAACCTTAGTTCTGGCTTTTAATTTATGTAGCCTGGAACTTCACATGATGTATTATCATACTTTTTCTCAATCTTAAACCAATTAATTCCATGTTTTGTTTCTTGGCCTGCATGCAGGTATATCAAGAGACAAGTAAGATGATCTGGCACTCCCATCTCTTTGAAGACTTATCATATTTTGTTTTGAGTCACACAGTCAAAGGCTTTAGCATAGTCAATGAAGCAGGAGTATACTTTTTTTTTTAACTCCCTTGCTTTCTCCAAAATACAGTGAATGCTGGCAATTTGGTATCTAGTGTCTCTGCCTCTTTGACAACAGGCCTGCTCTCTTGTAATTCTCAGTTCACATATTGCTGAAGCATAGCTTATAAAATTTTAAGCATAACCTTGCTGGCATGTGAAATGAGTGCAATTGTTTGGTAATTAAAATGTTCTTTGGTATTGCCTTTCTTTCTTAGGTTTGAGATATAAACTGGCCTTTTCTAATCAAGCTGATAAGTTTGTTTTCCAAATGTACTGGGGAATTGAATGCAGTACTTTGACAGCATCGTATTTTAAGATGTAAAATTTTAAAAAGGTTACTGGAATTTCTCAATTGTTAGCAATGCTTCTAAGGCTTATTTGAATTTATTCTTCAAGGTATATGTCCCTGAATCTAGATCATGGTTAGTGGTAATGTTAATTCTTGTATGATTCTTCTGTATATTCTTGCTATGTCTTCTTAGTATTTTCTTCTAAAGCCCAGCCATTTTTATATTTTATCTTGACAGTTTTTACAAGAAACATTCCCTTGATATCTCCAATTTTTGTAAAAAAAAGTCTTGTTTTCTTCAATTTCTTTGCGTTGCTCATTACAAAACAAAACAAAATGAAAACCAGCAATCTCCCCAAGAAAACAAGCCTTGCCATTCCTACCTAGTCTCTTCAATTCTGCTTTAGTTGCATATATCTTTCCCTTTCTTCCTTCTCTTCCATTATCCTTTCTCCAGCTATTTGAAGTCATGGCAGTCATTTTGCTTTCTTGCTCTAATTTTTCTTTGGAAAGTTTTTGGTTTTGCTGTTGTTTTGGCTTCCTTCTTTAGGATAGTGTGACTATCTAATCTTTTAAATCTACTTATCATTTTCATATTCATAAAGGACATTAAGGATCATACCAATATAATCTAGTAATTTTCCCTACTTTCTTAAATTTTGCAATAAGAAGTCCATGATCTGAGTCACAGTCAGATCCAAGGCTTGTTTTACATGAAGATATAGATTCTCTCTGCCTTTGTTTGCAAAGTATATAATCAATCTGACTTCTATATTTATTATTGAGTGATGTCCATGTGTTCAGTTGTCTTTTGGATTTTTGAAAATCCAGTTGGGTTGGTGTTGGGTTGCTATGCCCAGCAATTATCTTGATAAAACTCTGTTAGTCTCTGCCCTGCTTAATTTTGTGCTCTATGGTCAAATTTTTCTATTTTTCCAATTATGTTTTGATTTCTAACTTTAGCATTCCTCTCTTCTGTGGCATATATGCCATCTTTTTTGGTTTTATTTCTAAAGGATGGTGTAGATTTTCATAAAATTGAGCAACTTTGGTCCATTTGACATCAGAGATTAGAGAACAGACTTTTATTACTGTGGTATTGAATCATTTGCCTTCGATTTGAACAGATATCATTCTGTCTTTTTTGAGATTATATGCCAGTGCTGCTTTTTTTCCAACCTTTTTTGACAATGAAAGCACTTCCATTTCTTCTAAAGATTTCTTGCCCAAAGTAGTATATGTAATGAAAACCTGAATTAATTTACCCATTTTCCCATATTTAAGTACACTGATACCTAAGATGTCCTTTGTTTCACCACATCAAATTTACCTTGGCTCATCCAGGATTAGAACTTAGACTTTAAATTGCTTGTTATTTCTCTTCCATCATGCCTTCCTTCAATAGTTTACCATAAATCATAATTAATCTTACTACACAGTTCTTTTAAAATTCAGAGATGATTTACTGTTAATGACTTATCTTATTGTGCATAAATGCTTAAATGCTAAGCACTGTTATTTAACCTAACTTTCTACCCGACACTGAGGTTCTCTCTCAAACTGAACTGCCAAGCATTCAAATTCTGTAGAGAGCAAAATTTCTGCTGGGGTTGACACATAACCCGAATGCCAAATATACATTTACCTAAAAGGCTATTTTATGGAAAACTCATACAAGTGAATCACTCACACATAGATTATAAGAAGCATTACAGGGATACTTCCAAAGTCTCTCAATTGGGAAATATGGGAATCACTTGCAGAGGACTGCCCAGGATGGTGTGCCTGCATCAAAGAAGGTGCTGTGCTCTATGAGTAAAGCAGAATTGCAGTAGTACACAAGAAACATGAGATTCCCAAATCTAGACACGTTAACGTCCAAAATGTGCAAACCGACTATTTTGTCTGACATATGATAGAAACCTCTGAGCTCATATTGAACTACACCTTGACCTCAACATCATGTATGCTCTTCAAGTATGAAGTATGAACAGAGACATGTAATGTAGTTATCCTTACTTAAATAATGGAACAAAGAATTCAGTAAAATGTAAGTGCCCCCTATTAATGTGAACTCCATCAAATTAGCTAATAGGTACCAGGAGAGAGCTGCACACAGGTGTAGTGCTGAGTCAAACCAATGGACAATTATCGAGCTATTGAGTTGAGGGTCCTTTTCTATATGTCTCATATAAGCTAGTGAAAACCAGTTTGGCTGGTATGTTACATCTGCAGCCCCCAGGATGCATCTATGCTAAGGACAATAAACTAGGAGTCTAGTCATTGACTCCCTCCATTTCCCTATGGCACAGTTAGTTTGTTTCCTGGGGAAAGAATTAAGTTTGTTTCCTTATTCCTAATTAGACAATTTAGATAATACTCTCATCTCAGTCATCCATTTTACCCCTTTTCCTTACCTTGGTTTTTTTTTGAAGCTGAACTAAGATAACGTAAGTACAGTTTGTCAAACTTTTAAAAGAGCGTACCAGAAGTTTTAGTGTAGTGTTAAACTATTAAAACTAAAACTACACTTACATTTTAGGGTTTCATGTGTATGTATATATGTTTGTGTATATAAAGGTAAATTTACACAAACATATATTTATATTTTACATATGTGTATGTGTTTCCATAGGCCAACTAGGTGGTACAGTGGATTGAGTTCCAGGTGACTAAAAGTCAGGAAGGCTCATCTTCCTGAATTCAAATCTGGCTTCACAAATGTACTAGTGTGTGTGTGACCCTGGTTAAGTCACTTAACCCTGTTTGCCTCAGTTTCCTAATCTGTAAAATGAGCTGGAAGAGGAAATGGTAAACCACTCCAATATCATTGCCACAAAATCCAAAATGGGATCATGAAGAGTTGGACACTACCGAAACAAGTGAAAAAAACAAATGTTTTTGATACATTTATATAATGAGTATATATTATACACATACAAATATATGCATACACGCACAAACACATGCATCCATCAAACAAATACAATTTAGGCTAGGCAGAGATGACAAAGGAAAAGTTCCTGCTGAGTAGAATAGAATGTATGAGGTCAAGTTTTGACCAATATTTTTTTAAGTGCTATTGTGTCATTGCCCATACCTCTTTAAGGATAGATGACTCATGACAGATAGACAGATAGATGGAAAGATAGATAGACAGACATAGATAGATAGATAGATAGATAGATAGATAGATAGAAAGATAGATATCCATGTTTGAACACTTAAATACTTTTTAATAACTGGCTAAGCAACTGGTAAATATTTATGTTAATAAATTCAATAGTTCCACTCCAATCTTCTCAAGAAGTCAATGCCATTCAATATACAGGAAGGTAACAGTTTTGTAATAAATCTTATTTGGTATTTCATTGCCTTTTGTCCAACTGATACTTGTCCTTTTCCAAAGATGATTGATCTTGTGTATTTTTGGCAGTTATTTCTTTGCAGATTTATACTTTGCATTTGTTTATTTTTAATATGAATGTTAGTGCTGGATTCCTTTTTTTCTGATAAGATTTTATGTTTAGAAAGAAAACTACTTGGTAGACAGTCTGCATCCTGGTGTATTAGTAGATATACCATTGCTTCAGGTTTCTGTTGAAATTGTTGAGTAGGAAAAGATCACTAGTTCAGATGGCTTTTTCTTAACTAGGGAAGCATTATGGTATGATGGGAAGAATACTTCACTGATAATCCAAATATCTGTGTTTTAGGACTGGCTCTACCAGCAATTGACCATGTGCTCTTGGGCAAACCACTTAAATTTTTCAAATTTCAAGGATAGCAAAATAATAATGGCTACACAACCTATCTCCTAAGGTTGTTGTGAATATCAAATGAGATAAACATAAAACTAATATAAAAAAGGAAGTCTGATTATTCATTTTCTGTTTTTGTTATGGTTATTAAATAAAATCAAAGGAATGCATAGGTACTATCTGGATTTTGGTGCAATATTTTACAACTCTCCTGTTATCTTTGTGGAAACCTATCTATGATTCTACAAGTAACAGTCAAGAGTAGGATGAGATTTCAGAGGTTATATATTTCAAGCCCATCATTTTACAAATGAGGAAATTGGCACCAAAGGAGTTTGAGTGACTTATCAAAGGTTACACAAATCATAAATATGAGATAGAATTTGAACTGATTTCAGAGTCAGTGAGTGCTCTTTCTACTCTGGCTAGTAACACAGATTCATGACTGATTAAATAGTAGTGTCAAAAGTATTGATTAATGAATGACTGTATTTGTAGATGAAAATCTTCTTCCAAGAGGTTCATCCTCAGTCTTGTGCTCAATACTGATATGATATTAATGAAGGCAGAAGATATGTTGACCAAAATTGCAAATGACACAATACTTGAAAGGGATTTTTCATGTATTGGGTAATCAGGTGTATTGATGCACCAAATCTAACAAAAAGACATTTAATAATGACAAATGTGAGCTCTATTTAGATTTAAGAAATCACTGTTTAGCAATAAGTCCTAGAACTAGATGGAGGAAAGTTAGTAGTTAACTAGAAGCTCAACTTGAGTCACTAAAAAAACAATGAAAACCTCCCCCCACAATATTTCTTTTATACATAGCCATTTAATTATTTGCTAACAGTTATCATAACATGATCCTTCTACCCCATCCTGCTATGTCCCTGAACTTTCTTTTGTAGAATTACTAATTCCTTTTGTAGAATTCTGCTTTTGTAGAATTACTAATGCAACTATCTGTGCTTGGTTCTTTGAGGTATTCTTAAATTCGGGTCCTTCTGTTACATTATCTTTTTATGAACTTTCTTAATAATTTCTCTTACCACCTTAGTCGCCTGTGGTACACAAACTTGGTCACAAAACTTTGAATGTAGGGCAGGCTAAAGATAGATTGTCTTCCTTTTCTTTCATTGCAGACTTTTTGTTGTATTAATTCTTCCTAAGATTGCATGAGCTTTTCTGACAGCTATATTGAACTACTACTGACTCAAACTGAGTCTGCAATTCTCTAAAACTTACAGATATTATTCACGTAAACTTTTTTCATAACAGAATCATTCCCATCTTGTTTGTGTGCAATCATTTTCTCAAGCCAAAATGGATTATGCAATTTTCTTTCACTTCAACCTACCATTCCATTCTGACAAGATATTTTTACATGCTGGTTCTGTCATCCAGTTTATGTTATCTTTCATAGCTTCATGCTATCTACCAATTTGATTGATATGCCTTCATATAAATCACTGGTAAAGATATTGAATTGAAGCAAATTGAGGACAGACAGAAAAGACTTCCCTATAGATTGACAACTACTTCTTAATTGCTATTCTTTGGGTCTAGTAGGTTAAAGGGCTTTGAACCCATCTAACTGCAATCCAGTCAAAAATCTCTTTAAGCTATTGACAAATATCCTGTGAGAAAATTTGTCAAGTGTCTTGATGCACTGTGTTCCAGACCTTCTGCTTTTGTACTTGTCTAGAAATCTGTGGAGGAAGGTGAGCTTATTCAGACACATGTCAGAGTCAAGACATATGGACAAAGGGGCCATACTTTCGTGCCTGAGCCTATGGGGAGTTAGAACTACTTGCATTTACCAGTATGTCCAGAGCATATTTAAGGCATTGCAGGGCTTGTGCTCATCACTGGTTTTACAAGCATCCTAACAGGAACTTTCCTCTGGGTAAATGGAAGGAGCTTTGAGAAACAGTATATATTGTCAAGAAGAGTGACTTAATTCAGAATTGAGCCTGAGAAAATCAAGTTGTAGAAATGGTTCTATACATCAGAGACTAGAAAAGATGAGCATGAGGAGAGAGAAAGAGAGGAAAAAGGAAGAAAGAAAGAGGAAGAGGAGGAGGAGGAGTCTGTATATGGGGGCCGTGGCAGCTTCTATTTTGTGTGTGTGGAGACTGAAATAGTATATGTAGAGTGAGAAAATAACTGCATCTGAAGATGAAGGTTAGCAACCCTGATAAATGCTCCAGGATTTGATGTGAGAATTCATAAGTCTAAGAAGGATCTGGGCTATGGTTTGAGCCCTAGTGTTAGCCCATCATATTGCTACCAGGGTTTTAAATCCATAATGAGAATAGTCAAATCAAATTTTCTATGCTTGAATGAAAATTTGAGTTTCATAATATTATCCATATGGACCGTAAGAGAATTTGGGGACAGTAGTATAGGTAGGCCCAGAACATGGGATAAGAATGTACAAAAGTTAATCTGTAAGTACCTTGTGAACAAAGAATCTATCATTTCTGTCTTTATGTCTTTGACATTTTTAGGGGTTTGTTAATTGATCGTTAAGACCCTAATTTGTACTTAATGTTTCCATTCTGGCTCTTAGTGATCATCCTTTCTTAATGTTCATAAGTCATAAATGTGTCATGGAATAAACAACGGCTTAGAAATCATAACTTGATATCAGTTAATCATTTATCAAGACCTCCCTCTTCCTTTCCTCTGCTGTCATGGCATTGTGGGGCTGCCTCATGTCTAGTTTCATTTCAAGGCTTTTTTCAGTAATTTCGGTGCTGTTTTGCAATATGCCTTCCACTTATCCTAACTTATCTCTGTTCCATGTTTCTGAGGAATTCTGGCAGTTTATTTTTCTTTGTGTGGCTCTGAATTGGAGGAAAAAGGCCTATAATAAACATATATTAAGTGACTACTACTTTTTAGGCACTGAGCTAAATGTCTTTTTTTTTTTTATTTTACCTCATTTGATCCTTAAAGCAACACTGGGAAGTAAGTGCTAATATTATCCTCACTTTATAATTGAGGAAAATTAGGGAAGCAAACGTTAAGTGATTTGCTCAGGGTCTCACAGCTAGTTAATGTCTGAGGATGGGATTGAACTCAGGTCTTCCTGATTCCAAACTAGATCCTCTATCTGCTCTACCACCTAGCTGCTGAGAATTTGTGGCAGATTTCCTTCCTTCCTTCCTTCCTTCCTTCCTTCCTTCCTTCCTTCCTTCCTTCCTTCCTTCCTTCCTTCCTTCCTTCCTTCCTTCCTTCCTTCCTTCCTTCTTTCCTTCCTTCCTTCCTTCCTTCCTTCTTTCCTTCCTTCCTTCCTTCCTTCCTTCCTTCCTTCCTTCCTTCCTTCCTTCCTTCCTTCCTTCCTTCCTTCCTTTGTTTCTTTTTTCCTTTCTTTTTTTCTTGTTTGCCGCCTTTCTTCCTCTCCTTTACCTCTCTTTCCTTTCCTCACTCTTTCCTTATTTGCTTCCTTCCCTCTTTTTTTCCCTCCTTCCCTCCTTTCCTCTTTCATTCCCTCCTTTCTTATCTCCTTTTTCCTTTCCTTCTCTCCTTTCTTTACTATTTTCTCCCTTCCTCCCTCTTCCCTTACTGATTCCTTCCTTCTCTCCCTTCCTTCTTTCCATTTGATTTATTTGAGCTTTTCTAGAGATGACAGATATAGGCATCTCTGTGTTCTAACATGCCTCTTTCTTCCCGTAGTTCCCAATGGTTTTCTTCATCAGAATTTCTCTTGTTATTGGATCTTATAAAGCATTAGTTTTATATCAACAGTCATAATCAGATTAGTTCTCCCAAAATAATAAAAAATCACATGGAAATTATCTACATATGGGTTTATCTTTGCATTTTAAATGGAACAATTCCCAGAACTTTTTCAATCACTGAGGTAATAATTCTGCAAATGAAATCTGAGCCACTCCATTGACATGTATAGCTCAGCATCACAAAGCAGTTTTCAGTTTTCACCTTAAATTCTACAAAAGTGAACATGTAGAGTAATTTTAAACCATTATTCCAAACTGGATGAAGGATTTTTTTTTCCTGCTGTCACACTGAAATATTTATCTTCTTTGTGAATAAAGAAATGAATGCTATCAAAGAGAAAAAGATCATAAAGAAAAATGTAGCCCATAAAATAAAAGGAAGTGGTGGCTCATCCATTACCCTCAACTCCTTTCCTCCCCCTCCCTTTTCTCTCTCCCCCCTTCCCTTTTCTCTCTCTCAACTCTCCTCTCTCTTTACTTCTTTCAAAATAAATCTCGATTCTTTATCATAATTGTGAATTTTATGATGACCAAGTAACAAAGTAACATAAAGGGAGTTTGCCAAAGTGTCTAAGAGATTGCCTAAGAGATAGACTATAAGAAGACAGCTAAATTTTACATATAGCTTTCAGATACATTTAAAAGTGAAATCAACTGGATTTATTCAAATCTAATTGTTAAAGAAGATATGTGATGACAAAGTTAGAATGTAATTATATATGCATATTTAGGTGTGTGAGTGTGTGTGTGTATGTGTGTGTTTGTGTGTGTGATTTTACCTGGATAAAGGTAAAAAGTGTGTGTGTGTATGTGTGTGTTTGTGTGTGTGATTTTACCTGGATAAAGATTCCCTTCTTTACAAGGACATGGAATTGACCCTGCTTCTTAAAGATTTTGATAGCGAGGCACAATCTTTGACATTTTCTGTAGTTAGGAAGCCTTTGAGCATCTGACCAGGGACAGACTTTGTCTTCTGTTTGAACACAATATTTGCTAAATTCTTAGTTCTTGATAAAAGGGCATGCCAGCAAATGCTAAACTTTAGTATTCTAGTTGCCAATAGGGGAAAAAGGCACCTGTATTGTGTGCTCCCATTCTTCAATTCTACAGTGATAACAGAGTGACGTAGAAGAAGATAAAAAGTCTAAAAAATAGATGCTACAAAAAAACATAATAATTAATACTCTAAACATGAGATCTTGTTCTTACAACAAACAAGTTCACATAGTTCTGGAGAAAAACTAAAGCCTATCTGTATTGCCATCCTTGCAATTAAATAAAGAAAATCACAAAAGAAGTTGTAGCTAAATGGAAGACTAAAGAAAGAAATTAGAGCAAAAATAATAATTGATATTCATACAGTGGTTTACAGTCTGCACCGAAAGGTGGCACTGTATAGAAGATAGAGGTCTAGGTTTGGAAACAAGAAGACATAGCTCATAACCCCTGATTATAACCTAAAAAGTCACCACATATTAATTGAAAAAGAAGTTTATGATTTTCTCTAAGCCACTGATCAAGGAATAGGTGACAGAAAGAAAGTTATAACTTTCCTGTTATACAGCCCTGTGGCATAAGAAAAGGCTCCTCCTCATAGGACATAGGGTTCTATTATTGGCTCTATCTTCTATAACTAGGCTTACAGTGCCATACTCCACCCATGTAGGTGCAGTTGTCAATAGGTTAAAATCTTGTCCAGGGACCCAGTTTATATCTAAGGAAAGACCAGTGGAACAGCCAGAGATGCCAGGGAAAATAGCACCTTAATGAATCCAAAGAGCAAGAATAATATGTAAAGCTATTTGGATCAGTTCAATGCTAACAAACCTTTGCAGTTAATTAGTCTAGAGGAGTGGGGGAGGAGAAGTGAACATGAGAGAGAGAAGGGGAAAGGATGAAAGGGACCCAATATACAACTCATACAAACTAATACAAAATAAAACACATATAAAGGTAGTGACCCATTGGGGAATACACAGACATGTGTCCAACCAGCCTGGGAGGTGTGCTTCTGCTAGAAGGGAACATCTGTAAAAATTGATGGTGGGATATTTATGCCTTGATTTTAGTGGCTGTGCAGAGTTGGCTACCTTACATGTCAGGATTCAGGGCAATCAGGGAATTTTTGTGGGGTACAGAAGAAGAAAAGTCATTTAACATTTTATATTATTTGGGGGCATTCAGCTGTATTAACCTTAAAATATTACTGTCAATATTTTTTCCATGCCTATATTCCATAAACTACAGATTTTCTTAAAGGAATATTGTCATGGTGGTCTCAAGACAATTAGGCCTAATCTTATAAGAAACTTCTTTTATCTTCTGACTTAATTTATTACAAAAATGACAGTATGGATGTACTTATTTTCTCCAAGAGGATGTGACCTTTTCCTTGTAGGGCAATGATCTCATATTTAGAATGTCAATTTTTATGTTGTTGTAGCATCTAATGCTTAGACTTTCTGTCCCTAGGTAACCCTTATAAGTTGAATAACTGTATCCAAAAATATGGTAGCAGAGTACAATTTTCTGGCAATTAGATCAGTGGAGATATTCAGTGTAAACAATTTCATAGAAGTTAAAATCCAGTGTTCAGAAGATACAATGCAATGCTTTGTAGAGAACAGAATAGAATGGTGACATCACCAGAGAAAAGTGGCAGCTCTGAAGTGTTAAATGTGACACTTCAAATGGCAACACATAATTCCTTTGTATCCTGACATGAAGGTTATTCAATTATAGGCCTCTCCATACATGCTTTCTAGTCAAATACATTCTCTATGTGCATATACTATGTGTATTTTCTGGCATATTGTCTGCGTATATGTTCCTTTTCCTACTAGTTCTTGTGGTAATTACTGGAATAGAGGATCCACCTGTGGATGAGGGAATTTTTTTTTTTAATTTTAAATGTTTATTTATTAATTTTTAGTTTTCAACATTCATTTTCACAAAATTTTGAGTTACAAATTTTCTCCCCATCTCTCCCCTCCTCCACCCCATAACATCTTGCATTTCGATTGCCCCTTTTCCTCCAATCTACCCTCCCTTCTATCACAGCCCTCCCTTCCCTTATTCCCATCTTCTTTCTTTTCTTGTAGGGCAAGATAGATTTATATACTCCAATAACATCATTTTTTATTTCCCAGTTGTATGCAGAAACATTTCTCAACATTCATTCCTAATATTTTGAATTCACTCTCTCCCTTCCTCCCTCTCCACCCATCCCCACTGAGAACACAAGAAATTCAATATAGGCTATATATGTGTAGTTTTCCACACGACTTCCTCATAGCCATATGGTGTAAGACTAACTATATTTCCCTCCATCCTATCCTGCACCCCATTTATTCTATTCTCTCTTTTGATATTGTCCTTCCCCACAAGTGTTTACTTCTAATTACTCCCTTCTCTGATTTGCTCTCCTTTCTATCATGCCCCCTCACCTCACTTGTCCCCTTCTCCCTTACTTTCCTGTAGTGTAATATAGATTTTCACACCAAAATGAGTGTGTTATTCCCTCCTTAAGCCCAATATGAAGAGAATAAGTTTCTCTTTTTTCCTCTTACCTCCTCCCTTTTCTCCTCCATTGAATAAGCTTATTCTTGCCTCTTTTATGATAGATAGCATGCCCCATTCTCCCTTTCTCCTCCTCCCAATATATTCCCCTCTCACCCTTTAATATTTTTTATTCTTCTTAGATTCTCTCTCTCTGTATAAACACACACACACACACATACACACACACAAACGTGTGTATAAGTCCTCCAACTACCCAAATACTGAGAAAAGTCTCAAGAGTTACAATTATTGTCTTTCCATGTAGGAATGGAAACAGTTCAACTTTGGAAAGTCTTTTATGATTATTCTTTCCTGTTTACCTTTTCATGCTTCACTTGGTTCTTGTGTTTAAAAGACAAATTTTCTTGTCAGCTCTGGTCTTTTCATCAAGAATGCTTGAAAATCTTCTATTTTATTGAACGACCACTTTTTCCCCCTGATGTATTATCCTCAGTTTTGCTGGGTAGGTGATTCTTGGTTTTAATCCTAGTTCCTTTGACTTCTGGAATATCATACTTCAAGCCCTTTGATTCCTTAATGCAGAAACAGTCAGATCCTCTGTTATCCTGATTGTATTTCCACAATACTCAAATTGTTTCTTTCTAACTGCTTGCAATATTTTCTCCTTGACCTGGGAACTCTGGAATTTGGCCACAATATTTCTAGGAGTTTCTCTTTTTGGATCTCTTTCTGAAAATATCTTTCAATATTTATTTTGCCCTCTGGTTCTAGAATAGCAGGGCAGTTTTTCTTGATGATTTCATGAAAGATGAAATCTAGATTCTTTTATTTAATCATGACTTTCAACTTGTCCCATAATTTTTAAATTATCGCTCTTGCATCTGTTTTCAGATATTTTTATCTGTTCAGAGGTCAGTTGTTTTGCAATGAGATATTTCATATTATCTTCTATTTTTTTCATTCTTTTCATTTTGTTTTGTAATTTCTTATATTCTCATAAAGTTGTTAGCTTCCATCTGCTCCATTGTCATTTTTGAAGAACTATTTTCTTCAGTGAGTTTTTGAATCTCCTTTTCCATTTGACTAATTCTGCACTTTAAAGCATTCTTCTGCTCATTGGCTTTTTGGATCTCTTTTACCATTTGAGTTAGTCTATTTTTTTAAAGTGTTAATTTATTTAGCATCTTTTGAATCTTCTTTAGCAAATTGTTGACTTGCTTTTCATAATTTTCTTGCATTGCTCACATTTCTCTCCCGAATTTTTCCTCCACCTTTCTTACTTGATTTTCAAAATCCTTTTTGAGTTCTTCGATGGCCTGAAATTATTGCAGATTTATTTTGGAGGTTCTGCATGACTTTGACTTTTAGGTCTTCCTCTGAAGACCTAAACTGTTTTTCCTCATCTGAAAGAAAGAAAGAATATACCTTCTCACCAAGGAAGTAACCTTCTATTATCTTATTCTTTTTCTCTTTTGGGAGGCATTTTCCGAGGTAGTTACTTAACTTCTGAGTTCTTTGTTAAGGTTGAGTTCAGGGCTGAAATTCACATTAGCTGCTCAACACCCCCAGGTGCTTTAGGAGTCTCCCAGGGCTGCCACTGCAGACCAAGCTCCTCTCTCCCAGGTGAATGTGCCCTCCCACTGACCTATAAAGCTGTTTGTGGGTTGAGCAATCTGGGAACTAGAGTTGCTGCTGGCTCCCTGAAGTCTGTTCAAGGTTCTGTCCCTGCCATGTGGGGTTACACTCCACCTTTCCTGGGTGGCTCTGCATGTGCTCCAAACTTCCTGGGCCAAAGGAAACTTTTCTTATTGTTTAACTCGACTCTATTTAAAATTTTCCATTTTTATTGACCAGAAATTGACAAAGGGTCATGAGGTATGTTTTTCATTGAGAACTGATCCACACAATGCCTTAAAACTTGTATTTGTGGTAAATTTTACGGAACTCACATGATAATGGCTATGGGGGCTGAGTTTAACAGCTTATAGAATTATTTTCTTCAAAGCACTTGGTAAAATTGCTTTCTGAACAACTTTCATATAAGGAAGCAATCTTTTAACGTAAAATATAGTTCTGGATTTATAGTCAGGAGGCCTAGCTCTTGCTCTCATCTCAGACACTTACTAACTCATGTGGATCACAGGAAAATCACTTAATAAGCACTTAGTTTCCTTATCAGTAAAATGTGATTAATAATTGCTGTGGTACCTATTTTAAGAGGTTGTGGTGAGAAAAGTATTTTTCAAATTTTAAAGAGCAATTGTCATGAATTCAACAAATACTTTTCAAGTACTTACCATGTTCAGAGCATCTTCTGAGCACTATGGTACACAAAGACAAATAAGGCACAGACTGTTATCATTCAACTCCATTGGACTTAAAGTCAGAATTACTTGTGTTCAAACCCTATGTCAGACTTTTATTGGTGGTGTAGACCTAGGTTACTCACTTAACCATTTTTTTATTCTTAATGTATTGACCTATAAACCTAGACCTATCTTCTACACACCCTTCTTTTCTTTGCAGATTATAAACCACCGTATGAATATCAGTTATTATTTTTACTCTAATTTCTCCCTTTAATCTTCCATTTAACTACAACTTATTATGTTATTAATTATGAATCTCAGAGGCTCCATTGGATCCTTTTGCATTTCTACCACCAAGAAGATAATAAATGTAAAACACTTTTCAAACAATAAAGCACTGCACTAATGTGAGCTACCAATATTATTAAGTCTAGTAGCAGAATATGTTCTTTTTTATATTTTTATTAAATTTATTTGTTTAACTTTTTACATTCATTTTCACAAAATTTTGGGTTCCAAATTTTCTCCTCATTTATCCCCTCCCCCCACCCCAATACACCGAGCATTCTAATTTTCCCTATCACCAATATGCCCTCTCTTCTATCATCCCTCCCTTCTCTTGTCCCCATCTTCTCTTTTGTCCTGTAGGGCCAGATGACTTTCTATTCCCCATTAACTGTATTTCTTATTTCCTAGGAGCAAGAACAATACTAAACAGATGTTCCTAAAACTTTAAGTTCAAAATTCTCCCCATCCCTCCCTCCCCACCCATTCCCTGTGGGAAGGCAGGCAATTCAATTTAGGCCATATCTGTGGAGTTTTACAAATGACTTCCATAATAGGCATGTTGTGTAAGACTATATTTCCCTCCATCCTATGCTGCCCTCCACTGTTTCTGTTCTCTCTTTTGATTCTGTCCCTCCCCAAGAGTGTTGACTTTAGATGGTTCCCTCCTCCATTGCCCTCCCTTCCATCCTCCCACCCCACCCTGCTTATCTTCTTCTCCCCCACTTCTTGTATTGTAAGATAGGTTTTCATACCAAAATGAGTGTGCATTTTATTCCTTCCTTTAGTCGAGTGTGATGAGGGTAAGCTTCATGTTTTTTTCTCAGCTCTCCTTTTTTCCCTCCACTAAAAAGTCTCCTGCTTGCCTCCTGAATGAGAGATAATTTACCCTATTTCATTTCACCCTCTTTCCCCCCACTACATTTCCCTTTCACCATTTACCTTAGTTTCTTTATGGTCCCATCCTATTCAATTCACTTTGTGCTCTCTGTCTCTATATGTGTGCTCATGCATGCATGTACATGTGTGTGTATGTGTATGTATATGTGTGCATGTGTGGTCCCACCAACTACCCAGATACTGAAAAGTTTTAAGAGTTACAAATATTGTCTTTCCATGTAGGAATGTAAATAGTTCACTTTTGCTAAGTCCCTTATGACTTCTCTTTGATATTTACTTTTTCATGCTTCTTCTCATTCTTGTGTTTGAAAGTCAAATTTTCTTTTCAGCTCTGGTCTTTTCATCAAGAATGCTTTAAAGTCCTCTGTTTCATTGAAAGACCATATTTTCCCCTAAAGTATTATACTCAGTTTTGCTGGGTAGGTGATTCTTGGTTTGAGTCCTAGTTCCTTTGCCTTCTGGAATATCCTATTCCATGCCCTTCAATCCCTTAATGTACAAGCTGCTAGATCTTGTGTTATCCTGATTGTATTTACACAATACTGGAATTGTTTCTTTCTAGCTGCTTGCAAGATTTTCTCCTTGACCTGGGAATTCTGGAATTTGGCCACAATGTTCCTAGGAGTTTCTCTTTTTGGATCTCTTTCAGGCGGTAATAGATGGATTCCTTCAATATTTATTTTGCCCTCTTGTTCTAGAATCTCAGGGCAGTTTTCCTTGATAATTTCATGCAAGATGATGTCTAGGCTCTTTTTGTGATCATGACTTTCAGGTAGTCCCATAATTTTTAAATTGTCTCTCCTGGATCTATTTTCCAGGTCAGTTGTTTTTCCAGTGAGATATTTCACATTCTCTTCCATTTTTTCATTCTTTTGGTTTTGTTTGGTGATTTTTTTGGTTTCTCAGAAAGTCATTAGACTCCATCTATTCCATTCTAATTTTGAGAGAGCTATTCTCTTCAGTGATCTTTTGAACCTCTTTTTCCATTTGGCTAATTCTGCTTTTGAAAGCATTCTTCTCCTCATTGGCTTTTTGAACCTCTTTTGCCAATTGAGTGAGCCTATTTTTCAAGGTGTAATTTTCTTTAACATTTTTTTCGGTCTCCTTTACCAATGTATTGACCTGTTTTTCATGCTTTTCTTGCATCTCTCTGTTTTCTCTTCCTAGTTTCTTCTCCACCTGTCTAACTTGATTTTCAAAATCCTTTTTGAGCTCTTCCATGGCCTGAGCCCACAGGACATCCACCTCAGATGTCTGGGATACAGAGGCCCCAACCTCCAAGTCTTTTCCAGATGGCAAGCATTGTACTTCCTCATCAGAAATGAAAGGAGGAAGAAATATCTCTTCCCCAAGAAAGCAGCTCTCTATGGTCTTATTTTTCTTCCTTTTTCTGGGCATTTTCCTAGCCAGTTACTTGACTTCTGAGATTCCTGTCTACCCCTGCCTAGATCTGCCCAGCTAGTGCTTGGGATCTGAGATTCAAATGCTGCTCCCCAGCCTCAGGGCTTTCAGTGGTGGGCATGGCTGCTATTCAGTGTGAGCTTAAGTTCTGGTGCTGGGGTGGGGGCAGGGCCGCCTCCCAGGCTCAGTTCCCTCAGGGGGTTTATGCTGAGACCTTCAGTGATGGCCCTGAGCTCCTGTCTGCTTGGGGAGTCCTGGGCCACTGTTGCCTCTGCCACTGCCTCCCGAGGGGGCCTGAGTCACGGAGACACCCTACTCCCCTCTCAGCCAGCCCAGAAGTCTCTCTCACTAACCTGTAGCACCTGTGGGTGGTGGGACCTTCACGGCCGCTGGATATTCTGTCCTTGAAGCCTGCTCAAATCTGCTCCTCTGTGACCCCTCGGCCAGGATAGTGCAGGGGTGGGCTCTGAGTCCTGAGCACGACGGACCCCTTGGGACAGCTTTCCAGGACTCTCTGGAATGGAAATCTCTTCCAATGTGTTTCTGCATGGCTTGCACTCATCCAGAATTTGTGGGGAGTTCTTTTTACAGAAAATATATGGGCTATGGGTTTGGTTCTAGCATATATGAGTCTTTCTACTCTTGGCTCCTCCCCCAGATTATATTCTAATAGAGAGGTTGACATCTAGTAGAATATTTGCTTGAACCTCATGATATTAGGGTAAGTCACTTTAAATACGTAGGATTCAGTGTCCATAGCAGTATGTATCCCCAGTGCATAGTAACTGACATAGAATACACATAATAACTGGTTGCTGAATACAGTGTTGCCTTTGGTTACAGCAGGACCCACATCTGATATGGAATACAGGGTTATCACAGTCAGTTGCTCGACCTAAAGGTCTCATAGAGGAATTAGATGAGCTAGTCAGTGCTAAAAGCATTCAACCCTTTTATTTACTATGCTTATAGGAAAGCTCACAAGGAAGAAAGGTCCAAACTAGCGATGCACAAAAAGTGAAATTTAAAAACAAAGAACAAATGTGAGGATAACCAATCCCCTCTGTATCCTGAGACCAATGTCACCTTGATCCACATGCAAATGTAAGTTGGAAAGAAGGTTGCTCTGATCTCATTTGTAAAGGCCAGATTTGTACCCTGAGGGGCTTGAGAAATCTCGTTACTCTCATTTGCTTGAGATCCCACAAACTGTGTTCCTTCCACTTTAGGTTTCCTTTGACTAACACCCCAATTTAATTAAATCACTACTTAAAATTGAATTAACTTTAACAAAGAAGTTTACTTCAAAGGTATTAAATATATAACCATATAGATATTTCTCTCAACACCTCAGGCTATTAATCCCTATTAAACCACTAAAGTCTTGGGAGAGGGATTAGTCTCATGCTTTAGCTAGGTTCCTATAATAAAGCACTATTTCTAAAGCATGCAGTATAGTGCTGGCATATAATAGGCACTTAATAAATGCTTGTTTCCCTTCCTTCCTTCCTTCCTTGCTCCCTTACAACAGGCCCACCATGTTAAATCAAGTGCCTCTGATTGAATCTTGTCTGTATCAATCAAGAGCCTTTATTAAGTATAAAGTACAGTAGTAAGAGTTTCCTTAACTAGAAACGGTATATGTATTTGTATTGCTAACTATTTTAACATGATTAAAGATTTTTCCCTGCCCATTAAGGACAGTTTGATTGGGGAAGATTTATTGGAAGGCCCAAGGCTTTTGTGGACAAGGCAGGGCTAGGCTCTGCTCTGGGTCTGGTGCGTGATGGACCTTTGGTGTCAGTTTTTCAGGACTCCCTGGAACAGAAATCTCCTCCACACTGTTGCTGTGTGACTTCTGCTGCTCCAGAATTTGTTGGGAGTTCTTCTTTATAGGTATTTTATGAGCTGTGAGTTATTAGCTAGCATATGTGAATCTTTCTACTCCACCATCTT
Source organism: Bettongia penicillata ogilbyi (assembly GCA_023548195.1). Taxonomy (NCBI): domain Eukaryota; kingdom Metazoa; phylum Chordata; class Mammalia; order Diprotodontia; family Potoroidae; genus Bettongia; species Bettongia penicillata. Next base: position 3,648,830 of record JAJHZJ010000511.1, read on the forward strand.
GGCTCCTCCCCCCAATAAATATTTTTTTTAAACATCAGTCCATTACCCCATTTTTAATTTTCAATGTTTATTATTTATTTTTAGTTTGCAACATTCATTTCCATAAAATTTTGAGCTCCAAATTTTCTCCCCATCTCTGCCCTCCCCCACCCCAAAACACCAACCATTCTGATTACCCCTTCCCTCTATGTGCTTTCCCTTCTAACACCCCTTCCTTCCCTTATCCCCATCTTCTCTTTTGTCTTGTAGGGTAAGATAACTTTCTATACCCATAAATTGTATTTCTTATTTCTCAGTATGCAGAAATAATTCTCAACATTTGTTTGTAAAACTTTGAGTTCCAACTTCTCTTTCTTCCTCCCTCCCTACCCATCCCAACTGAGAAGGAAAGCAATTCAGTATTGTCTATATATGTGTGTTTTGCAAATGACTTCCATTAAAGTCATGTTGTGTAAGACTAATTATATTTTCCTTCATTCTGTCCTACCCCACATCTCTTCTATTCTCTCTTTTGACTTTGTCCCTTCCCAAGAATGTTAACTTCTAATTGTTCCCCGCTTCCATTTGTCCTCCCTTCCATCATCTCCCCCCTCCTACCCTGCTTATCTCCTTATCCCCTACTTTTCTATAATGTAAGATAGGATTTCATACCAAATTGAGTGTGCATGTTATTCTTTCCTTGGGCCAAATATGATGAGGGTAAACTTCACTTTTTTTCTCTTACCTCTCCCCTTTTCCTCTCCATTGAAAAAACTTTTTCTTGCCTCTTTTATGAGGGACATTTTGCCCCATTCCATTTCTCCCTTTTTCCTCCCAATATATTCTTCTCTCACCCCTTAATTTTATTTTTTAGATATCACGCATTCCTATAAATGCGCTCTGTCTATAAATGTGTGTGTGTGTGTGTGTGTGTGTGTGTGTGTGTAATCCCTCCAACTATGCAAATTCTGAGAAAAGTCTCAAGAGTTACAAATATTATCTTTCATTGTAGGAATGGAAACAATTCAACTTTAGAAAGTCTTTTATGATTTCTCTTTCCTGTTCACTTTTTTGTATTTCTCTTGATTCTTGTATTTGAAAGTCAAATTTTCTATTTGGTTCTGGTCTTTTCAACAAGAATGCTTGGAAGTCTTCTATTTCACTGAAATTCCATTTTTTTCCCTGAATTATTATGCTCAGTTTTTCTGAGTAGGTGATTTTTGGTTTTAAACCTAGCTCCTTTGACCTCTGGAATATTATATTCTAAGCCCTCTGATCCTTTACTGTAGAAGCTGAAAAAAGCTTACATTATCCTGCTTGTATTTCCCCAATATTTGTATTCATTCTTTCTGGCTGTTTGTAGTATTTCCTCCTTGACCTGGGAGCTTTGGAATTTGGCTACAATATTTCTAGGAGTTATCCTTTTGTGTTCTCTTTCAGGAAGTGATCAATGAATTATTTTAGTATCTATTTTACCCTCTGGTTCTAGAATATGAGGGCAGTTTTCCTTGATAATTTCTTGGAAGATAATGTCCAGGCTCTTCTTTGATCATGTTTTCCAGGTAAACAAATAATTTTAAAATTATCTCTCCCGGGCTTATTTTTCATGTGAGTTGCTTTTCCAGTGAGATATTTCACCTTATCTATTATCTTTTTCATTCTTTTGTTTTTGTTTTATAATTCCTTGATTTCTTCTAAAGTCATTCATTAGCTTCCATTTGTTCCTTTCTAATTTTTAAGGTACTGTTTTCTTTAGTGAGCTTTTGGAACTACTTTTCCATGCATAACCTGTAACATATTGCTCACTTTCTCAGAGGGGAGGGGAGATAAAAACATTGGAATTTTAATTTAAAAAGAATGTTCATTTTCCTTATTATGGCTAAAAAAAATCTTTTTTTAAAACTAGGTTTTAAAACTAGGTTTTGAAAGACCTAAATTTTTCTTATTTTTTTTCTGTTATTAAATAAAAACAAATAGAACCCTGACTGGATTTATGCCTAGGCTAATTTGCACACCTTCTCAACAGGGTAGCTTGTCTAACTTCCTAGTACTGGAAAAAAATGACTTAAAACTCCAAAATAAGAATGGGAAGGAGAAAGAATGTGATGTAATCAGTGATCTCACCAAGAAAATTCTTGTACAATGGTCTTCAAGGTATGACAAGAATTCACAGTTGTGACAGACTCATGGCCCCATGTTTCAAGGTATCTTTAAAACCTCTAGGATCCTGGGCAATCTTTGATAATTTTCATGACTGTGGTCCATCCTGAAACAGAGCTATTCATGTATTTTTACTGGAGTGAGGAGTCTTTGTCAGTCTACCTTAATTGGTTTCCCAGTCCTGAGGTCACAGTAAAGGAGTCCATGAACAAATAGAAAAATGGAGACTTCTACATTGGAATTTTAATATTTTAATACTAATTTTAATGTTTATTATATTAATATTTTAACTTATTTTAATATTTACAAGTTTCCCCAATTGTGAGACAAAGAAAACATGCAGGGAAGAAAGGAGGTGTGTTTTAGTAAATTAAAAAAAAAGTGGAAATCACCTGTGGAATTTTCAACTTGTTGAAACAAGGATAATGAGAACTGAAAAAAAAATCATACTAAAAGGGCTTTCTGTATTACAACTTTGTTATTTACCTATATAGTAGTTTTTTTGTATCTTATAGATACATATTTGCCTCCATATTATTTTCTCATTAGAGTATGAGTTTATTGAGGGTAAGGATCATGTTTTTGATTTTCATTGCTTAGTACAGTGGCTTGAACAGAGCACTTTAAAAATGCTTCCTTCATATCCACACAAACACAAATCCCAAGACTGTAGTTCCATGTAGCAATATATTGCATGGTGAAAAATTGCCATTAGTTCTTGCAAAATAGAGCCATACTTTGATCCCCAGATATTTTCTTTTTATGCTAAAGAATTTAAAATGGTATAGAGACTACTCTTTTTCATTTTATCCCCATGAAATAATGGGACCATCTCATAATGTTGACAAAAATAGTGGTTCTGCCATCAGAGACCCTAGTTTTCAATTCTGATTGTTCTACTGTTGAGGTCCAAGTCAGGAGAATGGTTTGGGTATGAAAGAATTTACTTAGACTTCTCTTTTATCAGTCAGGAGCTTTGCTTTTGTGAAAGCACAGAAGATTTTTACTGTTGCCATGGGGCTGAGTAAACAGGTACTGCTTTTGGGGAGGGGAGGGACTAGGCTTATAAAGCTATGCAGTCTATTTAGGATGGTGATGTAGCTTTAGAGTTTTTAATGTTGCTTAAACATTAAGGACAAGAATGGGGTGGTGGTGGTTATGATAAGAATTTTAGGGTTTTAATGATTGATTAAAGATTGATGACAAAGGACACACAGGATAAGGAAGAGAAAAACAATTCTTTTGGTACAAGTTAAGAAAAAGTCCTATGGTATTTCAATATAAGGGGAGGGGGTCATTAGGACACTCTCAAGGTACAGGATGAGCTACAGAATGAACTCACCCCCCTCAGGAGGGGCCTCACAAAGTACTCGAGAAACAACCCTTAACATTCTTCTTAACCCCTAGGGTGTGTTTCTACATCATTACCACTTGTGTGCCCTTTGGAAAATCACTGAACTCTCTGCAGCTTTGTTTTCCAGTTGGCAAAATAGTCAGATTGATTTCTATAATCTTATGTTTCTGTAAGTCTCTCAGTACCTAGATATTAATATAGAAAATAAATGAAGCAGAAAGAGATTGTAATTATTCTGGGTACCAAATAATGACCTCTCCTGCTTTCTAGGACAGAGGTCTGTCTACTTTGTGCTATCCTTTAGTAAGCTCTTTGTCTTCTTATGCAAACTGGAATCCCATAGAAACTCATAGAGAAATATAGCTGTGGAAAGTTCAATGAATTCAGCACATCATTGAACACATAGTCTAAGAAAGTTTTTTTAAAGCAAGACAATTAATTTTCATGGATTCCCAAGTACACACAGATATACAAGTTAATAAAAATACAAAAAAAATAAAATGTATACATATGCAAGAAGAAGAAAATTTAATTTCCTGAATTTTCTTAAAGAATTTTTTTTATTACTTACAAAATTATAAGTAAATCCACTGCAGAACAGGGTATAAGCTCACACACTAAAATTTAAAGAATAATTACCCATGAGGTATGAGTTAATCATTAATTTTATAGTTAAAATTTACAACAAGGTTTCTTTTTTGCTTTATTAATCTTTTTTTTTTTTTTTTTTTTTTTTTTTTTTTTTTAGAGCAGAGGTCCTTAGCTTGGTATTCATGGATATCAAAGAGATCCATGGAAGGATTTCAGGGGATTCATTTAAAAATACTTTTGTTCAGTATGGTTGAATTTCTTTATAATTCTAAGGATTCTGCTTTATTCCCTTAAAAGTGTTATAGGAACAAGTCTATAGTTTTCACCATACTGACAAAGGGATTGTGACACAAAAAAAGATTAAGAAATGCTGTACTATAGACATTTTCTAATATGGAAAAATTATTCTCCTCCTTGTAGTGTAATATTGTTCAGAATGGATATAAGAAAGTGAGTCTAAAATTATATGAAGTATTTTTTTTTTGGAGGGGGAAGTACAGAGCTAAAAATAGAGCAATAGTGATAAACTATGCAATATTTATAATATTTCATTTGATTATGTAGCTTGAAATTGCATCAATACTACATTTCTTGAATCATAAAGAGGGCTAGCTCCACAAACAATTAGTACTAGGTCTCCCAATAGTTTTTCAATTATTTCAGTTTTAGGGAAAATAGATACTTTCCTCAAGAACCAGGTCATTAAAATGGAGAATTCTTGTTCCCCATAATATAGTTGTATACACAAGGTTTTATTTAATTGAAAATAGGCCCCTTAGCAGTTTAGGGGGAAGGAAGATTAATGATTGTGCTTCCACAACATGTGAAGATTATCTTTTCCCCCTTTCGAATGATTGAAACAAGGGCAAAATATCTAAGAAGCTATTTTTCATTGTAAAGGTCAAATCCCATTATAAAGAAAAGCCATTATAACAGAAATGGCTTCTCTCTCCCTCATTCTACAATCCAATCAAACTATCCTCTTCACTGTTTTTCACACAGAATTAACAATATGTCTACTCCACGCACTGACTCTCCCCCATCCTAGAATTTACTCCCTCATCATCTCTGCCTAATAGAATACCTCTCTTTCTTCAAGGCACAGCTCAAATATTACTTTTATATATATCATTTTCAGATCTCATAACTTATAGGACTCTTCCCCTAAATAAATTATATTAACTACTTAGTATTGATTTGTATCTATCCTCTTTAAATTTATTCTGTATTATATTTATGTGTGTATATATTTATATGTGTATGTATACATATATACATATGTGTGTATATATACTTACATATTTATATAAATTTTGTTCTCTATGTGTGTGTTAGATATTATTATTATCTCTAGCAAGATGGTAGAGTGTCTGTGACTTAACCTAGCTTCCCAAAATAACATTTAAATTAAAGTAATACATATGGCATAGGCAGAAAAGAAACCCTAATTTAAATGACCTAGTAATAAAATAGTCAAACTATACTGTTAAATCTGAAAGGGTGACTCTTACATGCATGTTAGAAAATTCCACTTTTCATTTTGCAGAGATACTCATCTAAGACAAAGACTTTAAAGCAAAGAATAAATGAGTAGTTACCCAGAGTATTTAAGTAATGGGAGGGATAGAAATATCATAGTCTCATTGAATTCCTACAACATCAGAGATACAATGAGTCAACTATGGATAAGAAAAAAATTCAAACTTAGCTTATCTCCCATTAAAACCATTTCAATAACTATAAGAAACTTCACTGAAAGAACAAAGAAAAAATCAATTAAACAAAGAGACAAATTTGAATAAAATGAAAAGGAGTTATTATACAGCATTCTGGTGTGGGTTGGGGACACAAAACTAAAAAGGGATCCAATTGGTGTTGACCTAGCTCTGGGTCAATGTCAAAGTAGTGATAATGAAGAACCATCTGAATCACTGGAAGCTGTAACTGACTATACAGTAGTATCCTATAGACCATTTAAAAATTAGTTCAACATCTATCTTCTACTGAACCCTAGAGTTCTAGAGTATGGATAAAGAGAATCCCTTGGTGAAGCTCTAGAACATAATTTTGTAATAATAGAAGAAAGAAAGGAAGGAAGGAAGGAAAGAAGGAAGGAAGAAAGAAAAATTCATCTAGAAAACTTACCATTTTTCATAATTATATTATTACAAGTGAAGATTATGTAAACATGAAATATTATATAAGCCTGGAGGATGGAATGGCAGAGTCAGAATTTCATGAATCTTCATAAATCAGCAAGGCAAAAAATATTATAACAAAATTTCATTTCAGAAATAAAATAAAGTGCTCTGGTAAATAGAGGGCAGTTTAAGATAGAAAATGGAACTGCAGAAAGAATAGACAGAAATAAAATTACTTTCTCTGTGGAGAACTAATCTTAAAAAGAGAGAAAAAAGTAGCATGCATCTAGGTTAGGTGAAAAGAGGCATGGGATTTTATTGCATTGTTTTCCTTTTCTTTTAATTTTAAAGAGGGAAATAAGGAGGAGATGAGAAGAGAAAAGAAAAAGTATAATGGAATATGACAGAAGTAAAAAAAAAACAAGCTTCATAATGAAATGGATGAATTAGAAAACAAAGCCAAATTATGTGTTTATAAAAGCAATAATTAAAATACAACTCATATCACACCAAAATGAGGGATTGTATTAAACGTATCATTCCTTAACTTAGTCCAAAAAGGAATTGCAATCACCTCAGAGGAGATAAAAGCAATAACAAAATAAAATTCTGAAAGATAAGCAGCCTAATCAGGTTATTTTTAAAAATAATATAGATAATGGAGGCACATTCACCAATTGCATAGTTTTTAAACAATTAAATGAAAATTCAAAGAATCTGCTGAAGCAACTAGTAAAACAAAAATTGATGATTGGGAGCCCAATCTTCATTTTTAAGATTATTACAAATCCACCAAAGTAGATTCTCAACAAATTCTCATTCAACTTGAATGAATTTAAATAAAATATCTTGATGAAAAATTGGGCAAAATTATCATATTATCAAACTTTGAAGATCAGTGAATGAGAATTGTAAGAGATATGCACATTCCTTATTTATTTTTTATTTTCCTCATTTTTGGAAACTTTACAAAATATTGATTTTATTCTATGGCATAATATTTAATTAATGAATAACTGCAGCAATAGGAAAACACAACGGTTTATAGTGTGAAGCTAAACTGATTTTTAGGGGAGAGTTTTATCTATATATGTCAGCAAAAGACAGGAAAAAATGGAACAGAAAAAGTAAAAACCAAAAAGAGAAATCCAATAAACTGATGATTCCCAAATAAACACAAGTAAGAAAATTTAAAAACAATAGAAAAGAAACAAAATTGCAAACAGAATTTTGAGAAGTTGAAGAAAAATGGCCTTTTAATTTTACAATGACCAATATAATATATTTGCAATTAGCTAATTTGGAGAGAATGAGGAATGTAAAAACAAAAAGATCAAAGCAGAAAAACCAATTTATCAAAATAAAAAGTAACTGTAAATTAAGAGGAAATTAAATAAAGTTATCTGAAACCATAAGATCCAGTTATGTTTCAACAAAATTTAAAATGTTACGTGAAATAGAATTCCATTTATAAAAACGTAAAGCATCCTGATTGTTAGAATTAGAGAATCTAAACAACCATATTCCAGAAATAGAAACTGAACAAGTCACACGTGATTTTCCCCCACAAAAGATCCAGGTAGAGATAGACTTGCTAGGAAATTCTAACTAAATTTTAAAAAATTATCTATTTTACAGAAGTTATTTGAAAAAATTGAATCTAGAATGCATTTTATTACACTCCTTCATATTAGGCAAATATGGTCTGATAGGTAAAACTGGAAGAGATAAAGCAGGAATACACACACACGCACACACATGGTCCAGTAACACTAATGAATATTGAAGAAAACAAGAAAGATGTTATAGAATCATTATGAAATATTCATTATGCCCAAAAATTCAGAGATGGCTGGATATTAAGAAACCTATATGGATAAAACATGACTACAAAAATACCAAAATTTTGTGTTAAAAACACTAATAAAAGAACACAGGAATGCTTTACTAGTAGGAGAAATAGCACATAAAATGAAGAGTTAATAGTATTTATCACAGACAAGTCCTAGAAATCTTTGGAATTTTTTTTGTCTTTTTGATTAAAAGAAAATTTAGCCATTAAGTGCAAGATTGAAATTTTCATGCCAATATTGTTTTATCAGTTACTAACTGCAAATATTAGAGATTCAAACTCCATTCCAAGAAAATAATTATCATTAGAGCATGTTTTGATTGTGTTTGACCCCTCTACCACATGGCTTATTGTGTATGTAAATTATGGTAAGAATTATTGATCTTTCTTGTTTTGTTCAATTATACTTTTGGATTTGAATTCTGATTCTTCTACCTTTCAACCTATCTGAGCAACTTGCTCAAATAGGTTAAAAAGTAGGAGAGTCAGTCATGCTTATGCACTCAAGCAAGCAATCCACTTAAGCACTCAAGAAACCAGGAGCAATTCATTTAGCCTCTATAGGACTTAATTTCCTCTTCAGAAAAATGAAGGGATAGCATTAGGTGATCTGTAATACCTCTTTTATCTTTGTTTCTAAGAAAACTCATCAGTGATTGCCGGTAGTATTCGTCTTTGAATCTGAAAAATGATGAACTTTTACCAAGATTTATTTCACTTTATTCCCATTCAACAAACATCTATGATGTGCAAGACATAAACTATTGTCTTATATTTTCAAAAAACATGAATAATTCTGCTTTTCTACCTCAAATAAAATGTCACTACCATTGTGAAGACTGAAGGAAAAAATGTAGGTACAATGAAATGGATTCATATCACATAGAAAGCCAATGGGCTGTATTTTTCTTTAAATGTAATGTCAAGGTCCAGCTTTGTTCTAGTCCTTAGCTGAACCTTGAATTCACTGTCTTATTTCCATTCATTATAGTTTTAGAAGGCTTTTGTTGGTGACTAGAGGGATAATCTCTGTTCTGTAAAGTACCCATAACTGTCCCACTTTCTCAGGTTTTGGCATCATGCTGAGGCTATCTGGAGTGCTTAATTGTGGCATTTTGAGTCACTTTTCATGGAATGTGAAATTATTTCTACTTCCCATCATCAAAGAATTCATTCATTATGAGCTTGCACCTGTGCCTTCTTTTGTTCTAGCTGTTTTCCCCTTTGAGAGTTCTAACTGAATTTACAGAATTTTCAGTTTTACCTTTCAGTTTTCTTATTACAGTTTCACTGTAAGCCATTGTCACTAACTGATTACCAAATATAATCCCTCTTTTGCCTATATTATCTTAGACTTCTATCCTGTTTTCCAAAACTCTTCTCAGTATTCATTTCCTTGACTTTCTATCTCTTAATCTCTGATAAGAACTTTCAAATTATATTTTATTCAGATATATAAAGGAAGACTAAAAAAAAGAAGTATAAAAAATAGCTCAATATATCTAGAGTTGATTCATCAAGATTTTTTTCTAATTTACCCCTTTAAATACTATTTTCAACCCAATATCCCGATATCACAGATGAGTATTACAATATTCTATCTACTCTATTTTACTACATTAATATTTTAATGAGTATGCAAAATATTACAAATAATAATGAAAATGCTAATAACAGCTCACATTAATGTCATACTTTATGGTCACAGAGCTGTATATATATATATATATATATATATATATATATATATATATATATATATATGTCACAAATGAGATGTGCATCCTTTTAATCAATCAAATCTTTATGTAGTAACAACTGTACTAGGTACTGATCAGCATACTACAAGATAAAAGGTGTAGTCTCCACCGTGGAGGAGCTTATGACTGGAAAGAGCAACTTAAAACATAGTACACATGAAAAAGTAATTAATAATAATAAGAATGATAATAGTAGTAGTACTTAGAAATAGGTTTGATTTAAAAGGACAGTTTGACTTCTTAACATTAGAGAATATAGGGCAGTTTGACTTCAACGTCTGCATTTTTGTGGGCTACAATCTAGACTCAATCTATTTTACCTCAGAAGGGAGGAAGGAGGATGAGTTGATGTGATCATGAGATACTCTACCTGGTCATAAGCCTAGCACCATACCACTCTGGTGGAGGGAGCTGCCTAATATAATACTTTCCAGATACTCTTGATTAATTCTGGGCTTTCTCCATTTCCATGAGTGCTGAAGATTCCCTCATTTGAGCTAAGCAAAATGTAAACCTACCTTTACCTCTGATATGGGTCAAACATCATCTTCATTTAATTTTCATCACAAAACTATATTTTAGCAACTCTTATCTTTTCAAGTATTAAAAAATCTGCAATGACTGTCAAATATGTTCCTGACTACCTAGGGACTTGGGAATATCACTTTATTAGCAGTTTCTAGCTTTGCCCATAAGTTGATCATGCTGAGAACTTTGTGTATCTGTTTCTCATTGCAGATTTTCATTGTGACAAAAACAGCATCCCGTCCTCTGCCCTGTTCTAGCTAAAATTTTATTCTATCATTAGTAAGAAAACAGAAATAGTTTAGTTATCAGACTTGTGGATTGATACAAAGATAAAAGGGATAGTTAATATATAGGATGACAAAATTGGGATCTGAAGATATTTCAACAGCTTAATGCAGTACAGAAATATGTATGGTATTTGAGGGACAGGTCAATCTATTGTTCCATCTTAATATCCCTAGTAGCTAACACAGATATTTAGCTAATATTTGCATAATTGATTCAGATGAAATTAAAGAGGAATGGATGTAAAGCCCTGTAGTTCATCCCCCAAATTAATTGCATATTTATAGGACAGGGGACACATCACCTTAGAGACCTATGAAAATGACCTAGATATTTAGTGGAATATAGGCCAATACAATTCAGTAATGTAACATGATAGCTAAAAAAGTTAATGATGAGCTGGGCTTCATTAACCAGACTATTGTCTCCAGAATAAAGGACTGCTCTTGTCTTGTAACATACCTGGAGTATTTTGTTCAACTTGGAGAACTACATTTTAGGAGATCCTTTGACAAGCTGGAGTAAGAGGATTTAAAACTATGCCATCTAAAGATGCAATTAAGGATCTTTAGTCTAAAACAGTGACTGGAGGGAACATGATTTCATTTTCAAATATCTAAAGGGCTGTAATGTATGAAAAAGTTTAGAATTTAAAGATAAAATAACATCCAATGAGTAAGAGTTACATTAAGACAGAGCTTTCTAATTCACAAACAATTCAACAAACAAAATTGCATGATAAATGCTGGAGATATAAAAAAACAGAAAAAAAATTTCCTGTAGTCAAATAGCTTACTCTTTATTGGGAGGATATAACATGACCACACAAATAAGTAAATAAAAGGATTTTCAAAGGCATTTCAAAATGAGAATACTATTAACTGATCTCTGTAAAGACTTGTACTGGAGGTGATACCTGAGCTATGTTTTAAAGGAATTTAGACATTCTACCAGGTACAGGTGAGGATAGAATAGATTCCAGAGTAGAAAAGCAGTCAATTCAAAAACAAGAAAAAGAATGTCATAAATGATGAATTGTTGCTAGTTAGGAAGCTATGAAAAATGAAATGAAGGCTTGTACAATTGAAGTCTGTGTAAGTGGAGAGAAAGGGATGGATGGATTTGAGATTCTGTGCATGTAGAAATGCAAAGACTCAGTAACTAAATAGTTATGTGGAATGAGGAGTTGAGGCCACTGAAGTTTTGAGCCTAGGTAACTGGAAAAATGGTGGCACACTCAACAGAAATGGGGAAGTTAAGAAGCTTCACAGGTTCATAGAGTTAGAGTTGGAAAGGGGTCTTAGCAGTCATCTATTTCAACTTCTTCATTATGCAGATGAAAAAACTGGGGCCCACAGAAAGCATACACCTATAAGTGTCAAAAAGCAGAATTTGAATCTTGGTCTTATTGACCTCATTTTCTACACTCTAACCACTATATTACCTTGGTTTTCTAAAATTTATTTGGATACATGCCCAAATAAATAATCACTCTGTCTTGTTGCTATTTTTAAATTACCATCTCAAGGGGGTGGAGTCAAGGTGGCGGAGTAGAAAGACGCACGTATGCTAGCTCCGAAGCCACAGCCCATATATTTAATGTAAGAAGAGCTCCCCATAAGTTCTGGATCACTGCAGGGTGTGCAGAAACATAGTGGAAGAGATTTCCGTTCCAGAGAGCCCTGGAGAGCCGTCCCCAGGGTCCTCGCGCCCCAGAAAGCAGACCCCACCCCAGTGCCACCCTGACCAAGGCCCCAGAGAAGCTGATCCGAGCAGGCTTCAGGGACGGAACCTCCGGCGGCCTGGAAGGTCCCTCCGCCCACAGACTCGACAGGTCAGTGAGAGACATGCCTGGGCTGACCAAGAGGGGAGCGGGGTGTCTCCATGGCTCAGGCCCCCTTTAGGAGGAAGCGGCAGAGGCAGAGGCAGGGGCAAGAAGTGCCGGAGGCAGAGGCGGGGGTGGCGGCAGAGGCAGTGGCGGCGCAGCCGCGGCGGCCGGAGACTCCCCCAGCAGCAGGCAGGATCTTCATTACTGAAAGTCTCTGCATAAACCACCTGAAGGATCTGAGCCTGGGAGACGGCCCTGCCTCACCTGCTCCATTTCTGAAGGTCTCTGCATAAAGCCCCTGAGGGAACTGAGCCTGGGAGGCGACCCTACCCCAACCCCAGCACCAGAACTAAAGCTCACATTGATTAGCAGCCAAGCGGCGTGGAAAGCCCATTTGAATCTCAGACCCCAAGCACTAGCTGGGCGGATCTAGGTGAGGGTGGACAGGAATCTCAGAAGTCAAGTAACTGGCTGGGAAAATGCCCAGAAAAGGGAAGAAAAATAAGACTATAGAGAGTTTTTTTGAACAGATGCAAATGATCCCGACTTTCGGATCTGAAGAGGAGGAGGACATATTCTTGCCATCAGGGAAAGATGTGGAGGGCGTGGCCTCAGTACCCCAGACATCCCAGGGGGATATCAGGTGGGCTCAGGTCTTGGAAGAGTTCAAAAAGGATTTTGAAAAGCAAGTTAGCCAGGTGGAGGAAAAACTGGGAAGAGAAATGAGAGAGATGCAAGAAAAGTATGAAAAACAGGTCAATACCTTGGTAAAGGAGACCCAAAAAAATGCTAAAGAAAATTACACCTTGAAAAATAGGCTCACTCAATTGGCAAAAGAGGTTCAAAAAGTCAATGAAGAGAAGAATGCTTTCAAAAGCAGAATTAGCCAAATGGAAAAGAGGTTCAAAAGCTCACTGAAGAGAATAGTTCTGTCAAAATTAGAATGGAACAGATGGAGTCTAATGACTTTACGAGAAACCAAGAAATCATAAAACAAAACCAAAAGAATGAAAAAATGGAAGAGAATGTGAAATATCTCATGGGAAAAACAACTGACCTGGAAAATAGATCCAGGAGACACAATTTAAAAATTATGGGACTACCTGAAAGTCATGATCAAAAAAAGAGCCTAGATATCATCTTCCATGAAATTATCAAGGAAAATTGCCCTGACATTCTACAACCAGAGGGCAAAATGAGTATTGAAAGAATCCATTGATCACCACCTAAAAGAGATCCAAAAAGAGAAACTCCTAGGAACATTGTGGCCAAATTCCAGAACTCCCAGGTCAAGGAGAAAATATTGCAAGCAGCTAGAAAGAAAGAATTCCAGTATTGTGGAAATACAATCAGGATAACTCAAGATCTAGCAGCTTCTACATTAAGGGATTGAAGGGCGTGGAATAGGATATTCCAGAAGTCAAAGGAACTATGACTCAAACCAAGAATCACCTACCCAGCAAAACTGAGTATAATACTTCAGGGGAAAATATGGTCTTTCAATGAAACAGAGGACTTTCAAGCATTCTTGATGAAAAGACTAGAGCTGAAAAGAAAATTTGACTTTCAAACACAAGAATGAGAAGAAGCATGAAAAAGTAAACATCAAAGAGAAGTCTTAAGGGACTTACCAGAAGTGAACTGTTTACATTCCAACATGGAAAGACAATATTTGTAACTCTTAAAAATTTTCAGTATCTGGGTAGTTAGTGGGACCACACACACACATGCACACGCATGCACGCACACAAACATACACACATGCATGCACATATAGAGGCAGAGAGCACAGAGTGAATTGAATAGGATGGGACCATATCTTAAAAGAAATTAAGGTAAATGGTGAGAGAGAAATGTAGTGGGAGGAGAGAGGGTGAAATGGAATGGGGTAATTATATGTCATTTAAGAGGCAAGTAGGAGACTTTTTAGTGGAGGGAAAAAGAGGAGAGCTGAGAAAAAAAAACCAAGAAGTTTACCCTCATCACATTTGACTAAAGGAAGGAATAAAATGCACACTCATTTTGGTATGAAAATCTCTCTTACAATATAGGAAAGTGGGGGAGAAGGAGATAAACAAGGGGGGGATTATGGAAGGGAGGGCAAAGGGAGGAGGGAGCAATTTGAAGTCAACACTCGGGGAGGGACAGGATCAAAAAACAGAAGAGAAACAATGAGGGGCAGGATAGGATGGAGGGTAATTCATTTAGTTTTACACAACATGACTATCATGGAAGTCATTTGCAAAACTACACAGATATGGCCTATATTGAATTGCCTGCCTTCCCAAAGGGAATGGGTGGGGAGGGAGGGATGGGGAGAATTTGGAACTCAAAGTTTTAGGAACAACTATTTAGTATTGTTGTTGCAACTAGGAAAGAAGACATACAGTTAATGAGGAATAGAAAGTTATCTGGCCCTACAGGAGAAAAGAGAAGATGGGGACAAGAGAAGGGAGGGATGACAGAAGAGAGGGCAGATTGGAGATAGGGAAAATTAGATTGCTTGGGGTATTGGAGTGGGGGGAGGGGATAAAAGGGGAGAAAATTTGGAACCCAAAATTTTGTGAAAATGAATGTAAAAAGTTAAATAAATAAATATTTTTTAGAAAATAAATAAATTACTATCTCAACGTCCATTTTCAAGGTACAAGATGAGAGTTGTTTTTGATTTATCTAAAGGGAATAAGAAACATGACCATAAAGCATATTTCCTCAAGAAAAGTTAACTATCTCCATCAAACAAGCTTTGTTACCTTCAAACAAAAAAAAAGCTAGAGGCTAAAAACCTTTGACATATATTGAATGACATGGTAAGCCAGAGTAATTTGACAAGATTTTGGCTCCTCTTAATGCTAATGAAATGTTTACTTCTCAGCTCACCTATGGCTTCATCTTCTGGTCTTTTCACTTTCTTTTAAAGCATATCAGAAACCCTGGTGAAAGAAATTCTGCACTTCCTTTTTCCTTTGGACTGAGAGAGATATAAGGAAATGTTGACAACAAATCCAAATTCTTTTAAAAAATATGTATTGCAATTTCCAAATCTACCCCAACTTTAGGAAGAGAAAGGATTCTGACCTTTGGTTTTCTCATTTCCTCTATATTTCCATTCCCAAATCCCTGCTCCAAACATATACACATAAATATCCACATGCACACTTGCATGTAAGTCAACTGGGTGAGGGACTTAAAGTAGGCCCCTGTGGTATACAAACTTTGGAAGAGGATGGATGGATGAATGAATCATTGAATGAATGAGTAGGAAAAGTATTTATTAAGCCCTTTGGCTGCTGGACTATTAAGGATAAGGGCCACAAATGCAAAAGTGAGAGAGACCTTGTCCTCAAGTTTTTCTTTTAATAGAGGGAGACAATCTCTATAGGGGAGAGGTGGTGAAGGCTTCCTTCATCTTCACTGTGCCTACTTTCTTGTGTTTCATAATCTCTTGGGGGGTGGGGATAATTAGCATAATGATTGTTACAACTCTAGCAAATAATCATGTTGGATGCAAGCATTTGGTTTTAGTATTTATTTCTCTCTCCATTTGGGAATTTCTTTTTTTTTTTTGTATAAAAGTCCCAAGTAACTCCAGAAAGACTTTTACAAGTTGACATCAATTTATATTCAGCTAGCATTAACTAACAGGAGAAAAATATTAGCTGTGAAGACCAAAATTGAGGTTATCTGGGGAAAATACCATTTAGAGACTTCTGTGTCGTGCTGACAGAAATGGAATGAGCAAAGGAATCACACTGAACATCTAAATTCAATCAGGATCATATTCTCTCAATCTTTCCTTTCATATTTTCAGTGTTCCCAGGAGATAAAGGAAGCCAGAACTATACTCAAATTGGCATACAGTATACTTGACCATTTTTGCATTGTCTTTTGAAAAGCATGCAATGTAAAGGTTCGCTTTCTTCTCTTTGGCATCACCATGGTAAGTATACACATAAATACACAAATATGAAAGGATTAAATAGAGGACCACAAATCTACCTTTAGATAGAAATAGCAACCAAATTCACAAACATAAATATCATTGCCTTTCCTTTTTTTTCCAATGCCACAGAAAACATGCTTTTGTTTTTTGTCATGGCTTTAAACTATTCTGTGTATTTTACCAAAGTTTCTTAAATAGTTGCATTAAAGTGAACTTTTTTTCCTATGGACTCTGAATACTTTATAAGACTTTACTTCATGTTTCTATTCTTTTAAAATTAAAATTTATTTTTCTAAATTAACAAAAGTTTGTTTTCTCATCATCCCACCCCACTTGCCACATAAGAAAAAGGGTAAATATGTAGGACTAAGTAAGTTTTGTCATTTGCTTTCTGGAACTGATGTCTTACCTTTTGTCAAGAAATTGCCCCTTTTAACAGGGAGTCTATTCATTTTTTTTCCTGTTTGACTTTATATTCTAGCAAAATTCCTTTTATGTAGTAGATACTTACTGTTTGTTGAATTGGCTTGAGCTAGATTGAGAGGCAGTTATGCATGTGAAGTTATATCAACAATCCAGAGCTTCTTCTGAGATTTCTGGGAAAGACAACTATCAAAGGGCAATAAATGAAGTTTCAGCCTGATATGAGCTTGTTTCAGCTATGTATTCACCTCTGCTTCCTTTGACCCTAGGCATATCTGTGTATTTGTGCTTGACTTTTGACTAATTTTCTGACATGTGGCTTTTATTCATGCCTTTAGGATATGTTCTTGCTCAATAACTTCAATTATGTCCAATTCCTTGTGATCCCATTTGAGTATTTCTTGGCAAATACAATGGAGTGGTTTTCCACTCCCTTCTCTAACTCATTTTATAGCTGAGAAATTGAATCAAACAGGATTAAATGACTTGCCCAGGTTTACAATGCTAATAAGTGTCTAAGCCTGGGTTTGAACACAGGTCTGCCTGACTCCAGGACCAGCACTCTATCTCATATGCCACCTACTTGCCTGTGAGGTGATGTAGAACTTCCTATATATTCAGTTACCTTTTTTTCACCACAACTGTTTCTGCCATATGTCATGTAGGAGGGAAGTGTCCTTCCTCAAGTGGTTACATTCTAGATTTCCCTCAACAAAATGTCTTCAAAGGTCTGTCAGAGAGTTCTACATTGTGTGCCACCAACAGTGATGATGGATAATGCAATTTCTCATGAAAATAAAATAGAGTAAATAAATACAGGCATAAGTTAAATCCACAAGACACAAGTTATTGTTAGTGTTGAATTCTTTGTAACCAACTACAGGCTTTAAGTTAAATGCATGGAATACAGATAATTCAGGTAGGACTGAATTCTTTTTTTTGAATGGATCTACTGACTTTTATAGCCTGAATAAAGTGCATACACACATACATACATGCACATATGTATGTATGCATATATATATATATATGCGTGTGTGTGTGTGTATAATTTTGTGTTGAATGGAGAAACAGATTTAAAGAGTGAATTAATTCTAAAGTGGAAGCTTAAGCCTCCAAATCCTTTTATCTTGGATAGGTTTACCTTTAAGAAAATTCTAACACAAAAATCATTTTAGACATTTAATGTCTTCTTGTATATCTTCCTGTGAAAATGCATATGGCAAAGAAGTAATTAATCATTAATCATCTCAGTCTGTGTCATGGAGGATGATTATTTTTACCTTCTGCTTGTTTTCTAGATTCAAATCTAAATCTTCTATTTCCTACTGGGGTAACTCTGGATAATCACTTAACCTTTCAAAGTCAGTGCTCTCTTCTCTACAAGGAAACTCATAACAGTTGCACAAGTCTCTTCACAGCAGAGTTCTAGAAATAATTTGTTTTAGGAAGAAACAGAAATATAGACACATATAAGGGATCAATGGAGGTTTGCAGAAGTAGGGTTGAGTTGAGTTTGTTATTACTGTTATTTCGCAATTTCAGTCATGTCCATCTCTTTTGACCCCACCATGGGGTTTTCTTGGTATAGATACTGGAATAGTTTCCCATTTCCTTCTCCAGCTCATTTTACAGATGAGAAACTGAGGCAAACATGCTTAAGCGACTTGCTCAGGGCCACAAAGCTAGTGTCTGAGGCTGGATTTGGACTCAGGTCCTCCTAACTCCAGTCTTTGCATTCTACCCATTGTGCCACATAGGAATAGGGGAAGGGAGTGAAGTACAAAGACAACATTAATTCACTGTGTATCAGATGCCCCATCTCCAAAAGAGATGAACCCATCTGTCACTGGGCAATCTCCAGAATAAAATATTCTAAGGTTCACTTCAATAGTTAGAGATGTGAGATCTTACGATAATCAATGTCACCACTAGAATTCTCCTGTAAAAATAGTCAAAAAAAAAAAGCATTGGTATTGGCTTCAGCTTATTGTTTTCAATATTCTGATAGTATTCTGAATGGATTGGAATTGGTTACAATTAGTGTCCACTCTTTACTGATACTTAAAGGATTTGAATAAATGAAGGGGAGAATATCACCTGCTTTGTTTCTAATGCCTTTTCTAAATTGATTACCTTACTATGGCCTAACTCTTTAAAAACTCTTTAAAAACTTTCATAGTCCCTCATTTCCATACAAGCTTCTACTGTAAGTATCAGTAAACATTTAGGTACATTAATATTTGAAAGGTGGCAATATTTTGCTAGTAACACTATCAGAAGATTACAATTTTACTCCAAAATGCCACAATTTAGTATTTATAAACAACAATACAGTTGATCAAGCAATTTATTCAAATCTAATATTGCCTAGAAGCACTAATGACAAGCATCAAATTTAGTCATAAGTCAACAACCTTCTAGTGATACTTATAACAACAAAAGGACTAATAAAACAACTTGCTGCTGGTGGCACAAAGCAGCAAGCATTATTATTCAGAAATATTTACGTAGTACATAAGGATTTTACTTTATAAAATCTGAAAAAATAATCAGTTCCAAATTGAGAAAGGAAAATAACAATACAACCAAAATTAAATCCCCTCAGAGAAGAAAAATCCAAATAGTATAATGTTCATTACAATTGATAGATAAAATTCTTCTCAAAATAACCCATTGTTGGAAATAATTTAGATTTCAAATAAAACAAGTAATAATGTTTGGATAGAAAAATCAAGATGATAAATAAAAGCTGGCAATATTGTCATCAGATGTCCGTGGGCGATATTGGGGAAAAAACAAAAAACAAATTAGAGGATGAAATTCCCACTATGCAACTTTGACTTCTATTTAAGAGGTAGATTTTAAAAATGTGAATTTCTCCATAAGAACAGGGTTAGAAAGCTTTTTTTAAATAAATGGTTAGATAGCAAATATTTAAGGTTTTATGAGTCAAGATGAAAATCAAGGATATTATGTAGGTATTTAGAAAGATATAAAATATTTATATAAAATTATATTAATGAATTTAAAAGCATAACAAAAATAATGTGGTTGCACAAGTCTGTTAATAGGAAGAACAAATTTCTTCTTGGTGGATAATATTTTACTTGATTGAGGTTCAAAAATTGACATACTTATCACAAAATTGATTGCAAATACTCTTCTATTTATATACTATACTCTATTAATACACTTCTATAATAAAATTTTAAATATTTCATGTTAGAATATGTCTTTTTGCACAGACATTACTAAATACTGCTATCATGTCACAGGCACATGATTTGAATTGGACATATTCATTACTTGGAGGGCATTCATAAAATTTTATTATATTATTCTCATGGTTTTTGCCTTTCATCATGTTATTACGCTGTATATTAATCACTTCTGATTAAAAGTTGGGTGGAAACTCCTCAATTGTAGAGTTAAATGATTTTGAAAAGTTGAAATGTGTTTTGCAGTTACTTGCATTGAGTTTCAAAAAAAACAGGAATGCTGCTGGAACTGTAGTTTGAGTTCAGAAAATATACCCACTGCAAATTTGTGTGGAAATAGACATCTCACTTCTTTTAACTTTTACTATATAAAGCAGCTTGACTTTATTTGTTATTCAAATGTTAGTTGTTCAATTGTCTTTTCTACAGTATAAATTTCAAATAAAAATCTATGTTTTGCCCTTTAATATTAGAGGAAAATACCAATTCTGCAACATAAACTAAGTTACAAAGCCATTTATTATTTGATAATACTGTCTGGGAATGACTTTTCTCATTCAGAAAAAGAGAAACATTAATCTTGCCCCTGAGCACAAAAAAAAATGTAATACAACTTTTTTTGCCCTTTTCTTGTAGTAGAGAAAAAAATACTAAAATCTGGCAACATATGGCACTTGAAATTGAGTCACTACAATTTGTAGTACACTGAGCAACAGAGAAAAGTGGTCTGGGTCACAACTATTCAAATCTGATATTGTAGTACAAAAGTAGCCATAGGCTATGCATGAACAAATGAGAATGTCTGTGTTCCAGCAAAATTTTACTTAAAGATGTAAAAGCCATTCTCAGCTCATGGGCTGTTAAGGATTTAGTTTGTGAGCAGCAGTTTCTTTACCATTGACTAAAAAAGGATAATTGTAAAATGACTCCTGCAGATGTCCTTAGCATAATTCTGTAAGAATAGGTAGGGGATTGAGCTCTTAGCCCTACTCTAGAAAATATTTCTGTCTCTGTCTCTGTCTCTCTGTCTCTGTCTCTGTCTCTGTCTCTCTCTCTCTCTCTCTCTCTCTCTCTTTCTCCTTCTCTCATAAATACTATTTCACTGTTCTGCTGCAAAGGGCAACTCAGCAACAAATGAATAGATTCATCCACAATTATTTATGGGAAATAATATTAAATATAGGAAATTATTTAATTTACTAACAGAATATATTTTCTAAATAAGCATCAAGGAGAATTCATCCCTTAATTCTTTTGAATTGGCTAATTTCTCTCAGTTCTCCTGCTACCTGAACTAAATCCTTCCAGAAACACAGACACGGACACAGACACACAGATACAGCCATAGATATACATACACATACTACCCCCCCACACACAAACACATACACACACACACACACAACCCTTTAAGATTGTCCATTTAGATGTTATTTCTCAAAATCTAAATTTAAAAGAAAAACTGCAGATGACCTAAACACTGGTTAATATCTATGCTGACATGGGGCAATTTCTTCCTCTTTCTTCAACCCTCTTTTCCTTGAAAATTCCAAAACTTCCAATGTCACCATATGTGAAAAGCTCGACTCTTCACAAACCAATCTCTTCAGTTTGAGTGCTGATTTCAAGTTAAGTATTCTCTCTTCTCAAATTGGAAACTACGGTTTGAGTGGTCAATCAACACCTTCCCAAAGGACATATCTAAACACTTCCTGTGGTAACTGAGAGAAGAAAAAGTAGGTCCTGAGGAAGAGACTTGTAGGGGAGTGGCAGACTAAAGGACCATGGGAAATCGGAATGAGCACCTACTCATGAGGATGTGAAAATGAGAAGGCCCACCGGGATGAAATCTAGCTCCTGTGAACACATTACTAGATACATTTGGCTTCAACATGTTTTATTTATTTGTGGTCAACATTTTATTGATATCTTTTGTTTTTATATTACATTTATTTCCAAATGATTCTATCTTCTCCTTTCCCCAGGGAGCTTCTTTATATATATCTTTATATATATATATATATATATCTTTATATGTCTTTATACATATATCTTTATATGTATATCTTTATATATATATAATCATATATATGTGAAATGAAAAATTTAAATGAAATGAATTTATTTTAACTGAGTGAAATTTAAATGGAAAACAAAATTATTCAGTTAAAAAAAAGCAACCTCAGACAGGTCTGAGTCATATGCAACAGTACCCATCAATGATCCTCTATATCTTCAATGAAGGGTGAGAGGTACATTTCTTAATTTGTTTTCTAGGGCCAAGTATGATCATTATAATAATACGTAATTAAGTTTATTTTTATTTACTTTGTTTATTTGCACTTTTATAGTTGCTGTTGTAATGGTAATTTAAGTGGGGAGATTTTTCATAATCATTAATATGCTCATGTGACCTGTCTGAGTCACATGGATCCTGTGGTGGGAAGAGTTTGCTTAATGGGTGGAACAGGAAGAGGCAGAAGTAGAGGAGAGCTGAGAGGAAATTAGTGAGAGAGCAGTCAGAGCTGGGAAGGATGCAGGCAGTTGGCTATCATGAGTAAAGGGGCTTTTTTGTGATTTGTTTAATGCAGCTGGTTTGTGGGAAGCCTAGGAGGGGAAATCCTTGTGGACAGTGTTGTTTTCTGTATTATTATTGTTTACGCATTTCTTTGTTACTATGATGGGTTTGGATTTCTGGTGTATAAATAAATGTTTTGGTTCTGTCTTTCATGTGGAGAGTCTGTTGTATTTCGCAATTCAGAATTGTTCCATGATAGGGTGCTGTGAATATTGCATTGTTGCTACAGCTGGGTATGCTCTTTTTCTATTCATTTTTTAGTTTTTAAATCGTTTTCAGTGAATCATCTTGCTCCTCATCTTCTTTCTCTTGTTTTATTTTTACTTTGTTTTGTTTTTATTTGTTTTGGAAAAGCATCTTGGGAGCAAGGTTAATTCAGTTTGAACAGAAAATAGGAATTTCAGAGGAGTTTGGTAGGAGGGGTGGTACATAGTAATTTAGGATTGGATTAATTGTCCTATTGAGTGTGAGAACTCCCAGAATCCTCCTGTTAAGACCTAACCTTATGAGAAGCCCACATTTCTAGGACACTCTCCCGATAATTTACTTTTCTATTCCTTTACTTTCCATTAGTTAGACATTTTCTGTCACTGTTTGAGTGGATAGGAAGCTTAGTGTTTTAGGATGATCCATATCAAATATATTTTAGGTTGAGGAACCTGCTGTATGAAGCTGACAACCTGTCTGATTTAGTGTTTGAGGTCTTGGGAATCAACCAAGTTCAGTGGTATAGTTGTCCGTGTTTCCTACATCTCATTCTTCAGCATTTTTCAAGGGCTCTCATCCTATCTCAACTCTTAGACTGTTATTTCCTCATGAGCAAGGACTGTGTCTATTCTTTGGGTGCCTCCTTCTGGGTCTAGTACAGTCCCATGTGCAAGGATGCTCTGTATACATGATTGGCTGACTGGCTTGCTTGTTAAAGGTAACCAAATAATTGGACACCCAGAGAGCTTAAGCACAAACTTCCCACACCATGCAATCTCCCAGAGCTTCTGCTCGATGGCCACTCAGCACACTACAGGAACAGGAGTAAAGAAGGGACCTTCAGGCAAAGAGGCATATCTCAGCTGCTGCAGTGATTTAACCTTTAAAACACATTCACTTGCGGGGGGGGGGAGGGATAGAAAAAAATGAAAAGGGGGAAAAATCAAGTTATGGAATTCTATTCAGAGAAATAAAAGAGAGGAGAACAAAATATAAGTTATCCGGATACTTTGTAAATGTAGAGCTCACATACTCAGAACTAAATAGGGCAGTTTTGGTTTGACAATGAACTTCTGTAAATCACAGCAGATTGCTTCTGACCCATTATTTACATGGGTGAAACATTTGCAAAATCAAGAAACATCTGGCCACTGCTAATTATTAAAGCCATTTCAATTTAAGAGCCCATCAGTGGTACTCACATATAGTGTTCTAACTGCTATACTTTTGCACATTTTGATTATCTGGTAGTGCAATTTCTCTTGCTCTTTCTCCCGCTTAATAACTAGTTCACTTTGATTTTTTTTTTCATTTATTTGCTTCTCTCTATTTAGCTTATCACATTATTTCATAGACATAGCAAAAGTCTAAACAGAAAGACATTTATAGATGTCTCATTTGATGAAGTAATTCACCTGTATTTTAAGTGATATATCAAATCTATAAGTTGTTTTTCATAGTACTGCCAAATTTTATGGGTTCTTTTTTTTTTTTTTTTGAGATCGGAGCTCCCCTTGCACAGACTGGAAGTTCAGTGGTAACTCATGGACTCCATCTTCTTACACAATAGTATTGAAATTTTGACCTGCTCCCTTTCCAACATCAAATTATTCATCCCTTTACAGGCAACTTTCTTCCCCCTTTAGGTCTCCTACCTCTGTTCCCAGAATACCTTATTGGGGCCAGACTTGTAAAGAGTAATGGACTTTATGCCTATCGCAGCCCAGAACTCAAGTGATCCAGCTGCTTCAGCTTCCCCTGTAACAGAGATTAGAGCCATATGCTCTCATACTCATCTTACATTCTTTATTAAGAACATGTTTATAATGAAATTGGTATAGCTCATGCCTAGAAAACCTTGTGGAAAAGATATTCAATTATAAATAGATAGCAGGTTTTAGATGGCAGTTATCTGCTGTATCACAAAATAAATGGTTAAAATATAAAGAAATCAGGAGAGTGTGCATTAAAACTTATTTAAAACAAAATTATAAACTATGAAAACTATTATAATCTCTAAGGACATAGAAATAGCTCTGTGGCAATGCCAGACCCATTTTGGTCTTGTATTATCTGAACATCACACAAAGTCAAGATCTTCTGGACAATGAACAAGAGAAAATCATTTATTTTTTAACTCTTCAGGTTTAAGATAATCCTGTCATTGAGAAGTGGGTGTGTTTATGGGAAATATCTCTTGCTTAGCAACTCACATCAACTCAAGAACTTAACTCTTGAAGATATGAAGGTACTACAAAATTTGGAAACATTCATTTCTTAAAGATACTATTTGTTGACCTGGTTTTGAGGAAAGAAATGCAGAACACAGGAGTTAGGGACTTAAGATTCAGTCTTAACTCACCCTAGGAAAGGGCATATTCTTACTGTCCATATGCTAAGTCTTAGTCACCACTACTATATATACATGGAAGGGACAGAGAAGTTTCTTACTCTCTTATTGAAATTCAGAGAGAGAGAGAGAGAGAGAGAGAGAGAGAGAGAGAGAGAGAGAGAGAGAGAGAGAGAGAGAGAGAGAGAGAGAGAGAGAGAGAGATTTGGCAAAATTCCTATTGATATAGTGAAAAAAAAGAAAACTAGAGAATTTCTCCAGTTTTAACAATCTACTGAGGAGAGAATTCTTCCTGACTCATTTGCCATTTTTTTTTTTTTTTGGATATAAACTCCAAATAGGAACAGTTAGAAACAAATCAGAAGTCTTTGTAATGCATTGTCATTTAGATAGGAATGAGAGCACATTCCCAATTCTAGGAAAGATACCACAATCTGGTAGATCAGTGCACAAATATGACCATTCCATTAATATAATTATTTTTGTGTATGTATGTGCACACGTCTCTTTATGGGCCTAACTAATAATAGCACCTACCTCCCAGGATTGTAGTGAGGATAAGACGAGATATTTGTAAAATGTTTAGCATAATGCATGATATATAATAGGTCCTTAATAAATCCTTCATTACTTTGTTCCTTCTTACCATCTTAATGGATTAGAATTAAATGGTTAAAATATAAAGAATCAAGAGATTATACATTAAAATTTATTTAAAACACAGAATTATAAACTATGAAGCCTATTACATTCTCTAAGAACATAGAATTAGTTTTGTGGGAATGCCAAACCTATTTTGGGCCTGTCATCTGAACATTTCCCAAAACGCAGATCTTCTGGCCAATGAACCAGGAAAAAGTCATTCTTAAAATCTCTTCAGGTTTAAGATAATCTTGTCTTTGAGAACCAGGATAGGAACTACTTCATTTTGCCTTCTTGGGCCTGTTCCTCACTTAATGGATTTCAAAAACTTTGTTTCTATTGCTGTTTTATCCTAGAAACTGTCTTACCACCTCCTTGCTATGGGGACATAAATGTCCCTTTAGGGAACTCACCCTCTAATACTCTTCCACAAAGCCTGAACATCTCCCCCTTCTTTTCCTAGTAAGTGAATTCTTCCTCAAGTGCTCCATTATGTGGAAGGACCCAGGATGTCCTGCTTTTATTTCCATTCTCTTCATCTTCCTCAATCTTAGGAATCTGGTTATGTTTGTTTACCCCCCACAACTCTGCCTCTTTGTCTTTCTGCCTTTTTCTATCTCTGTCTCTCTGTCTTTTCTCTCTCTTCCTCCTTCTCTATTTTTGCCTCTGCACTTTTCATCTCCCTACTTTTGGTTGTTTCCTGGTATCAGAATGTAAGATCCTTGAGAATTAGGGGATGTTTCTCATTTTGTGTCCCCAACACTCCAGTACTTGTATCTCTGGAACTTAGTACAATGCTTAATAAATTCTTATTTGTTCCTTTCCTTCCTGTCTTATCTTTGTATACAGTGTATACACGGTCTACACAGTGTAGGTGATTCTTGGTTTGAGTCCTAGTTCCTTTGACTTCTGGAATATCCTATTCCATGCCCTTAGATCCCTTAATGTAGAAGCTGCTAGATCTTGAGTTATCCTGATTGTATTTCCACAATACTGGAATTGTTTCTTTCTAGCTGCTTGCAAGATTTTCTCCCTTGACCTGGGAATTCTGGAATTTGGCCACAATGTTCCTAGGAGGTTTCTCTTTTTGGATCTCTTTCAGGCAGTGATCGATGGATTCCCTGAATACTTATTTTGCCCTCTGGTTCTAGAATCTCAGGCCAGTTTTCCTTGATAATTTCATGAAAGATGATGTCTAGGCTCTTGTTTTGATCATGGCTTTCAGGTAGTCCCATAATTTTTAAATTGTCTCTCCTGCATCTATCTTCCAGGTCAGTTGTTTTTCCAATGAGATATTTCACATTCTCTTCCATTTTTTCATCTCCTCTTTGGTTTTGTTTGGTGATTTCTTGGTTTCTCATTAAAGTCATTAGAACTCCCACCTATTCCATTCCAATTTTGAGAGAACTATTTTCTTCAGTGAGCTTTTGAACCTCTTTTTCCATTTGGCTAATTCTGCTTTTGAAAGCATTCTTCTCCTCATTGGCTTTTTGAACTTCTTTTGCCAATTGAGGTGAGCCTATTTTTTTCAATGTGTAATTTTCTTCAGCATTTTTTTTGGGTTTCCTTTAGCAAAGTATTGACCTGTTTTTTCATGCTTTTCTTGCATCTCTCTCATTTCTCTTCCCCATTTTTTCCTCTACCTGTCTAACTTGATTTTCAATATCACTTTTTGAGCCCTTCCATGGGCCTGAACCCCATTGGATATCTATTTCAGGTGTTTGGAGTACAGAGGCCTTGGCTTCTATGTCTTTCCCTGATGGTAAGCCATTGTTCTTCTTTATCATAAGAAGAAAAGGAGGGGAAACGTCTGTTCACCAAGAAAGTAGCCTTCTATGGTTCTTATTCTGCTTCCTTTTTCTGGGCATTTTTCCCAGCCACTTACTTGACTTCTGAGATTCCTCTTCACTCCCACCTAGACCTGTGCAGCTAGTGCTTGGGGTCTGAGATTCAAATGCTTCTCCTCAGCCTCAGGGCTTTCAGCGGCAGGCGCAGCTGCTATTCAATGTGAGCTTAAGTTCTGGTGCTCAGGTGGGGGCAGGGCTACCTCCCAGGCTCAGTTCCCTCAAGGGGTTTATGGGGAGATCTTCAGTAATGGAGCGGAGCTCCTGTCCGCTCCAGGAGCCCCTGGCTGCCTCTGCTGCTGCCTCCTGAGGGGGCTTGAGTTATAGAGACACCCTGCTTGCCTCTCGGCCAGCCCAGAAGTCTCTCTCACTGACCTGTAGCCCCTGTGGGCGGAGGGACCTTTGGGGCCACAGGAGATTCTGTCCCTGAAGCCTGCTCAGTTCTGCTCCTCTGGGACCACGTGGGCAGGGCTGGGCTCTGCTGTCCCGTGCGTGACGGACCTTTGGGGTCAGTTTTTCAAGGCTCTCTGGGACGGAAATCTCCACTGATTTGTTGTGCAGCTTCCACTGCTCCAGAATTTGTGGGGAGTTCTTTTTACAGGAAATTTTTGGGCTGTGGATTTGGAGCTAGCATATGTGAGTCTTTCTGCTCCGTCATCTTGGCTCCTCCCCCTATGCCCTTAATTCTTATGTTGGGTTTCCTATTTCCCTCTAATGGTCAATTTTTATTTTTTTTAAACCACTACTGTATTCTAACTGCCATACATTTTGATATCTACAAGTGTATTCCTGTTGCTCTTTTCCCGCCTTAATAACTAGTTCACTTTGATTTTTTTCATTTATTTATGTCTCAATATATAGTTTATCACTTTAGTTCATGGACATAACAAAAGACTAAACAAAAAGGTAAATGTAGACATTTAATTTTATAAAGCAGTTCACCTGTGTCAAATCTATGATTTATTTTTCATAATATTGCCAGGTTTTTTACATTAGTTTGAACTAGATAGTTACATTGAATACCCATGAAAATTATTCAGCTTTTTATTTACTTTTGCTAAAATATTTTTTCATAGGGGTCTTGAACTACCTTACTTGAGTACTTAATGGCAAAGTATTTGATGTCTTTTGTCAGCATTGTAAGTAATACATCTGTTGCAATATTTGCTGTTTTTTGCTGGATGTATAGGGATATTGGATATTTTTGTGGGGTTATTTTGCATTCTATTTGTTATGAACTTGTTATTATCTTGACTAGTTTTTAAAAATTGAGTCCCTTGGATTTTGAAAATATGCAACAGTATCTTCTATGACTGGAAAATTTAACCCATTCTTTGCCTATGTTTATTCCATTAGTTTCTTTTCCTTGCCTAATTGCTATAATTAACATTTCTGGAAATATATTAAATATTGAAGTTGAAAGTCAACAGTTCTGCTTTACTAGTCCTATTCTTACCAGGACAAATAAAATCCTAAATTTATATACTTACATTTTACATATCAAACAAGTTTTTTTTTGTCATTCTAGAGTACTCTAGAAAACTGTATACTTCGAATATTACTGTAATTTAGTATAAATGGGTATTATATTTTAGTACACCTCTTTTTGTCATCCATTAATATAATCATGGCTTTTATGGCTTTCTTACTGACAAATAATCCTTATAATTTGGTTATAAATTCTGTTTGATCATAATGATATTTTCTTTCTTTCCTTCCTTCCTTTCTCCTTCCCTCCCTTCCTTCCTTCCTTCCTTCCTTCCTTCCTTCCTTCCTTCCTTCCTTCCTTCCCTCCTTCCTTCCCTTCTTCCTTCCTTCCTTCCTTCCTTCCTTCCTTCCTTCCTTCCTTCCTTCCCTCCTTCCTTCCCTCCTTCCTTCTCTCCTTCCTTCCCTCCTTCCTTCCTTCCTTCCTTCCTTCCTTCCTTCCTTCCTTCCTTCCTTCCTTCCTTCCTTCCTTCCTTCCTTCCTTCCTTCCTTCCTTCCTTCCTTCCCTTCCCTTCCCCTTCCTCCCTTCTATTATTACAAAATTGTCTTCTGGAGTTTTATCTAGGAATTAGGAATTCTCTTGATCCGTCGTATAGATTATAGAATGAAGTATTAGATAGATAGTGAACTAAGTAGCCTCCTCACTTCACTGAAATTGCTTTTTTCAACGTTACCAATAATCTCTTAATGGTCTAATTCAATGGCATCTTTTCAATCCTCATTCTCTCTGACCTATTGGCATTCTTTGACACTATTGATAACTCTCTTCTTTTTGATACTCTCTGCCCTCGAGGTTATCCTGAAATCAATCTAACCTGATTCTCCTTCCACATGTTAAACCCTCCTCATTCTTCTTTGCTGGATCCTCATCTAGGACTAATGGTAGATGTTCAACGATTTTTGTCTTGAGTGTTCTTTTTTCCCTATTCTGAAGTCTACCTAGTCTACCCTAACCCTTCTATTGACCTCCAATCTCTCATCCCCAAGTGCCTCTCAGATATCTTGAACTGGATATCTAATAGACATATCAAACTTAGTATGTCAAAAACTGAGCTTATTATCTCCACACATTGTTGAGGGCTATACCATTCTCATACTAGCAATATAGATATCATTTGCAACTCATCACAATCTCTCTCTCCTCATATCTGATTATTTGCTACATCCTTTCAATTTTACCATTGCAGCATCTCTCATATACACCTTCTCTTCATACTTTCACCACCCTAGAATAGAATCTCATTACCTTGTTTTTGGATACCTATGGATAAGTATTGCATACTTATGGGTCTGCCTACTCAAATCTCCCCCTACTCCAATTCTTCTTCTATTCTAGGTTAAAGTAATTTTCCCAGAGGTCTAACCAAGTCACCATCACCCCTACTCAATAAACTCCAGTGCCATACTATTGCTTCAAAAATCAAATACAGAAGTGCTTATTTAACGTTCAAATCCCATTATAACCTATGCCTGCCAGTCTTTTTATACCTTAATCTTCATTATAAAGTATTCAGTCTAGTGATCTTGGCCTCCTTACTGTTCCTTGAACAAGACACTCCATCTGTCAGTTCCAGACATTTTCTATAACTATACTCCATACCTGAAATGTTCTCCTTCCTCATGTCTTATCTACTGACTTTCTTACCTTCCTCAAATCCCAAATGAAATCCTATATTCAATAGGAAGCCTTTCTTCAGTCTTCTTCATCCTAGTGCTTTCTTATTTTCATTATTTCTTAATCCTACTTATAGCATCTATCTATCTATCTATCTATCTATCTATCTATCTATCTATCTATCTATCTATCTATCTATCTCTATCTATTTAATCTACCTGTCTATATCTATCTATCTATCTATCTATCTATCTATCTATCTATCTATCTATCTATCTATCTATCATCTACCTATCTATCTATATCTATCTATCTATCTATCTATCTATCTATCTATCTATCTATCTATCTATCTATCTATTTATCTATCTATCTATCTATCTATCTATCTATCTATCTATCTATCTATCTATCTATCTCTATTTAATCTACCTGTCTATATCTATCTATCTATCTATCTATCTATCTATCTATCTATCTATCTATCTATCTATCTCTCTATTTATTCTACCCATCTCTATCTATCTATCTCTATCTATTTATATATAAATAGATAGAGATAGATAGATAGATAGATAGATATAAACACATATGAGGAAGTTAAGTGGAGCAGTGGATAGAGCACCAGTGCAAGGTCAGGAGGACCTGAGTTCAAATCTGACCTCAGACACTTGACACTCACTGGCTGTGTGACCTCGGGCAAGTCACTTAACTCCACCTCATTCTGGGTCATCACCAGTCATCCTGATTCATATCTGGTCACTGGATTCAGATGGTTCTGGAGGAGAAGTGAGATCGGTGACCTGCACAGCCCTCCCTCACTCAAAACAAAGTCAAGTGCAATCATTTCTCTGATGGCATGGTCTTCTTCAGCAAAGAAGGAGGAACACACACACATATGCAAATGTATGTATATATATGTATATATATATATATGTATGTATGTATGTATGTATACTCACATATTTATGTTTGCTGTCTTCCCCATTAGATTGTTAGTCCTTCGAAGGCAGAGGTTATCTTTTGCCTCTTTTTATACCTTCAGGTATGATAAATTTCACTTTATTATCTTAGACCTTTTGTATATTTCCAATATCAAACATCTGAAAGAACTATGTATTAACCATTTGCCCTTTTATGGAGAAATTAAGCCTAGTTGTACCTAATTATATTCATGTTCATAATTATTAAATTTAAATTGCTATCTATAGTTTTGCATATTATTCATTTGGTGAGAAGATAATCTTTTTTGTTTGCTTGTTTGTTTTTTTCATTGATGAATTCCAGGCACAAATAAATGCAAACTCGATTAGATAAAGTTCTCATTATTTAGATTGCTATCTGTATAAGTTTTGTGACTAATCAAACATTTTCATTTCCTTGGTGATAGAAATTTTTTGATGCAGGATCACCTCCCACCCACAACATCTCTCACTTATATATTCTCATTAAGTTGCTATTTTTCTCTGATTAAATCTTTCTCTTTAATGCTCCAAATCCACTTATTCCTTTCCTCCCTCAAATTCCATTGAGTTGTTTAAATGCATATTATTTTTCATTTTACTGGCATTTAAATGTCTCATTTTTTGACTTTTTTGTTTTTATTTTAGTAGTTCATTTAATGCTATCTTTGTTGTTTTAACAAATGTACACTGATAAAATAATCCACTTCATTGGAATTACAATTTTCAACTTCTTGGTTACCTACCAAAGTGGAAACATCTGGACCTAGAGCCTGGACAA
This sequence comes from Bettongia penicillata ogilbyi, assembly GCA_023548195.1. Taxonomy (NCBI): domain Eukaryota; kingdom Metazoa; phylum Chordata; class Mammalia; order Diprotodontia; family Potoroidae; genus Bettongia; species Bettongia penicillata. The sequence goes on from JAJHZJ010000511.1 coordinate 3,681,359, forward strand.
CTATCAGAGACCTACTTCTTTTATCTTCTAGTTCTCTGATATTGTGCAAATATTTTCACCTCTTTGTGGAATATTTTTATGTTATGTTGTCTAACTCACAGGTTATTGCAAAGAGAATCCTTTTTTAAGTATTAAAGAGTAGTAGTTATGTGAGTATTGCTTCAATAGATAAATGATGCAATAGGTTACAGCTAAAAAATGTCTTCAGCTTCTTGCAACTCCAGGAAATTAACTAGTAGAGTTGTCTTTACATATTTCAATTGTAAAGGAAAATCAATTGACAACTTTTACATTCTTTTCCTTGATTATAAGTTCCAAAACATGATAGTACATTGCTAAGTGTAACTGTAGGTGTTCACTGGAAGGTTTTATTTATTCACTGAGGCAGATTATTTTAAGCTGAAATAAAAAAGAAATTAGAGTTGGCAATAAAAGTGTAAAAATAATGTTAAATATATATATATACATATATATATATATGTGTGTGTGTTTGTGTGTGTGTGTGTTATATATATACACAGAGACAGAGAGAAAGAGAATGAGAGAGAGAGAGTTCCCTCTTGAACTCATTCCCAATGAAAGTAGGTTTCCAGACCTAACAGCCCCTTTCTGGATCTAGTTCTTCTCTGTCAGTTCTTCCTCTTGCACCTCATTTGTATAAGACAATGACTCTTTGACTTCCCCTAAACAGTTTTACTTTTTAGTCATATCATGTGCAAGTCTCCACCAATCTTTCTTACAAACTGCCCAATTACTAAGAACAATCTTAGACATACATTTTACATACATAAAAGGTAAACAGTTCATACTTAATAAATGCCTTATAATTAATCTCTTGGCTCTTGAATGTTAAAACTTCTATTAAGTTTGGGTCTCTTTAAATGAAGTCCTGACAAAATGACAATTCATTAAATATCCTTCTTATCACTCAGGATTATATATAGTTTTGCTGGGTGTATGATATCTTTGGCCTGAACTCCAGTTCTTTTACTCTTCTATATATTTTGTTCCAAGACCTGCAGACTTTTAGGGTGGCCACTGCTAGGTCTTGTATGATTCTAATTGTAGTACCACCATTTTTGATTTTTTTTCTTGTTGCTTATAATATTTTATCCTTGAGCCTGAGATTTTGGAATTTGACTACAATATTCCTGTGAATTTTCCTCATAGGATCTCTTTCAGGTGTTGCTAGGTAGATGTTTTCTATTTCTACTTTTTCTCTTGTTCTAATGCTTCAGGACAATTTCATTTGATTATTTCTTGCGTTATTGTATCATGTTTTTAGAAATTTATTTATTTTTAGCTTTCAGAATTTACTTTAATACGTTTTTATATTTTCACCACCTCCTCCTTTCTCCTCCCAAAGATGTCATGCAATCCAATAGATTTTACATATACATTCTTATTAAATGTATTTTCACATTAGGCATGTTGTATAGAAGAATTAGAACATGTGGGAGGAACCATGAGAAAGAAAAGAACAAAACAAAAAAGAGAGCAAATAGCATGTTTCAATTTGCATTCAGACTCCATATTTCTTTAATTGGATGTAGATGACATTTTCTGTCATGAGTCTTTTGTAGTTGTTTATGCCCTTATATTGCTGCGAAGAACTAAGTCTATCAAAGTCTGTAAGTTCTTCAACTGATTTTATTTGCTAGAAACATGTACACATCATCTAAACAAACTGTAGAAAACTTCATGAAAATACGTGATTTCTCAACAGAAAATTTTATCATATTCTAAATAAATAAAACTTTCCTAGAAACAGAATTGTTTTGTTCTGACAGTTTCCTTTTAACATTCTTCATTCTGTCCAGTATTCCTTGACTCACAGGTAGCCTTTCCTCTCTTGCTAAAATTAATCTGATGATTATTCCCTTTTCCCTTATACAATAAGGTCATCTAAAATACAACATTAAGAGAAAATCTATTTTCCTTCTTTCATTTAGAATTTTTATGCGTAAAAGAAATAAAATTCATCTTTATCAGATTTATAACTTAGAAATTATCAACATAAATTATAAAGAAATGTACCTACTAGAATGTCTTGGGGAAAGAATGTGATACACTGATCTTCTGTCCAGGAAAAGAAAAAGAAAAGCAGTTGTAATTTTGTAGTAGGAACAAGTTAAATGTATATTCATTATCTTAACCTCATTTAAATATGCATTATTCAATTATCTGAGATTTCTCTCATGCAAAATTATAGTTACTTTTTTTATTGTTGCTTGGAGGCAACCTTTTGATCTTAAAGGCTATCACAACAATCTAATTCTGGCAGGTTCTATCATGTTAGGAAGATTTGAGTATGTTTCAGAAAAAAAACTATACTTACTTCCAAGGATGGCCAATTGATATTAAAATTCTTAAGCCACATCAAACCATGAAAAAAAAAAGAAAAAAAGAAAACTACAAAGTCAGTCCTACACAGTCATTTTTTAAATTCTACAGGAGGAATGATGGAATGGTGGACAGAAGGATAGAAGTTCATAAGAATCATGGGTCTTAGTCTAGAAATATTTTAGTTGTTATCATATTGAATGCATTAACTTTTTTCCCAATGATCATACTGCTGAAATAACTGAATTACATGTCTTGACCATCTTGCTATAAATAAAAGTAGGTAGCTAAAAGAAATTGCAAGTAAATGGAAAAATGTTTTCTAGGTTCTCCTTTAGAAGAACAGTAAGAAACATTATTACAAGGTGGAAATCGATCATCTGTTAATGTAGATCTAATGAGAAATACTTTCAAAAAGTCTATCATTTAAATAATTCAACTACATCTGCCAACATTTTTTTTGCATTGTGTAAAAGGGACAGAACTTCTATAAAAAAAACTTAATAAAGCCAAAACATCCTTTGATGCTCAATGACCACACTGTTAAGATAGGTATCATAAATAAGATAATAAGTAAGATATTGAAAAATATGGCTCTGAAGTAAGTAAGGTAAGGAATAAGAAAGGTTAAGGCTTTTAGACAACACAGAAGTTTCATATATTTACATGATGAAATTTTTGTCAAGGACATAATTGAGAGAATGAACACAATAAGTACTAAATGACATTTTAAAAGAATATATTGATTCAACATTTAATATCACATTAGTTATACTATATATAAATATGAAGACATTAAATATATTTGTTTATATTTTGTTATATTTGTTTTAAATTTATTTGTTTTAACATATACATACATTTGTATGCATATATACATATATGTATACTTGTATGTGTAAGTATACATACACATGTATTTATAAACATCAGAAATAATTAAAAATGTTTTCATTCGATGCCCCCCCCTAATTGTTAATATCATATAAGACATAAAATAGGGATATGTATGCTCATCAAATGTATTCACCCATTAAATGGAGATCTGTACAGAGACCAAGTCAAAAAGTTAGTCTTTATATTGTACATTGTGAGTTCATCTGTATATCTCTGTTTGTGGGGGAACTGGAGATATTATTTTGACTGAATGGAGATATTTTAGAGGTTCTTTAAAGAGATCCATTTAGGGATCTGGAAATAATCTGTTCTATCTTTTCACATAGGAAAAATTGAATGGGAAAAATTTACATTGTTTATAGGATTGTACACAGGTTCACAGCCAACCTGTAGAGCACATAAGCACAAATGAACATGCACATGTACAAATACATATATGCATACACAGGCATACATGTATACATGTATCCATATGTATGTGTATATAAATACATATATATGTAACATATACACAAAAGCATTAATACACATACAAAATATGTAGAGTACATACATAGTAGATAAATACCCTTTATTTTTTCATTGATATAGGGAACTAGCCTTGAGGAAAAGTCTTTTACTTTTACAGATTAGTAACCGATTTATTGCTTTTATTTTGGGAGAGCTTCCTGAGATAGGAAAAGTTAAGTGTCTTGCTCTTGGTCATATAATCGGTATATCTCAGAGACAGGGTTTGAATGTAAGTTTTCATAACTCTTTAACATCACTCTCTATTTCCTATATAATTCTGCTTCTCCTTCTGTCTATATGTTTTTGTGTATATGTGCTATGTAAAAATGGATATCAAGTGGATTTACACATAAATATATGCATGCATTAGTGTGTGTACTTGGCTCTCAACAATATATATATATCAATTAAGCCAAATTGAACAAGTGAAGAAGGTAAGGCAGATTGGATTTAGAAAATTTAAAATCTTTTTCATTGACTATTTTCCTTTTTGAAGCAAAGATCCATCTCCTTAAAGTAAATATTCTTTTTGAAACATATGGCTGAGAATTATGAAAAAAATCAAGATTCACTGAAGATCCTGGATAAATACATGGTAACCTTAAGTAGGAGTTAAAACTTTAAAGAGAAGTAATAACAAATATTTATGTGACATAAAAAGATATCTAAAATAAATATATGACCACTAAGGATCTGTGATCAAAAACCATTAGATGCTCCATCGGTTGTTGTTGTTTAGTCATCTCAGTCATGTTCAACTTTTAATGACTCCATTTTGGAGTGGTTTGCTATTTCCTTTTTCAGTTCATGTTACAGAACTGAAGCAGAGAGGGTTAAACTGAAGAGAAAACTGAAGCAAAGAGGGTTAAACGGCTTGCTTAGCTGTCTGAACAGCTAATAAGTGTCTAAGGCCAGATACGAATCTTCCTGATTTCAGGCTCTGCACTCTATCCACCATGACATTGCATTCAATTAGTGTCTATACATTTTCCCAAGAATGTAAAAGAAGATTCCAGAACATTGAGTTGACCACCCCATCTTGGCCACAAATTGGAGACTCACAGGATGTGAGTTATCTGGATGAGTTATCTGCATCATTGGAAAGAATATCCTAATTTATGACAGCACAGAGCCACTAGAGTGACATTTTGTTCTTGAAAATAAAAAAAAATGATAAAATTTTCTCATCAACATACTAAAGATTAAATTCACTTGGATGTCAAGATACATGAATAGCCTGATCACTCATAAAACCTTGGCGATGACCTATTAAAACCATACCTATTAACATTTAAAGTAATTTTTCTTCAAACAGAATATATTTGTGACTAAATGACTATGAGTGAAGATACAGAATTAATTACATAGATTAATTTTAATGGGTTGTTATCAAAGATATATATTTAATATTGAATAACAATTAACTAATGATATTCCAATAATGTCCCTGGAGTTCTCAGAGTCTTCTCTGGAGCAACTTACGGCTTGCAAGATATGTCCTAGGGAATGCAAATTCCTTTTATCTCACTCTGAAAACACTTCAAAATGAAAAAGACCAAAACTTAAGTTTCTACAAAATGGTGCCATACCCACAGGGAATCGTTTGTCTCTCCTAAAGGCAGCAAACTATTTGACATTTCTGTTTACATGCTGTTTGTCCGTATCAAATGGATCAGATATTGATATGAAACATTTTACTTTATCTTTGGGACAGTTACAATGTCAATAAAATCCATTAATAGATCCCATAGTCTAGGTGATTTTCCAGTAAATATCTGGGAGAAAGTAGATGCTTAATGCAAATTTATTCTTAAAAAAAAAAAACAAAACTGTATATCTCTCAACATTTACTCAGTGATATATACACAACAAGTGCTTAATGAATGCTTATTAGTTGAATGAAGGAACATTTAGGATTAATGTATAATTTAATGATTCAACAGCCTCCTTAACACTAAATACAAAATCATTTTATAGGCACCAAAGGCATTAGCAGCTAGGGAAATCAGGTTGAAAAATTGCCCTTTAGGAGCTGAAGTTTGAGCTGTTCTTTGCAAGGTTTCTAAGATGCAAAAGTCAGGGGAGAGAGAGAGAGACAGAGAGAGAGAGAGAAAGAGAGAGATCACATTTTAAGCATTCAGACAACTTGTGCAAAGATATAGAGGGGCAAAATTAAATAACATTTTTGGAGAAGAGCAAGCAGGCCAGTTTGGCAATACTATGTTGTTAATGAGGTCAAGCAAAAGGTACTCCTTGTAGAGTAAAACTTTGAAGGACTTCATATTCCACACAGAGGAAATTATGTCTTATTCTAGGGGCAATGGGGAGAACATGAAGCCTTTTGAATGACAGAGTGAGTAATTTAGTCAGAGCTGAACTCCTATCACTTTGGTATCCGTATGAATTAGAGAGGGGGAAGACAGATGAATCAGTTGGGAAGATATTTCAATAATCTAAGAAAGATGTGATGAGGACCTGATCTGACAGTAACTCTGAATGGAAAGGAGGACAAGGCTGTAAGAGATTCTGAGGAGGTAGACATTGATCAGACTTTGCAGCTGAAGGGATATAAGGAATGAGGTACTAGTGAAGAGTTGAGTAGGATTAAGAACTTGAAAACTTGGGTAATTCAAAAGATGATATGTTCCCAACAGAAAGAAGGAAGTTAGTAAAAGAAGTGGATTTTGGTGAGGAAGATGAATTTTATTTTGGACATGTTGAGTTTAAGTCCTACTCGACATCCAGGGAAAGATAGAAAAGGGGAGAGGAAGGTGGGTGTGTGTATGTGAAAGAGAGAAAGAGAGAGAGAGAGAGAGAGAGAGAGAGAGAGAGAGAGAGAGAGAGAAAGAGAGAGAGAGAGATAAATATAGGGATAGAGAGACAGAAAAAGAGACAGAGTGACAGAGACAAGGCAATGTTGAAATAGTGTTTTACAAAGTTTAAGCTGGCATTGGTTGGCATGACTGAAAGAGTAAATGACTGGAGGCAGTCATCTGATAGAAGACTTGAAATAGAGCATAAAGTAGAGATGAATGTTACAGATGTCTTGGAGAAAGAATTTATAAGACTTAACAACTGAATGGATATAGGGGGACAAGGAGAGTGAAAAGGCAGCCTATTTTATTACCAAGGAAGGTTTATGTGGACCTAGAATGAAGAAGAGCTAGGTTTAAACCTAGTTCTTGAATACTTAGTAGTTTTGTAATCCTGATAATCCAGTTAATTTCTCTAACCTTTGTCTCCTTATTGAGAAAATGATAAAGGTTAGATTCAATGATCTTTAATTTCCCTTCTAGTTCTAAATAGGTATTACTATAAGCATGCCATAAGAGTCAGAGTCAGAAATGGAAATTTAAGAAGAAAATCAATTCTTTTTCAGACATGTGGAATTTTAGATGCTCAGTATCTATAATATCTGATAGGCCTCTGGATATAAGGGCTTGGGATCCAGGAGAGACTAAAAGTGGGAAGTGATAAAGTCACCAGGAGAGCATTGGAAGAGTATTGGAAAAGCATGAGAAAAAATCCATATGCAGTGCACTTATTGGCAAAATGTTTGATATGCATGATGATTCAAAAAAAGATATGAAAGAATGACCAGAGAGGTAGAAAGAAAAACAAAATGGTTTTCATCATGGGCACTAATCCAGGAAAGTATAACCAGGAAAAGGGGGTGGGTGAATGGTGACAGATGTTGAAGAGAGAACAAGGATGCTGATTGAGAAAAGCCATATATTAAAAGATCAAAGATAAACTTGGAGGGATCAGGTTCTAGATCTGGAAGATTCTTTATAAGCTCTTCCTCTGTTTTGTTTTCTTCTACCTCTCTTATTTGACTCTTAAACTCCTTCCTGAGCTTTTTCAAGAAGAACTTTTGTGCTTCAGACCAGTTTTTATTCTGCTTTGAGGCTTTGGATGTGGGTATATTGGCAACATTCTCCTCTCCTGAATTTGTCTTTAATCTTCCCTGTCAACAAAATAATTCCCTACGGTCATTTTTTTCTTTGTTTCTTTTTTTCATGGTGTTTGGCTTTTTCCTGGCTTTTAAAATTGATCTCTGTTTCTTTTTCTGTGGGATAAGGGTCTGGTTACTGGATTTGTGTGCTGGGGTCTCGGGGACTGGCTCCTGGAAGCTTACCTGGTGGTTGTGCTTTATGTGCTAAGGACAGGTGTTTTTTGTTTTTTGGTTTTTTGGTTTTTTTCTGTTTCCCCAGGGCTACACTGAAGCTTGCTGGGTTGGGGAGGTGATGTGGGAGTGGTCTGACTGCTGGAGGTGTGCTGGTGCATGGGTAGATTCACCTACTGGTAGATGTTTGTCTGCTGGTACATGTGGTAGTTCTCTGTACTGGTGTCTGCTAATTTTCCTGAATGTGCCAAGGGGGTCCTGCTGTTGGTGCTGGCCTTCTACACCAGCCTGGGGATTGGGATCTCCTGTTGGTTTACCAAGGTGGAATTTGCTATTGGTTTCTATCCTGTACTGGCCCCCTTCAGCCACAGGACCCTCTACTCTCCTGAGCAAAAAGACTGTTGCACCTTGTCTTTCTGCTAGCTACATTGTTCTAGGATTATTCCTAGGGCAATATTTCCTGGATTTTTCAAGGTCAATAAGGGAAGATGACAGCAACTTACTGCCTACTCTACCATCTTGGTTCCTAGAAGTCAAAATAAATGACTTTCAAACATTCTGTCTGTGGGTTGAGAGCTCCAGAAGCTGCTGCTATTTCTGCTGCTGCTCCAGATTTTTCAAGACTCTTCCTGTGAAAGGAAGCACAAGATTTCATGTTTTTTAGGAATGGAAGGAGAAAAGTTAAGAAAACAGGAAGTGGATGCAATGAGAGTAATCAATCAAATTTTCTCTGAGTTTGAATGTGAAATGAAGGTGTATAAAGTACGATTTTAAAAAAATATTCAAAGTAGCAAGTAATATGCCAGCTATAAACCAGACTTGCTAATGTAGAAGTGACCCAAGTCATCTCGCCTTAGTAATGACTAAACTGTTATTCCAAGTTTTATGGTAAATAGCTCAAGAGACGAATATACGTCTGCATCTGAGGTACAAATTCACATAGCTTTCAAGTAATTAAAGGTAGGCTTAGGTTAGTAACAAAAAAATCAAATATTATTTAAAATCCATTCTCATTTTTGTATAACAACAAATAGATTACAAATTAGATCTCTTCTTTTGATTGGAAGATTAAGTAAACTGAAAGTTTAACAAAGTTTCTGGTCTAATCATCAAACAGTAGTTTTTTTTTTCCTAGATAAAGATGAAAAATAAAATTTGCCACATTATTATTGGATAATTACTTTGTTGTCAGATCTCTCTTCTGAGAATGATAGTTCTATTTGACATGTAATTTATTCCATTTAAGTTAACTCTAGATCTAATTATTCTTTGTATATCAGTGTGTAATTTATTAAAATATTATACCAATTTCTTTAACAGGGGAAAACCTGAAAATCATCTTTTTAGAAATCTATAATAATTTCATAATGGTATGTTTTCCTTTGTAAATTTCCATAATCAAAGGTGTTTTAGGAGGTTTATCATCAAATATGAAAATGCACTGGTTATGATTTCAAATGGTTTTCTTTTTTTTTGCCATTAAATGAGTTTGTAATTTTATATGTGGGTGAAGGAGGATGACTTATTTTGTCTATTCATGACTATTTTTAAGAAAACATTTACTTAAGCAAAATAGGCAGAACGTGAGAAATTCTCAATACTCTCCAGACCAGTCCTGGAAAGGTGAGACAAGATGGTGGAGAAAATTCTGCAACACACCTGAGCTCTCCCCCAAACTCCTCTGAACTTCTTTAATTAATATTATAAAATAGTTCCTATATAGCCCCCAAAAGAAGGATGTGAGATAATTTTCTAGCTAAACTCAATTTCGGAGGTTAGGAGGAAAGGTATGTTGCACCTGGGTGACAATGAAACACAGTCTAACACAGGCTGCACCAGCACAAACCCAGCCCCAGCAAACAAGGAGCAGGCCTTGGGAGCCACTGAATAAACAATTGAAGCAGTTGCTTCCAAAGCTCTCAACCCACAGACAGTAAGAGGGTCAAATATCTGGTTAGAAGGAAATTACAGGGTTCTATTTTTAAGCACTGGGGCAGGACTCTTTTGCTTTGCCCATACTCAGATCCAAGTTGAAGTCCCGGGTGGCAATCCCAGGGCAAGGAAGAGCACTAGCACAGTAGAACTTTCAGCCATAGCAGAGTGGGACATTCATTAGAGTTTCAGGGAAAGAAAGTGTGTTTGTGGTCACTCATAGAAGAGAGTAGAGGGCAGGAGAGTTGTAAACACAACTCTCCTTAGATAATTTCATCTTGGGAAAACTGAAAGCTTAAAGGTTCTTACAAGTATCTTTGAAAAGAGCTACATAAAACCCCTGGAAGAAGAAATGCTTTATGAAGCTATTTATTTAATATTCATATTTATTTAATATTAAAAGTCAGGAAATAGGTTGAGAAAATCAGAAAACAACAAAAAAATATTCTGACTGCAGAAATTTATTTAGATTATAATATACACTCAGAATATAACAATGTCAGAGCTCCTACATCCAAAGCCCCAAAGAAAAATATGAATTGGTCTCAGACCATGGAAGAGCTCAAAAGAATTTTTAGAATCAAATACAAGAGGAAGATGAGAAACAGGGAAGATAAATAAGAGTGATGCAAGACAATCATGCAAAAAAGTCAATACCTTGGGAAAGGAGACATAAGAAAATACTGAAGAAAATACTGAAAACAGACCAGGTCAAATGATAAAAGAAGTACAAAAAGTCGAGAAGAAGAATATTTTTAAAAAGCAGAATTGACCAAATGGATAAAGAAGCACCAAAAATAATTCAAGAAGATAACTCCCTAAAACATAGAATTGGACAAATGGAAAAGGAGGTACAAAAGCTCATAGAAGAAAATAATTTCTTAAAAATTAGAATGGAGCAAATGGAAGCTAATGACTTTATAAGAATTCAAGAGACAATAAATCAGTACCAAAAGAATTTTATAAAAGAACAAAATATGAAATATCTCATTGGAAAAATCAACTGACCTGAGAAAAAAATCCAAGGAAGATAATTTATAAATCATTGGACTACTTGAAAGCCTTGAGAAAAACAAAAGCCTAGACATTATCTTCCAATAAATTATCAAGAAAAATGTCCTAATATTCTAGAATCAGAAGGTAAAATAGAAATTAAAAGAATCCACTGATCACCTCCTAAAAGAAATTTCTAAATGAAAACTCCCAGGAATTTTATAGCCAAATTCCAGAGCTGCCAGGTAAAGATGAAAATATTGAAAGCAGTCAGAAAGAAACAATTCAAGTATCATGGAGCCACAGTCAGGATAACCAAACAATTATCAGCTTCTACATTAAAGGATCAGAGGTTTGGTATATGATATTATGGAAGGCAAAGGAGCTAGGATTGCAACCAAAAACCACCTATGCAACAAAACTGAGTATAATCCTTCATGCAAAAATTGGACACTCAATGAAATAGAGAACTTTCAGGCATTTTTGAGGAAAAGACCAGAGATGAATTTCAAATACAAGACTCAAGAGAAGCATAGCACAGTAAAAGGGAAAGAGAAATCATAAATAATTTAATAAGGCTAAGCTGCTTACATTCCCACATGGGAAGATAATATTTGTAACTCATGAGATCTTTCTCATTATTATGGGAGGTAGAAGGAGTATAAACAGACAGAGAGCATAAGTGTGAGTTAAATATAAAGGGACAATATCTAAAAAACTGAAATTAATTTGTGAGAGTAGAGTATACCGTGAGAAAGGGAAAGGAAGTGGTAGAATGGAGTACATTATATCACATAAAAGAGGCAGGACAAAGCTTCTATACTGGAGTGGAAGAGAAGGATGGAAGAAGGATGCTTACTCTCATCAGAATTGACTCAAAGAGGGAATAACATACACTCTCACTTGGGCATCAAAACCTATCTTACCCCAGAAGAAAGTAAGATGGGAAGGAGATCAGAAAAGGGACATGTGTGTGATAGAAGTGAGGACAGATTGGGGTAAGGGGTAGTCAAAAGCAAAGCACTTTTGATGAGGGACAAGTTGATAGGGGAGAAAGAATACAATAAACAGAGGGATATGCAAGAGAGAGAGAAAACAGCAACAGTAATTGTGAAAAAAAATTTAAATAAATTTCTCTGATGAAAGCGTCATTTCCCAAACATATAGAGAACTGAGTCAAATTTATAGAACTAAAACTCATTCCCCAATTGTTAAATGATCTAAAGTTATGAACAATCTTTAGGTGAAGTAATCAAATCTACTTGTAACCATATGAAAAAACATATCCTAGCTTACTATAATTCAAAGTAAAATGATTCTGAGGTAATACCTCATACTTAGTAGAATGACCAATGAAACAGAAAAGAAAAATGACAAATATTTGAGGGGATATGGGAAAAATGAGACATTAATCCACTGTTGGTGGAGTTTTGAACTGATTCAACTATGCTGTAGAGCAACTTGGAACAATGTCCAAAGGGCTATCAAACGAAGAATCTCCTTTGACCTAGCAATTTCGTCATTATGTCAGTATCCCAAAAGAGATTAAAAAAAAAACTTAAAGAAAAAATATCTGTGCATACAAATATACTCATATAAATTTTTCTCTGGGGTCAAAGAATTAAAAATTGAGGGGATTCCCATCATTTGGGGAATGAATGAACACATTGATGTATATGATTAGGACAGAATACTATTGTGCTATAGAAATGATGAGCAAGACGCTCAGAAAATCTTGGAGAGACTTACATGAACTGATGCAAACTGAAATATATTGTATACAAAGAAAGAGAAATATTGTAGTATGATCAGTCACAAATAACATAATTGTTTTCAAATACAATGTTATTCCAAGGTAGCTCTGAGGGAATTATGATGCAAAATGTATTCATCCCCAGAGAAAGAACTGATGGTGTCTGAATACAGATTAACGTATACTTTTGTAAAAAAAAAAAAAAAAAAAAAAAAATGTTGTGTTTATTTATTTATTTTTAGATTTCGACTTTCATTTCCACAAAATTTTGAATTCCAGTTTTTCTTCCCATCTCTCCCTTCCCCTCACCCCATAATACTTTACATTCTGATTACTTCTTAACTCAATGTACCCTTCCTTTTATCACCCCCTACCCTTCCCTCGTCCCCATCTTCTCTATCTTCCTGTAGGGCAAGATAAATTTCTATACCCCATTAACTATGTTTCTTATTTCCCAGTTATATGCAATAATAATTCTCAACATTAGTATCTAATACTTTTAATTCCAACTTTTCTAGCTCCCTCCCTCCCTACCCATCCCCACTGAGAAGTCAAGCAATTCAATACAGGCTATATATGTATCATTTTGCAAAAGACTTCCATAATAATCATGTTATATAATACTAACTATATTGTCCTCTATTCTAACCTACCCACCCTCACATTTTGTTTTATTTTCTCATTTGACTTTGTCCTTTCCCAAAAGTGTTTACTTCTAGGTACTCCCTTCTCCCATTTGCCCTCCCTTCTATCAATCCCTTCACCCCACTTGTCCCCTCCTCCCCCACTTTCCTGTAGTGTAAGATAGATTTTCATACCAAACTTAGTGAGCATGTTATTCACTCCTTACACCATATGTGAAGAGGGTAAGCTTCACTTTTTCCCTCTCATCTTCTCCTTTTTCTACTCCATTGAACAAGATTTTTCTTATCTCTTTTATGAGTTATGTCCTGCCCCATTCCATTTCTCCCTTTCTCCTCCAAGCATTTTCCTCCCTCACCCCTTAATTTTTGTTTTATTTTTTAAGCATATCATTTCTTCAGATTTAATTCAACCTGTAATCTCTGTCTGTATATGTGTATGTGTGCATGTATGTGTGTGTGAGTGTGTGTGTGTTATCTCTCCACCTACCCAAATACTGAGAAAGGTCTCAAGAGTTTCAAACATTATCTTTCCATGAATGTAAACAGTTCAGCTTTAAAAGTCTTTTATGATTTCTCTTTCCTACTTACCTTTTCATGTTTCTCTTCATTCTTGTGTTTGATAGACTTTCTGTTAAGTTCTGGTCTTTTCTTCAAGAATGCTTGAAGGTCCTCTATATCATTGAATGACCATTTGTTCCCTTGAAGTATTATACTCAGTTTTGCTGGGTACATGATTCTTGATTTTAATCCCAGTTCCTTTGACTTCTGGAATATCCTATTTCAAGCCATTTGATCCCTTAATGTGGAAGCTGCCAGATTCTGTGTTATCCTGATTGTATTTCCACAACACTCAAATTGTTTCTTTCTACGTGCTTGCATTATTTTCTCCTTGACCCAGGAACTCTGAAATTTGGCCACAATATTCCTTGGAGTTTCTCTTTTCAGATCCCTTTCAAGAGGTGATGGGTGGATTCTTTCAATATTTATTTTACCTTCTGGTTCTAGAATATCAGGACAGTTTTTCTTGATAATTTCATGGAAAATAATGTCTAGGTTCTTTTTTTGATTATAGCTTTTAGGTAATCCCACAATTTTTAAATTATCTCTCCTGGATCTATTTTCCAGGTCAGTTGTTTTTCCAATGAGATGTTTCAAATTACCTTCTAATTTTTCAAACTTTTGGTTTTGTTTTCTAACTGCTTGGTTTATCTCATAGTCATTAGCTTCCCTGAACTATATTCTCTCTTTCAAAGAACTAATCTGTTCAGTGAGACTTTAAACCTTCTTTTCCATTTAGCTAATTCTGCTTTTTAAGGTCTCCTTCTCCTCAATTGGTTTTTGGACCTCTTTTTCCAATTCAGTTACCCTCTTTTTAAAGGTGTTATTTTCCTCAGCATTTTTTGGTTCTTCTTTAACAGGCTGCTGACATGCTTTGCAAACTCTTCTGTGGCCTGAGATCATTTCATATTCATTGTGGAGGTACTGGAGGACAAGGCCTTGACTTCCTCTGATAGAATGCCTTTTTCTCCCTCATATGACAGGATGGAAGGAGACACCTGTTAACCAAGAAAGTAACCTTCTATTGTCTTATTTTTGAGCCTTTTCCCAGCCAGTTACTTAACTTCTTAATCCTTTGTCAAGAGTAGGGTCCTAGTGCTCCTTCTCTCTCCAGTTTCATGCTCAAGGCTGAGATTCAGATCAGTTGCTCAATTCTTCCAGAGGCTTTAAGCTGAACTGCCCAGACAATGGACGCAGGCTGCTTCCATGTAGCTGCCCACTGCCTGCTGCTGTTGCTACCTGGGGCCAGTGTTAGGGGAACCCCATTCATCTCTCTCCCCACTAGGAAAGTGCTCCCACACTGACTTTTGGAGCTTTTTTTGTCGCTTGTGGGTTGAGGGATCTGGGACGTTCCCTGCTGGAGATTCTGCCCCAGAGGTCTGTGCAGGTCCCGTTCCTCCCAGTGCTGTGTGGCCAGGGCTAGGCTCTGCTCCGTTCAGCGTCTGGTGAGATAGATCCTTCCTGTTGGCCTTCCAGGTTACTTTGACTGGAAACCTCTTTCACTCTTTTGTTCTATAACTTCTGCTGCTCTAGAATTTGTTGAGAGTAATTTTTTACAGGTATTTTGTGGATTGTGGGGAAAGCACTAGAGTATATGAGTCTTTCTACACCTCCATCTTGGCTCCACCTCCTTAAAGTATGTTTTTTTTAAGCTTTGTTTTTCCTGAGGGTTTTTTATTGTTCTGTGTTTTGTTTCATAACATGACTGATATGGAAATGTTTTTCATTAATACATATATATAACCTTTACTGAATTGCTTGCATTATCAATGAGAGACAGGAGTGAGGGTAGGAATGTAGAAAATTTGGAACTCAAAGTTTTAAATGTTAAAATTTGTTTTTGCATTTAGCTGGGGGAAAATAAAATACTAAAGAAAATTTTAAAAATGGTCGCTAGACCCAAGAGTTCTTATTCCTTTTGTATGTATATTGTGGTCTTATTTAGTAATCTCATGAATGAAGCTGTGAATCCCTTGAAAAATAAATGAACGTTTAAATTTCTTTAAAATGCATAGGATAAAATATATAACATTACAAAGGAAGTTGATTGTAATGAAAGTTATCTACATATAAAGATATATGTATATGGGAGATGCATTAGATTTATTCTACTTGGCCCCAAAAAGAAAAATGGGTAAGTAATGTATGAAATTGCAAAGATATAAACTTATATTTGATTTCAGGTCTCCTGTTAAAATAGTTCATCAAAATAACAGAATTTTTGAATAAAGTCAAAATGATTGACTCTATTATGAAACCCTAAGTAACACTATTGTTGTGATTAAAAACCTTAAGTCATATGACAGCAAAAGAGAAACCATTAAAACCAGGTTAATGAATTTATTTGCTGGAAAATGTCATGTAAAAAATATCCCAAAGTCATTTTATTATTTCCTACTGCAATAAGTATGCATTATGGAGAATTGCAGTGCTTAGATTGTACTGCTTCTGTTTCACTTATTTGACACATAGATCTTTAAGCCAGTGGCAGCAATGATACCCCTTTATGTGGTTCATAGTAATTGCCAGTGGCAAGGGGGCATTTTCTCTCTTCACCTCTCCCTTCCCCACACTGTCAACAGCTCATTTCCTCTTAATTGCATTTCATACCACACTGACTTTCAAGGAAATCAAAAGTAGTATCTTCCTTATCCAGCGAATATTGGAAATCATTGAGCCAAATTGTCAGATTTGATGAATGAGACAATATAGATCATAGGGAAGCATGGATTGATAGAAATCAGTGAAAGAAGTACAGCTTTAGCTTTTCCTCTAACTTACTATATGAGTTTTGATGTCACTTCACTCCTATTTGACAGAATTTGCTCATTTTTTTTTCTTGAAATAATTATTATGAGGCATCCATTGCTCCTAGCTCTGCATTACAGGATGAAACAGACAAAAGTAATCTTTTTTTTCCCATTACAGCCTTTTAGAAAATTAAACAATGATATCATGTCTCTCACATTTCCCCTGTACACAAGTGTTCTCTTCTCTCCATGTTAAATATCTCTCATTCCTTCTGTGGATTTAGATTTCTTGGTATTTTCTCTGAAATTCAGAGTGCTGATTTTTTTTTTCCCTTGAACTAAGTGAATGGTATACGTGCTTGATTAAAGTAATTGTTGACCCCTCAAAAGTTGCTTTCCTTTCAAAAAAGCAGATTTAGGAACTTGTGATAGCAGGCACCACTCTGTATGTCAGGGTCCTTGGTTTTATAGTGGGCAGAGCCTAAACCCGAAAAGAACTATGAGAAATGGATGAACTTCTCCTTTCTTCTTTTCCTTCCTTCTTTCCTCCCTCCCTCCTTTCTTTCATTCTTTCTCTTTTCTTTATTTCCTTTTTCTTTCTATCCTTTCTTCTTCCTTTTTTCCTTCTTTCCTTCCTTCTTCCCTCACTCTCTCCTTCCTTCCTTCCTTCCTTCTTTTCTTCCTTTCTTTCTTTGTTTCTTTCTTTCTTTGCTTCTTTCTTTCTTTTTCTTTCTTTCTTCCCTTCTTTTTTCTTTCTTTCTTTTCTTCTTCCTTTTCTTTCTTTTCCTGCCTTCATATTCTTTCTTTCTCTCTCTTTTTATTTCTTCTGTGGTTTTTGTATCCTACTCACACTCACCATATGCATTTCTACCATTTATGTTTTTACAATTTTAGGTGTTCCCTCCAACCTAGTTTGATTTTGTCATTTTATTGTTAGGCTAGATTTACAAAGAAATAGTTACTTAAAAGCTACAGTGAGAATAAATATGCAAACACCTTTCTACACCAGTGGTATGGGACATAATCTACCTTTATGTATCCTCACATCCTGTAAGGGAGAGTGAATTGGGTTCATAGTTTAGTTTGCTTTCTATACAGCATCATTCCCATCAAGTTCCAAGTCCAAAGAAACTCTGGGCTTGAGTTTTGGTACCCTGACTTTTCAGGTCTTTTGCATTGGGCTAACAAATGGCATTTGTCCTGGAATACTGCCTCCAAAGTTGCTAAGATTGATGTTCTTGAGACGGGAGGTTCACTTTCTATGCCTTGAACTGAAAAACAATCTGCAAAAACAAAACAGACCTCAACCCCAAAAATTTTCTCTTGAAGCTGCATAGCCAAAAAGGGAAAGAGGAAAGTAGCTCTTTTCCTCATCATACTCAGTGCATGGTGTCCATGCTCTGGGTGAACTGGAACATCACTCCTTGGACATTACTAGAAAAAGAAACTGTTCCAGTCATAAGAACTGGCAAGTTTTAAAGACACATGAAGATGTTGTTCTAGTGACACAGCTGATGAAAAGTGGCTGCTTTCACCCATATGGCAGTAGAACATAGGAAGGATATCTTCTCCCAGAAGCAGGTCCTTGTCATCTCCTGCCTGGGTGCCTCCATCTCAGATGACTGGACATCTACAAAGATATATTACATTTGGATGACAAGGGAATATATTCTGATCTTCAGGCTTAGTCAACATAATGGAAATTGAAAGGATTGGATGAGATATCAAGTGCTATGAACAGCAAGAAATGCAGTTTCGATTTTACTCAATTCTCTTTTGTTCAGTTTGGTACTTAAGTGTGCATTAGAGTTTTCCAGTGTAGGCAGTATAACTAAAAGTGATTGTGTCTACTGGAGATTAACTTGAGATTTAATCTTATATAATATTAAATCTCAAGTTAATCTCCAGTAGATTTCCAGTAGAACTTGGAACCAGAAGACAAGAAAACTAATTGTGAATTTACCCTTGAGAAGATAGATGAATTTTGACTTCCTTTTCTGAATTTTCTTTTCTTGGAACTTGATAAGGTCAGCTGTGAATACATAGGCAGTGGGAGTTAATCCCTTTAATGTCTCTGTCTCTTAATATCAACTTTTTTTTTTCATTCTGTAACACTAAAAAAGCAGGGAAAGGTAAGTATATTTTAGTGGAAAGAGATCTAGATTTGTAATTTGGTGACCTGGGTTCTATTCTTGGTATTTACTATTTGTATGACACTGCGTAAGTGTCAGATATTTCATCTTTAAATTGATAAAGTTGTGATGGAGCAACAGCATGGTCTTTGTAGAGAACTCCCGCCAAGCCCAGCCAAATAACTGTAAAAAATGTCCCTAAACAATTTCTGGAACTGCAGAACCCACAGAATGATGGAGTGAACCAAATCTCCATCACAAAGTGGAGTGATCTGGCCCAAGCCCCAGGGTGGGGTAGGGATGAGGGAACCTTCTGTAGCCACAGAAACAGCAGGGGCAGCTGCATTCACTGTTTCTTGATCTCTAGGCCCACAGATTGTGTGGGGATTGAAGGACTGACAGTACACCTCCCATCTCCACTGGAAGCAGAGAACTACCTCCACAAATAGCTCAAAAGTCAAGTAAATAGTTTGGGAAATGTGCAAAAACCAGAAAAAGAATCAGACTATAGAATCTTATTTTGGTGACAAGGAAGACCAAACATGAAGATAGAAGAAAATAAAGTCAAAACTCCTCTATCCAAAGCCTCCAAGAAAAACATGAATTAGTCTCAAGCCATGGAAGAGCTCAGAAAGGATTTTCAAAATCAAGTAAGAGAAGTACTGCAAAAATTGGGAAAAGAAATGAGAGTGATGCAAAAAAATCATGAAAAACGAGTCAACTTCTGGTTAAAGGAGACCTCCCAAAAATTCTGAAGCAAATAAAGCTGTAAAAAATAGACTAACCCAAACGACAAAAGAGATTCAAAAAGTCAATGAGCAGAAGAATTCCCTAAAAAGCAGAATTGTGCAGATGGAAAAGGAGATCCAAAAGCTGAAGAAAATAATTCCTTCTTAAAGATTAGAATGGCACAGATGGAAGATAATATTATGAAAAATCAAGAAATTATAAAACAAAACCAGAAGAATGAAAAAAATAGCGTACAGTGTGAAATATATCCTTTGAAAAACTCAACTGACCTGAGAAACAGATCCAGTAGAGATAATTTAAAAAATATGGAAAGTCATGATCAAAAAAAGAGCCTGGACATCATCTTTCATGAAATTATCAGAGAAAACCACCCTGATATTCTAGAACCAGAGCATAAAATAAATATTGAAAGAATCCACTGATCACCTCCTGAAAGAGACCCAAAAAGAAAAGAAACTCCTAGAAATGTTGTAGCCAAATTCCAGAGTTCCTAGGTCAAAGAGAAAATATTGCAAGCAATCAGAAACAATTTGAGTATTGTGGAAATGCAAACAGGGTAACACAAGATCTAGCAGTTTCTGCATTAAGGGATCAAAGGACTTGGAATATGATATTCCATAAGGCAAAGGAGCTTGGATTAAAACCAAGAATCACCTACCCAACAAAACTGAGTGTTATACTTCAGAGGGAAAATGGTCATTCAATGAAATAGAGGACTTTCAAGCATTTATGATGAAAAGACAATACTGAATAGAAAATCTGACTTTCAAACAAAAGAATCAAGAGAAGCACGAAAAAGTAAACAGCAAAGAGAAATCCTAAGGAACTTACTAAAATTGAACTGTTTACATTCCTACATGGAATGATAACACTTGTAACTCTTAAGAGTTGTCTCAGTATTTGGGTAATTGGAAGGATTATATACATATGGACAGAGGGCACAGGGTGAGTTCAATAGGAAGGGATGATATCTAAATAAATAAAATTAAGGGATGAGAGAGAAGCATATTGGGAGGAGAAAGGAGGAAATGGAATGTGTTAAATTTTCTCTCACAAAATAGGCAAGGAAAAGTTCTTTCAATGGAGGGGAAAGGGGTGAGATTAAATGGAAAAAGTAAAGTTTACTGTCATCACATTTATCTTAACAAGGAAGTAACATGCACACTCATTTTGGCATGAAAGTCTATCTTACACTACAGGAAAGTAGGGGAGAAGGGGAGAAGTGAGGTGGGGGAGGAGGATGATATAAGGAGGGCAAATGGAATGAGAAAGTAATTAGAAGTAAACAATTTTGGGGAGGCACAAAGTCAAAAGAGAGAACAGTAATAATAAGAGTCCAGGATAAGATGGAAGGAAATAGAGTTAGTCTTTCACAAATGACTTCAATCGAACTCTTTTGCATAACTACACATATATAACCTATATTGAATTGCTTGCCTTTTCAGTGGAGATAGGCGGGGAGGAAGAAAGGGTGAGAAGTTGAAACTCAAAATTTTAAAACACTAATGTTAACAATTTTTTTTTACATGCAACCAGGAAATAAGGAATACAGGTAATGAGGTATAGATATTTATCTTGCCCTACAAGGAAATAGAGAAGGTGGGGATAAGGCAAGGGAGGCATGTGAAAGAAGGGAAGGCAGATTGAGGGAAAGGGTAATCAGAATGATGGTGTCTTGGGGTGAGGAGGGGGAGGAGATGGGGAGAAAATTTGGAATTCAAAATCCTGTGGAAATGAATGTTGAAAACTAAAAATAAATAAATAAATTTTAAAAAAATGAATTGATACATTTGCTCAAAATGGAAGGCAAGGTCTAAAAACATGTTCTTCTGTAACTTTATTTTATTTTTTTAAAGAAATTTTAGGTATACTACAGGTGTTCTCTTCTGACCACAAAGGACAGGTCAAAACAAAAGAAATCGAAAAGTTTTGACAAAAATTGTGAGATTCTCTTAAGTTGTATCTAGTTTTTGAAAACCCTAAGCAATGACTCTTGGGGTCAAGTATGTTTCTATTTTTCTTGAGAGTAATAAGCAGGGATTTGACATTTACTAGCCTTTTACAGAATCATTTAAAGTGCATTTACTTCTATTTACAAATAAATAAAATTCAGGAGGTGATGCACTTCAGTACATTCAGCCACCATAAAGAAAACTTTCCAAGTATTTCTTTTTTTACATTTACTTATTTATTTTTAGTTTTCAACATTCATTTACACAAAATTTTGAGTTCCAAACTTTCTCCCCATCTCTCCTCACCCTCACCCCAAAATGTCATGCATTCTGATTATCCCTTTCCCCAATCTGCCCTCCCTTCTATCACACCCCTCCCTTCCCTTATCCTCATCCTCTCTCATAGGGCAAGACAGATTTCTATACCACATTACCTGCATTTGTTATTTCCCAGTTGCATGAGAAAATAATTCTCAACATTCATTCCTAAACCTTTGAGTTCCAAATTCTCTCCCTTCCTCCCTCCCCGCACATACCCACTGTGAAGGTATGTAATTCAATGTAGGCTATACATGTGTAGTTATGAAAAAGACTTCCATAATATTCATGTTGTGTAAGACTTACTATATTTTCCTCCATCCTATTCTGCCTCCATTTATTCTATTCTCTTTTGATCTTGTCCATCCCCAAAAGTGTTTACTTCTAATTACTCCCTCATTCCATTTACCCTCCCTTCTATCACCCCGACCCCACTTATCTCATTTCCCCCTACTTTCTTGCAGTGTAAAATAGATTTTCATACCAGATTGAGTGAGCATGTTATTCCCGCCCTAAGACGAATACGATGAAAGTAAGCATCACCTTTACCCCTCACCTCCCACCTTTTACCCTGCATTGAAAAAGCTTTTTTGGCTTCCTTTATGAGAGATGACTGGCCTCATTCCACGTCTCACTTTCTCCTTCCAATATAATTATATTTGTTTAGATATCAACCCTCCCTATTCAACTCATCTTGTGCTGTCTATATATAATGTAATATAATGTAATGTAATATAATATATATATATATCATACCCCAGGTTACTTGTTGTGTTCTCATGCTATCTGTTTAGGTTTTCATAACATTCTCACATTTTTATCTTGGAAGTTGACTATTCTTTCTATTAAATAGCATCAACCACCACCACTACCTCCCACCACCACCACCATCACCACCACTACCATCTCTGCCACCTCAAATTGGTATTTTCCCCCTGCGTTAGTGATTATATATACTTGTTAAGTTGTCCCACCAGCATGAAGTTATCTTTCTAGTCATTTAAAATATGTTTGTCAAGTTATTCTAGATTATCTCAGAATTTAAAACAATATTTTGCAGTATTCTAAAGGTAGTACCGTTAAAGCTTTCTAGTAATCTTTCTCTTTTCACCCCTTCAGTTACTTTTCAAAATAGTAAAATTTCATTTACATGTCCAACGTCAACATATTTCCTTCTCAGAAAGATATGGTAGCTTACTTGAGGAAAAAAATAATTTGAATTTATATTTCTATTATGATATAAGGCTATACTATAAGACATTTACATCTGTAGCTATTTATAGTATTTTAATGACTTTTTATTGCAATTTAACTCAATTTTTTCTGCAGATATTTCTAAAATTAACATAATTTTAGCATTATTAAGTATTACTTTCTTCTCTATGAAAGGTTTTTTTTATATAATCAATTTCTAATCACATAAATGTCTATACCACTCTGAACAAAAGAATAGTATATATCGTCTGGTAATTTCAGGGAAAAAGATTTCATTTTATTTTCTCTCCTTGCTTGTTGATATTTTACATTCTCCTATTCTTTCAATAGTATCTTATACAAATATCCTTTTAATAACATTGCCTGAGGTTCTACCAGCATTAATAAAGTGCCAGTATTCTAAAAAAAGATACATATGAGTTATTCATGTTAACTTCCATACCTAAATATAAGTTTTAATAACTTAAAACTTCACTAAACCTTTTGGGACACCCTGTAGATGTATCACAAATAATAGATATTTAAAATAACAATAGTATATGACATGGTTTGACTGATAAAAGGACACACATAGAAAGCTAATTTTTTCCTCCGTTATGAATCCTGCCATGCTAAAGTATCCAATAAGCTCTGGTTGAAAAAAAATCTTTCCAATGGGATCATGTTATTGCATTTACCCCACCCCCCAACACACACACAGCGAGTTGTTTAAACTCCTTGTTCTAAAAAAAACCTCCACAGATTATGAGTGAAGAAACAAACCCCGCAGAACGAGCCATCCCAACCCACAAATATATCACAGACGCAGTGTTAGAAAACTCTAGCATGTAGCTGATGTCCAGGGTGGTGCTTGATGTGACCCTTGACATGGAAACATATATAGTGGATAGGCACCTTCCCCCATTATACAGTGTCTCAGTCACTCTCTTCAATGTGCTCTCATCCCAACAAGTCTAGGTTTCCAGAGATAGCATGCATGTGAGTTAAGTATAATAGGGTGGTATAAAGAAAATAAATAAATTTTTTTTGATAAACAGGAATATTCTGGGAAAAGGGGAAAGGAGAGGAAGGATGGAGTAGAATAACTGAATAAAATCAACATGGAGATCTTTTACAGTGAAGGGGAAGGGAGGGCAGTAATGCTTGAAACTTACACTCTTTTCAATTGACTCAAAAAGAGAATAACACACGCATGTTCTCTATCTATACAGACTCCTTAGAACTGCCTTGATCAAATGATACAGTTCTTAGGATTTACAAGTATCATCTTCCTACAGACTAATGCAAATAGTTTAAACTTAATGAATCCCTTATAATTCCTCTTTCCTGTTTTCCTTTTTTGCTCCTGTTGAGTCTTGCTTTTGAAAGTCAAAATTTCTATTTAGCTCTGATCTTTTCATCAGGAATGCTTGAAAATCCTCTGTTTCATTAAATATTCATTTCCCCCAAAGGAATGTCCTTGGTTTCTCTGGGTAGGAGATTCTTGGTTGTATATCTACCTCTTTTGCCTTCAACTCCTCTATGTAAAATTCTATGCACTCTCATACTTTGCTGTAGAAGTTGATAAATTTTGCTTTATCCTTCATGTGACTCCATATTTGAACTGTTTCTTTTTGTTTGTAATATTTTCTTCTTGATCTGGGAGCTTTGTGATTGGGTTATAATATTCGTATGAGATTTTTCATTTGGGATTTCTTTTAGGAGGTGATTTTTGTATTGTGTCTATATCTCTGTCTAAGATGTTAGGGCAGTTTCCCTTGATTATTTCTTGAAATATGATGTCTAGTCTATTTTTTAATCATGGCTTTCAGATCGTCTACTAATACTTAAATTATCTCTCTTGGTTTTATTTTCCTGCTCAGGCATGTTTTTTTAAATGCAATAGTTCACATTTCCTTCCTTTTTTTCATTCTTTTGATTCTGTTTCATCACTTCTTGAATTCTTATGTATTCATTATCTTCCATTTGCCCAATTCTAATATTTGGGGGATTATTTTCTTCAGTAACTTTTTGTACCATTTTCCCCCATTTGATCAATGCTACTTTTTAAGGTTTTCCACTCATCAGTGAATTTTTGTATATCTTTATTTTCCTTTTGGTCAATTCTACTTTTTCGTGAGTGGATTTTTGTGTTCCTGTTACAATTTGTCCTATCCTATTTTTTAAGGTAAAGCAGCTAAGTGGCATTGTTGATAGAACACTGGACATGTAATCAGGATGACTGCTTCCAGAGTTCATATCCAGCCTCAAAAACTTACTTTGTGTCTCTGGGCAAGTCACTTAACCCTGTATTCCTTGGTTTCTTTATCTATAAAATGAGCTGGAGAAGGAAATGGGAAACTGCTTCAGTGTCCCTTCCAAAAAAAACCTCAAATGAAATCACAAAGATTTGTACATGGTTGAAACAACTGGACAAAAAAAGCAATAGTATGAAGTGTTATTTTCTTCAATTACTTTTGGGTTCTTTGCCACGCTATTGATTCTTCTTTTCATAATTTTCTTAAATTATTCTCCTTTCTTTTTCTATTTGTTGTGGGTTTTTTTAATACTTATTGAGCTCTTCTAGGAAATTTTTTCAGCCTCAGATCAATTCCAGTTTTTCCATTGATGCTTTGCATGTAATTGTTTTGCCACTGTTGTCTTCTTATGGGTTTGTGATTTAGTCTTTGGTATGAAAGTTATCATAGTAACTTTCTATGATGGTGTTCTTTTTGTTGCTGTTGTTTGTTTATTTTTCCAAACTATTTCTAGACTTTTAACTTTTTGTTCAAGTTGAGGATTTGCTCTTGGAGTTCAAGGGACATTTCAGGGGACAAGCTTTAGTTTTTTGTGCTGCTGTGTTCAGAGTTAGTTCTTGGGGTCTATAATTTTTCAATTATTCCAAGTTACCATAAGTCACTTCTCTCTTGGCCTTTCATCTGTTATAAGTCATCCTCCATCGAACTATGACCAGAGTTCCCACTCCTATTAGCACTACTTTTTGTCCTCAGACTGTGCCTGAGAACCATAGGAAAATGCAGCAGGGTGCTGTCCCTAGTACACGAAATGGTCCCTTCCAATATTTTTCTCACCTTTGTTCAACCCTTTTACTATTTGTAAGCTGAGAGTTCAGGAAGCCACTGACACCCTCAATCTCCCTCAAGTTTTACTGCTGGCATGGCCATCACTGAATTTTGCTTCAGTCTCACTTCAGAAAGGCAGACTTTTTCTTGCCAAACTTAAATTGTCTTGGACTGGAAAAATGTTTCACCCTAACCATTTGTTGGTTCTTCCACTAAAGAGGAAGGCACCATTAGAGGAAGGCACCAAAGCCAAGGCTTCTTTGGAGGCATTGTTTTAATGTTGTTTGGAGGAGAATTTGGGAGAGTTCATGCAAGCTTCTGTCATTATTATGCCATATGGGCTTTTTTAGACCTAAGAGTGATCTAGATTTCAGAGATAATTTTAGAGTGATTATCATTAGTAACAGTTTCTGTTGATTTAGTTATTTTGTTTTCTTTTGTTCATTAAAAGGGCTATTCCCTGACTACTTCTTAAAGAGGCTTATGCACTCAAAGCACATTACCTCTCTCTAAGTGAGTACTTGTAAAGGTCAGGTTAAAAAGACCATGGTCTCCTGTTGCATCCTTTGCCATCTCCATTCATCCACATCCAAATGATTATCTGGCCACTGGATCCAGATGACTCAGGAGGAAAAAGTGAGATTGGTGACTTTGCACAGCCCTCTCTCTCTCAAAACAAAGTCTAGTG
The DNA here is from genome assembly GCA_023548195.1 of Bettongia penicillata ogilbyi. Lineage (NCBI taxonomy): Eukaryota > Metazoa > Chordata > Mammalia > Diprotodontia > Potoroidae > Bettongia > Bettongia penicillata. The sequence goes on from JAJHZJ010000511.1 coordinate 3,707,982, forward strand.
CAAGTCATGTCATCATTTCACTAATGTCATAATGTTTTTTGAAAAAGAAGGACAGAGAGAGTGGAGCAAATATGGTGAAGTAGAAGGACACACTGAGTCTTAGCTCTACCCCCCAAACCCATAAAATATCCATGAAAATTACTCTAAACAACTTTAGAGCATCAGAAGTCACAAAACGAGAGAAAACCAACAGGAAAGGTCTGTCGCTCTGGGCTTGGAGTGGAGCACAGACCAGCCTTCACCACACTGTGCTGCAGGGATAGGACTAGAGCAGGCAGTATCCCAGGAAGTAGCTGCAGTTTCTAGATTTCCTACCCCACAAAGTCCAAAGACAGTTTCTAAGATCAGTGAGAATACTCTTTTGCCTGGGTAAGATGGAAACAGGATCTGGCCCTAGCCCTAGGTCCAGGGCTGCCGAACTCACTGCAGCACAGTATCCATTCTTGGAACCCTCAGCATAAAGACCTTGAGGGAACTGAGCCCCTGATCTGGATCTCAGCCCTGAGTGGCTATCCTGGGGTGAGGAAGAGCAATAGTACAGTGGAGCTGATGGAGACTCTGAAGAGGGAATTCTACTCTTAAATCCTGGGCCAAAAAACTTCTGGTTGCTCCCCAACCACTAGGAGGAACTGAGAATTTGAAGGTCCCTAGAGCACACACTTGAAAAAGGACTCAAAATTCAAGTAACTGACTGGGAAAATGCTCAGAAAATGGAAAAAATAATTAAAACTATAGAAGGTTGCTTTCTTGGTGAATAGGTATTTTCCTCCATCCTGTCACATGAGGGAAAATAAAGTGTACCATTAGAGGAAGGCACCAAAGCCAAGGCTTCTGCATTCAAAACCTTCAAAGTAAATTTGCAATGGTCTCAGGCCATGGAAGAGCTCGAAAAGGATTTTGAAAATCAAAAAGGAGGTGAAGGAAAATTTGGAATAAAAATGAGAGTGATGCAAGAAAATCATGAAAAGTGAGTCGACAGCTTGCTAGGGGAGACCTAAAAAAATGCTGAACAAAATAACATCTTTAAAAATAGATTTGATTGTTATCTTTCATCTTCGAAGAGGACCAACATGATATCACCATGATAAAGTGAACTTTCAGTGTATTTGATTGTGGATGATCAGACCAATATCAGCTTGGCATGCTCTACCACAGGTTGGGCACAGATAGTCCGTGTGAATATTTGGGTTGGATTTCCTAAATTTGCTGTTTTTACTTTCTGTTTGCTTTGTGCCATCTCAATTCTGCTTTGCTCAAAGAGCCCAGCACCCCTTCTAATGTGGGCATGCCCTGCTGAGGAGACCTGTGCCAGTGTCTCTCATGATGCACAGTCAAATACAAAGATCTTGAGAGAGACTTTGAGAGTGTCCTTGTACCATTTCTCCTTGCCACCATATGATCACCTGGCCCATGCAAAGTTATCCATAAAATAGTCTTTTTGGGAATCGTGCATTTTGCATTAGAATAACGTGGCCAGCCCCTTCGAGTTGCACTCTCTGAAGCATAGTTTGAATACTTTGCAGTCCAGATGGAGCAAGGACTTCATTGTCTGGTACCTTATCCTGCCAGGTGATCTTCAGAATCTTTCCAAGAAAGTTCAAATTGAAGTGATTCAGTTTCCTGGCATGGCACTGATAGACTGTCCATGTTTCACAAGCATATTGTTATATGAGGTCAGCACAACGACTCTGCAGACCTTCAATTTGGTAGCCTAATACCTCTTCTCTCCTAAACTTTTCTTCGGAGCCACTCAAACACTAGCTCTGCCAATGTGTGCATCAATTTCATTGTCAATGTATACATTCCTAAAAAGTGCACTACCAAGGTAACTGAACTAATCAATAGAATTCAAAACTTCTCCATTTGTTGTAACCAATGATTCCATGTATGGATGGTGCAGTGGTGGCTGATGGAGCACTTGTATTTACTTGGTGTTAATTATTAGGCCAAAATTTGCACAGGCAGCAGAAAATTGATCCATACCTTTCTGCATCTCCTCATGAAATAGATTGGGAAAGGAAAACTCCTAGGAATATTGTAGGCAGATTCCAGTATTCCCAGGTAAAGGAGAAAATATTGAAAGCAATCACAAAGAAACAATTCGAGTATTGTGGAAATACAATCAGGATAGTACAAGATTTAGCACCTTCTTCATTAAGAGATCAAAGGACTTGGAAAATCACATTCCAGGAGTCAAAGGAAGTAGTTTTAAAACCAAGAATTACCTACCCAACAAAATTGAGTATAACATCTCAGGGGAAAATGGCCATTCAGTGAAATACAAGACTTTCAAACATTCTTGATGAAAAGCACAGAGCTAAGAAGAAAAGTCGACTTTCAAATACAAGAATCAAGAAAAGCATGAAAAGGTAAACAGAAAGAGAAATCATAAGGGACTTCCTAAAATTGAATTGTTCACATTCCTACATGGAAATATAATATTTGTTACTCTTGAAACATTTCTCAGTATTGATAGTTGCAGGGATTATATACATATAGACAGAGGGCACAAGGTGAGTTGAATAGGAAGGGATATCTAAAAAAATAAAATTAAAGGGTTTCAGAAGAATATATTGGAAGGAAAAACAGAGAAATGCAATGGGACAAATTATCTCTCTTAAAAGAGGCAAGGGAAAGCTTTTTCAATGGAGGGTAAAAGGAGGGGAGGTGAGAAGCATAAAATGAAGTTTACTCTCATTGCATTTGGCTTAAGGAAGGAATCATATGCACACTCAATTTTGTATGAAAATCTCTCATACACTACAGGAAAGTAGGGTAGAAGGAGATATGTGAGGTGTAGGGGAGATGATAGAAGGGAAGGCAAATAGGAGACAGTAATTAGACATAAATACTTTTGAGGAGAGACAAGTTCAAAGGATAGAACAGAATAAATGGGGGACAGGATAGGATGGAGGGAAATATAGTTAGTCTTTCACAGCATGAGTATTATGAAGTCTTTTGCATAACCACTCATGTACAGCCTGTATTAAATTGCTTACCTTCACAGTGGGGATGTGTGGGGAGTGAGGAAGGGAGAAAGGTAGGAATTCAATGTTTTAGGAATGAGTATTGAGAATTGTTTGGCATGCAACTGGGAAATAAGAAATACAGGTAATGGGGTATAGAAATCTGTCTTGCCCTACAAGGGAAGAGAGAATATGCAGATAAGGGAAGGGAGGGGTGTGAGAGAAGGGAGGTCAGATTCGGGCAAAGGGTATTCAGAATGTACAGTGCCTTGGGGGTATGGACGGAAGAAATGGGAGAAAATTTGGATCTCAAAATCTTGTGGAAATGAGTGGTGAAAACTAAAATAAATAAATTTAATAAAGACAGAAAGAAAGAAGTAAAAAAAGGAAAATGAAAAAAAATGAAGTACAAGCACAGAGAGTATAACTGCCAGTGTTATATCAGATGAACATAACTGATGAGTAGACTGTAGAATTGTACATATAGGATTTTGCTTTTTTTTTTCTCTGACAAGGAAAATTATTTTTGGATTAGAAAAGAATGAATAAATATGATTAATGGAAGGTTGACCCTGATGCCTTCATTTTTGCTTGGTTTCTACTATTTCCCTTAGCAATTCATTGTATATCTTTATATTAATAAAAATCTTTGAACTTCTATCATTTTGACAGTATATCTTCCTTTTAAAAATATTCCATTATGAGTAATCTTTTTTTTTCTATGTACCACCCCTTTTCTTGACTCCCTGCACTAAATCACATATATAGCATAGATCCCTGGGAAGATGATGACATCAAAATTGATATTACTCTATATATCTGGTGCACAATCCCAGACAGTAGCTCAAAAACCTTTGCCTCTATGTTTGCATTCAACGTTCAATTAGAAAGCACAAGTATCTCAGAGTAGAGTTGTTTTGTTTTGTTTTGTTTTTTTTTTTGCAAAGTGGTATATTCCCCTCATAAACCTAGGGCACACTCATACAGTTCCACATAGTATCAATAGGAAGAGAATGCATGCACAAAAGTGCAGTCTTAAAAAATCACATGCTTAGCCAATGAGTACTATCAAGGCAACTGAAATCCATGACACTGTGTTATAGCGATGCCTTTTGTCTTTCCATGGTGTTCTTTTTCTGTTTTCCTTGGGTAGAGTATCTGCATTGGAAATATTTCTCCCCTAACATTCCTGGATATGATCTTCTTGGAAGCTCAACTCAAGTCTATAGCACAACTATCTAGCCTGCTCTCTGTTGAGTGTAGTGCCTCCTATTGGAATAGTGGCTGATGGGAAGGGCACAAGGAGAAATAAATTTTCTACTCTAATAATACACTCAGGAAGAATGAGAAAAGAGAATAGGGAAGATGAAGAATGATTCATCTTAAGAGTTGTGAATTAACTCCATAGCTGACCCTCTTCTTTATTTCCATCTATTTCTAGCATCCAATCAAAATTCTGTTAGCTGCTATTTGTCAACCTCCAGAACACTCCCTCGTTTGCCCTCCTTTTCTCAGTCAGTTCAGTACTTAGCTCTTGTTTTTACTCTCCTCCCAATTCTATCCCTCACACTATAGGATTTCAACATATACAGTGATACTCCCTCAAAAAAAGAGTAAACACTCAATTCTTCAACTTTTTCATTTCACATTACCTATTCCTCCCTGCCACCTCAGTCATACACATTGTTTTCATGTTTATAACCTCTAAAATTCCTTTATATGTGTACAGTCTAATGTCATTTCATCTCCCTTTATGCCTTGAAATACCAAAGCCTGTATTTCACCCGCACCATGACCTTCAAGCACTTTACTGCTCAGTTTTTTACCAGACAATCAGCTCTTCTCCCTTACTCCCTTATTTTGTCAATCTTACACTACCAAGATTCATGCTTGGATCACTACTACCATCTGCTGTCATTATTACTACTTACATGCTTCTGAAAGTAGGTAGAGATAATCACAAAACCATGATGAGTGAAGTCATTAAAATTTTATATTGCCTAATGTCATATCTCCAACTACTTATTGGACATTTTGAACTGTATGTTTCATAAACATTTTAAATTCAATATGTCCCCAAATGAACTCATTTTTTCCCTATAATGCTTTACCTTCCAAACTTCATTGTCACTTTGAAGGGTACTATCATTTCCTCACACATCCAGACTCACAAACTATTTGTCATCCTTTACTCCTACTGTCTTTCATCTCCCATATTCTATCTGTTGCCAAGTCCTCTCAATTTTGTCTTCATAAAATCTCTCATATACACCCTTTCCCTCTCCTATCCAATACTGTCATCACCCTAGTGAAAGACCTCATCAACTCATTCCTGAATTATTGCAATGGCCCACTGCTAAGTGCTAGCTATGTGGCTCAGTGGGTAGAGTGATTGGCCTAGAATAGGGAAGACCAAATCCATCCTCAGAAACTTACTAGTTGTGTGACCCTAGTCAAGTCACTTAACCTCTGTTTGTCTTAATCCACTAAAGAAGGAAAGAACAAATTACCCCAATATCTTTGCCAAGAAAATACCATAAACAATATTTGAATTGTATGGTCTACACAGTCACAGAGAGTTGGGCATGACTGATCAATTGAACAGCAACACCTGCTTGGTTCAACCTGCTATGAGTCTCTTCCTATTTCAGTCCATCCTCCATTCAGGTCTCAAAATTTTTTTAAAGAGGTCAATTACCAAATCAACTATAAAATACATATGAAGAAAGAGGCTCTCTGAATCCAGAGAAAGGTCTAATAAATTGAAATATGAATAGAACAATTTTACATGTATATATGTATGTATACACACACATACCTATTTCTGTTTAATGGCAGCTATCTTTTTGTGGGGAAGAAGGAAAAATGACGTTTACATGATGATTTTGTTGTGTGTTTGAAAGGAATAGCAAGTTGTGCATAATAGAGTGGCAGTTTCATGCACAATAATATTTTTTTGGTATTATATTAATCAAAAAGAGTACAGAACATACAACCACCATTCCATAAACACCAGTGGCTCCCTATCACTTCCAAGACTAAATTAAAAAAATCATCTGTCTGGCATTCAAAGCCCTTAATGATCTTATTCCTTCCTACCTTTCCAAGCATGTTATACCCACATGCTCTGTAATCTTTGACACTGGCCTCCTTCCTATTCCATAAACAAGGCTCTCCATCTCCCAACTCCAGCACTTTACTTTCTTGTCCTTGATTCCTGAAATGACCACCCTACACCTCTTGGTCCCCTGGCTTCTCTAAACTTCCTTCATGTTTGGCAAATTTTAGCTTCTATAAGAAACCTTTCCCAATACCACTTAATAAGTGCTTTCCCTCTCTTTATTATCTCAGTCAATCAATACACATTTCTTAACTACCTACAATGTGTCAAGCATTACATTAAGTGGTCAAGTATACAAAAAGAGGCAAAAGACAATTTCCAGTCTCAAGGAGTTTACTGTCTAACCAGGGAGACAATATGAAATCATGTGGTTCGATGTATGTCAATAGATAAAACGGTTCCTTGAATAAATGTCAGTCTTTGTTTCAATAGAGATATATAAATAAGTATAAGCATATAAACACACATATATGCATATATAGTGTTTGTACTCTGTTCTTTTCATCTTTTCTTCTATACTTTTTTATACCTTTTTTACCTACCACTTTGCACAATGCCTGTGGTGCGTAGTAGGCAGTTAATAACTTGTAGACTGACTTAGTGATTTATGGCACTGAATCATTCCCTTTGTGGTTCATTTAGTCATGTTAGATTCTTCATGACCTTATGAACTATAGTACTCTGTGTCCTATCATCCACTTTATCCAGACTCATGTTTGTTGATTCCATGACACAGCCTATCCATCTTATCCTCTCCCAGTCCTTTTTTTTTTACCTTCAATCTGTCCCAAGATCAAGGTCTTTCCCTATGAATTCTCTTCTCATTATATATGATCAATGTATTTAAGCTTTAGCTTCAATATTTGACCTAGTGAATAGCCTGAATTATTTTCTTTACGTATTTACTGAATTGATTCCCTTGCTGCTTAAGGGACACAAAAATCTTCTCTGCACCAGAGTCTGAAAGCATTAATTATGCACCACTAACATTTCCTTATAGTCCAACTCTTACAGTCATACATTGTTGCTGGAAAAAAACATAATTTTGACTCTACATACCTTTGTGGGCAAGGTGAGATCTGTACTTTTTAGTATGCTGTCCATATTTGCTGTGGCTTTCCTTCCAAAAAGCAAGTGTCTTTTAATTTCAAGGATGATATCATAATCTGCAGTGATCGTTAAGCCCAAGAATGTAAAATCTGACATTGCTTCCGTTTCTTCTGCTATTTGCTAGGAAGTGATAGAATTCATTTCCAAGATCTGTTTTTTTACATTAAGCTTCAAGCCAAGTTTTATACTTTCTTTTTTTACCCTCATCAAGAGGCTTCTTAATTCCTCTTCATTTTCTGCCATCAAAGTGATGTCATCTACATATCTGAGATTGTTGATCTTTCTCCCAGCATACTTAATTCTGACTTTTGATTCATACAGTCTGGCATTTTGCATGATGTATTCTGCATATAAGTTAAATAAATAAGGTGACGACATACAACCTTGTCATACTCCTTTTTCATTCTTAAGCCAATCACATGTTCCATGTTCAGTTATAACTGTTGCTTTGTGGCTTGCATACAAGTTTCTTAGGAGACAATAAGATGACTGATACTCTCAACTCTTCGAGGATTTGCTACATTTTGTTGTGATCCACACAGTCAAAGACTAATGTTGTCAAGCAAGTGAGTAGATGATTTTCTGAAAATCCCTACCTTTCTCCATGATTCATCAAGCATTGGCAGTTTGGTCTCTAGTTCCTCTACCTCTTTTAAGACTATTCTGCCTTTCTGGTAATTCCTGGTTCCTATATCGCTGAAGTCTACCTTAAATTATTTTAAGTAGAGCCTTGAAGACATGTGAAATGAGCAGAATTTTTGAGTAATTTGAGCATTCTTTAATATTACCTTTCTTTAGGATTAAGGTGAAAGTGCATCTTCTTTTCCAATTCAGTGACCACTGTATTGTTTTCCAAATGTGCCACGATCCTGAGTGTAACACTTTAATTCCATCTTCTTTTATGAAAAATAAACAAACAAGCTAGCTAAATAAATAGCTCATCTGGGAAGTCCCTCACCTCTGCTAACCTCCTTGTTAGCAATGCTTCCCAAAGTCACTTAACTTTATTGTCCAGGATTTATGACTAGATCAGTAACCACTCCATCACAGTTATGAGTGAACTTAAGATCTATCTTGTATAGTTCTTCTGTGTATTTTTGCCACCTCTTCTTAATCTCTTCTGTTCTTACTACCATTTTGGTTTTTTATCATGTCCATTTTTGCATGAAACATTCCTTTGATAATTCTCATTTTCTTGAAGAGATCTCTTATCTTTCCCATTTCCCTTTAATCAACAGATACATTTGTGATTGAGCTTCCTTTTACCTTTCGCTCGATTGCTTAATCAGTAACTGGAATTACTGTAATTGTCCTTTATGCTTTCCCAGTAGAGTGTTGACTACTTTCTAATCACATGGACTTATCTTCTGGTGTAATATCTTTAATCATTTTAGTAATGTCAATATGGGAAGGGGAGCCAAGGTATCAGAGTAGAAGGACAGATCTGCTCTAACTCTCCCCCCATAGCCCTAAAAAAACCTGTAAAAATGACAGTAAACAAATTCTATAATAGTAGAAGCCACAAAATGACAGAGTGAAAGAGATATCCAGCCCAAGAGAGCCTGGAAGGGTGACAGGAAAGGTCTATCACACCAAGCTGAGAGAAGAGAGCAGTCCAACATGGGCTGTGTGGCACAGACAGAATTGGAGTGGACTGCAGGGCCCTGAATCACATGAAGCTGTTACAGTTTTCAGATTTCTCAACCAAAAATGCCAAAGAGAACTTCAAAGGTCAGTAAGGAAGATTTTTTTTCACCTGAGTGAGAAGGGAGCTCGGGTCTGGCCCCAGCCCAGACCCTAGGGCAGCAGCAGTCCACTTGTGGAACCCTCTGCCTTAAGATCCTGGAGGAATCGAGCAGCTGATTTGGGTCTTGGTCCTGAGTGACAGACCTGGGGTGAGGAGATGTGCTGTCATGGCAGAGCTAGTGTTGGCTGTGGAGAGGTAATCCTAATTGCAGTTCCAAGGCAGGAAAGAGGAGTTTTGGTTGCCCACAGACCAGAGTGCAGGCCTGGAGTGGAGTAGTCTCCTGTCTTTTGATTGTGCCACCTTGGATGAATAGAGAACCTACAGGTAACTAGAAATATCTTAGAGGAAAGCTGTACAAAACCTCTGAAGCTTAAGATAGTATATTCTCCACTGGACAAAGGACGTAAAAATCAAGTAATTGACTAGGAAAATGCCTCTAAAGGGAAAAAAATGACTACACAAGGTTACTTTCTTATTGAAAAGGTATTTCTCCTATCCTTTCTCATGAGGAAGAACAAAGCATACAATCAGAGGAAGGCAGTGAGGCCAAGACTTCTATAACCAAAGCCTCCAAAAAATATGCAATGGTCTCAGACCATGGAAGAACTCAAAAAGGATTTTGAAAATCAAGTAAGAGAGGTGGAAGAACAATTGGGAAGATGAGAGAGATGCAAAAATACATGAAAAGTGAGTCAACAGCTTGCTGAAGGAGACACTGAAAAATGCTGAAGAAAATAACACCTTTAAAAATAGACTAATCCAAACGGCAAAAGAGGTTCCAAAAGTCAATGAGGAGAAGAATGTTTTAAAAAATAGTATTGGTCAAAAGAAAAAGGAGGTTCAAAAGCTCACTGAAGAAAATACTTCTTTAAAAATTAGAATGGAGCAGATGGAACATAATGACTCCATTAGAAACCAAGAAATAATGAAACAAAATCAAAAGAATGAAAAACATAGACGATAATGTGAAGTATCTCACTGGAAAAACAACTGACTTAGAACATTGATCCAGGAGAGATAATTTAAAAATTATTGATATACTGAAAACCACAATCACAAAAAGAACCTAAACATCATCTTCTAAGAAATTATCAATGAAAACTGCCCTGATATTCTAGGACCAGAGGGTAAAATAAATATTGAAAGAATCATCTGATCACTTCCTAAAAGAGATACCAAAAGGAAAACTCCTAAGAATATTGTTGCCAAATTCCGGAGTTCCCAGGTCAAGGAGAAAATAATACAAGCAGCCAGAGACAAACAATTCAAGTATTATAGAAATGCAATCAGGTTAACACAGAACTTAGCAACTTCTACACTAAAGGTTCAAGGGCTTGGAATATAATATTCCAGTTGTTGAAGGAGACAAGATCAAAACCAAGAATCACCTACCCAGCCAATCTGAGCATAATACATTAGGTTAAATTAATGGAATTTCATTAAAATTGGGCACTTCCAGGCATTCATTTTGAAAAAAAAAAAATGAGAGCTGAATAGAAAATCTGAATTTCAGATACAAGAATCAAGAGAAACATGAAAAGGAAACCATGAAAGTGAAACCTTAAGGAATTCATTAAAGTTGACTTGTTTACATTACTACATGTAAAGATATTTTATGTAACTCATGAGCTTTTTTTCAGTATTAGGGTACATAAAGGCTACATACACACACACACACGTGTGTGTGTGTTAGTATGTGTGGTATGTATGAGTATAATGTGTATATTATGTATGTGTAGGTATGCACATATACATGGTTGTATGTGTGTATATAGAGGGCACAGGGTGAGCTGAATATGAAGGGAGAATAACTAAAAATAAAATTTAATGTTGAGTGGAATGTACTAGGAGCAAGAGAAAGGGAGAGGTAGAATGTCGCAAATCCTCTCACATAACAGGGACAAGAAAGAAATCTTACAATATAGCAGAAGTCAGAGGAGATGAAAGGAAATGAATGAGCCTTACCCTCATGGAATTTGTCTTAAGGAGAGAGTACCACACACTGAAGTGGATATGGAAATCTATTTTACCCCTCAGGAAGGCAGGTGGGAAGGGGATAGTAAAGGGAAGATAACAGAAGAGCCAACAAATTGAGGAAAGGGATAATCAGAAACAAATTAGTGTGGGAGGAGAGGTCAAGGGAAAGAATGGAATAAATGGAGGGTAGTATAGGACAGGGAAATGTGGTTAGTCTTTCTCAACATAGCTATTAAAGAAGTGTTTTGCACGACTACACATGTATAACCTATACATATGCAATGAATGTGTAATAAATGGCTTGTTTTCCCAATGATGCTGGGTGGAGAAGGAGAAAGGGAGAAAATATAGAACTCAGAACTTTAATAACGAATGTTAAAAATTATTTCAGCATGCATGATCTGGAAAATAAGGTGTACATGCAGTGGAGTATAGAAATCTATTTTGCCCTACAGAAAAATAGAGGGGAAGGAGATGGGAGAAGTGGAGTAATAGAAGGAAGGAGAGACTGGAAGTGGTGGATGGGATGCATGCTGTCCTGGGGTAAGGGGTAAGGAGAGATGGGGAGAAAAATTTTGAATTCAAGTTTTTGTGAAAGTAAATGTTGAGAACTGAAAAATCAATAAATTATATATTTTAAAAATAATGTGCATGTGATTTTCTTGGCAAAGATGATGATTTGCCATCTCTTTTCCCGGGGGATCATCTTTTGTCAGAATTCTTCCTGATGACCTGTCTATCTTCAATAACCCTGAAAAAAAATGGTTCTTGGTTTAATTGAACTATACAAACCCTTCTCACATGACAAAGCAGTGATCCAGGAGGAGGGGCTCAATAGTAATTCAATGCAAATATGACTTTTCAAGTCTTAAAGGGATAAAACCTGAATTCCTCATTTTCTCTCTTACCTGCCACATGCATTCTATATTCTCATAAAATGGAATTAATGGACTCCATAGGTTCTCCTGACTAACCCACCCACTAAATTTAAGTTAATTTCTTAAGTATCTTGATTCATATCACAGAACACATAGCATTTTCTTATTTTCAATTTCTGAATTTTAAATTTAGAGGCATATAAAATGGGCTTTTTAACATTCTTTTCATCTCTGTTCTGAATTCAACTTCAGTAATTCTTAAATTTTATAAGGTTCTGGATCACTAATCTAAATAATTATGCACCTAGCAACAGCCAAGTTATGGTGGAATGCTATTACTTTATCATTGACAAGATAAATGAGCACAATGGCATTTGTAGAGAAGGCTGTTACAATTATACAGGTAAAGCATTACAGAAACTCAGAGTTGTTAGTGACCTTTGAGGTCACTCGTTCCAAATCTTACCATTATAATCATTTACTTTTCAGTATCCCCATTAAGTTATTGATCCATTGCTTAAAAGTTCTCAGTGAATGGAAAGTAAGTAGATTTTGAGGTAGTCGCAATTTGGATAGCATCAACTGTTAGAACTTTTACCTTACATAAAATATCTGTGTCCATTTAAGATCTAGATGGATTTTCTACCTATGGGTGACATGTATCGTTATGTGGTACATCCTTCTCCAAAAGAAAACTGTCCTGGAACAGCTGAAGAAGAAAACAAAAGAAAAACTGGCCAATGTTTTGAAAAGTATGAAAAAAAATATTCTATAAAGAGATCAGCTTGTTCAAAAGGAAAATTGCACAAGTGGAAAAAGAAATACAAAAAAATAACTGGAGAAAATAATTCCTTAAAAGGAATAATTGGACAGATGGAAAAAGAAATGCAAAAGTTAAGTGAAGAAAACAATTTGATAAAAATTAGAATTGAGCAAGTAGAACCTAATGACTCTAGAAGACATCAAGAATCAGTCAAAAAGAAAATCTAAAGAATAAAAAGATAAAAGAAAATATAAAATATCTAATTGGAAAACATTTGACATGGAAAATAGATCCAGGAGAGAAAATTTAAGAATTATTTTCCTACCAGAAAGTCATCATGAAAAAAAAGAGTCTGGACAATATCTTCCAAGAAATAATTAAGGAAAACTGCATAGAGGTACCAGATCGAGAGAGCAAAATAGTCATTGATAGAATCCAACATTCATCTCTTGAAAAGAATCCCAAACTAAAACTACCAAGAAATATTGTTGCCAAATTCCAGAACTATCAAGTGAAGAAGAAAATACTACAGGCAGCCAGAAAAAAAAAAAAAAAAAAAACATTGAAATATTGAGGAGCTGCAGTCACGATCACACAGGACGTTGCATCTTCTACATTAAAAGCTGAGGGAATTGGAATATAATATTCTGTAAGGCAAAGAATCTGGGACTACAACAAAGGATCAAATACCCAGCAAAATTCAGCATAACATTTCAGGCAAAGAGATGGACAGTCAACAAATAATGGATTTCCCGACCTTCCTGACAAAAAGACCAGAATTCAATACAAAATTCAATCTTTGGGGGCAGGAGCCAAGATGGCATAGTAGAAAGATTCACATGTGCTAGCTCCGAAACCACAGCCCAAAAATGACTTCTAAAAAGAACTCCCAATGGGTTCTGGAGCAGGGGAAGCCATGCAGCAAAGGAGTGCAGGAGATTTCTGTTCCAGAGAGCCCTGAAAAATTGCCACCAAAGGTCTCTCCCACCTTGGACCCAGAGAAGAGCCCAGCCCTGCCTTGGCCACCTGGCTCGAGAGGAGCAGATTGGAGCAGGCTTCAGGGACAGAATCTCTGGCAGCCGTGAAGGTCCCTCAACCCACAGGTGCACAGGTCAGTGAGAGACCCCATCTGACTGGCCGAGAGGGGGGTGGGTTGTCTCCATAACTCAGGCTCCCTCAGGAGGAAGCAGTGGGGGAAGCAGTGGCCAGAGCAGGCAAGGACTTGGGTCCATTGCTGAAGGTCTCTGTGTAAACCCCCTGAGGGAACTGAGCCTGGGAGGCGGCCCTTCCCCCACCCGAGAACCGAACTTAATCCCACTGAATAGCAGCCCTGCCCCCCACTGAAAGTCCTGAGGCTGGGAAGCAGCATTTGAATCTCAGACCCCAAGGACTAGGGAGGCTGGGGTGGAGAGGAATCTCAGAAGTCAAGTAACTGGCTGGGAAAAGGCAAAGAAAAGGGGAAAAAAAATAAGACCATAGAAAGTTACTTTCTTGGTGAACAGATATTTCCTCCTTTCTTTTCTGATGAGGAAGAACAATGCTTGCCATTCAGTAAAGACATAGAAGTCAAGGCCTCTGTATCGCAAACATCCGAAATAGATATCCAATGGGCTCAGGCCATGTAAGAGCTCAAAAAGGATTTTGAAAATCAAGTTAGACAGGTGGAGGAAAAACTAGGAAGAGAAATGAGAGAGATGCAAGAAAAACATAAAAAACACGTCAATACCGTGCTAAAGGAGACCCAAAAAAGTGCTGAAGAAAATAACATCTTGAAAAATAGGCTCACTCAACTGGCAAAAAAGGTTCAAAAAGCCAATTAGGAGAAGATTGCTTTCAAAAGCAGAATTAACCACATGGAAAAAGAGGTTCAAAAGCTCACTGAAGAAAATAGTTCTCACAAAATTACAATGGAACAGATGGAGGCTAATAACTTTCTGAGAAACCAAGAAATCACCAAACAAAACCAAAAGAATGAAAAAATGGAACATAATGTGAAATATCTCATTGGAAAAACAACTAACCTAGAAAATAGATCCAGGAGAGAAAATTTAAAAATTATGGGACTACCTGAAAGTCATGATCAAAAAAAGGGCCTACACATCATCTTTCATGAAATTATCAAGGAAAATTGCCCTGAGATTCTAGAACCAGAGAGCAAAATAAGTATTCAAGGAATCCATCGATCACCACCTGAAAGAGATCCAAAAAGAGAAACTCCTAGGAACATTGTGGTCAAATTCCAGAACTCCCAGGTCAAGGAGAAAATCTTGCAGGCAACTAGAAAGAAACAATTCCAGTACTGTGGAAATACAATCAGGATAACTCAAGATGTAGCAGCTTCTATATAGGTATCAAAGGGCATGGAATAGGATATTCCAGAAGTCAAAGGAACTAGGACTAAAACCAAGGATCACCTACCCAGCAAACCTGAGTATAATACTTCAGAGGAAAAATGGTCTCTCAATGAAATAGAGGATTTTCGAGCATTCTTGATGAAAAGATGAGAGCTGAAAGGAAAATGTGACTTTCAAAACAAGAATGAGAAGAAGCATGAAAAAGTAAACAGCAAAGAGAAGTCATAAGGGACTTTCCAAATTTGAACTGCTTACATTCTTACATGGAAAGACAATATTTGTAACTCTTGAAACTTTTCAGTATCTGGGTAGTTGGTGGGATTACACACACACACACACACACACACACACACACACACACGCACACACACATGCATGCACATGCACGTGCACACACACATACACACATGCATGCACACACAGAGACAGAGAGCACAGAGTGAATTGAATAGGATGGGAGCATATTTTTTAAAAAAATTAATGTAAACAGTGAGAGAGAAATATATTGGGAGAATAGAGGGTGAAATGGAATGGGGCAAATTATCTTTCTTAGAAGAGGCAAGCAGGAGACTTTTTAGTGGAGGGAAAAAGAGGAGAGCTGAGAGAAAAACATGAAGTTTACTCTCATCACATTCGACTAAAACAAGGAATAAAATGCATAATCATTTTGGTATGAAAACCTATCTTACAATACAGGAAAGACGGGGTGAAGGAGATAAGCAGTGTGAGGGGGATGGTGGATGGGAAGGCAATGGGAGGAGGGAGCAATTTGAAGTCAACACTCGGGGAGGGACAGGATCAAAAGAGAGAATAGAAATAATGGGGGGCAGGATAGGATGGAGGGAAATATAGTTTATCTAACACAGCACGACTATTTTTGAAATCATTTGCAAAGCTACACAGATATGGCCTATAATGAATTGCCTGCCTTCCCAAAGGGAATAGGTGGGGAGGGAGGGATGGGGATAAGTTTGAACTCAAAATTTTAGGAACAACTGTTAAGTATTGTTCTTGCTACTAGGAAATAAGAAATCCAGGTAATGGGGATTAGAAAGTTATCTGGCCCTACAGGAGAAAAGAGAAGATGGAGTAAGGGAAGGGAGGGTGATAGAAGAGAGAGCAGATTAGTGATAGGGGAAATTAGAATGCTTGGTGTATTGGGGTCGGGGAGGGAACAAATGGGGAGACAATTTGGAATCCAAAATTTTGTGAAAATGAATGTAAAAAGTTTAATAAATAAATTTATAAAAAAAAATTCGATCTTCAAACGCAGGTCTCAAGAGAGGCATAAAAATGTAAACAGGTGAAAAAAAGATAAAGAAAGGAAAAAAAATATTACTCAATCTGGGTAAAACGTTTACCTCCCAATAAGGGAAGATATTATTTGTTAATCTTGAAAATTGTACATCTATTATGAAGCATAAAAGCGATATACATAGACATAGGGAACGGGTATAAAGTAAATGAATTGATGATAAAAATGTGATAGAAGCAAGATAAAGGATTGCAAGAGGAACTGAGAAAAGGAGGAAGCAGAAAATAATAAATTGCATCACAGGAAGAAGTACAAAATTATATTATAGTAAAAGGAAAGAGGGGAGGGAAATGAACATTGTTTGAGACGTACTCTCAGGTGATTTCATTCAAGGAGGGAACAATGAACTTAAGTGTATAAATCTAACTAGCTCTATTGGCAGTAGGAGGGGAAGGGGGAAGAAAGGGGAGGGGAAGTGAAAAGGGAAGAAGAAGTAGCAAGGATAAAGGAGAGTGAAAGGGAGGGGAGCTGAAAGAAAGAAGGGAAGATTGCAGGAAGTGGTGGTCAAAAGTGAAAACTCTTTTGAGGAGGGGAAGGAAAATACGACAAATAAAAGTGCAAATGGTGGGAATGAGGATGGAGGGAAAGACATAGATTGTAAACATAACTGTGAATGTGAAGGAAATGAACTCTGCCATGAAACAGAGACAGACAAGAGAGTGAATTAAAAGCCACAATCCAACAATATGTTGTTTACAAGAAACACATTTGAAACGGGGGAATACACACAAGATAAAAGTAAAAGGTTAGAGCAGACTACATTGTGTTTCAACTGATATAAGAAAAGAAGAGGTAGCAATCCTAATCTCTGACAAAGCAAAAGCAGAAATAGATCTAATGAAAAGAGATAAGGAAGGAAAAACATATCCTGCTAAAGGACACCATAGCTAATAAAGCAATATCATTACTAAATATGTATGGTCTAAGCAGCATAGCATTCAAATTCTGAGAGGACAGGTTGGCGGAGTTGCAGGAAGAAATAAACAGCAATGCAGTAGTAGTGGGGAACCTCAACCTCCCCCTCTCTGAAGTTGATAAATCTAACTTTAAAATAAACAAGAAAGAAGTTAAGATGGTGAATAAATCTCTGGATAAGATAGATATGCTAGATCACTGGAGAAAATTGAATGTGAATAGAAAGGTATTTACCTTTCTCTCAGCAGTACATGGCATATATACAAAAACTGACCATGTACTAGGACATAAAAACCTCACAATACAGTGCAGAAAGGCAGAAATAGTCAATGCATCCTTCTCAGATCATAATGAAGTAAACATTATATGTAATAAAAGGCCATGGAAAGATAAATCAAAAATCATTTGGAAACTAAATAATCTAATCTTAAAGATGGAGTGGGTTAAGCAACAAGTCACAGCTTCATTGAAGAGAATGACAATAACGAGACAACCTACCAAGTCTTATGGGATACTGCAAAAGCAGTTCTTAGGGGAAGTTTTATAACTTTGAATGCCTACATGAATAAAACAGAGAAAGAAAAGATCAATGACTTGGGCATGCAATTGAAAAAACTAAAAAAGAACAAATTGAAAATCTCCAAGTAAATACCAAATTAGAAATACTGAAAACCAAAGGAGAGACCAATTGAATTGAAATTCAGGAAACTAGTGAGCTAACACATAAAACTAATGACGACTTTATGAAAAAAACTAATAAAATTGACAAAATTTGGTCAATTTTATCAAAAAAAGAAAGAGGAAAAGTAAATTACCAACATCAAAAATAAAAAGGGTGAACTCACCTCCAGTGAGGAGGAAATTAAAACAATAGTTAGAAATTACTTTGCCCAACTTTATGCCCATAAATTTTACAATCTAAAGTAGGTGGATGATTATTATAAAAAGTATGAATTGCCTAGATTAACAGAAGAGGAAGTTGAATACTTAAATAACCCCATCTCAGAAAAATAAATTGAACAATTCATCAATGAACTTCCTAGGAAAAAATCTCCAGGTCAGATGGATTTACAAGTGAATTCTATCAAACATTTAAAGAACAATTAATTGAAATAATATATAGACTCTTTGGGAAAATTGGGGAAGAAGGAGTGCTCACAAATTCTTTTTATAACACAAATATGGTTTTAATACCTAAGAGGTAGAGACAAAACAGAGAAAGAAATCAGAGACAAATTTCTCTAATGAATATAGATGCAACAATTTCAAATAAGGTTTTAGCAGAAAGAATACAGCCAGTTATCAAGAGGATAATATATTATGATCACGTAGGAAGCATACCAGCAATCTGCATTCAATCTGGTTCAATATTAAAAAAAAAAAACTATTAGTACTATCAGTCATATCAGCAACAAAACTAACAGAAACCACATGATTGTTTCAATAGATGCAGAAAAAGTTTTTGAGAAAGTAAAATACCCATTCCTATTAAGGACACTGGACAGCATAGGAATAAAAGGAATTTTCCATAAAATAATAAGCAGTATCTATCTACATCCTTCAGCAAGCATTATATGCAGTGTAGATAAGCTAGATGCATTTCCAATAAATCAGGGATGAAACAAGGATGTCCATTATCACCACTATTATTCAATATGTTACTAGAAATATTCGCTGTAGCAATTAGAGAAGACAAATAAATTGAAGGAATTAGAGTATTCAAAGAAGAACCTAAGTTATCACTCTTTGTAGATGATATGATGATATACTTAGAGAATCCCAGAGATTCAAGTAAACAACCACTTGAAATGATAAACAACTCTGGGAAATTTGCAGGTTACAAAATAAACTCAACAAATCTTCTACATTAGTAACAAAGTCCAACAGCAAGAGATAGAGAAATCTCACTTAAAGCTAGGGTAAATTCTATAAAATATTTGGGAGTCTATCTGGCAAAACAAACCCAGGGACTATATGAACACAATTACAAGACATTTTTCCTACAAATAAAGTCAGATCTAGGTGTTAGGACCCCCGGGCAAAAGCCTACCTTGTCCTCGACCTGGTCTTCGTGCACAATGGAGCGTCTCGTACCAAGACGCAATCTCCCTCTCACAGAACACACCGAGGCAGCAGCATAGCAGGATACAGACTTTATTCTTGTTACATCTTGCCCATCCAGCCAGACCCCTTAAGTTCCCCCGAATATTTATATTTTTATATCTACCAGGGGCTGTCCCTGGTAGAAATCTGCTCAGCAACAAGTCCTCGCCTTTCACAATGTACATACGTAAATTGTAATCTTTGTTCTAGTTCCCTGTTCTCTGTTACATCCTGGTTCGGTCTCTTTCTTGCGAACATAAGGAAATTATGTTCTGTTCGCACATGGTTATCAGCATGGTAAAGTACAAGTAGGTTATGTGCTGTTTGCTCATGCTTCAAGATAGAAAAGGTTATTGTGAGTTTTTGGTCAAGCTGACCTAGCTATTTCCTAACATCTAAGTAAGTAGAAAAACAGCAGTTGCTGGTGGGTTGGCCGAGCCAATACCATAAAAATGACAATTCTACATAAATTAATTTGCTTATTTAGTGCCATGCCATTCAAAGTATCAGATAATTATTTTCTAGAGCTGGAAAAATATCAAAATTCAACTGGAAGAACAAGAGGTCCCGAATATTAAGGGAACTACTGAAAAGATATGCTAGGGAAGGTAGCCTAGCTCTACCAGATCTCAAATTGTTTTATAAAGCAGCAATTACTCAAACCACCTGGTATTGGCCAAGAAACAGAAAGGTAGCTATGTGGAATATGCTAGGTACTCAAGGCACAATAGGCAATGACTACAGCAATCTACTGTTGGCAATTCCAAGGACCCCAGCTTCTGGGTCATGAACTTACTGTTCAACCAAAATTCCTGGAAAAACTGGGTAACAGTGTGGCAGAAACTAGGCATAGACCAATGCTTGACACCATACAAAAGAACAAAATTCAAATGGATACATGATCTAAGTATAAAAATTGATACTGTGAACAAAATTGGTGGAGCAAGGAATAGTGTATTTATCAGATTTATGGAGAAGGGAAGAATTTTTGACTAAAGAATAGATAAAAAACATTATGAAGTACAAGATGGATAATTTTGACTACATTAAACTGTAAAGTTTTTGCACAACCAAACCTGATGCAACTAAGATTTGGAGGGATGTAGAAAACTGGGAAAGAGTTTTTGCAGCTAGTGTCTGTGATAAAGACCTCATTTGTAGAATATATGGAGAACTGGAAATCATTCCCCAGTTGATAAATGGTCAAAGGATATGAATAGGCAGTTTTCAGAGGAATAAATTAACAATTCCTATGGTCATATAAAAAAATGTTCTAAATCACTATTGATTAGAGAGATGCAAATCAAAACAACTCTGAAGTACCACATCACACTTATCAGGTTGACTAACCTGAGAGAACAGGTAGATGATAAATGTTGGGGAGGATGTGGGAGAGTTGGAATGCTAATTCATTGTTGGTGGAGCTGTGAGTTGATCCAGTTATTCTGGGGGGCACTTTGGAACTATGCCCAAAGGGCTACAAAAATATGCATACCCTTTGACCCTGCTATATTGCTTCTAGGACTGTATTCCCAAGAGATCATAAAAACAGGAAAGGATTCCACATGTACAAAAATATTTATAACAACACTCTTTGTGGTGGCCAAAACTGGAAATCAAGGCAATGCCCTCTAATTGGGGGACAACTGAATAAATGATGGTATATGAATATAATAGAACCCTATTGTTCTGTAAGAAATGATGAACAGGAAGATTTCAGAGAAGCCTGGAAAGACTTATATGATCTGATACTGAGCGAAAGGAGCAGAACCAGGAGAACTTTGTGCACAGCAACAACCACAGTATGTTTTATTCTGGTAGACTTGGAACTTCTTTTCAATGCAAGGACTTAAGGAAATTCTCAATGGTCTTTTATGGGAAAATGCCCTCCACATGCAGGTAAAGAACTATAGAATTCAGTTGCAGAATGCAGCAGATAGTTTTCTTTTGTATTACATTTTGGTTTGTTATGTGATTTTTCTCATTCATTTTAATTCTTCCATACAGCACGACTATGGTGAAAATGTATTTAATGGGAATGTATGTGTAGAACCTATATAAAATTGTATGCTGTCGTGGGGAGGGAGGGGGAACTTAGGGAGGAGGAAGGGGAAAAATATATGTCATGTGGTAGTGATTGTAGAACACTGAAAATAAATAAAATTTATATATATATATATATATAAATTTATATATATAAATTTATATATATATATAGATTATTTATTTTCAGTGTTCTAATATATATATGAAAAGGACCAAGAGAAAAATGATGATGAGTATTTATTTTCTCCCCCTGTAAGGAGGGATACCAACCCAGAATTATATCTTTCTCTCCCCTCCTTAAATATTGCTTTTCTAGGTAAATTGTATATGGATCCAGCTATTTTCCTGGTTGCTCCTAAGGCTTACACTACCAGCTTAACCTCTTCCCAATACAAGCTAGTATTTCTATAACTACATTTCTATAGCTACAAGTTATAGAAATGTCAACCGTATAGAGCTAATCAGGAATAAACTCACTTATACGGATATGTTATATAAGTGAAAATATACAACAGAACACAAAAATCACTAAGCTTTTTCTACATAGTGCCATACATCTGTATTCATCTGCGTTCTCTGTCCCTGGGGAAAGCCAAGGATGGTGGATCACTTGAGTTCAAAAATGTCAAGTTGATTTAGGGCTAAATCTGACTGTATTTCTACACAAAATCTAGCAGAAGTATAGTAAGCATCTCAGAATAGGGAGATACTAAACATTAAGACGAATAATGAAGCCCAAGTTAGAAATGATGAAGCCGAAAGCTTCTGTACCTATCATAAGTGGGTTTATCTTCATGAATAACTGACTGCTGCATTTCCAACCTTTATGGAGTGTTGTGCTGGAGATCTTAAAGAAGATGTTACATATATTTAAGATCAATCTATATCATTAACATTTTCTTCATCACTTTCTTGCCTAGACAAATCAACAAAGCAAATAAAGAGCCCTGACTTACAGTGTTTACTTACTTATGAAGTGCAAATGTTCACTTCGGAAATTTCACAATTGCCTCCAGTGTACTTACAAGCTGGCTCCCAGATATCTCTGAGCCTAGGTGATATAGGGAGATGCAGACAAGGAAAAAATGGAAAGGAAAATGATGAAAAGAAAGAGAAGAGGAGGGAAGGGAAGAGAAAAGGAGACTAGAAAAGAAAATGAGTGGATAATCTCAACTTATAACGACATCCTCAGCAATTTTCTAGTGTTGTTCCCTTTCTGTCCTTTAGGATGATGCAGAATAAGTCTAACACTTCTGTAATACAGTCCTCCAAATACCTCAGTGCTATTACATGTCATTATTTGTGCAATTTCTATCAATTTTTTTTCTCATAAATGGTAGGAAATCAAACACAATTGTCAAATAATTTGACTTCAGAATAATTTTGTACAAGAGTTGAAGAAAATTATGCATCAAAGAACTTAAATGACTTGACTTGACAGATAGTTTTACATGACAGCTAAAACCAAGTGTCCTGACTTTTAGTACAGTGCAAATTCCACTGTACCACTTTGTCTATTCATCAGTGTAGTAATAATGATCACCCTTGTTATAGTGCTGTAATGTTAGTGAGTTCCTTTACATAAATCATTTTATTTGATACAACAGATATGTGGTAAATACTAGAGGTGATATCACACTTATTTTATAGAAGGATAAAATGAGTCTCAGTAAATAACTCATCCATTGTCATAATACCATTAAGTGGTGATATTTGGAAAGAGTTCTTTTCTAATTTCCAAGCCAATTATCTTTCTTTATCCAATTACATTCCATCTCGAAAGATTACACTTTTCATTCTTTTCATCAACTTGTGTAGATAAATACAAGGAAAAAGGGCACAGAATGGGAGTCTCTGGATTCTAGAATTTCTTTCAATTCCCATAGTTTCTACTTCATTGGTTCATAACCAACAGATGTGGCTCACTAAATTAAGGCCCCTATATTATTTCAGTGGCTTAATATTGACTGTCTGGTCACCAGCCTACCAAAGAATTATCTCAAGTTCCCATCTTATTCCTTCTAACTATCATCTTTAAAGTTTATAGTAATATTATAAATGAGAAGAGCATTAGACCTGACTAATTAACAAAGGGTCATTTTAAGACTACATTAAAATTACTTTTGCATTCCCATTATTTTTACCAACCATTTATTGCATTCAAGATCATCAGAACAAAATAAATCTAATCTTTCCTATCATCCTTTCTTGCTCAGAAAAAAGAAAACATATATGCAAATGGGAATCCTAGATTTTCTAAATTGGAAATGATCTCAGAGGCCACGTAGTCCAACCCTTACCTGAGCAGAAATGGCAACACATCCTTTCCACTTTTTTCATCTCCCTAGCTAGCATAGCAGTTGTACAGTATGCACACTGCAGTACAAATTTAACAAAAAAAATAAGACTGCTTGATGAGCCTTTAAGAACAGAACAAATAAATCTGAAATTCCACTAATTCAGTGATAGCTCATTAGATTGATGGAGGCATTCAGCATGAGATGTCATGAAACAGCTCCTGTTTCAATTTTCTTGATTCAGAAAAATGAACCTGAATTAATTATTTATACTGTCCTGTCTGTAAAGGGATACAGGGAAACAAAACAGTGGCAGGATGGGGTGGAAAGGAGACAGAGAAAGAGAGGGGGGAGAGGAGGGAAGGAGAGAGGGAGGGAGAGACAGAAAGTATTCAAACTATTTTTTGAAATCCAAAGTGTCTTAAATCTGCAGTTTTACTCATTTGTACCAATAGTGTTGAGAGGTCATAATGTGCGAATTATGTCAGTGTGAGGTATCAGAACTTTCTTGTACCTTATAAAATGTTCTACTGTTTCTTCTATTTTTTAAATATTCTGCAGTACCTCAGTGGTTTCCTTCAAAGTGTGTTTCCTGTGGTGAAAAGAAATTCATGAAAAAGAGTCTAGAGATACCAAATGATCGGAGGCATGCAGTATGTCCATCAAAGACTTAGTGTGCTTTGGTATTTTAAAACAAGCAAACCAAAAGCTATTTGGTATGAAACTTTCCCTAGATATCATGAGGTTTCTGGCAATTCAAAGGTATATGAGAAAAGTTGCATTCATTTAAAGTCAAATTAACCTAAACACATGCACAATTCTAGTAAATGTCCTTTGTTCAAAACTTTTCAAAGGATTACTCCTGCTTAGTGTTCAAGTCTTTCAAAAAATGTCTCTACTTGCCCCTTCCAGTCTTATATCTTACTATTATCTTCCATTTACTCTGTGCCCTATCATCCTTTGTACATTTTCTATAGTGTATAAACACTTCTCTGTATTGCAAGATACATGAGGGTATGGGGAGTACCTTAGCTAAGCTTTAATTTTTCTTTCCAAATGCCTACTTAAAACCTTAACTTGTATATAACACACAAGTAAATGACATTTAATGAACTGAGTGAATTTGAACTGTTATCAGTAAACCCTCTCAGTCAAGACTTATGATGCTCTCCTGTTAGGTTGCAATAGAAAATAACAAAAGTTAGTTTAAAATAAAGTTGCTTCTTTGACATTTATTAATATTCTTCCCTTTGACTTTTCTGATTTTATGCTTATTTGAACTATAGTCTTAGTGACTGTCTCCTCCATTATATTTTCTCTCTCAGTTTATCTGCCACCTAGCTTATGATGAGAAATTTATTTCCACTACCTCCCTCCACATCTTTCCATTTTCTCTCAAAATCATATTATCAGGAAAAAGTCAAGTAAGTACCATTTATTTGCCTGCTACCTACTTCCTAACAGTTTGTAATCTAGCTTCTACTTCATTACTGACTGAATGTGTCCCTGATGTTATCAATGATGTCTTACTTACTGCATTTAATGGTATTTTCTTAGTTTTCATCTTTGTTGGCCTTTCTGAAGTTGTCAACACTATTGATTACTTTCTTGTTCCATACTCTTTTCCTTCTTTAGGGTGTGTGTGTGTGTGCGTGCGTGTGTGTGTGCATGCGTGTGTGTGTGTGTGTATGAGAGAGAGAGAGAGAGAGAGAGAGAGAGAGAGAGAGAGAGAGAGAGAGAGAGAGAGAGAGAGAGAGGGAGAGAGAGAGAGAATGAGGCTATTGGTTTTATTCCTACCAATTTTGACTGCTCCAGTCAACTTTATTCAATTATCATCTATGATTATTCTCCACTTCTCTGTAATTTCTAAGCTTAGAGATTTGTCTAGAGCACTGAGAGTTTTATTGACTTTCTCTGGTTCATTCAGCTAATCTTCACCAGATTTTCAGGTCAGTTTGCTGTTCCCTATAGTACTTGACTTCTTTAAACTGTGAACAATTTTGCAAAGTTCAATAGTACTGAGTCTAGCTGAGTGCTTTTTTGTGTTCTATTTCCCAGAATGAAAGCCTTATTCACCTATTCTAAACTCTTCCTGAAGCTGTTCATTAAACTTTATCACTGTAGTTTTTCTTTTAAAATATTTCCCAGCTCCAGTTTTTCTTCCAGAAACATGAGAATGAGAACAGCATGATAAATTCCAGTTCTAGATGAACTACAATTTTAAGGACGTGATTAAATTTTTTAAAAATTGTTTCCTATAACTTTTCTAATAATGGCAGGCATTATGTTGACATTTCTAGCTACATCAGCTAGTGGTTGGAAATATGCAAGAAGCAATCCAAAATAATCAGCTAGTTCCCACCCCATCACCACCAGGCTAATGTTATCTAGCACTCATCCCTCTCTTCTGTAAGTATAATTTCAATGA
The DNA here is from genome assembly GCA_023548195.1 of Bettongia penicillata ogilbyi. Lineage (NCBI taxonomy): Eukaryota > Metazoa > Chordata > Mammalia > Diprotodontia > Potoroidae > Bettongia > Bettongia penicillata. The sequence continues at coordinate 3,734,002 of JAJHZJ010000511.1, forward strand.
CTTTTCATTAATTAATATATATTTGACTACATGTCAACCTATTCACAAAATATCCCTATCCCTGTAAGTTTTACATTAACTGCTTGGAAGAACTTACCATCATTTGTAAACTTAGGGCTTTCACTGTGAAATTCATCTGTTGCATTTTTTCAGGCTTCAAACCAGTTCAAATGTTAATCCCTAGGGAGTTTTAGTGTTAACACTTTTCAATTCAGAAGATTATGAGATATCACCATTCTTTATGTTCTGTTTTTAAATCAAATGTCCACAAGTATAGATTCCTTAAAATTACAGCTTAAATGATCTCAAATCTCATAAATAATCAAATGCATCACTGGTGGATATCAATCATCTCCACATAAACACACCAACATAATTCCATATAACATATAAAGTGCCTTCCTCACTTTCAGCTTTGTGATAATCTTGATGTAAAAGACACTGTGGATTATCTATCTCTTTTGAACCTGACCATATTCTATTTTGATCTTCCATTAATTTGATGGCATCAATCACCACAGTTCTTTTTGAAAAAAAATAAATTTTTAATTTGTGACAGTTAACAAACATCCACCAAAGAGACAGAACCAGAGCAACCCTCAGGAGACTGAATCAGTGGCAGGTCTGACAATTTCCTGATTTCCTGTCCCCCAAAACACTGAGGAAAAACTTGGAAGGTCAGTAGCAAAAGCCTGTATGAGAGAGTATAACAGTCTGGTCTCAACCCTGGGAAAGCAAAGGGGGAGGCAGAGGTAGCAACAGTCCCAGCAGGAGCAGTGGCAGTAGCGGTACTGATAGCTGTTTCTGGAGCTCTAGGCCTACAGATTGCAGGGGGATCGAGTGGCTGATCAGGAGGGGATAGGAGGGATCTCTTTGCAGTTACTGAAGTGGGATTATCTTGCTTTGTCCCACTTGGATCTGGGTCATAGTCCTGGGGGACAGTATTAGGGCAAGGAATAGTGCTAGTTTAGTGGAGTTTGTAGCAGTGGTAGACAGGGAATCCTCACATTTCCAAGGCAGAAAAGAGTTCCTGAGGAAACTCACAGACCAGAGGACCGACTAGGAGAGGAGTAATGCTTCTCCTTTGATCATACAATCTTGGAAGAGTTGAACATTTAGAGGTCCTTAGAAGTATTTCTGAAAACAACTGCACAAAATCCCTGAAGTTAGGGAGAGTATAACTCCATCATGGAAAGCAGAGAACTATCTTGACAAAGAGCTCAAAAGTCAAAAAATTGACAGGGGGAATGAGCAAATACTGGGGAAATATCAGACTATAGAAACTTATTTTGGTGACAACGAACATGAAAACATACAATCAGAAGAAGACAACAAAGTCAAAACTCCTACAGCAAAAACCTCCAAGAAAAATATGAATTGGAAGGTGGAACCAAGCTGACTGAATAGAAGGACAGTCCTCCTCTAGGTCTCCCCCCATGGCCCATAAGACATCCATAAAAACTACTCTAAATGAATTCTAGAGCAGCAGAAGCCAGAAAATGATAAAGTGAAACGGATTTTCAGCCCAAGAAAGCCTGGAAGGCTGAAAGGAAAAGTCTATTGCACCAGGTTTGGAGCAGAGGGCAGCCAAACCTGAAACCCATGGCACAGACAGGATTGGAACAGGCTTCAGGGAGCAGAATCATGGGGAGCAATTGTAGTTTCCATATTTCTCAAGCCACAAACTCCAAAGACAGCTTTAAGAAAGCTCTTTCATCTGGGTGAGAGGGAAACATTGTCTGGCCCCAGCCCCAGCCTTAGGACTGCAAGAGCATCCACTTTTGGAGCCTTAGGCTTAAAGTCCCTGGGAGAATCGAGCAACTGATCTTGATCTCAGACCTGAGTGGCAGTCCTGGGAAGAGGAAAAGCGCTGGCACAGTGGCTCTGGTGGTGGCTGCAGAGAGGGAATCCTACTCACAGTTCCAGGGCAGAAAAGAGTGTTTGTGGTTGCTCACAGACAAGAGTGCAGGCCAGGAGAGGAGTAAACTTCTCTCCCTTGATTGTGCCACCTTGGAGGAACTGAGAACTTATAGGTCTCCAGAGTATACCCTCCACTTATAGAAGGTTACTTTCTTGGTGAAAGGGTATTTTCTTCCATCCTTTCAGAAGAGGAAGAACAAATCATACCATAAGATTAAGACATCAAAGTCAAGACTTCTAAATTAAAAGCCCCCAAAACAATATTCAATGGTCTCAGTCCATGGAAGAGTTAAAAAGGACTTTTAAAATGAAGTAAGAGAGGTGCGGGAAAAATTGGGAAAAGAAGTGAGAGCAATTCAAGAAAATCATGAAATTCAAATCAATGACTTGCTACAGGAGACCCAAAGTAATGCTGGAGAAAATAACACCTTTAACAATAGACTAATCCAATTAGCAAAAGAGGTCCAAATAGCGAATAAGGAGAAAAATGCTTTAAAAAGAAGGATGGGAAAAATGGAAAAGGAGGTCCCAAAGCTCACTGAAGAAAATAGACCTATAAAAATTAGAGTGGGGCAGATGAAAACTAATAATTTTATGAGAAACCAAGAAGTTATAAAACAAAACCAAAAGAATGAAGAAAACAGAAGACAATGTGAAATATGTCATTGAAAAAAACAACTGACTTGGAAAATAAATCCAAGCATGGTTTGGCCCCAACCCCAAGGCAGGGGAGACCATGACAATGGCAGTAACAGTTGGGAATGCTTCCAGGGTTCTGGGTGCTGGACAGCTGTTGATTGAGTGGTTGACCCAGAATTCCTGAAGTGTAGTTCAGTACACACATCCTCACCCCCACTCCCACGGGAAGCAGAATCCTATGTTGACAAAGAAATCAAATATTTGGCTGGAAAGATGAACAGACAATATAAAAATCTCAGACGATAAAATCTTATATTGCTGACCCAGAAGATCAAAACATACAACTGAAAGAAGACAAAAAAGTCAAAGATCTTACATCAAAATCCCCGAAGAAAAATATTAATTCATCACAGGCCATGAAAGAGCTCAAAAAGAATTTTGAAAATCAAATTAAGAGACGTAGAGGAAAAATTGGAAAGAGAAATGAGTGATGCAAGAAAATCATGGAAAACAAGTCAACAGCTAGCTAAAAGAGAGGCGAAAAAACAGTGGAAAAAATAACACCTCGAAAAATAGACTAACACAAAAGGCAAAAGAAGTCCAAAAAGCCAATGAGGAGAGCAATGCCTTACGAACATAATTAGCCAAAAGGAAAAGGAGGTAAAAAAGCTCACTGAAGAAAATAAATATGAATGGAGCAGAGGAAAGCTGATGACTTGTGAGAAATCAAGAAATTATAAAACAAAGCCAAAAGAATGACAAAATAGAAGACAATGTTAAATATCTCATTGGAGAAACAGATATCTTGGAAAATAAATCCAAGGGTATTGTACCCAAATTCCAGAGTTCCTAGGCTAAGGAGAAAATATTGCAAACAGACAGAAATAAACAATTTTAGTATTGTAGAAATATAATCAGATAACACAGGATCTAGCAACCTCTAAGTTAAGAAATTGGGGGAGGCTTGGAATATGTTATTCCAACCTTCAAAGGAGCTATGATTGCAACCAACAATCATCTACCCAGCAAAAGTAAGTAAAATACTTCAGGGGAAAAAGTTCAGATTCAATGAAATAGTGGACTTTTAACCATTCTTGATGAAAAGAACATATTTGAATAGAAAATCTGACTTTCAAATACAAGAATCAAGAAAAGTATGAAAAAGTAAACAGGAAAAAAAATTTAGTGGAGTTATTGAAACTGAATTGTTTACATTCCTCCATGGAAAGATGTTGCTTTTAACTCTTAAGACCTTTCTGATTATTACCGTTGTTGGAGGAAATAGACAGAAAGACAGATAGCTAGATAGTTAGCTAGATAGGCAGACAGACAGATAGACAAATGGCAGAGGGTGTGTTGAATATGAAGGGATGATATCTCAAAAATAAAATTATAAAGTGAAAGAAGACTATATTGGGAGAAGGAGAAAGCAGAGATAAAATGGGGTAAGCTATATAAGAGAGGCAAGAAAAAGGTTTCACTATGGAGGGAAAGAAGGAAGGGGTAAGAGAGAATGAGTGAACCTTACTCTTATTGGATTGGACTTAAGGAGAGTATAACATACACATTTGATTGGGTATATTACCCTCTAGGAAAGAAATGGGGAAGGAAATGATGGTGAGAGGATGATAGAAGGAAGGATAAATTAGGGGAGGGGTTATTCAGAAGCAAACACTTTTGAAAAGGGACAGGGTCAAAGGAGAAAATGGAATAAGTGAGGGATTGGAAAGGATGGAGAACAACATATTTAGTCTTTCACAACATGACTATTATGGAAGTATTTTGCATAAATACGAAGTATAACCTATGTTGAATTGATTGTCTTCTCAATGAGGGTGGTCAGAAGTGAAGAAGGGAGACAATTCAGAAGTCAAAGTTTTAAAAATTAATGTTAAAAATAGTTTTTACATGCAACTGGGAAATAATGTATACAATTGGGTATAGGAATCAGTTTTCCCCTACAAGAAAGCAAAGCAGTAGGGGATAGGGGGATGGGGGGATAGAAGAGAGGGCAAACTGGGGGATGTGACAATCAGAATACATACCATCTTGAGGTGGGGAGAGGGGAATGATGTGGAGAAACTGTGCAACTCAAAATCTTGCCAAAATGAACATTGAAAGCTAAAAATTAATTTAAAAACCAATAACAATGAAAATAAATATTTTTATTAAAAAGAAAAAAAAACAAGACTTACCTACCATGGAAATGGAGCAAAATTGAGTATAATACTTCAGGGGAAAAAGATGAACATTAATTGAAGTAAAGGATGTCCAAGTGTCCTCGATGTAAAGAACAGATCTGTATAGAAAATTTGACTTTCAAATACCAAAATCAAGAGAAGCATGAAAAGGTAAATAGGAAAGAGATATCATAAGGGATTTACTAAAATATAACAATGGAGGGGACAGTGTGTGTTGAATATGAAGGGATGTTATCTAAAAAATAAAATTAGGGGGTGAAAGGGTAATATATTGGAAGGAGAAAGGTAGAAATAGAATGAGGTAACTTATCTCACATGAAAGAGGAAAGAAAAAGCTTTTACAATGTGGTGGAAGAGGAGGAAGGTGAGAGGGAATGGGTGGACCTCACCCTCATTTGATTTGGTTTAAGGAGAGAATGACACTGAATTGGGTACAAATATCTATCTTAACCTGTAGGAAAGAAGGGGGGGAAGGAAATAAGTGGAGGATGATAGAAGAGGGTGTAATCAGAAATAAACACATTTGAGGAGGGACGGGATCACAAGAGAGGGCAGGATAGGATGGAGGGAAATACAGTTAGTCTTTCACAACATAACTGTTATGGAACTGTTTTTAATGACTATATGTATAACCTATATCAAATCTCTTGCCTTCTCAATATGAGTTGGTGGGGAGGGAGGAAGAGAGAGAATTTGAACTCAAAGTTTTAAAAATGAACATTAAAATTTGTTTTTACTTGCAATTGTGAAATAAGACATACAGACAATGGGGTATAAGAAATTATTTTGGCATAGAAGAAAATATAGGGGATGGAGACAAGAGAAGAGGGATAGAAGGGAGGGCAGATTGGGGAAGGAGTAATCAGAGTCCACAGTTGTCTTGGAGTGGTGGGAGGGCAGAGATGGGGAGAAAATTTGGAACTCAAAATCTTGGGGAAGTTTTAAAGCTAGAAATAAATTAATTAATTATCAAAATAACAAGGAAAAAAATAAAAACCACCTACCAAATCTCTATTGCCTCTGATTGATGCTCAATGTTTATTCTTTCTTTATTTAAAAATACCAGCCTAAAAATATCAGGAAGCCAGAATCAGGATTACACAGGTCTTAGGAGGTGCAAAAGTCAAAGATCAGAGGTCATAGAACATGATATTCAAGTAGGCAAAAGTGCTAGGACTTCAACCAACCTTGTGAAATTGAGCATAATACTTCAAGGGACAATTTAGTCTTTCAATGAAATGGAAGGATTTCAAGCTTTCATAAGGAGAAAATTATGATTAAATAAAAATTTTGATCTCCAATATCAAGACCCAAGAAAAACTGAAAAAGAGAAAAGAAAACATGAGATACAAAAGAACTGACCTGTTTCTATTCCTAAATGGGAAGGTGATAACTTGTGATTCTTGGGATATACATAGGTAAATAGTGTGTATATAAGATGAATTTTAGGGAATGACAAAAATGGATCAACCTTCCTTGATTCAAGAAAAAGAAAAAGAAACTTGAAATCAATTGTGCCCAACTCTGTTAGCCCATTTGGAGTTTTCTTGCAGAGATACTGGAGTGTCATTTCCCTCTCTAGTTCATTTTATTAATGAGGAAAGAAGGCAAATAGGGTTAAGTGATTTGTTCAGAGTTGCATAGTTAATATGTGTCTGGGGTCCGTATTGAACTCAGGTCCTCTTGACTTTACCACCAGCCCTCTATCTAATATATCATCTGCTGCCTAAAGAGCAATTGCTCTACTAAATTAAAGAAATAAATAGAATTAGTTCAATGTTAATGGCCAGAGTCATAAAATAACACCCTCAAAACTAATTCTGAATGAGCAGAACCAGCAAAAAGACAGAATGAAAATTGTTTTTAGCCTAAGAAACTTGGAAGATCAGCAAGTAATTTTCATCTCACTCAGGTAAAAGGGGAGCACAGTGCAGGACAAAAAAGTTTCCCAGAAATCCAGCAGCAAATTCTACCTCAGCTAATCAGCTGGAGATCCTGAGCCCCAATACAGTGGAGCACCAACACCAACACCCCCTATGTGCCTCTGTATAGCCAGAGGATTGGAAAGACTCCAGCTCCGAGAACTGTCATGTGCTTTACCATAACTGCAGGCAAAGAAGCAGCCCTCAGCTGACCTGCCTCAGTGTATCTCTCTGAAAATATAGAAACACCTCACTGGCCTCAGTACATGCTAGACACCAGCAATAGGACACTAGCTCAGTATCAGGTAAGTGAACACACCCTGTCAGCCTTCAGCAGAGCTAGCCACCCTCAACCAAACTCCTCAGCATAGCAGCAGACAAGAGTGCTCCTCATGGACTTCAAGGCAACATCAGTGCAACATCAGGTAAACAGCCAGTACCTGCAGACACTGGCACAAGAAGACTGAGACAGTGCCCCTTCTATTCCAGGCATAAAGTTCAAATTTAAAAGAAAACAAGGGGGAAAATATCAGCAAAAATAATCTGAGTAATAAAAGGTTTTATGATAGCAAGGAAGATCAAGACACAAACTCAGAAGAGGACAACAAAGTCAAAACACCTATGAGTGATACCCCCCAAAATGGGAAGTTGTCTCAAGCCCCAAAACAAGTCATGGAGGAGCTCAAAAAAGAGCTTGAAAACAATATAAGGCGTGCATGGGAAAATAAATTAGAATGATGCAAGAAAATTATGGGAAAAAAAGAGTAAACAACTACTAAAAAGTAGAATTGGCCAAATAGAAAATGAGATATAAAAATGCACTGAAGAAAATAACTCCTTATAAACTACAACTGGCCAAATAGTAGAGTAAGTACAGAAGTTAATTGAGGAAAATAACTCCTTAAATGTTATGAAAGATAAAGTGGAAACTAATGACTCAATGGAACACCAATATTCCATCAAACAAATTTAAAAGAAAAAAAAGCAAATGCAAAATATCTCATTGGAAAAACAACTGACCTGAGTAATAGATACAGGAGAGACAACATCAGAATCATTGGACTACATAAAAACCATAATCTAAAGGAGGATCTGGACAGCATCTATCAACAAATTATCAAGGAAAACTGCTTTGATATCCTGGAAGTGGAGAGCAAAGTAGGCACTGAAAAAAATTCACTGATCACTTCAGGTAAGAGATACCAAAATAAAAACTCCAAAGAACATTATAGCCAAATTACAAAACTGTTAGGTCAAGTCAAGGAAGAAAAATAATGCAAGCGTTTAGAAAGAAAAGACATAAAAATATCAATGATCCACAATCAGGATTACACAGGGCTTAGCTCCTGCAAAAGTAAAGGACCAGACGTCATTAAACACAATATTCTGGAAGGCTAAAGAGCTAGGACTTCAATCAAGAATAAACTACCTCATGAAATTAAACATAATACTTCAAGGAACAAAATAGTCATTCAGTTAAATAAAAGGATTTCAAACTTTCGTAAGGAGAAGACCATATATAAGCAAAAATTTGATCTGTAATATCAAGACACAATAAAAAGTAAAAAAAGAGAAAACAAAATATAAGGGACAAAAAGAAACTGAAGTGCTTCCATTTCTATATGGGAAGATGATGCTTGTATTTCTTAAAATGTGTATCACTAACAGCACAGTTAAAAGGGATCCACACACAGAGAGGTATGGATATAAGATGAACTTCAGGGAATGACACGAAAATAAATAAGGAATGAGAAAGAGATGTACACTGGGTGCAGAAGGAAGGGAGGTAGAGTGGGGTAAATTGTTTCATATGAAGATGTGTGGAAAAATCTGTTATAGTGATGGGAAAGATAGGAGGGAGGGCAATGAACTTGAACTTTACTCTCAAGAGTATTGGCTTAAAGAGGGAATAATATACACAATCAATTGCATATAGAAATCTTTCTTACCCAACAGGGAAGAAGGAGGGGAGGTGATTAAGTAAAGAGAGAGACTGACAGAAGAGATGACAGATTAAGGGAAGCAGTAGAGAGAAGCAAAACACTGGTCAAGAGGGAAAGGGTTAAAGGAGAGGATAAACAGGAGGAAAAAAAGGGTAGGTGGAAACATAGCTGGTAAAATCATAGCTGTTAATGGGATTAAAATTCAGAATCCTACAATATACTGTTTACAAAAAACATATGTGAAGCAGAGAGACACACACAGAATAAAGGTAAGGTGCTGAAGCAGAATCTGTTATCCTTCAATTGAAGAAAATTTAAAAAAAAGAAAACAATAGTAACTCTGATTTCAGACAAAGCAAAAGGAAAAAATAGACCTAATTAAAAGGAAAGAAACCACATCTTCTTAAAAAGTATCATAATAAATAAAGTAATATTTATGCTAAACATATATGCACCAAGTAGTACAGCATCCAAACTTTTTTCTAATTTATTTATTTTTAGTTGTCTACATTCATTTCCATGAGATTTTGAGCTCCAAATTTTCTACCCATAACTCCCCTTTGTCCAGCCCATGACAGTGTGCATTCTAATTACCCTTTCTCCCTAATCTGTCCCTTTTCTTTTCCCCATCCTCTCTGTTCTCTAGGAGGGCAATAAAGATTTCTGTACCCTATTGCCTGTATATTTTATTTCCCAGTTTCATGGGAAAACACTTTTTAATACTTGTTTTTAAAACTTTGAGTTTCAACTTTTCTCCCTTCCTTGCTCCCCACACAATCCCACTGAGAAGGCAAGTAATTCGATATATGTTATACATGTGTAGTTTGCAAAATACTTCTATAAAAGTTATGTTTTGAAAGTCTAACTGTATTTCTCTCCATAATATCCTGCCTCTTCATTTATGCTATTCTTTCTTTTGATTCTGTTGCTCCTCAAAAATATTTACTTCTAACTGCCCCCTCCTCCCATTTGACCTCCCTTCTATCATCCCCCCAACCCTGCTTATACATTGTTCCCTACTTTCCTGTAGTGTAAGATAAATTTTCATAATAAGTAAGAGTATGCATGTTACTACCTCCTTAAGTCAAATTTGATGAGAATCAAATTTTTCCTTCTCACCTCTTCTCTCTTCCCTTTCACTGTAAAAGCTTTATCTTGCCTCTTTTATGTGAGAGATAATTTGCCCCATTCTATTTTTCCATTTCTCCTCCCAATATATTGCTCTCTCACCTCTTACTTTTATTTTTTAGATATTATCCCTTCTTATTCAATTCACCCTGTGCACTCTGTCTATATGTATATAATCCCTCCAACTACCCCAGTACTGAGAAAAGTCTCAAGAGTTATAAATATCATCTTTCCATCTAAGAATATAAACAGCTCAACTTTATTAATTTCTTTATGATTTCTCTTTCCTGTTTACCTTTTCATGCTTCTCTTGATTCTTGTGTTTGAAAATCAGATTTTCTATTCAGCTCTGGTCTTTTCATGAAGAAAGCTTGAAAGTCCTCTATTTCATTGAATGACCTACTTTTTCTCTGAAGTATTATACTCAGTTTTGTTGGGCAGATGATTCTTGGTTTTAATCCTAGTTCCTTTGACTTCTGGAATATCTTATTCTAAATTCTCTAATCCCATAATGTAGAAGCTGCTAGATCTTGTTATATTGAATATATTTCTGTAATACTCACCTTGATTTTTTCTGGCTTCTTGTAATATTTTCTCATTGACCACAGAGCTCTGAAATTTGGCTACAATATTACTAGGAGTTTTCCTTTTCAGATCTCTTTCAGGAAATCTCTTTCAATATTTCTTTTACCATCTGGTTCTAGAATATCAGGGCAATTTTCCTTGATATTTTGTGAAAGAAGATGTCTAGAATCTTTTTTTTTTTGATCATGGATATCAGGTAGTCCCATAATTTTTAAAGTGTCTCTTCTGGGTTTATTTTACAAGTCAGTTGTTTTTCCAATGTGATATTTCACACTGTCTTTTATTTTTTTTTATTCTTTTGGTTTGCTTTTATATTTTCTTGGCTTCTCATAAGGTCATTAGCTTCCATCTGCTCCATTCTAATCTTTTTGGAATTATTTTCTTCAGTGAGATTTTGGACCTCCTTTTCCATCTGGTCAATTCTGCTTTTTAGGACACTCTTCTCTTCATTGATTTCTGAGATCTCTTTTGTCATTTCGGTTAATCCATTTTTACAATGTTATTTTCTTCAGTATTTTTGGGGGTCTCCTTTAGCAAGCAGTTGACCTGTTTTTCATAATTTTCTTGCATCACTATCATATCCCTTCCCATTTTATGTTCCACTTATTTTACTTGATTTTAAAAATCTCTTTGAGCTCTTCCATGGCTTGAGACTAATTCATATTTTCTTGGAGACTTTGTAGTCTTCTGTTTGCATGTTTTGGTCTTCCTTGTCACCAAAGTAAGATTCAATAGTCTGATTCATTTTTAGTTTTAGTTTTTTTGTTTTTTTTTCCCTCATTTTCCCAATCATTTACTTGACTTTTGTCAAGGCAGATCTCTGCTTCCAGTGTGAGGGGTTGTATTTTCAGTGGCTAGATTCCCCCATAATCTGTGGGCCTAGAACTACAGAAGCAATCATTGTTTCTGCTCCCATTGCTGCTGCTGTGGCTGCTGTGGGTTCCTCTGCCCTCTTTCCCCTCTGCTACCCTGAAGCTAGGGCTGGACTTCTCCATTATCCCACACTGGTCTCACTGTCTTTTTCCACTGACTTTCCAATTTGTCCTCAGAGATTTGGGGTCCTGAAGTCTGGAGACTTTCACAGGTACAAGAGATTCAGTCTCCCCAATGCCTGCTCAGGTCTTGTCTGTGCCAGAATAACCAATGCTGGACTGTGTCCTGCTCCCTGTATGGAGCATATTGTGGGAGTATATCGAATATACTCTTCCAAGAAACCTGACAGGCTGTCTTGCGCTACAGATTTGCTTCACTTCATCATTCTGTGGGTTCTGCAGCTCCAGAATTTGTTGAGAGGCATTTTTACATGTATTTGACTGGGATTGGGGGAAGCATTCTAGAAAATGCATGCTGTTACTGTGCCATCTTCTCTCTGCCCTCTCAGCATCCAAACTCTTGAAGGAGAAGTGAGTTGCAGATTCATGACCAAGCAAGAGAAAGAGAGCATTAGGAAATGTAAAATAGATCATTTTGTTATTATTAAATTAAAAAAAAATCTTTTTGCACAAGCAAAACCAATTCAACCAAGATTGGAAGAAAAGTAGAAAGATTTGAAACAATACAGTAAGTATCTCTGTTAAAAGACTCACTTTTCAAACATATAGAGAACTGAATTCAATTTATAAGAATGCAAGTCATTTTCCAGTTGATGAATGGTAAAAGGGTATGAAAAGGCAGTTTTCAGAGGAAGAAATCGAAACTGTCTATATGAAGAAGTACTGTAAACCATTTTTAATTAGAGAAATACCAACTTAATGTAACTCTGAGGTACCACTTCATACTTATTAAACTGGCTAATATAATCAAAACATGTAAAAGGTAAATATTGGAGAGTATGTGGGAAAATTGGGACAATGCTGCATTGTTGGTGGATGTGTGAACTGATCCATCCATTCTGGAGAGCAATTTGAAACTATGCCCAAAGGGCAGTCAAACTGTGCATAACAATTTGCCAAGCAATACCACTGCTAGGTATGCATCACAAAGACATCATAAAAAAGGAAAAAGGATATACATGTGCAAAAAATGTAGCTGCTCTTTTTGTTTGGCAAAATATTGGAAATTGAATGGATACCTTTAATTGGGCAATAGCTGAACCCACTGTGGTATATAAGAATAATAGAATGCTATTATACAATAAGAAGTGATAAACAGATTTTTAAAAAAAAAATGGACAGTCATGCATGAACCGATGCAAAGTGAAATGTATGGAATCAGGAAAACATTGTATTTGGTATTAGCATCATTGTAGGATGATCAACAATGAACATTTATAAAGAGAACTGAACAAAGTATATTTTTTTATCCAAAGCACAAATTCAAATTGGGATTTTGTAATTATCTTATATCAGTAATTGGTTAAATGATCTTGGTATCAATTTCATCTTGGTAATGAATCCTGGCTTGAAACTTTTGAAAGAAAAATAATGGGAATCTGAAGTGGAATGCCTTCCACATTTCTGGCATCCATTTCAAACAAAGAAGAAATTGTAAGATTGAAAAAAAGGATGGATTTCTTGTTCAGTTTTTCAAAAACAATTCTCCTGATATGACATGACCCTTTGAACATAGTTATTCCCCTTATTACAACTTGCCTTTGGAGATCATTTTTCATAATAAGTAAGATACTAAATGACAGGTGTATTCTTGTTCAAGTTAATGACAAAGGCTAGCTTCTTTTTTTTTTGTCTAATGACTCTTCTTCAGTAAGCTCCTGCATTCAGTTTATAAAAAAAGTTAAAACCTGTTTTTCTTTAGGGATTCTAATTCTAATTAATTTTTAATACATTAATGGAATTTTGTAATCATTTTTTAAAAAATAGTTTGATCAATGAGCCCTAATTGAATCTTTCTAGTTTTACCAAAGAGTGGTGAGATTATCTTTATTTTCAATTGTAGCCAAGTATATTACAATAATAATGACATGATCTCTAAGTGAGTTGAATATGTGGTGATTCAGTAGGTTTAATTAGTGGTCAGATCATGATGTCTATATCCACTTCTATTGTAAAGGTCTTTATGAGAACTTAGAAAAATATAAAAGAAGGATTAAAATCTTGAAGATTCATTATTTCAATGTAAAGCAGTACTTGAGCAAAGCAAACTAAAGATTGGCTAAAATTACTCCACTAGACAATTATGTAGTTAATATATGTGTCAGCAAATGCAATTTGCCAGTTCCCCACGTCAAGTCCTTTCTAAATCATTTTTCATAAATAATTTATGCTGTGTATAATCCACCTCTAGGACTCTAGAATGGAATTTTGTCAAGAACTTCTGTAAATTAATAAAGAAAAACACAAATATGCAAAAGTGTTTATGGAAGAACTACCTAGCAACAACCTTCCTTCCTTCCTTTTTGGTATTGATGTTAATTGCCACTTGAAGTTATTTCAACCTCTTGCCAGTAGAAATATGATGATGATAAAAAACTTCTCTGTTTTTGATATTTGAAGATTCACTATATTCCTCTCATAACCTGTTTACATACTATCCCTTTGATAATATTTGAGAAATTGTTTTTGGCTTCTTACTGACTTTGAAATTACGATATTGGACCCATGCAAGCAAGTTTTCCCTGGGATTGATGTCAGCTATCACAAAAAGCTCAGAGAATGATGTTGTGTTTATGTTGATAGTCTTTGCTTTGTAAAAATAGAGTCACAATAATTAGACTACCTCACTCACATGATGGTTATTAGCAAAGTGCTTTGTAAAACTTAAAGTGCTGCAGTGACACAGCTATACAGAGCCAGCATGATATGTTGGATAGATTATTGGTCTCTGTATGAGCAAGGCTTGGATTCTAATCTTGTCTTTTTGGTAGTGATTAGCTATATTACCAGCTTCAGTTTTCTAAGCTCTAATGTGGGATGAAGTGCAGATCAATGGAAAGAAAGTCTGATCTGGAGTTTGAGGACTTTGGTTTGAATCTCATCTCTTCTCTGCATAAGGTAGGGTGAGTCATTTTATCTCTCTGTGGCACAGATTCTTCATTTCTGCAATGAGAAGTTTGTATTAATTGAGCTTGAAGATCTTTTCTCACTGTAAATGGATGGTATTATGATCACAGGGATATTAAAGCCTGTGGTCCATTTCTTGCTAGCTTGATGTGAGAGTGACATGAGAAAATTCTCTATTAATATTATACTCTGCTCATTCATATACTCTGCTCATTAGGAAGGACCCAGAATAGTTACTCCTGACTTTTCTGCTTCTCTTAAGTCCAAATAGGGCATGATCTTTAATCTATATTTCCCTGTTGCCTCAGAAACTGCAAATTTCTAGAATGGCTATTGCCAGAAAACTTCAGAGGAAACAGAAAGCTAACTCCTGACCCCTGTGATTTCCACTGATGTATAAACAAATGTTAGGGATTTTGAATAACTCAGAGAAATAACATGGCTCATTGAAGATTTCTTCAAAGAAATATTTGAAAGAAACAAACTTCCTCCTTTTCTTTTCCCCTTGGTTTGCCTACCACCATGAAAGAGGCCAGATGCATGCCCATGATGCCGCACCAGCAAGCAATTTCCAAGTGCAACAAAAGAGCTACTTTTCTCTGTCTCTTCTCCAGTCAAAAAACATTGATCATGTCACAAATTACTAGGTATTCTCAATGACCCTCAGTTATTATTCTGTGCTACTTTGGTCAATAGGTAGACCACATTCCTTAGTCTTAGATATTTTTCCCTAATATAGTACCTATCTACTGAGAAATTCTATTTGTGCCTTCATTTTTTGTGAAAATAAACAAAAACTGAATATACAATGTCATGAGTAACTGGCAAAAATTTTACATCCCATAAAGTCTCTACTTATAGCATATCTTGGAAAGTTTGCTGAGCTTATCATGCTGCATTAAACCACATTATCATTGATATTTGGCAGAATAAAGGTTTAGCATTGATGATGTGGCTTAAAAAGTAGCTTTTTAAACCAATCAGACATGGATAAAATGATTCCTCATTTCAGTTGTTGAAGTATTTTTATATTACAGACATGACTTTGCATTAGGGTCTCAGATAAAACAAGCTTTCTAAACCAATCTCAGAAATTTAGTTGTACTTGTCATTATCTCATAGCCTGGATAACTGACTTTGGAGCACCTATTTTCTCTGGGAAAAGGATTTCTTTTCTTTGTTTTCTTCAGTTAAAAGTCCCAAGTATTGCGTGATTTATAGGGTGAGTTAAAAGCAAAGTTCACTATAAAACTTAGCATGTATTGAATGTGTCAGAACCTGCAAACTGAGTTCTTTTTACACTGAATAGTTTGTGAAAGTCACCAAATAGAACAAAATGGGAAATTAATGAACAAGGAAAAGCAGTTTGACAGCTACAGCAGGCAAGCAAATTAGGTGAAAAAAAGAATGATGGCTGGAGAAAAAAATCCTGATTCGGTTTTTCTAAGCTCTGAGGGAAATCAAAAGTCCCAGAAGCCACAAGCAAAGGGAATATTCAAATATATAGGTATATATATATATAAAACAAGCAAACTAGAAATGGAGGCGGTGATTCTTTTGCATTCAATAAGCATTTATTAACCTCTTACTGTATGCAGAATGCTCTGGTCGACCCAGGGTAATAATAAAATTCAGATATCCACATACAGTTTGTAGTCTGATAAGTAGGATATGATACATATTATATAATTATAATAATAAGTAATGCATTTTAAACAAATTAGATAGAAAACAAAGTGCTATGTGAGATCTGAGAAGACAGTACAGATCCAAAGTTTTCTTCTTGTCCCGCTATTTTGAATTATCGTGGAAATTTATCATAGCCATGAATTGGCAGGAAGTAGGCAATGTGGGTAATACAAGGCAATACAGAACTCTAGTATCTTTCTGTTTCTGTCTGCCTCTGTCTCTATCTCTTTCTCTGTTTCTATGTCTGTCTCTGTCTCTCCACCCTCAGAGGATGTAAGTTTGATTGTCTAAGGACTTTATCTGACTCTGTTAGCCCACATGATCACTTAAAGATCATCACTTTCAACTGAACTTGTTTTCAGTCACAAAACCACAGAAGCAGTATTCTAGTGACCATCTAGACAAACTATTCCTGAACTAGAAGTCCAATTGCAATATATCTTGCTATGTCTTCCTCATCTTCCTCATCAACTATTTTGCTACTCACACCAATGTCCATATGGAGGAAGAATTTATACCCTGGGGTCTTGTTTCCTTGACAGTTTACTGACTCTCAGGAATAATATGTTGGAAAAGCTATAGTCATACTTCATTTTATTCTCTCTTCTCTGGCCATTTATTCCAGTCTTTCTTGCCCCCAATTCAGTTCTAGAACCATGGACCATGATCAAATCAGCTCTGTCATTGTCTGTACTTGAGATACGCAGATCTGTCCCAATATTACCCCACTTTGGTCTGTGGACCAAAATGCATGGACACACACACATTTATATGTATACACATTCAGACATATGCACGCATACATATATCATACAAACACATGTGTAATACACACACATATACTCCCTATATGTGTTATCACTCCCTGTTAGACTGCAATGTCCTTAAGAGCAAGAATTGTCTTTTTTTCTTTTTAAAATACTAAACACTTAGCTCAGTACATATCATATAGTAGGCATTTAAAAATGATTTTTTTTCATTCATTTAGTCATTCATTCACTAATTCATGGTAATATGGCTGCTCTCAGAGATCTAATATGTGATCAAAAGAACATAAAGGCTCAGGTTTAAAGAACAGGCCTCCTAAAAATGAAATGGGTCAAGATCAAGCAATATTGGTCTGATAAGAATGAACTCCTGAATTGACTATAGTTATTTGAAGTGATTAATAACTCTTGCTCCTGGCACATTTTCTGTAAGCAGACAATAATTATAAGTTTCCATTCAAGCGATAATACCAAATATGCACTATCTTGGCTCCTTCCATTCCCACAGTTAAACAGATCAATCCCTTCCATGCCTTAGGTCACAGCCTTTATGAGTTGCTATGACAAAAAATGCACTCTCTCTCTTCTTCTCTCTTTCTCTCTCTGTTTGTCTCTATGAGTCTGTTTTTCTCTGTGTCTCTCTGCATTTTTTCATGAGTGTATCAGGGAAGTCCCCAACACCTAGCATAGTGACTGGCTCAATGAACACCTTAACTGAAAGATTTTGAAAAAGCTGATTTGGAACCCAGGGCTTCCTAACTCTTAGTTTAGCTGCCTATCAAAACCTCATCTTGCTTGTGTGGGAATAGCATCAGCAACAATAAGTTGAATATGTCTTTCCTTCCTTTACATCCAGATTCAAGGTAAGATTTTGTGAGATTTGCTTTGAATGAACTGAAAACATTTTTTCTGAAAGTATCTTTGTCAAAGTTTAGAAAAATTAAACAGTATATTTTCATGCTTGAATGGAATCAAGGGCACAAGTGGAGAGATGGATGATTGCAAGGGCACCTCTTCTTCTGAGACTGGAACAAAGGAGAAGATAAATTAAGATAATATTAAACTGATTTTATGTGTAGATTGAGAAGTGGGATCTTGCCATGTGTGTCCTAAAATTTTTCATTGAAGTATTTAGTGAGACCCTCTCCTGAGAGGGAGAAGGGAAAAGTTGTTTTGGGTAATTTAAGAAGAGTTTTGGACCAAATGTTGAAGGAAATGAGATAGTATAAATCACATAGGAATAAAAAGACTATCAAGTAGCACTCAGGGTCTAGTTGAGATTAAATAACATATACGTAATTGACTCAGTGGGCATAGTTGTGTTACTCCTCCATCTCTGTTCAGGATCATGCATATAGGAGTGGAAAATGTAGATGATGGTTTTAATTTACAGTTAAGGATTAGAGAGATGACAGGCCATCAAAGAAACAAAGGAAACAAGGACTAATGATAGGGTAAAGATGAACTGTTTAATTATCTGGTTAAGATTTCAAAGAGAGAAAAGTGAAACCAGAATAAGAATGATGGAAAAGTCTTGGAAAGAGAGTGATTGAAAATTGTAATGATAAACAACTATATGGTTAGGAGGCAGAAAACATAGGGATAGATGGAAATATAAGAAATGGGCCTGAAATCAAAGACTAGTGGAATCATGGGTAAAAATACGAATGACTTGTAGGTGATAAATTCCATAGGTAGCCGTTTCAGAGCACTGGACTGGCATTCAGGATATATGAATTCCATTTCTTACTACACTACTTATGATCTTGGGTAAGCCATGTCTTCATCTGAAGTCCAGAGTATTTAAGTCCATAAAATGTGGGTAATATTAGAAGTATCAATTTCAGAAACATATTGTATGAAGTTAAGGAGATAATGTGGGTGAAAATACTTAGTAAAATGTAAAATAGTATATAAGCTTAACTTATTATGAGGATTACAAAGATGATGGTTACAAACAGGAAGCATCAGATCTTCTACTATGATTTATTTTCTAGGTTTCTGGGTAGATAGCTCAGCAAAAAGAAGTGTGTTAAAATTTGATATGTAACTCTTTTTCACAATCATCATTGTCATCATCATTGATATAAAACATTATAATTTGTAAAGCCCTTGACAGACATGACAATAAGCTCCTTGAAGGAAGGGATTCGATATGCTTTTGGCTTTTCACATTTTTCCCTTTGTGTGGACCAGAATTTATTTTAAGACTTGGCAAACAGTGAATTTTGGGGAAAAAATCCAGTTGAATTGAATTGAAATTATCTCAAAAGAGTCTTGAGAAAGAGGTATAATAATTATAATTTTACAGATGAGGAAACTGAGAGGTGTGAATTGATATGCATATGGCAAACTAGTTAGTAAACTTAGATTTTCCTGAAAAATCCTGTGCTCTGGATTATGTCAAGTGAATGGCTTATAACTACATATGGCATAATACAAAATAATTCAAATATCTACATGGGGCATCAATACATACCTCCCTATATAATAAACACAAAAGGGAATTAGTCCACAAAATCAATGAACTTTACAGACAACAGAGACACAAAAGAAATGAGATTATCAGAAGACAGCTGTGATATTACAAAATGTCTCCTCCTCTGGTTGCATATTACTGCTGTGCTGTTTGTTAACAATATGGACAAGATTTTTTTTTTTCTGTTGCTGCTTTTATAGGCCAGATGGTGAATTAATGTGGAATAATGGAAAAGTCAGTTTTATTCCATAAAACTGAGATAATGAGAGGAATAGTGTTTTCATGATTGAAATTTGCCATTGTCAAACACTTTGTTCTACTAATGAGATATTTTCAAATTCACTATTCATATTCAGGAAACAGCAAGGTATTATTGAAAAAAAAACACTGAATTTGGAGTTATAGAATCTATATTTAAGTCCTAGTTTTCCTATTTATTGCCTGGCTTCCTTCATGTCCTGAGTAAAATCCCACTGGGAGCTGTCTCAGTCATGCTGATCTGTATCTTGCTACTGGACTCAGTATATTGTTAATGTATTTTAATGGTATGGGAAGATGTTTCACATTCCATTAATAAGTCTATGTGACCTGCTTAAGTCAAATGGAAGCCTAAGTCACATGAAGCCTGTGGTGGGAGGAATTTGCTGAACAGCTGGAACAGGAAGGGTGGAACAGGATGAAGTAGAACTAGAGCAGAGTTGAGAGGAAATTGGTCAGACTAGTCAGATCGGGGAGAGAAAGAGAAAGTAGGCAACTAGCTGTGGGAGAAAAGGGCATTTTGCTTGAGGTGGTTCATTTGTGGGAAGGCCTGACAATGTGTATCGACTTCCTGGTTACTATGATAGATTTCTTTGTTACTATGATGGATGTAACTTTCTGGCATTTGAATAAATATTTTGGTTCTGTCTTCCATGTGGAGAGTCTGTTATATTTTGGAATTCAGTACTGTGCTGGCATATTCATAGTCGCGAATGATGCTATGAATGTTGCATTGATGTTACACTTAGTTGATTTCAGACGAGAAAGTGAGGCTGATGACCTTGTACAATCTTCCCTCACTTAAAATCAATTCATTTGCAGTTCATGGTATCACTCTTCTCATGCCATGGTCCTCTCCAAGAATGAAGGACAAGGAACAAATCCTATCTTCTACAGGAAGCATGCTCTGATACCTCTTAATTCTAATGATTTCCCTCTGTTGATTGTTTCCCAGTTATTTTGTTTGTGCATAATTGAGAACATGCTTTTTCCACCACTAGACTTGGATTTCCTTGAGAATACAAATTGTCCTTTATCTTTTTTTGTATCCCCAGTACTTAGCATCATTTCTGACATATAGTGTTTAATAAATGCATGTTGACTTGTGACCTTGGGCAAATCACAAATATTAGACTCAGTGAAATATAGACAGCTAGATGGCATAAAGAAAAATTATTTTTATATAATATTATAATATATCATATATCATATAATATATTATATAATATATTATAATAAATAAAATAATAATATAAATAAATAAATAAGTGATATGTACATACATATATATTAATATAAATATATAGACAGATATACACATATGTATGTATATACACCTATATGTATACATACATATATACATACATTGCATGTAGGGAACTTCCAGTAAGAAAACTCTGCTACTGCAGATGAATAAATTGAGTATTTATTAAATGCCTACTACATAAGAGTCATTATGATAGTCACTGAGTATATATATACATGTGTGTGTGTGCGTGTGTGCTTGTGTACATGTATATGACATGTATCTGTACATATAAGTATGCACACATATAAACATAAATGTCAAATTCATACATGATTTAATGAAGAATGTTCCTTGTGAATATTATGAGCTATGGACATTAAGAAAAGGTAGTAAAACTTAGATGATTGAGGGCTGGTTTTGGAATTTGTAAGAGTTAGATTCAAGTCTTGCACTTCACAGATTTATTAACTGGGTGATCATGGGAAAGTCACTTTCTCCCACAATTCCGCTGGACATTGATTCTTGTAGACTGAAAAAAAACTCTTGTCATCCTTTATGGTTAGGGTGTTTCCACAATGGATATTTTTATGTGTATATTAGTTTACTAATTTGGACAAAATAAAAATGAACTTTTATGAAAGACATAGTACTTGCATCACTAATAGAGGTATTTCTATGACCTAGTTTGAATATATGAAAAAGTGATACAACGTAAAAACAGGAAAACATGATAAGAAGAATTTGAGTCAAGAACTGACAAACAATATCATGAGGTGAATAGCCTAAAAAAAGCAATAATGAACTTACCACCATCCCCAGATGCTGGTTTACTGTGTGCAGGTGTCAAGGGGTCTATAGCAGCTCCTTCCTACATAATTTCAGAGATAGATGACAAAGAGGAGACAAGAATAGTTCTGAGGCTAATTAGAGGAAATGAACCTGTATCTTTTAGGTATAGTACAGGGTTCTCAAAAAAAATTTTGCGTGTGTTTTTTCCTTTGCACTTACATTTTTCAAATGAATGAATTATTTAGTTACTAGAGAGAGGTATTGATAACAGGCAAATGCTAGAAGTCCTAGAATCAAAAATTAGCCCAACTAAGAAGAAAAAAAAGTGTCTCTCTTATATGGAAAATCTCTTCTCATTTCATAAGGAATATTTTAAGAAGTATCAGCTACAAGAATAATAAAATAATTTTCTGAACCATTGCTCTCTAGGAGTAATATGGACTTTTTAAAATGACATAATGAAAGCAAATATAAATCTGCTCAAATGTAAATGTAAATAGAGGAACAAAAACTGAAAAAAAACTAGAGGTGGAGATGGAAGGGAAATTAGAGCTCATCTTTTTTTATTATTATTCTCCATCTTAGTTTTTAAAAATAATATTTTTTTCCTAATGACATGTTAAAACAATTCTATAATTTTTGCTTGAGTTCCAAATTACACTCCTCCTTTCTTTTCCCCTCCCCCACTCTGAGATGGTAAACACTTTTCAGGGTAGCAAGTGGTAGTGAAAATTTGAATACTAGTCCTCTTGTGCAAAACCAGTAGCCTTTCAGAGTTGTCCCTAACAGAAAAATATATTTAAAAATTACCTATATATTAGATCTAGTCTGGTGGGAAAAGGAGGAAACTCTTACCTTAGAGATCATGTTGTGCACATGGTGGTTTACACAATTGTACAGGTCCTGAACCTGTAGTATATTCTCTAGAATTGAATTAACTAGTGAAATAACAAACTGTGCTAAGCAGTCAAAATTTCTAAGACCCACGTGAGAAACACAACAATTTTTGGCCTTCAATGAAAAATAATCATATGCCCTGCTGAAGAAAAAATAGTAAATAACTTTACTTTGCCCTAACCTCAGAAGTCAGCCTCTGTAGCTTGTCTCCATTAGTGCCTGGAGAGAACAAGAAGGAAAGGCACATATTTTGTCGACATTTCATGATTCTTAAACTTGTGGAGTATTGACATTTTTTCCTAAAATCTGCCATGGCTATCAGTGGTTCTCTGAATTGCCAATTTGACTCAATGCAGTTAAAAAAACCTAGTTTCTGAGGGGTGAAGCCAAGATGGTGGAGTAGAAAGATGGACTTGTAGAAGCTCCCTCACATAGCTTATAAAATACCTGTACAAAATGTGCTAAACAAATTCTAGAGCCGCAGAAGACACAAAATGACAGAATGAAAGAGATTTCCAGCCCAAGACAGCCTGAAAGGCTAACAGGAAAGGTATATTGCACCAGGCATGAAGCACAGCTCAGTATGGGTCCCACAGTGTAGCAGGGACAGGACCTGGAAGAAGCTTCAGGGAGCCACTGGCAGCAGTAGTTCCCACACTACTCTATGTCACAGACAGTTTCAAAGATCAGTGAGAAAGCCTTTTCATCTGGGTGAGAAGGGAACATGGTCCAGACCCACTAGAAGCAGTCACTGCAGCAACAGTGTCCATTTTTAGAGCTCTCCACCTAAAGCCCTTGGGGGAACTGAGCAGTTCATCTGAATCTCAGCCCTGAGCTGACCCTGGGGTGAGGAGAGGTGTTGGTGGTAGAATTGGAAAGTTCTGGAGTTGGGGAGAGGGAATTCTACTTGTGTATTCTGGACAGAAAAGTTTTTTATTTCTCCCAGACCAGTGTGCAGGTCAGGAGAGGAGTAAATTCTTCTCCCTTGATTGTGCCACCTTAGAGGAACTGAGAACTTACAGATCCCTAGAGTATACCCTCCTCTTGACAAAGACAGAAAAATCAAATAACTGGCTGGGAAAATGCTCAAAAAAGGGCAAAAAAATAAGACCATAGAAGGTTACCTTCTTACTAAACATGTAGCTTCTGCATCCCAAACCTCTAAAATAAATATCTAATTGCCTCAGACCATGGAAGAGCTCAAAAAGGATTTGGAAAATAAAGAAAGAGAGATGCAGGAACAATTGAGAAAATTAAAGGGATGTAAGAAAATCATGAAAAGTGAGTAAAACAGCTTGCTAAAGGAGACACTGAAAAATTCTGAAGAAAAATAATACCTTTAAGAATAGGATAACTCAATTAGCAAAAGAGGTCCAAAAAAATCAATGGGAAGAGGAATGATTTAAAAAGCAGAATTAGCCAAATGGAAAAAAGGAGTTCAAAAGCTCACTGAAGAAAACAGTACTTTAAAAAAATTAGAATGGAACAGATGGAAACTAATGACTTTATGAGAAAACAAGGAATTACAAAATAAAAGCAAAAGAAGGAAAAAAATAGAAGATAATATGAAAAATATCATTAGAAAAACAACTGGTGTGGAAACTAGATCCAGGAGACATAATTTAAAACTTATGGTGTTACCTGAAAGTCATTATCAACAAAAGATCCTAGATAGCATCTTTCAAGAAATTACCAAGGAAAACTCCCCTGATATTCTAGAACCAGAGGGCGAAATAAATATTGAAGGAATCCACCAATCACCTCCTGAAAGTGATCCAAAAAGAGAAATTCCTAAGAATATTGTATCCAAATTTCAGAGTTCCCAGCTCAAGGAGAAAATATTGCAAGCAGTTAGAAAGAAACAATTTCAGTATTGTAGAAATACAGTCAAGATAACAAAAGATCTAGCAACTTCCACATTAAGGGACTGAAGGGCTTAGAATATGATATTCCAGAAGTCAAAGGAGCTAAAATTGAAACCAATAGTCACCTACCCAGGAAAAGTGAGTATAATATTTCAGGGGGAAAAAAATGCTCATTCAGTGAAATAGACAACTTTCAAGAACTTTTGATGAAAATACCAGAACTGAATAGAAAATATTACTTTCAAACACAAGTATGAAGAGAAGCATGAAACGGTAAACAGGCAAGAGATGTCATAAAGGACTTTCTGAAGCTTAACTGTTTACATTCTTATATGAAAAGATAATATTTGTAACTCTTGAGAGTTTGCTCAATATTTGGGTAATTGGAGGGATTATATACAGAGGGCACAGGTTAAGTTCTAAAGGTAGGGATGATATTTAAGAAATTAATTTAAGGGGTGAGAGAGCAATATATTGGGAGGAGAAAGGGAAAAATAGAATGGGGCAGATTAACTTATATAAAAGAGGCATGAAAAAGTTTTTCAGTGGAAAGGAAGAGAGGGGAGGTGGGAGGGAAAGTGAAACTTACTCTCATCACATTTGGCTTAACAAGGGAGTAACATACACATTCAATTTGGTATTAAAATCTATCTTACACTACGGAAAAGTAGAGGAGAAAGGCATAAGTGGGGTGGGAGGATGATAGAAGGGGGGGAAATGGGATGAGGGACTAATTAGAAGTAAACACTTTTGGGGATGAACAAAGTCGAGAGAGAATAGAATAAATGAGGGGGGCAGGATAGAATGGAGGGAAATATAGTTAGTCTTACACAACATGACTACTATGGAAGTCTTTTGCAAAACTACATGTATGTAGCCTATATTGAATTGCTTGCCTTCTCAATGGGGATGTATAGGAAGGGAAGAAGGGGGAAAAGTTGGAACTCAAAGTTTTCAGAATGAATGCTGAAATTGTTTTCACATACAACTGTGAAATAATAAATAGATCTAATAAAGTATAGAAATCTATCTTGCCCTACAAGAAAAGTGAGAACACAAGGATAAGGGAAGGGAGGATTTTGATAGGAAGGACAGCACATTGAGGGAATGGGTAATCAAAATTCAAGGAGTTTTGGGGTGGGGAAAAGGAGAGATGGGGAGAAATTTTGGAACTCAAAATTTTGTAGAAATAATATTGAAAAAGTCAAAATAAATAAACATTTAAAAATAAATTTAAAAAAGTATACAGGTTCTTTAAAAACTTAATTGACTAATAATTTCCTTCAAAAGGTGAAGCAATCTAAAAATTGCACCTGAAGTGTACCTTGATGCCCTTTAGAAAGAAGTTCAGTTTAGTCCAAGTCAATCAACTCTGTCTAAATTTATAATGAAACAGACAATTAGTCAATCAATCAAACACTCAAGGAACATTTATTAATAGCCAATAAGCATTTGTGAATAGTCAGAGGAAAAGGTGTTTATGAAGCTGAAATGGTGATTTCATTTTAGTTGTTCAGTGATTTAAAGTTAATTTAAATTAATTTTGATTAAATAACTTAGCCATTTTTAGACGAGATCTTTGTTTTCTTTGATGAAGACAATTTTCAGAATAGGAACCCACTCCACTAATGCAAATCAATAACATGACTGTATTGTACAGTCTTGGAAAATCTCTCTGGAAACTGAAAAATTAAGCAAATAGCCAGTGGTAACAAATCTAGTATCTTTTAGAAGTAAGAATTAAGCCAAAGTTTGTCTGATTCAGATGCAGTTTCCATGCACTCTGTGCCATGATATTTAAAATAGCTTGAACAATCTAATGTCTCAGAAAGAAGAGTGATCACCATTGAAATAAAATCTCAGTGCACTCATCACCCTTTCACAATCCAGGCAATCCACAGAAAATAAACTTTTGCCTGAAGGAAGCAGTTGAGACAACTAATAGAAGCATGAATCTTGATTAAATAAGAAGAGGGAAACAAAGACTGGTATGCCTAGACAGGATTCCAAAAAAGAACAGAACAGTTATGAAACTCTTCTATCTTCCCAGTGTCAGCTTGAGTAAATAGGTAAATGGTGACCACCTGACATAGTCCATCTATATGTTAAATTTCTTATAGGGTTGTATCTAGAATGATTCTCTAATCATCATTGGTCAACAGCAAAGGAAGTGGTAGTAGAAAAAGTCACTTTCTATTTCTCTATATCAATCATTTACTTAATGGATTAAATTATATAGAAAACACATTCACAACTCATTGGTGTTGAAGATACAATTAAAGTTAATGAATTGCCAGCAACATTCAGAAAAACTGAACTTAGGAAAACAAGGAAAAATCACTGACTAAAAGAGACTTGAATTTAATCCATTTTGGTGAAATCATCCAGTACCATTAGAGAAAGATATATGTCGTTAAATAAATGGAGAGAAAAGTCTTTTAGTTATTAGAATTGTGTTACTATGAAGAAAATTGTAAATTATTAATGGAAATAGCACAAAAGTATACTATATTCTACATCAAACTGTTACCTTTAGGAAATGATTCAGTCCCAAATTCAGTCATTAAAGTAAACATTTTTGGTACTTAAAAGTGTTCAGGTTTTTTTCAATGTTTCTCCATCTATAGATAATTCTCTCCTCTTTCCCTCTGCAGAATGTTATTACTGTGAATACAATTGCCTCACTAACTGATCACAGCTAGTCCATCATCTCCCACAACGACAGTGTCAAACTTGATGTTAAGAATGAATTAATAGTAACCTGAAGTTGTCAGAAGAAAGCATCCCGAGTTCAACCATTACTTTCTGGAGTTTTCATAATATGACACCAAGTAGGTAGCTTGGACACTTTTTTGAATGTCAACTGTGAGTGACTGAATGGTAGGAACAAGTGTTTTTATTTTAAATCATTTTCAATATATATATCTAAGGAAAAATATCTTTATTCCTAGATGGAAATATTATTTAGAACCAGTTTGCTTTTAATCTTTTAATGAAAATATCATTGCCTGTGAGTCAATTTCATTTGTTTGGTATATTAATGATCCGTGTGACCCATGGCAAATCATTAACCTTTTCCCTCTCAGATTCCTTATCTGTAAAATGAGCTGGAGAAGAAACTAACACACCATTCTAGTATCTTTGCCGAGAAAACCCAAAAAAGATGTCATGAAGAGTCAGCCACACTGAAACACGCCTAAACAAGAAAATATTAATGGTCTGTTACTAAAGACAATAATTCAACCATATCCCTGAGAAACTTCGGAAAATCACCTGGGGTGGTCCGGTTATAATTAGAAGATGTCAAAATATCTGCATCAGATCTTAGGTCTAGCAAAGCACTGGCCCTTGTGTGCCCAGAAAAGAATATGGAAATCCACACTGTCTGGCCTCTTCTACTACATGCTCTCTCTCTCTCTCTCTCTCTCTCTCTCTCTCTCTCTCTCTCTCTCTCTCTCTCTCTCTCTCAATTTATTTATTTAACTTTTTACATTCATTTTCACAAAATTTTGGGTTCCAAATTTTCTCCCCATCTGTCCCCTCCCCCACCTCAATACACCGAGCATTCTAATTTCCCCTATCACCAGTCTGCCCTCTTTTCCATCATCTCTTCCTTCTCTTGTCCCCATCCTCTCTTTTGTCCTGTAGGGCCAGATAACTTTCTATTCCCTATTACCTGTATTTCTTATTTCCTAGAAGCAAGAACAATACTCGAGAGTTGTTCCTAAAATTTTGAGTTCCAACTTCTCCCCATCCCTGCCTCCCCACCCATTCCCTTTGGGAAGGCAGGCAATTCAATATAGGATATATCTGTGTAGTTTTGCAAATGACTTCGATAATAGTCATGTTGTGTAAGACTAACTATATTTCCCTCCATCCTATCCTGCTCCCCATTGCCTCTATTTTTTCTTTTAATCCTATCCATCCCCAAGAGTGTTGATTTCAAATTGATCCCTCCTCCCATTACCCTCCCTTCCATCATCCCCCCACCCTGCTTATCCCCTTCTCCCCCACTTTCCTGTATTGTAAGATAGGTTTTCATACCAAAATGAATGTGCATTTTATTCCTTCCTTTATTCAAATGTGATGAGTAAATTTCATGTTTTTCTCTCAGCTCCCCTCTTTTTCCCTCCACTAAAAAGTCTCCTTCCTGCCTCTTTTATGAGAGATAATTTTCCCCATTCCATTTCTCCCTCTCTCCTCCCAATTCATTTCTCTCTCACCACTTAACTTCATTTTTTTAAGATATGATCCCATACTATTCAATTCACTCTGTGTTCTGTCTCTGTGTGTGCGTGCACATGTGTATGTGTGTGTGTGTGTGCATGTGTGTGTAATCCCACCAACTACCTAGATACTGGAAAGTTTCAAGAGTTACAAATATTGTCTTTCCATGTAGGAATGTAAACAGTTCACCTTTGGTAAGTCCCTTATGACTTCTCTTTGCTGTTTACTTGTTCATGCTTCTTCTCATTCTTGTGTTTGAAAGTCAAATTTTCTTTTCAGCTCTGATCTTTTCATCAAGAATGCTTGTAAGTCTTCTATTTCATTGGAAGACCAGTTTTTCCCCTGAAGTATAGTACTCAGTTTTGCTGGGTAGGTTTTTCTTGGTTTTAGTCCTAGTTCCTTTGACTTCTGGAATATCATATTCCATGCTCTCCTCTCCCTTAATGTAGAAGCAGCTAGATCTTGTGTGTTACGCTGATTGTCTTTCTACAATACCTGAATTGTTTCTTTCTAGCTGCTTGCAATATTTTTTACTTGACCTGGGAACTCTGGAATTTAGCCACAATGTTCCTAGGAGTTTCTCCTTTTGGATGTCTTTGAGGAGGTGATCGGTGAATTCCTTGAATAATTATTTTGCCCTCTGGTTCTAGAATCTCAAGGCAGTTTTCCTTGATAATTTCATGAAAGATGATGTCTAGGCTCTTTTTTTGATCATGGCTTTCAGGTAGCCCCATAATTTTTAAGTTGTCTCTCCTGGATCTATTTTCCAGGTCAATTGTTTTTCCAATGAGATATTTCACATTTTCTTCCATTTTTTCATTCTTTGGGTTTTGTTTTGTGATTTCTTGGTTTCTCATAAAGTCATTAGCCTCCATCTGTTCCATTCTAACTTTGAAAGAACTATTTTCTTCAGTGAGCTTTTGAACCTCCTTTTCCATTTGGCTAATTCTGCTTTTGAAAGCATTCTTCTCCTCACTGACTTTTTGAATCTCTTTTTGCCAATTGCATTACTCTATTTTTCAAATTGTTATTTTCTTCAGCATGTTTTTGGGTCTCCTTTAGCAAGGTGTTGACCTGTTTTTCATGCTTTTCTTGTATCTCTCTCATTTCTCTTCCCAGTTTTTCCTCCACCTCTCTCACTTGATTTTCAAAATCCTTTCTGAGCTCTTCCATGGCCTGAGCCCATTGAATACTTATTTTTGATGTCTGAGACACAGAAGTCTTCACTTCTATGTCTTTCCCTGATGGTAAGCATTTTTCTTCCTCATCAGAAAAGATGGGAGGAAATAGCTGTTAACCAAGAATGTAACCTTCTATGATCTTATTTTTTTTTTCCCCTTTTCTGGGCATTTTCCCAGCCAGTTACTTGACTTCTGAGATTCCTCACCACCCAGGCCCTGCCTCCTGATCTGCCCAGCTAGTGTTTGGTGTCTGATATTCAAATGCTGCTTCCCAGACTCAGGGCTTTCAGCAGGGCTGGGGTTGCTATTCAGTGTGAGATTAAGTTCAGCTGCTTGGGTGGGGGCCGAACCGCCACACAGGGCTCAGTTCCCTCAGGAGGTTTATGAGGAGATCTTCAATGATGGATCTGAGCTCCTGTCTGCTTTGGGAGCCCCTTCCTACTGCTGCCTCTGCTCCTGCTTCCTGAGGGGGCCTGAGTCATGGGGACACCCCATTCCCCTCTTGGCCAGCCAAAAAATCTCCCTCACTGACCTTTGGTGCCTGTGGGTGGAGTGACCTGTGGGGCCTCTAGAGATTCCATCCCTGAAGCCTGCTCGGATCTGCTCCTCTTGGTGCCATGTGGCCAAGGCAGACCTGGCCTCTGCTCCAGTCCAGTGTGTGATGGACCTTTGGTGTCTGTTTTTCAGGTCTCTCTGTAACAGAAATCTCCTCCACTCCGTTGCTGTGTGGCTTCCACTACTCCTGAATTTGTTGGGAGTTTTTCTTTACAGGTATTTTATGGGCTGTTCGTTAGAAGCTAGCATATGTGAATCTTTCTACTCCACCATCTTGGCTTCTCCCCTACATGCTCTTCTCTTTACCCCTCTTCTACATATGCACTGATTACTAGTTTTAATATAATTAGTCACATATGGGATCTAGGAACTTTGTGAGCGATTGGGAAAATAGTCCTACAGAGTCTTAGGAAGGACCTTTCTAAGATTATATTGCTCTCTTCTCTTGAGAAAAGCATCATCTCATATAATTGGCTGTATGTTTGGGTAAACAAAAACAGCTAAATATTTGATTGAGTTAGCATAAAGATGACTCAAAAAAACTTCCTCTTCTCACTTTTTTTCAGGGAGTGCCTTTGTATGAAAATCATCAGTAGTCACTCACACACAGAGATACAAACTCATAGACAATAGAGTTTTAATAATAAAAAAATTCAACCTAAATGTCATGTCACATGATCCAACAATGTTGGGTGATATAATCCCCACCACTTCTTTGATTCAAAAGGCTAGGAGTTTTTAGATTTATTTTTCTGTTCCCCATATCACCCTCACTACTGTGGCACCATCATAAGCCTATATAGGTTGTCAGTTACTTTAAGTTTATAAATGAATTGCTGATACATAGCAAAATATGTACTTAGTATAAGACAAGACGTTGGACTAAAGGAGGGGAAATTTTGAAACAGAGCATAAATCTGAAGGAGGAATGAGTTTAGACTCTGTATCTTTGTCTCCTTTTATTATTTCCTATTTAATATTTTTCTTATTAACACTATTTGTTCTACTGTTCTAGTGGGCTCTTCTCTGTTACCCTCTTTTCTTTCTCCTTGGCTACATTAAGTTTTCAAGAATTTTATGCTGATACAACTTCAGGTATGAAATGAGACAATCCATTGCTATGGCATTAAAAGCAGGAGCATGTGAGTCATTCAGACAACAATGGTAAGGGTAAATATAACAGGGTGCTTCAATGATAAGGTTGCAGGACATTCAGTCAATCAATTGACAAGGCACTGTGCTTAGTGTTGCAGATGCAGAGAGAAAGGAAAGGAAGGAAGGATAGAAAGAAAAAAGGGAAAGAAAAAAGTAAGACCCTGCCTGTAAGGAGTTCAAAATCTAATGGGGAACTATATGCAGCATAAAAAGAAAGTTCTCAATAGAATAAAAGCACTAGAATTAAGAGGGATTGGGAAACGCTTACAATAAAAGGCAGAATTTTATTTGCGATGTAAAAGAAGTCAGGGAAGCCAGGTAAGAGAGATGAGGAAGCAGAACATGTCAGTCAAGTTGAACAGCCAGGAGCAATGCCCATAGTGCGGAGATATTGTCTTATTGAAGAACCAGCAAAGAGGCCCGTGTCAATAGATCAAAGACATATTATAGGCTAAAGTATAAGAAGACTGGAAAGGTGATGGAGGAGTAAGTTATGAATGTCCACCAGAGGATTTTTATTTGATCCTCAAGGTGATAGTGGGCCACTGGAGTTTGTTGAATAGGAGGGTGTCATAGTTAAACACACAGTTTAAGATGATCACTTTGACAGCAGAGTGGAAGATTGACTGAAGTGGGGAGATATTTGAGGCAGAGACCAAGCAGAAGTCTTCTGCAATAGTCTGAGCATGAGAGTAGGGTCTGTACCAAGGTGGCTTGTGTTAGCGGGAAAAGAAGGAATAATTGAGAATTTTTTACGGAGGTTAAATTGGTAGTATTTGGCAATTGAATATTAAAAGTTGGTTGGTTGGTTTGTTGTTATCCTTTGTTCTTGAAGAGGATCAAAATAAAGTCATTATATTGAAGTCAAGGACAAAGTGTTTGACTGTGACTGATATGAGTTCAGAATGCTCCACCACAGTTCGCGCACAAAAAAGGTCATATTAACGTTTTGAATGGAGTTATCTGTAAATCTGTGCCTTTCCCTTTTCTTTTAAGTTACTGCAATTCTGTGAAATTACTCCCCTCTTCCTTACCTTCCTATCACTCAGATTCCTTCTGATTCTTTCTCCTCCATCAACTCTATTTCATTTGATGAAATGACCATATTCCTTACCAAGGCTAAACTCTCTATTTACTCATTCACGTAACTCCATTCCATCCTGTTTCCTTCATTTGATTGGCTCTTTCGACAGCTGTGTTCTTTCACTTTTTAAAAGTTTTTTATTTTAACATCCTTTACTTTTCAATTTTGAGTTCCAGATTCTCTCCCTCCAATCCGTTCTCTACTGAAAAGACAAATACTATAATATGAATTATACATGCAATATTATGCAAAACATTTTTCCATAATAGTCATATTACAAAAAAAGAAAATTATACTTCAGTTTGCATTTAGAATATATCAGTTCTCTTTCTGGAGGCAGATGGCATTTTTTTTCATCATAATTCCTTTGGAATTGTCTTTGATGGCTATATTGATCAGAGTGACTAAACCTTTTATAGTGGGTCATCATTAATCCATTGGTGTTACTGTGCATAATGAACCCTCAGTTCTTCTCACTTTACTTTGCACCACTTCCTATTGGTCTTGCCGTTTATTTCTGAAATCGCCCTCCTTATAATTTCTTATAGAACAAGAGTACTATTATATCACGATCATATGACAGAACTTGTTCAATTATTCCCCAGTTGATGAACATCCCTTCAATTTCCAATTCTTTGCCACCACAAAATACTGCTATAAATACTTTTATAGGTATGTATCCCTTTCCTTTTCGTTTCATATCTTTTTAGTACAGATCTAATTACAGTAACTGCTGGACCAAAGGGTATGCACAATTTTAAAGTCTTTTAGACGTAGTTCCAGGTTTTACTCCAGAATGGAAGTTCACCACCCCACCAATAGTTTCCCTTTTCTCTGAGATTGTAAACAGTGCTCCTCTTGGCCTCAGAACTATGAAACATGTCCCTACTCCCTTGTAACTGGTCACAAGAACACCTCTCCATCCTCAAATCATGATTCAGAACTGTTTATGGGCAATTGAGTTGACAGCAAGTGACAGCTGACATCAGGTGCCAGCAAAGTATGCCTTATCTCATTCTGACCATTTCTCCAAGCCCTTTACCATTTCAGGGCTGAGAGCTCCCAAATGGGTTGCCAGTTATGGCCTCCTCTGAGGTTGACTGCTGGTGTTCCTGCTATATCCTAGACCTGGGTCTGCTCCTGTATTGTAGACTTCTCCTTTGCTCCTCCTGAATTGTATGTTGGAAAAAATGTCTCATTATGATATTTGGTTATGGCTCTGCTGCTCCAAAATTTGATTTGAGATATTATCTTAAGATCCTATGAAGGAGAATGTTGGAATAATTCAGATGGGTCTCCATACTCTGCCATCTTGGTTCTTCTCTTCGTTCATCATCTATTTTCAACCTTTCCCTCTCTTCTGAATTATTTCTTCCTACCTACAAACATTCCCAAGCCTCTACTACCCTAAAAAAATCCTTATTTGCTCCTTCCATTCATGCTGTCTTTCTACTTCTCTTCTGCCATTTATAGCTAATTTTCTCAAAAAAGACTATCTACAATAGGTGCCCTCACATTCTCTCCTTTAATTCTCTTCTTAACCCCTTACAATTTGGCTTCCTATGTTAACCTTCCATTAAAATTACTCTCTCCAAATTACTAATAATCTTTAAGTCACCAAATCCAATGATTTTATTCAATCTTCATTCTATTTAACATCTTTGAAGCTTTTGACTTTGTTGATCATTTTCTTCCTTTAGAAACTATTTCTTCTAGATTTCAGGACACCACTCTCTCCTGGTTTTCTTAAGTATCTGATGGTTTCTTCTCCATCTCCTTTACTCACTGCTTCTCCAAATCACACCTTCAAACCATACATGTCTCTCAGCATTCTGTCCAAAGCCCTAGTCCCTCTACACTATTTCAATCAGTGATCTCTTTACCTTCCATGTATTTAATTACCATCTCTATGCTGATTATTCTCAAATATACTTTTCTACCCCAATCTGTCTGCTGACATCCAATCATATTTTCAATTGCCTTTTAGATATCTTAAACTGCATATCTAGAGAACTTATGCATCATAACATGTCCAAAACAGAACCCCTTATCTTTCCCTCTAAACCATCCTCTCTTTCTACATTTCCTGTTCTTATAAGGGGGCAAGTGTCCTCCTAGTCCCTCAGACTGACAACCTAGGAATCATCCTGGATCCTTCATATCTCTACACACATCCAAGATATTGCCAAAACATGTAAATTTCACCTTGCAACATACTTTTAATATGCACCTTTTGCTCTCTGACAGTGCCACCACCTTGGTGTAGGCCCTCATCACCTCATGTTTACACTACTACAATTACTTTCTGGTGGATCGACCTGCCTCAAGTCTCTCCCCACTCCAATTTATTCTCCTTTGTCACTAAATACCTAAAACTGAGGCCAATAGTATTATCTTCCTATTAAAAAAACAAAAAAAAAAACTGTAGTGGTTTCCTATTGCCTTCAGAAGCAAATACAACATGTTCTGCTTTTCATAACCTAGCCCTTTCCTTCCTTCTGTCTTACACTTTACTTTCCAAGAAATACTCCTTTATCTAGTAACACTGACTTCCTGGTCATTCCACAAATAAGAGTCTTAGTCTATTGGCCTTTTCTCTGCTTGCCTTCCTCCATTGCTATGCCTCAAACACTCTCCCTTCCGCACTCTACTGACCTCTCTGGTTTCCTTTTAAATCTCAAATAACTCCTGCATTAATGGGAAGTCTTTCCTTATCTACCTTAATTCCTGTGTTCTCCCTTTTTAAACTACTTCCTATTTATCCTGTATATAGTTTGCTTTGCATATAATTGTTTTCACATTGTGTGCTCCATTAGATTATAAGCTACTTGAGGGCAGAAACTGTCTTTTGCCTCTTTTTCTATCCATAGTGCTTAGCAAAATTCTTGGCATGTAGTAAACACTTAATAAATGCAGTTTATTGAATCAGTTAATTAATCAACATAGAGATATGAGAAGGCAGTCCAGGACAAAACTCTGTGAGACACTGATGGTTACCAGGCATGACTTGGATGAAGACTCAGCAGAGGAAACTGAAAAGAAAGAGTCAGAGAAGTAGATGGAAAACTAGGAAAGCGTACATTCAGA
This sequence comes from Bettongia penicillata ogilbyi, assembly GCA_023548195.1. Classification (NCBI taxonomy): domain Eukaryota; kingdom Metazoa; phylum Chordata; class Mammalia; order Diprotodontia; family Potoroidae; genus Bettongia; species Bettongia penicillata. Next base: position 3,769,581 of record JAJHZJ010000511.1, read on the forward strand.
GAGAAGAGAGAACCAATGAGCACGCCAGTGTCAAAGACTGCAGAGATGTCAAGAAGAATAAGGATTTAGAAAAGGACATTGCATACATATAACTGAGCACAACTGCATAATCAAAGTGTTTGGGACAGACATTATTAGGAATATTTGAGAAGGAAGGATTTCCATTCTTGGTTTTTCCCTGCCTTCACTCCTTATAGTTGGTTCCTGAATATACCCAAGGGACTAAAATACAACTTGTACTGAAGCTGAAATACCCTTCACAACAACCCTGCAATGGGCCATACTGCTGACTCTTAAATATCACTGGTGACAAGAAACTCATTGACTCCTAAAAAATCTATTTCATTCCTGAGCAACTTTAATTGTCTAGAAGATATCTGAAATTTCTACTCATTATTTCTAGTTATTCTCCCAGGGTCTAAACCTCTCCCACACTACTTTCTAAAACAAATATTTCCCACATTTTAAAAATTTCTCCCTCCCCTTTCCTCTCTGGGCCCAGTTCAGGGCAAAAATTATCTGAGGAAATTAGGGTTTACCAGAGTCACCTGCAAAACAAATTGTGTGAATTGTTAGTGGAGGTGTGAACTGATCTAATCATTCTGGAGAGCAATTTGAAATTGTGATCAAAGGGCCACCAAGCTCTGTCTTATCATTGATCCCTCAATACCACTACTAGGTCTGTATCCCAAAGACATCACAAAAATGGGAAAATGGACCTGCATATACAAAAATATTGATAGCAGCTCTTTGTGTGGTGGCATTTGTGTGTGAGGGAATATACATCAATTGGCCAGTGGCTGAGCAAGTTATGTTATATGAATGTAACATAATACTATTGTGTTATGAGAAATGATGAACAATTGGACTTCAGAAAATCCTGGAAAAACATACAGGAACTCATGCAAGTAAAGTGAACAGAATAAGAAGAACATTACGTACAATAATAGCAATGTTATGTGATGATCAGCTATGGTTGACTTGGCTTTTCACAGCAAAAAATGATCCGAGACATTTCCAAAAGACTTATGATAGAAAATGCTTTCTCTAGCCAGAGAAAGAACTGATGGAGTTGGAAAGGAAATTGAAGCATACTATTTTCATTTTCTTTATTTGTTTTTATATTTCTTCCTTTTGTTCTGTTTCTTCTTTTGCAACATGTGGAAATATGTTTCCTATAATTGGACACATATAGCCTATATCAAATTGTTTACACGCTTAAGGAGAGGAAGAGAGGAAAAATTGGAAACTGAGGCAAACAGGGATTAAGTGACTTGCCCAATATCATAAACTAGTTAGTATCCAAGGCCAAATTTGAACACAGATCTTTCTGAAGCCAAGCCCAGTGTTCTTTCCACTATTTCATCTAATTACTAGTTAGTTCTTCTTCAATCCATTGTATATTGAATCTCTATGTTATGCTCAATGTTTATATACTTATTATATAAACAGAAGAGCATCTAGAATGGGCAACCACAATAGAGAAAGACCTCTAACTATTGTTTTATGAAGACTGATCTATCAAAGGAACAAGAATTGTTAAGTCTGGTGAGGAGGCAAATTGTAGGAGACATGATAGTTATCCTCCGAGTATTTGAAATGCTATCATAGTAGAAGAGGGATTTAGTTTTCTTGACCTCATGGACTAGAACTAGGGAAAATGAGTGCAAATGACAAAGAGACAAATTAAGACTTGGAATGAAAAAACATCTTTAAGAATTGGCATTAGAAGATGGCGGAGTAGAAAGATTCACATATGCTAGCTCTGAATCCACAGCCCACAAAATACCTGTAAAGAAGAGCTACCAACAAAGTCTGGAGCTCCGGAAACCACACAGCAATGGAATGGAGGAGATTTATGTTCCAGAGAGTCCTGAAAAACTAACAGCAAAGGTCCATCATGCACCAGACCCAAAGCAGAGCCCAGCCCTGCCTTGGCCACGTGGCACTGAGAGGAGCAGACCCAAGCAGGCTTCAGGGAGAGAATCTCCAGCGGCTGCACAGGTCCCTCCATCCACAGATGCAAAAGGTCAGTGAGAGAGCCTGTTTGGGTGATCAAGAGGGGACAGGATGTCTCCATAACTCAGGCCTCCTCGGGAGGCAGCAGAGGACAGGAAGACAGGGGGTCCCAAAGCACACAGAAGCTCGGATCCATTGTTGAAGATATCCTCATAAACCCCCTGAGGGAAGTGAGCCCTAAACTTAATCTCACACTGAATAGTAGCCCTGTCCCTGCTGAAAGCCCTGAGGCTGGCAAGCAGCATTTGAATCTCAGACACCAAGCACTAGCTGAGCAGATCTAGAGGCAAGTGGGGTGGGGTGGAGAGGAATCTCAGAAGTCAAACAACTGGCTGGGAAAATGCCCAAAAAAAGGGAAAAAAAATAAGACCATAGAAGGATAATTTCTTGGTGAAGAGATATCTCCTCCCATCCTTTCAGATGAGGAAGAACAATGCTTACCATCAGGGAAAGACACAGAAGTGAAGACTTCTGTGTCTCAGACATCAAAAATAAATATTCAATGGGCTCAGGCCATGGAAGAGCTCAGAAAGGATTTTGAAAATCAAGTGAGAGGTGGAGGAAAAACTGGGAAGAAAAAACAGGTCAACACCTTACTAAAGGAGACCCAAAAACATGCTGAAGAAAATAACAACTTGAAAAATAGAGTAATGCAATTGGCAAAAAGAGATTCAAAAAGTCAAGGAGGAGAAGAAAGCTTTCAAAAGCAGAATTAGCCAAATGGAAAAGGAGGTTCAAAAGCTCACTGAAGAAAATAGTTCTTTCAAAGTTAGAGTGGAACAGATGGAGATGACTTTATGAGAAACCAAGAAATCACAAAACAAAACCCAAAGAATGAAAAAATGGAAGATAATGTGAAATATCTCATTGGAAAAAAAATTGACCTGGAAAATAGAACCAGGAGAGACAACTTAAAAATTATGGGGCTACCTGAAAGCCATGATCAAAAAAAGAGCCTAGACATCATCTTTCATGAAATTATCAAGGAAAACTGCCCTGATATTCTAGAACCAGAGGGCAAAATAATTATTCAAGGAATTCACCGATCACCTCCACAAAGACATCCAAAAGGAGAAACTCCTAGGAACATTGTGGCCAAATTCCAGAGTTCCCAGGTCAAGGAAAAAATATTGCAAGCAGCTAGAAAGAAACAATTCAACTATTGTAGAAAGACAATCAGCGTAACACACAAGATCTAGCAGCTTCTACATTAAGGGAGCGAAGAGCATGGAATATGATATTCCAGAAGTCAAAGGAACTAGGAGTAAAACCAAGAATCACCTACCCAGCAAAACTGAGTACTATACTTCAGGGGAAAAACTGGTCTTTCAATGAAATAGAGGTCTTTGAAGCATTCTTGATGAAAAGATCAGAGCTGAAAAGAAAATTTGACTTTCAAACACAAGAATGAAGAGAGGCCTAAAAAGTAAACACCAATGAGAATTCATAAGGGACTTATTACTGAAGTTGAACTGTTTACATCCCTACATGGAAAGACAATACTTGTAACTCTTGAAACTTTTCAGTATCTAGGTAGTTGGTGGGATTACAAACACACACACACACACACACACACACACACGTGCACACATACACAGAGACAGAACACAGAGTGAATTGAATAGTATGGGATCATATCTTAAAAAAACTGAAGTTAAGTGGTGAGAGAGAAATGAATTGGGAGGAGAGAGGGAGAAATGGAATGGGGCAAATTATCTCTCATAGAAGAGGCAGGTAGGAGACTTTTTAGTGGAGGGAAAAGGAAGGGAGCTGAGAGAAAAACATGAAGTTTACTCTCATCACATTCGACTAAAGGAAGGAATAAAATGCACACTCATTTCCTTATGACAACCTACCTTACAGTACAGGAAAGTGGGGGAGAAAGGGATAAGCAGGGTAAGGAAATGATGGAAGAGAGGGCAATGGGAGGAGGGACCAATTTGAAATCAACACTCTTGGGGAGGGACAGGATCAAAAGAGAGGATAGAAAAAATGGGGAGTAGGATAGGATGGAGGGAAATATAGTTTGTCTTACACAACATGACTATTATCAAAGTCATTTGTAAAACTACACAGATATGTCCTATATTGAATTGCCTGCCTTCCTAAAGGGAATGTGTGGGGAGGGAGGAATGGGGAGAATTTCGAACTCAAAGTTTTAGGAACAGCTATTGAGTATTGTTCTTGCTACTAGGAAATAAGAAATACAGTTAATGGGGAATAGAAAGTTATCTGGCCCTACAGGACAAAAGAGAAGATGGGGCCAAGAGAAGGGAGGGATGATAGAAGAGAGGGCAGATTGGTGATAGGGAAATTTAGAATGTTTGGTGTATTGGGGTGGGGGGAGTGGAGAAATAGGGAGAATATTTGGAACCCAAAATTTTGTGAAAATGAATGTAAAAAGTTAAATAAATAAATTTATATTTATAAAAAAAATAGCAAGTTCTAATAGCTAGGTTTCAGATATGACTATAATTTCACATTGGCTAAGGAACATCTTTTAAGGCAAGCCTTAAGTGGCTTACATGCCTGTTTATAAATTTTCTAGTTCCTGATTAAATAACAATCATATAATCAAATTTACCATTAAAACCTTTACTTTTCCATCCATGCCAAATTTTACCCATGGTTACCTGCCTCTAGGAAACTTAGATTAAAATTCTTTTCCCCAAACTAAAGATGTCTCTGATTTAGTCTCAGTTGTTAATCTAGTCAGTTGTATTAATACTGATTGTATTTATCACTTTGTAATATGTCCAATTTTTCTCCCCATCTCTCCCCTTCCCCCACCCCGTAATAACTTAAATTCTGATTACCCCTTCCCTCAATGTGCTCTCCCTTCTATCACACCCACCTTTCCCTTATCCCCTTTTTCTCTCTTTTTTTGTAGGGCAAGATAAATTTCTATACTCCATTACCTATGTTTCTTACTTCCTGGTTATATGCAATTATAATTCTTTGAATTCCAACTTCTCTCCCTCCCTCCATATCCATCTGCACTAAGGCAAGCAGTTCAACACAGACTAATTATGTGTCATTTTGCAAAAGATTTCCATAATAATCATGTTGTGTAATACTAACTATATTGCCCCCATCCTACTCTATCCCCATTTGTTTTTTTTTTTAATTCCCTCACTTGACCTTGTCCCTTCCCAAAAGTGTTTATTTCTAGTTACTCCCTTCTCCCATTTACCCTCCCTTCTATCATTTCATTCATCTCACCTGTCTCCTACTCCCCTACATTCCTGTATTTTAAGATAGATTTTCATACCAAATTTAGTGAGCATGTTATTCCTTCCTTAAGCCAAATGTGGAGAGAGTACCTTCACTTTTCCCCTCTTCCCTTATCCCTTTTCTCCTTCATTGAACAAGATTTTTCCTATCTCTTTTATGAGTTGCAGTCCACTCCATTCCATTTCTCTTTTTCTCCTCCCAGTATTTGCTTCCCTCACCCCTTTTTATTTAATTTTTAGGTTTTTTGTGGATATCATCTCTTCTGATTCAATGCAACCTGTACTCTCTGTATATATATAAAATATATTTATTTATGTGTGTGTGTGTATGTGTGTGTACAATCCCTCCACCTACCCAAATACTGAGAAAAGTCTCAAGAGTTACAAATATTTTCTTTTCATGTAGAAATGTAAACAGTTCAGCTTTACAAAGTGTTTTATGATTTCTCTTTCCTGGTTATCTTGTCATGTTTCTCTTGATTCTTGTGATTGAAAGCTAAATTTTTTCCTCAGTTCTGGTCTTTTCATCATGAGACAAAGACACACAGAATAGAGCCAGAATATTTATTCAATACCAGACACTGTGATATACTATGTTATCCAGAAAGTCTGCTGTATTTGGGAAAAAGAGGATGTGGAGTTGAATCACAGTTTTGTCACACATTATGCTCCCTGCATGATTTGGAGCAAGTGACTTTACCTCAATTCTGCAAGTGAAGATGTTGGGCCAGATTACTTCAGTGGTTGCTTCTACCTCTAGCATTCTAGGAATAGGACTGGAAAAGAGCTGATACACAGTAACGTAAGGCTGTGACCCACATAAAGACTCAGTATTTAAAAAAGAACAAGAAAACCTTCAAAATTATAGTAGGCAAACCATGACAATCATTATGTTTTCCATTTGGTATGAACTCTCTGTAAACATTTCCATTTCCACTAAAGCACCTTGTAGTGGTAATTTAAATGGGAAGATTTTTCCCATTCATTAATAGGCCCATGAAGCCGGAGTTACATGGAGCCCATGGTGGAAGGAGTTTGTAGAATGGGTAAAGCAGGAGGAGTAGAGTACAGCTCAGAGGAAATTGGACAGAGCACTCAGAAGGTAGGGAGAGGAGGCAGACAGCTGGGTTTATGTTTGTTTGTTTGTGGGAAGACCCTAGGATGGGGAAGTCTTGGGGATGGTGTTGTCCTGCGCATTGTTATTGTTTATAGACTTTTGTTGCTATGGTGGATTTGACTTCCCAGTGTTGGGATTTGACTTCCTCTTGTCTGAGTAAATGTTTTGATTCTCTTCCATGTGGAGAGTCTGTTGTATTTCATGATTTAGAATTGCAGTGGGATATTCATGGCTGCCTTAGGTGTTGTGAATATTGCATTGGTGCTATACACCTTCACTAAATTGATAAATAATGTTGAACATCAAATTCCTACTGTTTTGATTATGAATCCATTGTTCTTAGTCAGTGTTTCTTTTCCTGATTACTGGCAACCTTACTTGACTTAATTCTACAAACTTTTAAAAGGCAATGTTAAGTGGAGACTATGTTCTTTAAAAAAAAATCCTGCAATACTTAATATGTTGTTTGATTAAAACGAAGTCCATCTCTGACTGTTTTACAGATGAGGGACCATTGGTACGAAGAGATGAGGTATTAACCAAACACAAATTAGGCTAAAAATGCTTGTATGTATACTTATTGGTAAACTGGGATAAGAACTTAGATCTCATGATTTTAAAGACAGGAGTTTTTCCAAAGCATCATAATACCCCTAATATAATTAAAAAAGATATCAATTTCATGTCACAGATATAATAGATAGTGTATTATAGCAACTAGAAGAGAAGGACCAGGTTTCATTCATTAGGAAAGATGATACACAATCTACTGAAGACCTTCATTATGGTTTTTAGAATGAAACACAGATTCTAAAGAGAAGGTAACATGATGTCAGAGAAAGAATACTTGATTTGAAGTCCATAGTCAGTAGCAGAGAATCTCAAAGGTGGAAAACCTTTCAGAAGTCATGTCTTTCAGGGATTCTTAACTTTTTTCCACTTCCAATCCCTTCAGCACTTCTTAAACTGTGGATTGCAACTCCATATGTGGTCTTTCTAGTTCAAATTATGCAGGATTGAGAATCCTCTCCACATCATGCCCAAAAGTGGCTGTAAAACCTTCATTTGAAGAATTTTTGTGAGAGGGAATCCTCCCCCTTTCTTTCTGTCTTTTCTCTTTTTTCTCCCTCTGTCTCTATCTCTCTGCCTGTCTCTGTCTCTCTGTTTCTGTATTTCTATGTCTCTCTGTGTCTCTGTCTCTCTGTCTCTGTTTCTCTCTCCTGTCTTTCTCTGTCCCTGTCTCTCTCTGCGTTTTTCCTTGTCTCTTTTTCTCTGTAGCTTATTCTGCTTTTTGTTAGCTCCAGTTCATATGACTATTTTCCTTACTTTGACAGATATGTAATCTCATTGATGCGGGTATTCTTTCCATGATAAATCTACCCAACCAAGAAGCAGGAAGCCCAGTGCTCTTGTCCTGATGTCCAGAACACCTGAGTTCAAATCTAGTCTCAGACTAGTTGCATGACCCTGGTAAAGTCACTTAACCTCTGTTGGCTTTCATTTCTTTCACTGTAAAATGGGGATAGTAATAGCACTTACCTCAGGGTTGTTGTGAGGATCAAATGTGCTAATATGTCCATACTTCACTTAACAAAGTTCCTGAAAAATAGTAAGCATTATATACATGCTAATTCTCTCCTTCTTCATTCTGTGTAACTTGTCTTCATCCTCTCTCAGTCCTGCTGGGCCAAGACCAGTCTTTTCAAAGCAGAACTCATCTTTCCCACAGAACTCATTCCATCTCCACCCTTCCCTATATTGATTGAGAGTTCTTCTTCAAGTTCTCCAGGTACTCCTCCTAGAAGTTATTCTAAACTCTTTGCTGTCACTCATCTCTTTCCCTGCCTCATCAAATAAATTTCAAATTTTTGACAATTCCACCTGGTCTTTATCTCTCACACATGTAGCCTTCTCTCCTCCCACATTTCAACAAGCCTTGTTCATGACCTCAACACCTTTAGCTGAAATTATTGCAATAGGTTTCTGTCCTCCCAACGCCATTGTCTCTTCTCTCCTAACTATCATCTACACAACTTTCAATTTAATATTCCTGAAGTGATAGTTAGATCATGCTATTCCCCTTTCATGAAGTTTCAATGATGCCCCTGCTCTCATTACCCTTCTGTATAAAATACGATTCTCTCTGGGAATTTATAATGTTCTATTCCATCTTTACAGATGGATTATAAAATATTCTCCTTTATTTGCTTTATATTCTATCCAAACTGGCTTTTCTACTACTTCCCGTGTAAGATATTCAATCTCCTGCCTCTTTGCTTTTGTACAGGGTGTCTTCCATGTCCTGGATGCTCTTTTACTTCTTGGAACCCATAGACCTCCTGAAAGCTTACCCTGTTTCCTCTTCCAAGGAGCTTTTCCTTTTTGGATTCTCCAATTTTTAGTGATCGCCTCTCAAATTACTTCATAATATGTATGTGTATATGTAGATAAAGCCTCAGACTACTTTAGAATTAAAGGCAAAACATCTGCCTCTTGAATTTTTTTTCTCAAAAATAAAACTTAATTGCTGAATGCCTATCACCTACAATTTAGGGGACATTTTTACTCCTTTCCTTTAAGAACTTTCTCTTGTATCCAAAATAATATCTGATCAATAAAAGGGAAGGGACCAGACATATAGGATCCAATCTTCATTTACACAGGAATATGATAATTTTCTTCTAACTCAGTCTAAAAAAATGCCTTCTCATATGAATTTGATACTTCTGTTATAGGACAAATAAGTGCAGCCTTTTGAAAAGTCATCTTTGAAAATAATACACATTGAGAGCACTTAAAAAAAATCATTTGCTTACTTTCACTTTGTAGTTACCTTCTTACTTTACCCACTCCCTTTAGTTCTTGTCCTGAGACTTAGGCATAGTGAGTAAATGCCCACTGGGTCTCTTAATGAGCCTTCCCACCTAGCTGTAACTTGTTCTCTTGTTTTAAAATCTTTCAGTACATAACAGGCACTAGGTCTTCTATCTCTGAACAACTATTTTGTTGATTGCAACAATGCTAATGGCAGAATATGCCTAATAGTCACTGAAAATCAAACTCATTTTTAATGATATATGGATATAACCATATAATGATGGTAACTTATCATAGTGGAGGGAATGACTGGTTTTGAGGCAGACAATTCTAATTCTTGTCCATACTACCCATAAGACTTTGAGCACCTCAATCACTCTGGATTTCAATTTCTTTATCTGTAAAAAGAGATCAGAGGAGATCCCTTTAATATAATTAATATATCTTTAATATACTCTAAAAATGTTACCCTATGATTTACCACAAAATAACATACCAAAAACGTTATTCTAAAATAATTTTAATAACTCTTTGGAATTTTTGTGTGCCTAATAATAATAATACTTCACATTTATATGATACTTTGGCATTATGCCATTCTTTCCTCATACCAAACCTTGCAGGTTGGTAGAATTAATATTATATTTATCTTTTCAGAAGATTAGATAATACACACTTCTAGGAATACGGTGCTTTCTCAGCCACACAGCCAATGTAACAGATCCAGAATGATAACCCTGGATATCTATGACCCAGTTCAGTGATCTGTCCACTAAATTGCTTTAGCTATGTATTAAGAGGGAAATACGTGTCAACATAGAGAAGAATAAAAGTAACCCAAAACGCTTTGTGTATTTTTTCTGGTATGTGCATGATACTATCTAGATGCCAAATATTTTTTAAACTCCTGAAATTTGTGTTATAAAAATATGTTTGAAACTGTATAATAATTTTCAGAGATATAAATAAAAGATTGTCAGCATATCCACTAATGTTTTAATTCTAAAAGTATGGATTGAAAAGTGTATTTTAGAATCATGGTCTTAGGTTGGAAGGGATCTCAGGTTTATTCTCTTCCAAGCGCTACCTAAATCACGAAATCAAGAATCCCATATACATATGTCTATAAGTAGACATTTGAATCATACTCTCTTTTGAGATGTCTTATTGTACCTTTGAACAGCTCTAGAAAGATCATTAGACTTTAAAAGAGAACATTTATGTTAGTATTGGCTTTCTTGCTTATCAATAATATGATTAGAGGCGAGGCGGGGAGCCACGAGGCGAGGTGGCCTGGCGGCCCCTTCGACGCCCCGCCCTGGGCCTCGGGCCCCCGCGCCAGAGCCGCTCCTCTGCCTCGCTCTCCTCGTCGTAGTTCTAGTCCGTTGTTGGGGTCGCGGCCGCCAGGCTTCCCGTCCCTGGGGCAGCCTCCTGCAGCGGGGGCCGCGCCGCCTGATTGCCCGCCCGGGCCTACCCGAGGCCCCGAGGAGCCGCGCCTGCCACACCCGCAGCACCAGCTCCCGCGGGCCCAGGCCCAGGTCCAGGCGCCGGCCTGAGCCGCGGGCAGAGGCCCAGGTGGGGCGCCCGGCTGCTGAGCAGGCCCAGCCGTTGTGCCGCCGCCTCCGTCGGCCCGCTCCCTCCCTTCCCCCCTGCGGCCCCCAGACATGGCAGCCATCATCAAGGAGATCGTGAGCAGAAACAAAAGAGGATGGATTCGACTTGGACTTGACCTATATTAATCATTGCTGCAGAAAGACTTGAAGGCGTTTATAGAACAACATCGATGACGTAGTCAGGTTTTTGGGCTCAAAGCATAAAAATCATTACAAGATATACAAGCTATGTGCTGAGAGACATTGTGATGCCACCAAATTTAGCTGTAGAGTTTCACAGTATCCTTTGGAAGATCACAGCCCACCCCAGCTAGAGCTCATCGAACCCTTTTGTGAGGATCTTGACCAGTGGCTAAGAGAAGATGACAGCCATGTTGCAGCAATTCACTGTAAAGCAGGAAAGGGACGAACTGGAGTAATGATTTGTGCATATTGATTACCTCGAGGAAAGTTTTTAAAGGCACAAGAAGCTCTAGATTTCTGTGGGGAAGTAAGGACCAGAGACAAAAAGGGAGTAATTATTCCCAGCCAGAGGCGCTATGTGTATTACTACAGCCACCTGTTAAAGCATCATTTGGATTACAGACCAGTGGCCCTGCTGTTTCACAAGATGACGTTTGAAACAATTCCAATGTTCAGTGGTGGAACTTGCAATCCTCAGTTCGTGGTCTGCCAGCTGAAGGTGAAGATCTACACATCCCCGACAGGGCCCACGCAGCAGGAAGACAAGCACATGTACTTGGAGTTCCCCCAGCCTCTGCTGATGTGCAGCGACATTACAGTGGAATTCTTCTACAAGAAGAACAAGAAGGGCAAAATGTTTCACTTTTGGGTAAATACATTCTTCATGCCAGGACCAGAGGAAAATTCAGACAAAGTACAAAATGGAAGTCTTTATGGTGATCAAGATTGATAGTATTTGCAGTGTCGAGTGATCAGATAATAACAAGGAATATCTCATACTCACATTATCCAAAAATGATCTTGACAAAGCGAATAAAGACAAGGCCAAAAGACACTTTTCTACAAACTTTAAGGTAAAGCTTTTCTTCACAAAAACTGTAGAAGAACCACCGAACCCAGAGGCCAGCAGCTGCACTTCAGTCACCCCGCACGTTAGTGACAATGAACCTGATCATTATAGATACTTGGACACCACTGACTCTGACTCAGAGAACGAGCTTTGGATGAAGATCAACACACACAGATCACAAAAGTCTGAATATTTTTTTTTTTTAATCAGGAGGCAAAAAATATCAGAGACAAATTTGAAGAACCTGAAAAAGGACCTTTATTTAAGTGGCAATAGGACATTGTATCAGCTGACCAGTGATAGGAACAGTGACCTTTCCCTGACCAGATTTGTGGGGGCCTCTCCACCGGTGGCAGGTTTGTGATGCTCTTCCAGTCCCGTGGGAAGGAGGCTGCCTCGTTATCTGTATATACCTTTTGTGTTCAAAGGACACTTAAAGTTTTAATTAGGAAAAATAACGATGGCACTTTCCCTTTTTCCAGTTTAAAAAAAAATAGTATGATTAGAAAAGTTTTTTTCTTTACGACTTTTCTCATGGGGATAATAGTTTTGAGGTCAACCCCACAAAGCTGTTGCAAGGAAATATTTTCTAAGACTCAAATGTTATGTAACTACTGTTATTCTATTACAGTCTTACTGAAATCATTTCCCATGTCCTGAAGATGGATCTGGTTTTTGAAAGGCTCTGCCATTGCACTCTACGCTTGTATAGGACATATGGAGCTAGAATAGTTTTGAATAAAAACCTAGAGATATTTATTATAGAAGAATTAGTCTGTGTGTTTTTAGCAATTCCCATCAAGGTAAAGGTTGATTATGAACCCATTACTTTTTTTAAGAATAGCCCAGGGGGTGGAGCCAAGATGGAGGAGTGAGGGCAATGACTCACCTAAGCTCTCAGACAAACTCCTCCAGGTACCTCTGAAAGGAGAATCTGACCAAATTTGGAGGTGCGGGATCCAGTGGGAGACACATGGTGACGAATTCGGAGCTCAGGTGGGACTGGAAGGTCCATGGGAAGGAATTGTTCTGCGGGGGTGAGCCCACAGTGCACAGCACAGCATGGTCAGTGCAGTGGAGCAGAAGAGATCTGAGAAACCTGAGTGGCGGGCGGAACCAGAGGAGCGGCACCCGGGGTGGGAGACAAGCCGAACCAAGACAGTGAGAGCCGAGGAGCGCCAGATATCAGCGCAGCAGCTCCTGAGACCTTCAGCCAGAAGATCAAACTTCGGTAAGTCACTTACTTGAACTTCCGGGAGCCAGGATGGCGGAGTGATCAGTTAATGCTCTCTCCTTCCCCCTTGATGACCGTGAAAGAACCATAAAATATCTCCCCAGAAAAATTCCAGATCAGCAGAAAGAGACCAATATCCTCATAACACCTGAGCCAGGAAAATAGCTAAGGGGGATTCCTCCTATGGTGGCAGACGCAAACCAGAAGGACAGAGGACCCAGGGCAGAGAAAACTTACACTAGGACCCAGGCAAGCCTCAGTGCCAGGAGAGGAGCCCCAGGAGGGGTGGGAACATGCATTAGCATCTAGGCATGCCTCAGCTGTCCAGGGGAGTCAGAAAGACAATAGGGCAGCTGGGATTACCAGCCCCTGAGCTTGGCTTTCCCTCAGTTCAGCTGAGGAGATCTCCTGTGACCAGATCACTCCTCCCCGACACTTAACAAGCTAAACCCAGGGCTGATCAGGGAAACACCAAACAAAAACCTGCTTTTAGCTTTTTCACACATCAGCTCAGCAAAAAGTTCTCTAGCTTCTGACTGAAAGAACCAGAAGCCACAAGATTCAATCAAAATCATGAACAAGAAAAAGCAGAGGGCCGAAAGAACCATAGAATCTTTCTATGGGGATAAGGACCAAAACACAAACCACAAAGAGGTCACAGCTGAGACAGTACTTCCATCTGAAACTTCAGAAGGGACTATGAACTACTCACAAGTACAAGCAGCTCTCCTGGAGCACCTGAAGAAGGAAATAGAAGATAAACTGGCCAATGATTTTAAAATAATTAAGAAAGAATTCACTGATGAGAACATCTCCTTGAAAAGGAAAATTGAATAAATGGAAAAAGAAGTTCAAAAACTAACTGGAGAAAATAACTTCCTAAAAGGGTAAATGGAAAATGAAGTACAAAAATTAATTGGAGAAAATGGCTTCCTAAAAGGAAAAATTGTGCAGATGGAAAAGGAGATACAAAAGTTAATGGAAGAAAACAATTTTATGAAGATTAGAATTGGGCAAGTAGAAACTAATGACTCAATGAGACAGCAGGAATCAGTCAAACAAAATCTAAAGAATGAAAAGATAGAAGAAAATGTAAAATATCTAATTGGAGAAACAACTGACCTGGAAAATAGATCCACAAGAGAAAACTTAAGAATTACTGGCCTGCCAGAAACCCATGAAGGAGAAAAGAGCCTGGACAGTATCTTCCAGGAAATCATCAAGGAAAACTGCCCAGAAGTACTAGATTCAGAGGGCAAAATAGTCATCAAAAGAATCCACCGTTCCCCTCCTGAAAGGGACCCCAAACTGAAAACCCCAAGAAATATAGTTGCCAAATTCCAGAGCTATCAAGTGAAGGAGAATATATTACAAGCAGCCAGAAAGAAACAATTTAAATATCAAGGAGATATAATCAGGATTACACAGGACCTTGCAGCTTCTACATTAAAAGACTGAAAGAACTGGAACCCAGTATTCCATAAGGCAAAGGAACTGGGACTACAACCAAGGATCAACTACCCAGCAAAGTTCAGCATAACATTTCAGGAAACGAGAAAGTAATTCAACGAAGTAAGGGATTTCCAGAGTTTCCTGACCAAAACACCAGAACTTAATAGACAATTCGATCTTCAAATGCAGGTCTCAAGAGAATCATAAAAAGGTAAACAGTGGGGGACCGGGGGGGAAACAACTTGCTATGCAATTAGGGCAAATTGTTTACCTCCCTATAAGGGAAGATGATATCTGTTAATCTTCACAACTGTGTGTCTATTAAGAAATATAAAAGGGATATGCATAGGGGGAACAGGTATAAAGTAAATGATGTCATGATAAAAATATGATTTAAGTATGAGAAGGGATTGTAATAGGAGGTGTGAAAAGGAGGAAGCAGAAAATGGCAAATTACATCACAAGAAGAAGTACAAAATCATAGTAGAGGGAAAGAGGGGAGGGAGATGAGCATTGTGTGAGAGGTACTCTCATCGGATTTGTTTAAAGGATGGAACAATAAACTTAAGTAGAAAATCCTAACTAGCTCTATAAGCAGTAGGAGAGGAAGGGGGAAGAAAGGGGAGGGAGGCTAAAAGGGAGGGAAGAAGCAATAAGAGTAAAGGGGAGTAAAAGGGAGGGGGCCTAAAAGAAGGAGGGGAAGGCAGCAGGAGGATGTGGTGGAAAGTGAATACTGTTGAGAAGGGGAAGGGAGACAGGAGAGCTAAAAGGACAAATGGTGTGAAAGAAGATGGAGGGAAATACACAGATTGTAATCATAACTGTGAACGTGAATGGAATGAATTCTCCCATAAAATGGAGATGGATAGCAGAATGGATTAAAAGCCATAATCCAACAATATGCTGCTTACAAGAAACTCATTTGAAACGGGGGGATACACATAGGATAAAGGTCAAAGGATGGAGCAGAATATATTGTGCTTCAGCTGATGTAAGAAAGGCAGGAGTAGCAATCCTAATCGCAGACAAAGCAAAAGCAGAAATAGATCTAATCAAAAGGGATAAGGATGGAAACTATATCCTGCCAAAAGGCACCATAGACAATGAAGCAATATCATTACTAAACATGTATGCTCCAAGTGGTATAACATCCAGATTCTTAGAGGAGAGGTTGGGGGAGTTGAAGGAAGAAATTGACAGCAAAACTATACTAGTAGGGGACCTCAAACTCCCCCTCTTTGAACTTGATAAATCTAACCTCAAAATAAACAAGAAAGAGGTTAAGGAGGTAAATAAAACTCTAGATAAGGTAGATATGATAGGTCTTTGGAGAAAATTGAATGGGAATAGAAAGGAATATACCTTTTTCTCAGCAGTACATGGAACATTTACAAAAATTGACCACGTACTAGGACGTAAAAATCTCAAAATCCAGTGCAGAAAGGCAGAGATAATCAGTACATCCTTGTCAGATCATAATAAAATAAAAATTATACGTAATAAAAGATCATGGAAAGATAAAGCAAAAATCAATTGGGAACTAAATAATTTAATCCTAAAGAAGGAATGGGTTAAAGAAGAAATGATAGAAACAATCAACAACTTCTTCAAGAGAATGACAATAATGAGACAAACTATCAAATCTTATGGGACACTGCAAAAGCAGTTCTTAGGGGAAGTTTTATATCTTTGAATGCCTAGATAAAATAGAGAAAGAGGAGATCAATGACTTGGGTATGCAGTTAAAAAAGCTAGAAAAAGAAAAAATTGAAAATCCCCAAGAAAATACCAAATTAGAAATACTGAAAACCAAAGGAGAGGTTAATAAAATTGAAATTAAGAAAACTATTGAATTGATAAATAAAACCAATAGTTGGTTTTATGAAAAAACTAATAAAATTGAAAAAACCTTTGGTGAATTTGATTAAAAAAAGAAAGAAGAAAATCATATTACTAATATTAAAAATGAAAGGGGTGAACTCACCTCCAATGAGGAGGAAATTAAAACAATAATTAGAAATTACGTTGCCCAACTTTATGCCCACAAATTTGATAATCTAAATGAGATGGATGAATATTTTAAAAAACACAAATTTCCCAGATTAGCAGAAGAGGAAACTGAATACTTAAACAACCCCATCTCAGAAAAAGAAATTGAACAAGTCATCAATGAACTCCTTAGGAAAAAATCTCCAGGACCAGATGGATTCACAAGTGAATTCTATCAAACCTATAAAGAACAGTTAATTCCAATACTATATAGACTATTTTTGAAAATTGGGGAAAAAGGAGTCCTCCGAAATTCTTTCTATGATACAAATATGGTTTTCATACCCAAACAAGGAAGAGAGAAAACATAAAAAGAAAATTGTAGACCAATTTCTCTAATGAATATAGATGCAAAAATTTTCAACAAGATTTTAGCAAAACGAATACAACATCTTATCAAGAGAATAATACATTATGACCAGGTAGGTTTCATACCAGGAATGCAGGACTGGTTCAATATTAAGAAAACTATTAGCATTATTGATCATATCAACAATAAAACTAACAAAAACCACATAATTATCTCAATAGATGCAGAAAAAGCTTTCGACAAAATACAACACCCATTCCTGTTAAAAACACTGGAGAACATAGGAATAAAGGGAACTTTCCATAAAATAATAAACAGTATCTACCTAAAACCTTCAGCAAGCATTATATGCAATGGGAATAAGCTAGATGCATTTCCAATAAGGTCAGGGGTGAAATAAGGATGCCCATTATCACCATTATTATTCAATATGGTACTAGAAATGTTAGCTGTAGCAATTAGACAAGATAAAGTAATTGAAGGAATAAAAATAGCCAAAGAAGAAACTAAGTTATCACTCTTTGCAGATGATATGATGATATAATTAGGGAATCCCAGAGATTCAAGTAAAAAAACTACTTGAAATAATAAACAACTTTGGCAAAGTTGCAGGGTACAAAATAAACCCACACAAATCTTCTGCATTCCTATATATTAGCAACAAAGTCCAACAGCAAGAGATAGAAAGATAAGTGCCATTTAAAGCTAGAATAGACACTATAAAATACTTAGGAGTTTACCTGCCAAAACAAACCCAGGGATTATATGAACACAATTACAAGACACTGTTTGCACAAATAAAATGAGATTTAAGTAAGTGGAAAAACATCAGTTGTTCATGGGTAGGCCAAGCTAATATAATAAAAATGACAATTCTACCTAAATTAATCTACTTATTTAGTGCCATACCAATTAAACTATCAGATAATTATTTTCTAGAGGTGGATAAAATAATATCAAAATTCATTTGGAAAAACAAAAGGCCCAGAATATCAAAGGGAGGAGTAATGAAAAGAAATGCTTGGGAAGGTGGCCTAGCGCTACCAGACCTCAAATTGTATTATAAAGCAGCAATTACCAAACCACTTGGTATTGGCTAAGAAACAGAGGGCTAGACAAATGGAATAGACTTGGCACTGAAGACACAGTAGGCAAGGAATATAGCAACCTCCTGTTTGATAAACCCAAAGATCCCAGCTTCTGGGATAAGAACTCACTGTTCGACAAAAATTGCTGGGAAAACTGGTTAACTGTGTGGCGGAAATTAGGCATACACCCATGCCTGACAATGTACACAAGAATAAAGGCCAAATGGGTACATGATTTAGGTATAAAGATTGATACCATGAATCACCTGGAGAAGCAAGGAATAATGTATTTATCAGATTTATGGAGAGGGGAAGAATTTTTTTCTAAAGAAACGATAGAAAGCATTAAGAAATGCAAGATGGATAATTTTGATTACATTGAACTGAAAAGTTTTTGCACAACCAAACCCAATGCAACTAAAATTTGGAGGGATGTAGTAAATTGGGAAAAAAATTTTTATGGCTAAGCTAGGGGATAAAGGCCTCATTTCTAGAATATACAGAGAAGTGACTCAAATATATAACCATACAAGTCATTCCCCAATTGATAAATGGTCAAAGGATATGAACAAGCAATTTTCAGGGGAAGAAATCAAAGATATCTATAATCATATGAAAAAGTGCTCTAAATCACTATTGATTAGAGAGATGCAAATCAAAACAACTCTGAGGTACCACATCACACCTGTAAGATTGGCAAACATGACAGAACAAGAAAATGATAAATGCTGGAGAGGATGTGGGAGAGTTGGAACACTAATTCATTGTTGGTGGAGCTGTGAGATCATCCAACCCTTCTGGAGAACGGTTTGGAACTATGCCCAAAGGGCTACAAAAATGCGCATACCCTTTGACCTAGAAATATCACTACTAGGACTGTATCCCCAGAGATTATAAAAATGGGAGAGCGTCCCATGTGTACAAAAATATTTATAGCAGCACTCTTTGTAGTTGCCAGGGGATGCCCATCAATTGGGGAATGGCTGAATAAATTGTGGTATATGAATGTAATGGAGTACTATTGTGCCATAGAAATGATGAAGAGGAAGACTTCAGGGAGGACTGGAAGGACTTATATGACCTGATGCTGAGCGAAAGGAGCAGAACCAGGAGAACTTTGTGCACAGCAACGACCACAGTGTGTGAGAGTTTTTTCTGGTAGACTTGGAACTTTGTAATAACACAAGAACTTACTGAGAAAAAAAAAATCCTAATGTCGGCCTTCTAAGGCAAAATGCCTTCCACACTCAGAGAAAGAAATATGGAAGTCATTTGCAGAATGTAACAGATCATGTTTATGTGTGTGTGGGTTTCAGTGTATTATGTTTTGATTTGTTATATGATTTCTTCCATTTATTTTAGTGCAACTACATAGCATGACTATAGTGAAAATGTGCTCTATAGGAAAGTATATGTAGAACCTATACAAAATTGTATGCTGTCATGGGGAGGGAGGAGGTTAGTGGGGGAAGGGTGTGGGGGGGATAAAATCTTAACTTTAAGGAAATGATTGTAAAACATTAAAAAAAATAAAAATAAAAAATAAAAATAAAAATAAAATTAAAAAAAAATAGCCCAATAATTTCACTATACCATGTAATAGTAGGAGTGTTGACAAATCTGCAATGTAACACTACTTTAGGGTGCCCAGATTGCCCCTTAATGTGACCCCCTCAAAAGTAACAATGCAACAAATACAACTACTCACTTGGTGCCAGTCAAAAAATACTCTCATTTTGGGCTAAATAATTCATTACAACATGTTCATAATAGTAGATCTATATTTCCAGAGAAGCAGCACTTCAGGGTCATACTCAAATCAACCTCAGAATCAACCTTTCAAGGGAAAATAGTTTCTCTTCTTCCAACTTTAGATCTTAAGCCCTAACATATATTTCTGTATATGTAGAACAAATACTCATGGTACTTTTAAAAATTAAACATAACTACTTAGCAATAAAGCAAAATCAGTAAATAATATTGTAGGTTCTCATATTTAAGGCAAATGTAGAAATAATAAAGTACATCACAATCTACATAAACATGTCATCATCTCTCATCATTGAATTTAGTATCTGTGGGGGAAATGGGTACATGTTTATAACAATTCTCAGGAGGAATATGAGGAAAGAAAACATCCATCATCAGAATGAATCACAATTCTGTACTGTCATCTTTCATGTTTTTTTTTCTAGTTAAGATGCCTATATTACATCAAAGATTTATTTGCTAATGGCTTGTCAGTTAGTCTTCACTCTTCTCCAAATAGGGAAAACCTTTTCTCCTCTATGATGGAACTTAGAAAACCACAGTAGTAGATGGAATTAACAGTAAATCTTGTTTACATTCAAAGGATAATTCCAACATGAAAAGTTTTCAAAAATACAAAAAGGAAGGATCACTCCTTATTCTTTCTTTGATAAAATAATATAATTATACAATCTAAATCAGACTGAGAGAAAAAGGAGAAAAATATAGACCACTAACACTAACAAATAAGAATGTAATTTTTTTTAAATGTCAAAATAGGTTACAACAATTTATAAAAAACATATATCTGGCATCAGAGCCAAGATAGTGGACTAGAAAGACAGACCTGTAAAAGCTCTCCCCCACAACCAATAACATACCTGTAAAAATGACTGTAAACAAGTTCTAGAGCAGCAGAAGACACAAAACGACAGAGTGAAAGATTTCCAGCCCAAGGCAACCTGGGAGACAGACAGAAAACATCTATCACATCAGGCTCAGCGAGGAGTGCAGCCCAGTGTGGGACCTCTAGTAGAGCAGGGACTGAACCTGGAACACATTTCAGGCTTTCTGCACCTAAAACCCCTGAAGGAATTAGGCAGCTGATCTGAATCTCAGCCCTGAGTGGTGGCCCTGCAGTGAGCTTATGGCTAAGCTAGGGGATAAAGGCCTCATTTCTAGAATATACAGAGAAGTGACTCAAATATATAACCATACAAGCCATTCCCCAATTGATAAATGGTCAAAGGATATGAACAAGCAATTTTCAGGGGAAGAAATCAAAGATATCTATAATCATATGAAAAAGTGCTCTAAATCACTATTGATTAGAGAGATGCAAATCAAAACAACTCTGAGGTACCACATCACACCTGTAAGATTGGCAAACATGACAGAACAAGAAAATGATAAATGCTGGAGAGGATGTGGGAGAGTTGGAACACTAATTCATTGTTGGTGGAGCTGTGAGATCATCCAACCCTTCTGGAGAATGGTTTGGAACTATGCCCAAAGGGCTACAAAAATGCGCATACCCTTTGACCTAGAAATATCACTACTAGGACTGTATCCCCCAGAGATTATAAAAACGGGAGAGAGTCCCACGTGTACAAAAATATTTATAGCAGCACTCTTTGTAGTTGCCAGGGGATGCCCATCAATTGGGGAATGGCTGAATAAATTGTGGTATATGGTGGAGCTGGAAGAGATTTTGGAGAGGGAATTCTACTCACAGATTTTGGACAGAAAAGTTTTTGGTTGCTCCCAGACAAGTGTGTAGGCCCAGAGAGGAGTAAACACCTTTTTCTTGATTGTACCACCTTGGAGGAACTGAGAACATATAGGTCCCCAGAATATACCCTCCTCTTGACAAAGGACTCAAAAGTCAATAATTAGCTGGGAAAACATCCAAAAAGGGGAAAAATAGGACCATACAAGGCTACTTTCTTGGTGAACAGGTATTTGGAACTCAGAATCTTGTGGAAATGAGTGGTGAAAACTAAAAATAAATAAACTAAAAATAAATAAACATGAAAAATATACACTCTGGCAGGTTAAATTTATGCTATGAAAATAAGGTCTATAATATCTATAAAATATTGTTTTATTAATTGAAGAAATAATAGAAAATATACTTATATCAGTAGATGCTGAAGTGTTTTGGAAAACTTCAATAGTTATTTCTCTTTAAAAAAGAACTCTGGAAAGCATAAACATAACAGATTTTTTTAAATTTTTTTTAATGAACTGTGGGAACTATCAAAAAAAATCAAGAACCAAAGTTATAGCTAATGATGTTAAAGTAGAAGCCTTATCAATAAGATCATAATGGAAGCAAAAATTTTTGTTGTAATCATTAGCATTTAACACAGGGTTAGAAATGTTAACTAAAATGACGTTAAGAAAAAAAATCAAGATTATTATCTTAGGCAAAAAGAAAATAAAATTATTGATTTTTCTAAGTGAAATGATAATCTGTTTGAATAATTCAATAGTATTAACTTAAAAGTTTTTTTTAAACATGGTGACTCCAACAAAGATTTAAGATATTAAATAAAACCACATTGTCATCAGTGTTTCCATATATTTCCAATGAAACTAGACACAATGAGATAGAGTTATTTCATTAAAAATAATTATAAAAGGAATAAGATATTTGGGTATCTGTCTACTAAGACACAAAAAAATACTTGAATGTATCTACAAAACACTTAAAAAATTAAGACAGGAATAAATAATTGAATAAATATTCATTCCTTATAGGTAGACAATGTCAATATAATAAAATTACAATGTTATCTAATTTCTTTATTTGGTGACATAAAGTACTGCTCAAAGTTTAACAAAAGATCAGCCAAGTATCTTAGGGAGAATTTTAAAATAGGAGAGAAGGGACCTAGCACTGTCAGATCTCAAAATATACTTACATACTAGTTATATAAATTACTTGAAACTGGTGACAACAGTGGTGAAGTTTATCAGAAGTGTATATTGACATTCACTGACAGTTCTTTTTGAGAAAGAAAAGCAGAAAGGAGAAAGATAAGTACTATTTTCTGTTTTTTTGTATAAGGACCGTTAATCGGCTAGTTTTACATTGCTTTTATCTGATTGGAAATCTCTTTTCTTACTGTTTAGTCATTTCGGTGAGTATCATGACCCTGTTTGGGATTTTCTTGGCAAAAAATACTTGACTGGTTTGCAGTTTTCTTCTCTCATTCATTGTATATAAAAAACTAAGATAAGCAGGGTTAAGTGATTTGCCTAGGCAATTAGCATGCGTCTAAAATTGAGATTTGAACTTCGGAAGATAAGTCTTCTTGACTTCAGGCCCAGTGCAATATCCACTGTAATACCTAGACTTCCAAGATCCTACTCTTAATATTAAGTTGCTCTAAAGGATAGTAATGAAAGTTTTATTGACAGCTGATTTCTCTTGTTGGGATGGTCTATCTTGCGCAAACTTCTGTCATTTGCCTCAATGTTTCTTCTTATTCTATTGTTCTTTGATTTATTTTTATCTCAGACTTCTCTCCTGTATTCTGTATACTTCAGTGTCTTAAATCTGAGTTTCCTGATTTTCCTTGACTAATCTTTCTCTTCAGTCAACACCTTACCAAATTTGACCCATGAAACTGAATTTGAAAAATCACCTGTAACTCTAAATATTTACATGATTTTTTTATCTTGTTAAATCTGTGATTTTAATTCTCAAAAGTTACATTCTAATTTGCTGAGGGAACACACACAAGGCCCTATATTTCACTGTTCATATCTAAATAAAAGACCATCTTAAAAATTTTACATGGTAATTTGAATCTTTATAATATGTCACAATTCATGTCTGAAAATTTATGTCTGAAAATACTCAAATTCTATCTGGAAGTTTTAAGTTTTCATGTACAGATTTGACTATTCAAACAACATTTTTTACTGCCTTTCTCAGCCATCAAAATGTCTTTAAAAAGTGTGCCAATTGTCTTACTTTAACAAATTAACTAATTTTTTTTTATTAAAAAAGTATTTTTATGCTATTTTCAGAAGTAACAGAAATAACTTACAGCATGTGAAGAGGAACTTTAAGGGATAGAATACTAAAATATCTCCCTAAGAAGGGTTTGTAGTTCAATAAAAATAAAAACTTTAAAATCATCAAAACTGTGTAAACATGATCTAATCAATAAATGTAAGCTAATTTAAAAAATTACTGCATTTCAAGCAGAACAATATTATGTCTTTTATTATTCTAGGTAATCAATATATAAGGAATATAATAATTTTCATCTTAACAGTTATTATCCCCATGCATAATTATATAAAAATAAACAATAACAATAATTAACTTCTAAGGAACTTGCTTAATTTTTACATAATAATTAAATATTTATAAATAATAAACTTATTGGAATGACTATTAATAGTCATTTATAAATAAATTTATAAACAAGTTACTCTTTTAAGTAACTTAGGTTGCGTCTTAGAATCCAATACTGGTATATCTTGTTCTTTCTCTGTAACTCATGTATAAGGGTAAATGGGGTTTCTTTACAAGTCAGTCATCCTTTATCCATTTCACTTTTATTCCAATTTGACTTTACCTTTAAAAGATATAAATAAAATGAAAGTACTTGGTGGATACCAGTGTGCAATGAAATCATCATCATTTGAAATGGAATATTCCTCAATTCTAAAAGCACCCCCCCATGATACCTTTCTTAATAATTTTTTTTTAATAATTCTAGAGGATCATGAATTTTAATAGCTGTTGGATGCTGCTTTAACCTAGCAGCTTCTTCAGATCTGCCTCTTGGTTTCAATACATAAAAGTTTGCGTTTCCCATTTTTTTCTCCAATCCATTTATAGGTCATCGTTTAAAATTTGTACATGATTCCTAAATTTTGCCAACAATCCATGAACATCATGCAGTTGTTGTTTTCCTCCAAAAAATTTCTAAACTTGTTTCATTAGCAAGAAAATCCTTTACCAGCAAACACCACCTTTTAAAATAATTTTCTTTATATGATTCTTGTTGTTCAGCTGTTTTTATTTTATGTCTGACTCTATCTTCATGACCCTATTTTGGGTTTCCTTCGTAAAGATACTAGATACGTTTCCTTCTCCAGTTCATTTGACAGGTGAAGAAACTCAGGCAAATAGGATTAAGTGATTTGGGAGGAGTCATACAACTAGTGAATGTCTGAGGCTGAATTTGAATTCGTGAAGATCAGTCTTTCTGACTTCAAGCCCAGCACTCAATCTACTGTATCACTTATCTGCTCTTTCTTGATATAAAGCTCCTCTCAAGCCTTGTAAACTATCATCTATAGGTAATGTGGGAGAGGGATATTGTTTGGGTCACTTTAGACCAATACTAGTTAATTGAACCTTCAAAAGCTATGTAGCACCATGTTATAATAAGTAGCACTTTTTCAGATTAGGAGATGATAAAATTGCCCCTAAGGTCCACTTCATTCCTTCTTTATCAGTTTCAGGGAACTTATTTGAAGAGAAAAAAAAAAAAGATTAATTCTGTCATAATTTTTCTAAGTCCCAGTTAGGAAATTATGGAAGAAACAAGCATTAATTACCTACTATATTACAAGAAATGTGCTAAGTGCTTTGAAAGCGTTTTTTTTTATTTTCCCCTCACAACAACTATAAGACGTTGGTGTCTTTATTATCCCCATTTTGAATTTGGGGAAACTGAGACAAATTGGGATTAATTGATTTGCCCAGGGTCATATAGTTTTTATCTAAAGCAAAATTTGAACTCAGGTCTTCCCAATTTCAAATTCACCTAGAAGCTATTTCCTAACTAAAACCTAGGTAGAAGTTTATTTCTCTGCATAAGTTTACATTTGCATAAGTCTTATTAACCCCTGCAGTCATTGTTGTGGGATTATTTATTTTACTAGAAACATTTGCATAATGAATAGAAAATTATATTATAGTGTCTATGGATAGACATTTAGATAGGAAATTGTGGAAAGACTTGATTTTCCCTTGGAATTTCCCTCAGTCTATGTAATTCATTCTAAGATTTTCATAGAGCCAGTGCCTTTCCAGTGTATCTGCTTTTTTTTCTGACACATCTCAATCCTCCTTTTCCCCTTCCCCTTGCAGAAACATTACACTTGTTCCAACCACTCAAATCCATACTTCAAAATCTCTTTTTCTCGTTCTGAGATAGTTTGTCCCTTTCATAAAAACTGCTTGGAGTAATAGTTATTTACTCAGAGACTTTGTTCAATTTACACTCAATTATGATTGTGTGATTCATTAAAACAATGTTCATAACTAGTTAAAGTATCAGACATAAACTGGGGCAGTTTCAACCTCACCTCACTCTTATACTGGTTTATATTCTTCACCTAAATAATATCCAATGGACTTGGGGCAGCTAGGCGGTGCAGGGGATAAGATAACCAGTGCAGGAATCAGGGGGACCTGAGTTCAGATCGCACCTCAGACACTTGACAGTTACCAGCTGCATGTCCATGAGCAAGTCATTTAACCCCAATTGCTTCATCCTGGGTCGTCTCCAGTCATCCTGATGAGTATCTGGTCACTGCATTCAGATGGCTCTGGAGGAGAAGTGAGTTTGGTGACCTTCACAGCCCTCCTTCACTCAAAACAAAGTCAAGTGCAAGTCGTGTCATTATTTCTCTGATAGCATGGTCTTCTTTGGCTACAAAGGACAAAACCACATCCAAAGAGCTCATGAATATTTAAGAGAATAAGGTATTTCTTGTCACATTTCAATCATATATCACTGAGCAATATTGTTGAGAGAATTAGTAATAGCAGAATATTTTCACATATTTATAATAATAACAAACCCCAGAAAAAGTCCTTAATTCACAAATATTCTTAGAATATATTCTCTGAGAACTTCTTCATTTTCTGGGTATCTGTTCTTTCCTTTCTGAGACATCATATGACTCACATACTTAATGAAGGCTCTATATTCATCAAGAGGCAATTTGGAAACATTCTCTGCTAACAAATTTAACACGTTTTTCATGTTGTTATAAACTGTTTCTTCATCTCCATTATGGCTGCTCACTTTATTTTGTCCTCAGTTTTTTCCATCTGTAAAATGAAGAAAATTTATAGATCATCATTGAAGCTCTTGATCTTCCTGTGATTCTATAATCTTGGTTAAGTCAGCAGTTTGACTTCCTAGGTTCTGAGATTACTTCAAGCTCTTAGATTTTTTGATTCTAGAAGTGTGATTTTTATCCCAAATTTTGTTAAATAAGACTTGCATCTTGCTCCTTTTCTCATCATTCTGAGGTTCTTAAGTAGTGAGATAAATCAAAATTAGAAATCTTAGAATACTTGCAAAGTATTCCCAACATAGCTCCACTCACTTTCAAGCAGCCAAACAGCTGTTACATTCAAATAACTTATTACAGCTATTAGCTAAATTAGTTGAACATTTTTTCTTATTTATACTGAATATATCCAAACTCATACCCCCTGGACTTTTGTAGATTGTTATAATGAATATTACAATATTACCAAGGCCTTAACATAATTGTGAACATGTCTGTGTATTTGGCTATCATTTTTTTTTTCTGGGATTATTTCATAACACTCTAATTCATGAATTTCGTTCCACCAAATTACACTCCATGATGGGTGGTGCCCTGATCTTATTCTGTCTGCACAGACATGTTTATATTTACATCCTTTCTCTCCATTTCTGGGAATTCACTCTTTCCTTGCTGGAAAGCACTTCTTACTTTAAGGTCCTACTCAAGTAATACTTTCTCCCTGAAGCCTGAGTTGACTGATCCATTAAAATCTTTTCTCTCTGAAATTCCTGATGTCCTTTGGATCTTGCAAGGGCATTTAGCACAATCTATCATTTATTATGGGGAGAACCTATTCATTCATTTTTATAATGTTCTCTTTTCTCCACTTGTCCTATTCTGTTTTGAACTGTAATGGTTTATTTATATGTATCCTCTTGCACCTCTTTAGAACATGAATATCTCTCTGCTGCAAACTTCCTTTAAATGTTACATCTATCCTATCCTGCCACATGTTTTCCTTAATTCAGTTTTCCCTCTTTACTACTCCTCTTTCCACTGTAACAATACCATACCAATGAAGGAAACCTTTTTATCATAAGCCATCTTTCATGCATTGAATCCATCTTTTCTGAATAATCAGTCTCACAAATGGAACCACAATCTTTAATATCTTCCTCAATGAATAGCCTACCTTTTAACAATTCATCATCTCATCAGACTTGTTTTTAATGTTTATTTATTTATTTCTAGTTTTTAACATTCTTTTCCACAAAATTTTGAATTTAGGATTTTCTCCCCATCTCTCCCCTCCTCCCACCCCAAAACTCCGAGCATTCTGATTACCCTTTCTGCCTATCTTCCCTCCCTTCTATTACACTCCTCCTTTCTCTTATCACTACCTTCTCTCTTTTCTTATAGGGTATGATAGATGTCTATAATCCATTATCTGTATTTCTTATTTCCAAGTTCCATGCAAAAAAATTGTCAACATTCGTTCCTGAAACTTTGAGTTCCAACTTCTCTCCTTTCCTCCCTCCCCACCTGTCCCTACTGAGAAGTCAAGTAATTCAATATAGGCTATAAATGCGTACTTCTGCAAAACAATTCCATAAGTCATATTGTATAAGACTAACTAAATTTTCCTCCATCTTATCCTGTCCCCCATTTATTCTGTTCTCTCATTTGATCTTGTCTATCCCCAAAAACGTTTACTTCTAATTACTCCATCATCCTATTTACTCTCCCTTATATCATCCTCCCCACACCATTTGTTCCATTGTATCCCAATTTGCTGTAGTGTAAAATAGATTTTCATACCAAATTGAGTGTGCATGTTATTCCCTCCTTAAGCCAAACAGAATCAGAGTAAGCATCACTTTTTCCTTCTCACTTTCCCCCTTCTCCCCTCCATTGAAAAGCTTTTTCTTGCCTTTTTTATGAGAGATACTTTGCCCGATTTCATTTTTCCCTTTCTCCTCCCAATATATTCCTCTCTCACCCCTTAAATTTATTTTTTAATATATCATCTCTTCATATGCAACTCACCTTATGCTCTCTCTCTTTCTCTCTCTCTCTCTCTCTCTCTCTCTCTCTCTCTCTCTCTCTCTCTTTCCCTCCATATATGTGTGCGTGATTGTGTGTGTGTGTAATCCCTCCTACTACCCAAATGGTGAGAAAAGTTTCAAGAGTTACAAATATTATCTTTCCTGTTTACATTTTCATGCTTCTCTTGACTCTTGTCTTTGAAAGTCAAATTTGTCATTTCAACTCTGGTCTTTTAATCAAGAATGCTTGAAAGTCCTCTATTTCATTGAATGACTGTTTCTTCCCCTGAAACATTATACTCAGTTTTGCTGGGTAGATTATTCTTGGTTTTAATCCTAGTTCCTTTGCCTTCTAGAATATCATGTTACAGATCCTTCAATCCCTTAATGTAGAAACTTCCACAAGACTCTATTGTTTCTTTCTAGCTGCTTGTAATATGTTCTCCTTTACCTGGGAACTCTGGAATTTGGTTACAATATTCCAAAGAATTTCTCTTTTCAGATCACTTTCAGGAGATGGTTAGTATATTCTTTCAATATTCATGTTACCCTCTGGTTCTTGAATATCAAGGCAGTTTTCCTTGATATTTTCATGGAAGATGATGTATCCACCCTGCTTATGATCAGGGCTTTCAGGTAGTCCCATAAATTTTAAATTGTCTCTCCTGGATCTATTTTCAGGACATCTTTTTCCAATGAGATATTTCACATTATCTTCTATTTTTTTCGTTCTTTTGGTTTTGTTTAGTAATTTCTTTGTTTCTCATGACATCATGCATTTTTCTAATTTTTAAACAACTATATTCTTCAGTTAGGTTTTGAACCTCCTTTTCCATTTGGTTATTTTTTTTTTTATAAAGAATTCTTCTCCTGATTGACTTTTTGTACTTCTTTTGCCAATTGAGTTAACCTATTTTTGAAGGCATTATTTTCTTCAGTATTTTTCGCATCTCCTTTAGCAAGCTGTTGACTAGTTTTTGATGATTTTCTTGCATCACTCTCATTTCTCTTCTCAATCCTCTCTTATTTGATTTTTGGAATCCTTTTGGAGCTCTTAGATGACCTAAGACCAATGCATATTTATTTTGGAAGTTTTGGGTAAAAGCCTTGACTTTTAGGTCTTTATCTGATGATATGCATTGTTCTTTCTCATCAAAAGAATGTAAGAAAATACCTACTCACCAAGAAATTAACCTTCTATAGTCTTATTTGTTTTCCATTTTTTTGACTTTTGAATCCTTTGTTGAGAGGATGGTATACTCTAGGGACCTGTAAGTTCTCAGCTCCTCAAAGGAGGCACAATCAATGGAGAGGACTTTACTCCTCTCCTGACTTGCACTCTGGTCTGGGAGCAACCACAAGCACTGTTTTCTGTCCAAGGTCTTCTACAAAGCCTCCACGAGCTCTACCAGACCAGCCAGAACTCCTCCTCATCCCAAGGCTACCATTCAGGGCTGAGATCCAGATCAGTAGTGGGATTCCCCCAAGGGCTTTAGGCTGAGGACTCCTAAAATAGACCCTGTGACACATCAACTGCTGCTGCCCTGGGGTCTGGCAGTTCCCTTCTCATGCAGGTGAAAGAGCTTTCTCACTGTTCTTTGAAACTCCTTTTGGCATTTGTGAGTTGAGGGATCTGGGAACTGCAGCTACTGCTGGGAATTCCTTGTGCCCTGAGGCCTGCTTTTGTCCTGTCCATGCTGTGAGACCAATGCTGGACTGCGCTCTTCTCCCAGTTTGGTGTGATAGACAATTTTTTTTGACTTTCCAGGCTGTCATGGGCTGGAAATCTCTTTCACTCTGTCATTGTGTGGCTTCTGCTGCTCTAGAATTTGTTTAGAGTCATCTTTGACGGATATTTTATGGGCTATGGTGGAGAGCTTCTACAAGGCCATCCTTCTACTCTGCCATCTTGGCTCTGCCCCCTATATCATCAGATTTTTATGAACCTGGTTATAAGAATCAGTCTTGGCCTAGATCACCCTTATCACTTTCAGATTATTTATCCACCACCATCTATTTTCTCTTTTCATTTGAAGTCAGGCTTTACTCAACCGATATGCATATATTTTTTCTGGCCTACTATGTGCTAGGTACTCTTCTAGATCCTGTGGATACTAGAAATCAAAATGAAATTATTTCTATCCTGAGTGAGGTTACATTGTATTGGGGAGGACTATACACACACTAGGCCAGAGTGGCAAAGTCGATAGAGAGCTGGGCCCAGAGCCAGAAAGCATCTTCTTCAAATTATATCCCTGAGACATATGGACTATGTGACCCTGTGCAAATCATTTTCAATATGCTTGAAAATCTATAGATTATTCATAGCCAATAAATTGTCTTCTTTCACTAGATATCTATATCATGAAAACAGTGATCCAACTGATAACACAAATACACATATGCTTACGTACATATATATGAGTTCAGAGTAAATTCAAGTCATCAGAGTACAAGTAATAACAGGGATGGGGAATCTGTAGCCTCAAGGCCACATGTGACCTTCTTGGGTCTGGCCTTTTGTCTGAATCCAAGTTTTACAGAATGAATTCTTTTCTTAATGGGATTTGTTTCTGTGAAGTTTGGATTCAGTCAAGGAGTCACACTTGAGGACCTGGAGTGCCACATGTGGCTTCAAGGCTGCAAGTTCCCCACCCTTACCATAGATTCTTAGAATTGAAAGAAAACTTAAAATCTTTTGAAAAAGTTTCATTTTACATGAGAAAATTAATATCAAACATATAAAGAGACTTGTTCATTTGAAGAGATATTTATATTTCCCTCTTCAAATAATCACAGCCATTATTTCCCCCTTCCACCTCCTATGTCATATTTCTATCTAGAAAACCAGAAACAAAGAAAAGATCTTTCTTCACCCCAACTGGGTTTCTCTATTAATGATTAAATGGCATATTGATAAACCTTAAGCACTTCAACTTCAATATCTCATCTCCATATACACCAGTATATTTCAGAACAACATTATTCTTACTGACTCAATTTTTTTTTATCATATCATTGAAAAACTTACAATGACTTCCTATTACTCCAAACAAGTTCAAATTTCTTAGGCACAACATAGCCTTCTACCATATAATTTGCCCTTTGTTATTTCTCAGTACTTTTCTAACGATATATTCTACCTCAGTTAGGACAATCCCAAGGTCTAGCATGGTGTGGTGGAAAGAACATTGAATTTTGAGCCAGTGTCATCTTAGAGTAAGTTCAACTACTTACTAATTCTTAGAGAAAATGATTTACCTTCCTAGGCTTCAACTTCTTTATGTGTAAAATCAGCATGTTGGATTAGAATCTCTGATAATCCTTGTTCTTGTTTCTATGGTCCATTTGCAAACACTATGCTCATTTCTCCCTTCTTTGATTGTTCTGACTATTCTCCCCATCAGAAATTATCTCTCCTTTCTTTTCCACCCATCTAAATCTAAGAAACTATCAAATTGATTCTTTTGGGAACTCACACTAGGCTCTCTTTTGCCTCAATTCTTATCTAACCTTTAATTGCTGAATGGGTGTTTTCTCAGACAAACTGAGACTGCAGACCTCAGCTTAAAGAGGCCAAGGTCTCCTATTACATCCAAGGATATTGTCGGTCATTTTGACCTATGTCTTGCTAGTGGAATCTGATGACTCTAAAGAGAAAGTGAAGCTGATGACTTTGCATACTTAAATCCTCACTTAAAGCCTCACTTAAATCCAATTCACCTGCAAGTCAAGACATTGTCTTCCTGATACAATTGGTCCTCTACAAGAACAGGGGATGAACAACAATCACAACATAAAAATCTATTTTATTCAAGGCCCGTGTCACATTTCCCTTCTGACTTTTAATTTCTATTGCAATTATTACCCATATCGGGGCGGAGCCAAGATGGCGGAGTGGAAGGATGCAAGTTTACGAGCTCCGAAACCACAGCCCATAGAATTAATGTAAAAAGAGATCCCCATAACTTCTGGACCACTGAAAGGTGTACAGAAACAGAGTGGAAGAGATTTCCGTTCCAGAGAGCCCTGGAGAGCCGTCCCCAGGGTCCGTCACGCCCCGGAAAGCGGACCCCAACCCACCGCTGCCCTGGCCGCGGACACAGAGAAGCTGACCCGAGCAGGCTTCAGGGACAGAAGCTCCAGCAGCTGGGAAAGTCCCTCCACCCACAGAAGCTACAGGTCAGTGACAGAGAAGGCTGGCTGGCTGAGGGGAGTGGGGTGTCTCCGTGGCTTGGTAAATGGTGAGAGAGAAATGTAGTGGGAGGAAAGAGGGTGAAAGGGAATGGGGTAATTATATGTCATTTAAGAGGCAGGTAGGAGACTTTTTAGTGGAGGTAAAAAGAGGAGAGCTGAGGGAAAAAAAAAAAAAAAACAAGAAGTTTACCCTCATCACATTTGACTAAAGGAAGGAATAAAATGCACACTCATTTTGGTATGAAAACATCTTACAATACAGGAAAGTGGGGGAGAAGGGGGTAAGCAGGGTGG
Organism: Bettongia penicillata ogilbyi; assembly: GCA_023548195.1. Classification (NCBI taxonomy): domain Eukaryota; kingdom Metazoa; phylum Chordata; class Mammalia; order Diprotodontia; family Potoroidae; genus Bettongia; species Bettongia penicillata. The sequence continues at coordinate 3,802,872 of JAJHZJ010000511.1, forward strand.
GGGGGATGATGGAAGGGAGGGCAAAGGGAGGAGGGAGCAATTTGAAGTCAACACTTGGGGAGGGACAGGATCAAAAGACAGAAGAGAAACAATGGGGGGCAGGATAGGATGGAGGGAAATACAGTTAGTCTTACACAACACGACTATTATGAAAGTCATTTGCAAAACTACACAGATAGGGCCTATATTGAATTGCCTGCCTTCCCAAAGGGAATGGGTGGGGAGGGAGGGATGGGGAGAATTTGGAACTCAAAGTTTTAGGAACAACTGTTTAGTATTGTTGTTGCTACTAGGAAAGAAGACATACAGTTAATGAGGAATAGAAAGTCATCTGGCCCTACAGGAGAAAAGAGAAGATGAAGACAAGAGAAGGGAGGGATGACAGAAGAGAGGGCAGATTGGAGATAGGGAAAATTAGATTGCTTGGGGTATTGGGATGGGGGGAGGGGATAAAAGGAGAGAAAATTTGAAACCCAAAATTTTGTGAAAATGAATGTAAAAAGTTAAATAAATAAATAAATTTAAAAAAAAAGAAAAAAAATTATTACCCATATCATAAAGCACTTGAGCACTTTAAAAAAGTATTGCTCTAAATATTTTTACTTTCACTTCTGAAGTAAACTGTGTCTTGAGGAAAATTACCATGACAAATTACTCTCCCACAAAACAGTCTTGAGAGCAATGACACTACTGAATAATACTTTTTCATTAGTTCTTTGATTCCAGGTGCTTATCATGTCATCAGGAAATTTCAGTTTACATGAATGTACATCAGGTATATTTGAGTTATGAAGAAAAATAAATAATAGTGACAATAATAATAATATTGAAGAATAAGACATCTTAATTTTAATAAGGTCAAGTTGATGCTCTAATAAGTATTTAGTGTATAATGTTAGCTTAAAATTATACTGTAGGATAGCAGTTGTTGAGAATCACAAATGTGATGTACAATTTGGGACCTAAAATTCAAGTTGATAAAAGTAAAGCTTTAGAGACAAATCATTTCTCCCCTTATTTATTACAATGATGAATCAAAAGATCCACTCTGGTCTCTAATATCTAAGCATTCAACAGATACTTTCTTCTGAGTACTGGATTAAATGGGTAATGTTGTCCTTGGGGGAACAGTTTCAAGATGGGCAATGTGGAAATTAGCTTATAGAATGAACGATGAAATTTGATTACCCTCTTCTTAATATGCATAAAACTAGGATTCAAACTCTCTGGACATGAGCATCATTTGTTCAGCACAATTTCTCCCATGATCCAACATCATAGTTAGTCATAACTCTATGGAAAAAATAATAAATAAATACAGAAGGTTTTTATTGATCGATCCTAACATTATTCACCCCATTTTTGGAATATAATTTCAGTCTCATATCTTAATAACTACCAGTTGTTCCAAATTTCAGACATCGGTCTCATGCTGCATGCCAGTGATTTTTATTACTTGTTTTAAATATATGGACAGCATTTAGTTCTTTGTGAGAAACTCTGTTCTTGGATTGTACAAAATATATGAGAATCATTCATCAGTCTTCTCTCTGACCTTCATGTAGAAAGATTAACTCATTATTCCCCTTATGTTGGTTTTTTCCAGTTTCCCTTGCTGCTTTTCTTAACATGTGAAGTTGCTTTTGTGATCATTTCCAGAAAGCTAACTTCATAGCCTGTGTTTATATTTCTTTCTGCTTTTATAATACAATACTTACACACACACACACATATACACACACACACACACACTCACACATCACCATTAATATTTAGAATAGGCTGATTTTGAATGGAGGGACTGGACAACCTGATTAAAAAGCTTTAAGAAAAAGGGCTATGAGGAAGATTGGGAAAAAAATGGAAGAGAATATATTCCTGACAAACTGAAACAGAGACATACAATGATTCAAAAGGTTCAAGACTAGTTTCTGGGTAATTTAACCATTTTATTAAAAAGGCCAGCAGATTATTAATGAAAGAATGGTTGCTTGTCTGTCTCTCTCTAGACCAAAGACCTCTAGTGGTGTTGGGGTCACAGTTTATATGACCTTTAAAGAGGAAGTGATTCTGAGAGATGCCTACTCCATTCTGAATGTTTAACTCAATCAAATGTGTGGCTATCTTGGGGCATGTGACTTAGGTGACTCAGTTCTTGGTCCAAAAGATGCCAATTCCCATATCACCTAGCTTGATAATAAGAAGAATCAGCATTTCCTTAGATCTGGCTGAGCAAACATAATTAGCAAGAATGCATTCTTTATCCTAAACTTAGAATTCCTTTTACTATCTGGTTAGAACTTGTCCTGGGTAGACCTTTTTTTTATGTCTTTTTTTTTTTTAACACAGTTTATAGCAGATAAAGCAATTTAAACTTTTGGTCAGGTGATACATCTTTTTAAAGCATTTACAGTATGGACCACAAAAGATTTTTTTTAAACATTAATCAACTGAGACACAGATAATATTTATGTTGCTAACTTCACAAGCTCTTGACCTAATTTTCTCTACAGTATTACTAAGAACTAAAAGACTCTAACTTAATGTAGTTGGTCTAAAGTCCTATGCCTAATAGCTTAATTTTAAACAACCTCAGATATTCCCCTACACATAATCTATAATTGAATGGATCTGGTATTAAGCTTACAAACCTTTTGACTATAGGAAATTGCCACCAATAATAAGGACATTGCAGGTCTCCCAAGAGGGCCTGAGTTATGATGACACCCCGCTCTCCTCTCAACCAGCCTAAAAGACCTTTGGCACCTGTGGGTTGAGGAACCTGCACTGCTGCTGGAGATTCTGCCCCTGAAGCCTGCTGGGATCTGCTCCTTTCAGTGCCACGTGGCCAAGGCAGGACTAGACTCTGCTCTGGGTCCAGTGTGTGACAGACCTTTCCCATCTATTTTTCAGGTCTCTCTGCAACAGAAATCTCCTTTAATCCGTTGTTCTGTGGCTTCTTCTCCTCTAGAATTTGTTGAGAGTTCTTCTTTAAAGGTATTTTATGGGCTGTGGGGTAAGAGCTAAGCGTCTGTGTATCTTTCTACTCTGCCATCTTCTGGGTAGATATTTAAGAGACATTTCCAAAACTGTTTGGTTTCTGGATGAGAAAGTAGGAAAGGAAAAAAAAAACCTTAGTACTAACACAATAATTAAGTATCAAATATAAGAAAGAAATATTAATCTCTCATAGATCCAACTAAAACTGCTGAATTAAGGATAGGTATTCTGAAGTGAACATCCAAAGTTTAATCAAGAACAAAGCTTTCACCTGAAGAAAAATAGTGTTGGCATAAGGTACAATGGCATTGACCTAAGGATCAGATTAAAAAAAACCAACCAAACAAAAAGCCTAATAAGTCAACTATGTAAATAAACAAAATATCTATCTACAATCTAAGAGGCTAAAGTTCAGAACTTATATTAAACCAACTCAAAATTTGAAGAGAGATCTAAGGACTACAGCCACAAAGGAGAAAATACCATAAGGGACTATTTAATATTCTAAATCTGAGCCAAATTAAATGAATGTCAATTAGATTAACTCTTTAGCTTAGTCAAGAGGAGTACAAAAGGATGATGAGAGAGGCATACAAAGCATTTTAAACAAATATTTAAAGTGGAAAGTTTATTCTGGAAGAGACATGAGGCAGCATTGACATCTTTAAATGTTTGAAAGACTTTCATGTGTAACAATGAGTAAAGTTGTTTTCTTAGGACCAAGGGGATAAAGAGTTTTATGTTGGGAAGAAGTTACAATGAGACAAAACTTTGAATAATTAGAATTATTCATCAAAAAACTGTTTCCCTTATGGGTCAAAGTAATTGAATACTCAGTTTGGATTTCAAGGACCTGAGTTTGAATATGAACTGTACAATTTGTCATGCTTGAGACATTGAATAAATTCCTCTAGGCATTTCACTCCTGAGCACCTTAATTTTCTCATCTCTAAAGCTTAGATAACTTGTAAGTTCCCTTACAACTCTAAATTCATGGGTCTATGAAAAAGCTTTAGTCAAAATTAGGTAATAATGCACGTTCAATGAGAGAAATAATGAGGTACAGGATAGAGAGCCACCCTTGAAGCTCTTAAGATTTGGGTTCAAATCCTGTCTTTGATATATACTTATCATGCAACATTGTCCACATCACTGTTTTTTTTTTCAGTATTCTAGTGTATCTGTATGACTTCCTTAGTAGAAAACATTTCCTTGACAGGGAGTTCTTTATATCACTGAGACATTAATTCCACTGCTTATGTCTAGGATTTCAAACCAAAAAAAAAATTTCTATATTTGAACGAAGTTGTTATTTGCATCCAGAGAAAGAACTGAAAAATAGAAGTATGGATAGAATAATTTTACATATTATATGTTTATGTCTAATGGTAGCCATCTCTGGGGGGTGAGGAGAAGGGAAGAAAAATAAATTTACATGATTTTGTTGTAGATTTGAAAGGAACAGAAAATTGTGCATAGCAGATTTGCAGTTTCATGTACAGTCATTTTGTTGTTATACTACTGTGGAAATGCTTGTTTTATTCCATAAATTAAAAATTTTTTTAAAAAAAAAGCTAGATGACAACCAGCCAAAAATATTGAGGGAAGGTTTCCAAATTCTATAATCAGCCTTAGACTATATCCTGAAAATTTTAAAATCAAACTATTTTAAAGGTGGAATACAGTGTTATCCCTGCTTCCCAGAAATTTAGTTGTACCTCAGTGATAGTAATGCCTTTAGTCTTCACAGATTAGTCTTTCTTGACTGATACATAAATTCTTCTGTGTAAGTAAATACACTGCCTATACTTGAGTTTACATTTCAACACCAATTCACATATGATAATCAAACAGATAAAAGTAATATAAAAAATTACTCAAGTAATCTTCCAGATTGAGTTTTGTTTGATGCTCTTTACCCTGATGTTTAGAAATGACCATTTACTAGCGGAAAATGCTTAAATATTTCATTCACTTCTATACTATAACATTTATCCAGAGATTCACTAGTACAGAACTGAATGGCAACATGAGTAATTGAATTTTCCACATTTTTTTTTACTTTTTTGTGCTATAGATGAATGATCTTGAACACACTGACTTTTCTTTGTATTTTCCTATTTTTACTACCTATGCCTAAGACTATCTGATATGTTAAATTCAGTGGAATTCAAGATAGGAAGAAAATAGTTTCCCCAACATATCTCCATCCCATTTTGTATTTAACATTTCTCTTCATTTCCAAAATAATTTGAAATATTTACATCCAACATGGATATGGATTTTTTAAAGAAAGCATGAGTTGGAAGGTGCAATCTGGTCAGGTCAAAGGACACTACCCACACCAGGGACATGATAAACCCTTTAAAGGACTGAATAGTTTCAATGTTTAGATATTGAAATATTGCATCTTCCTTGATATTTGAACATTGCTTACATAGACCATCTTAAGGTTAGAACTTGAAGACATATTGTGTCTAATTTGAATGCAAAAATTCTATTCCCTTACCAGTTAATCCCATGGTTTAAGATCTTTGGAGATCACCCAAGAATCTCAGGGAAAAGGGTCTAGATATGGCATGAATGTAAGAGCAAATGCACCAACACTCATTGCTTTAATTCAAGAATCTGGAGACAGGGAATGTCTCTTGGTATAGAGGACAGATGTATAGCCCTAATGACAAGAGTATTAAAACAAAAAAAATGCTCAGATTAAAATCATTCCATCTTGAGTCATCTTCAACATCCTCCTCCTATTCCTAACCTCTATTTCTTTTTGTTAGCAAAGTACCCTAAGATAAGGAAATATATTAAAACTTGGCATACAGGTTTTAAAGATTTGATCTATATTTTATGCATGGATTGGAGTTGACCCTTTCTCAACCATTCCAGAATTCTAAGTGACAACCATGAGGCAAGGTGTTTACCACCAAATGAATCTAAGGCAGTGTGTTATCAGCAATCAAAAAAATTTTCTGCCAAAAGGCGTTTTCTTTCAGTATTTTCTTTACTACTAAAAGAAAATCATATCTCTATAATACTCTGTCAACCAGGACCAAATGAGATAATGTAGCTAAAGTATTTTGAGAACCATAGAGCCTTCTATAAATGTGGGATACTGTTATTAAACTGAATAAATATTATCCTTGACTTAGAGAAACTAAGGCCCACAGTAGTTAAATGATTGGTTAAAGTTAAAATAGGTAGAAAGAGCTAGTAAGCATTGCATTCAGGATTTGAATCCATGTCTCTTGAAGTTGAGTTTCCTGTCCACTGTCCCATTAATTGCTTCTCCATTAACATTCTAAAATTAGTCAACACTGACAAGACCACAAACCAAAAAAAAAATGATTTCTAGATTGTACACATATGCATGTGAACATAGTATGTTGTAAATATGAAATGAAGTGATGAATTGATAAAATTGTAATTCACAGCAAAAGTAATATTAAGTGAAATATTTCCATAAGTGGGACACAATTCTAATGATCAGTCTGAATTTTCTACTTCACTTTGTGTATCAATTCAAGTTTAGGTCAGATACTCTCTCACATAGGAACATTGAGAAAGAAGTCTAAAAATAATGCCAGTATCATTTGGAAATATGCATTAAAATGCCTAGATTGAACATTATCCATATCAGTAAATAAATTACAGCACAGACTATAGATGGTAAAGAAAAAGAGACATTGGCATCAAATAGCAAAAAAAAAAAAAAAAATCTTCACATAATCAAAAGTTAATTATTCACTACCCAAACCCTTATTAGTATATACTCTACATATTGCTTACCAATATTTTTCAAGTTAATTAAAAGACAGTTTTATTAGTTTTTTTTCAGTAAATTAATTAATAATATATGCCTTTTTATGCTAACTCTAAACTTGTTGGGAGAGAGTATTCAACTGGAACTGATTTAGGGCATAATTATTGAGTGTGGCCTGTGAGACTGAAAACTACTTTAAAAGCCCCGTTGACTACTACTGTAGCAAGTACTAACCATAGCAGTAACAACTGACCAGACCTCATTGGTTTTAGGTATAACACAAGGCAGCAAAGTCTCTAGAGCCCAGGCCTACTCCTAATGGCCAATTAAAAACATCCATGTCCTTGAATGTCTGAGTAGACATTCAGTCCCGTGCTCAGAAAGTGGAATGTTCCTTGGTAAGTCTAAATATAATTACTGAAGAGAAATACATCATTGACTCAAACTTTCTAATGAAAAGTAAGTGACTTTGGTTTTCCCATCTATCTTTGGAGAGTGAATTCAAACCACTCCAGACAGCCCTTTTCCAACATTTTTGTCAACTTTTCCTCTCCTTTTATTGTCATTCTGATATTTATTTATTGATGTCCTCTTAAAGAAGTCAGTAAGTAGAACCAGAAGCTTGTATGTCCATAATATTTGGATCTGGAGGGGTCCTAAAAGCCATGTAGTCCAACTTGCATTTTATACCTGAGAAAACTAAGATCACATAAGTAGTGAGATGAAAAGGAAAGATTCAAACTTGAATGTTCTTTTGGTTCCAAAGCTTGCTCTTATTTCACTATATAATGTTGCCTTATTTGTTGTTAGAGTGGGAGGAAAAAAATATTTTTATATTCCACCCCAACACCCAACAAATTAAAACCATTAGCAAGAGTACAAAAGAGTTAAAAATGCTAGAGATGTAAATCATCTGTCTTTATCAAAGCCCTTATTTTTTTAAGGAAGGGACCTGAAGTTTTAAGAGAGAGATTGATTTTTAAAAATTTTATTTTTTAAATTATTATACATTTATTCTCTTTCTTTTTTCTCTTTATTCTCTCTCTCTCTCTCCCTCTCTCTCTCTCTCTCTCTCTCTCTCTCTCTCTCTCTCTCTCTCTCTCCCTCCCTCCCCGTCATATGTGTGTGTGTGTGGTTGTGTGTATATGTGTGTGAAAACCCTAACCGGGGAAAAGGAAAATGAAACACCAGTAAAAAATTTGCATAGTAAAGTAAAACTCATTCACTCATTGGCATATCCAAAAATGTGCGTCTCATCATGCCATTTTAATCCATCCATCAACCTTGTGTCAGTAGGGGGTAGCATAAATCTTCATTTTTATGTTTCATTTGTCCTTTGAAATCTTGGTTAATCCTTATATTGATCAGAGTTCTTAACTCTTTCAACATTGTTTACCTTTATGAAATTGTTGCTACTGCATAAATTGTTCCCCTGATTTTGCTCATTTCATTCTGCAGAAGATAGATTAACTTTCCCAAGGTTTCAGAATTCAAGTTTAGCAACATATAAGTGAATAAGTTTCAGAAATGTGCATATTTCACATAAAGAAGATAGCAAAAACCTTTATAACTGAATCAAATTGCTTGTCATCTTGGGGAGGGAGGAGAGGAAAGAGGGAGGGAGAAAAATTTGGAACTCAAAATCTTATAAAAATGATTGTTGAAAACTACAAGAAATTGGAAAAGAAATTCTAGTTACTTAAAAAAAGAAGACATCAAGAACCAATGCTTGAATAGTCCTGAAAAAAAAAAATGACTCCCTCTGAAGCATATGTATAAGTATTATTCATGTGACTTCTACAAACCTTGATGGTCTGGAGAATGAAGAGAACACAATATACCAATCAGAGTAAGGAATCTCAACTTTAGTGTTGTATCTACCACAGCAAAGTGGATGTGACAACAAATTATTCATTATGTGTGTCTTCCCTTATCACTATTTTGAACCATCCTTGATTCTTATAAAACTTCAGAATAAATTGTGTGATGGGACCAATGAAGAGAAATTATTGTGTATATCTTTAGCCTCAGAAAATGATAAAGTCAAGGACATTGTGGTATGTCAGTTGGACTGTCCATAAAAGAAGGAAAAGATAAAAGAAAATCGTTCAATTCTCAGAATTTTTGAGTTGAAAGGGACTTCTAGGTCAAGTGGTAAATGAACAAGAAACTCCCTCCTATTTAAACATAACTGAGATGAGAAATGGGGCTAGAACAACTTCTGTGAAGATAGGTGGGGATGTCTATCTCAGCAGCCATAAGAATCCATTTTTGAGTTCCTACCCAGGTGTGTGTTCATCTTTTGTTTCCAAAGAAGACCGTGCCATCGGAGAAATAATGACATGACTTTGTAATCACAAAGTCATGACATTGACTTTGTTTTGAGTGAGGGAGGGCTGTGCAGGTCACCAGCCTTACTTGCCCTCCAGAGCCATCTAAATCCAGTGACTAGATATTCATCAGGATGACTGGAGATGACCCAGGATGAGGCAACTGGGGTTAAGTGACTTGCCCAAGGTCCCACAGCTAATGAGTGTCAAGGGTCTGAGGTGAGCTTTGAACTCAGGTCCTCCTGACTCCTGCAGTGGTGCTCTATCCACTGCATCACCTAGCTGTCCCTTCCTACCCAGGTAAAGTTGTGAGAAAGGTAGAAAATTATGGAGCAAGAATATGATGAGCAAGTTTTAGGTGCAGATGGTTAACTGATGCTAAGAGAGGTGATATTATTCTAGGGGAATCATAATAATTACATTTACTTAAGGATTCAGACAATCAATTCTAAATGATGTCTCTCATGCCACCATCATATAGTATAGGAGAAATAGACATGATAAACAGAACAAAACTGCTCCAGATGGTAGCAAAGACTGTGAAAACTTTGAAACTGAGAGATAAATTCAGAGGTGTAGCTAGCTGTGATCCATATCAGGAGAGATGGAACTTAGAAAAACAAGGTTAGAACTCATCTATATTCCACAACAATATGAAACAACCTTATCTCAAGTATCTTCAGATTATGAACTTTCTATCTAGAAAGCTGCATGGGAGCCTGAGTGAGCAAGGAAGACATTGTTTTCCACTGAAAGAGGGATTAAATTATACTGAGATTTTGTTCCAGGTTTTGTTATTGCTTGCATATGTAAACCCATTATTGGATTTCTTGTTATTTACATGACCTGTGAGTATATTGTTATGGCTGGGGATCCAATACATTTGAGAAACAGTTTGCAAAGGAAATCAAGATGACATAGTCATAGGAATTTTAGAATTATGTGGAGGAAGCAGGATACTAACTAGTGACTTGGACTGGCTTTGTTTTTAAAACATATAGTGATCTATAGGCTATAAGTCCTACAACAATAACTCTGAAAACAGATCTAGATGTTGTCCACAGACATTTCCTTCTCATCTGGACACTCCCACATGAGAAGCTCTCAGTCCAGCTTCACCAGAGTAATATTGTCTTTTATGATGCTGACTCCTATTAGTCCTTACCAGCTGTAGCAGCTGTTGCTTGATAAAACTTTACTATAAATTCTGGCTCATTAACCTCCAGTTGTCTGTCAAACTTGCTGCAGTTCTCAGTCCAACTTTAGAACCACTGATCCCAGAATCAAAGATGGCAATCAAAGAAGTGTGGTGGTTGATCTGCTCCAGACATACTAACCCTTTTCAATCCCTCTTAGAGGGGATGTAATTTACATGGCACTGCTTTAGCTAACAAGTCCTGCAGGAAACACTCATGCTGAGGGTCTGACCAGCTAGCAAACCAATGTAGGGCACACTTCATCTCCTATGAAGTGAAGTAAACCATGGAGAGGAAGGAATATTTGTCTGGATGGTGGCTAATACAAAAGAGGAAGATGGTGATATCCAAAAAGCAGCTGAATTCATCAACATCCAAAGTCATGGAAGAGAATAGCAGGAAAGTTGTCACGTGTTCTTTGCCAAAAACTCTGGAGACACAGTATGGTTGGTTTGGTAGGTCAAGCATCTCCTTATTCTCACCCTGGGTGACCCCAGAAGGAAGTCTGTGGGTTTTGGTTACCTCTGCCACCTCCATGTTGCCAGCAAACCCCACTGGGTAACCCATGCAGTTACAGACCTTGAACAAGGACCCGAACTCCCCCAGGTGCCTCAGAACCAGTAAGTCAGTCCAGAGTCCTGGATCTGTACTGAAGGTAATTTTCAAAAGAATTTTTTTAAAAAAGTCAATCAAAATATTACTTGTGTTTTACATAAGAAGTCACATGAGAGAAACAGAGGGAGGAAAGAGACTGAGAGAGAGAATTGAGAGAGAGAGAGAGAGAGAGAGAGAGAGAGAGAGAGAGAGAGTTCTCACAGGAAGGAAGAAAAATGAGTCACTTCCAAGATTATATTCAGAAAGAAAAGTAATCATTTATGTTTTATTTAGGACACTCTTCTGGTTTTTTTTTTATTAATTTTTCTCCAATTGCATGTAAAGAAAAATTTTAGCATTTATTTTTACAAGATTTTAGGATTCAAATTTTTTCCCTCCCTCCTTGCCCTCCTCTCCTAAAAACGGTAGGCAATCTGTTGTAGGTTACACATGTGCTATCATGTAAAACTTATTTTCGTACCAGACATAATTGTGAAAGAAGAGACAAAGTGCTGTCTCAGCCTGTTCCACCAAGTGCCTAAATCAAGAAAAGAATACGAAAGTCTAAAGACAGTAACAGCAGACCTGGGTTATCTACCTATGATAATATTTGCCTTATTTGTAAAGTTGACCTTCATTTCTACTACTAGAGTTTATAGTTCTCAGAGGTTGGAGTAGAAGTCATGTGCTCTCATTCCTAGACCACTACTCTTTCTTTTATATCACATACTCAATTGGAGAGAATTTAGTGAATAGATGAAAATTTTCAAATTATATTAGACTTCTTAGTCCAAAAATTCCAAAGACAACATGTAAGGTCAGTGGGAACTCTGTGGACCTGGGTGAAAGAGCTAGGGTCTGGCCCATCCCCAGAGCATGGAGGTGGTGGCTGTTGTGGCAGTGAAAGCAGCAGCAGCACCACTAACTGTTTATGGAACACTGGGCCTACAGTTGGAGGGGGAATTGAGCAGTTTATAAAAAATCCCTGAAGCCTGGGACAGTACAACCACCCCAAACATCACCCATAGTGGAAGCAGAGTCTTTCCTTGACAAAGACTTAGAGAGTCAAGTATCTGTCTGGGAAGATAAATAGACACTGTAAAAAACCTCAGAATTTAGAATCTTTGTTTGGTGACAAAGAAGATCAAAACATATAACCAGCAGAAGACAACAAAGTCAATGCACTTACATCAAAAAATTTTCAAGAAAAGTATAAATTAATCTCAGGTCATGGAAGAGCTCAAAAAGGATTTTGAAAATCAAAGAGCAGTAGAGGAAAAATTGGGAAGAGAAATGAGAGTGATGCAAGAAAATCATGAAAAATTAGTCATCAGCTTGCAAAAGGAGACACCCAAAAATACTGAAGAAAACAATATCACAAAAAATACACTAACACAAATGGCGAAAGAGAGTCAAAAAGCCAGGGAGGAGAAGAATGTCTTTAAAAGCAGAATTGGCAAAATGGAAAAGAAAGTTCAAAACCTCATTGAAGAAATTAATTTCTTCAAAATTAGAATGGAGCAAAATGGAAGCTAATGACTTTATGAGAAATCAATAAATCATAAAACAAAACCAAAGCATGAAAAAAGAAGGCAATGAGAACTATCTCATTGGAAAAACAACTGACCTGAAAAATAGATACAGGAGAGATAATTTAAAAATTATTGGAGTACTTGAAAGCCATGATCAAAATAAAAAGAGCCTAGACAACATCTTTCAAGGAATTATCAAGGAAAATTGCCCTGATATTCTAGAACCAGAGGGTGAAATAGAAATTGAAAGTATCCCCTGATCACCTCTTGAAAGATATCCCCAAAAGAAAACTCCTAGGAATGTTGCAGCCAAATTCCAGAGTTTCCAGGTAAAGGAGAAAATATTAGCAAGACAGAAACAATTAAAGTATTGTGGAAATGCAATCAAGATTGCACAAGATCTAATAACTTCTATATTAAGGCATTGAAGGGTTTGGAATATGATATTCCACAGGTCAAAGGAGCTAGGATTAAAACCAAGAATCACCTCCCAGCAAAACTAAGCACAACATTTCAGGGGAAAAATGGATATTCAGTGAAATAGAGGACTTTCAAACACTCTTGATGAAAAACCAGAGTTGAAGAGAAAATTTGACTTCCAAATATAAGAATCAAGAGAAACAGAACAACAAACAGGAAAGAGAATTGTTAACAGATTTATTAAAGTTGACCTGTTTAGTTCCCTGCATGGAAAGATGATATTTGTAACTCATGAGACTTTTCTCCATATTAGGATAGTTGAAGCAAATATAAATGAATACATAGATAGATAGATAGATAGATAGATAGATAGATAGATAGATGACACAGGGTGAGTTAAAGTATGAAGGGATGACATTGAAAAAAGTAAAATTATGGTGTTTAAGAGAAATATATTGATAGGTGGAGAAAGGAACTATAGAATGGGGTAAGTTATCCTAAATAAAAGAGGCAAGAAAAAGGTTTCACAATGGAGGGAAAGAGGGAGGGAAAGGTAAGAGGGAATGAGTGAACATTACTCTCATTGAATTTGGCTTAAGGAGGGAAAAACATACACACTCAATTACCCTACAGGAAAGTAAGGGGGAAGGTGATGCCAGAGGGGATGATAGAAGGGAGGGCAGATTGGGTGAGGGGATAGTCAAAAGCAAACACTTTAGGAAAAGGACAAGGTCAAAGAAGAAAATAAAGTAATTAGGAGCAGGATAAGATGGAAGGAAATATAGTTAGTCTTTGACATTACTATTATGTAATGTAATAGTAATACAATTACTATTATGGAGATGTTTTGCATAACTACACACATGTATATACATATATATACACACATATGTATACATATACATACATGTATCTATATATACATATATAGATATCTATTGATATGTAAAAGAGACCTATCAAAAGAAAAAAGAGAACAACAAAAAGAATAAAATGAAAAAATATACTTTCATCTGCAATCATAACAAAACAATTCTTTATGTGAATGTGGATAGCATTTTCTTTCATGAGTCTTTTGTACTTGTCTTGGATGATTGTGTTGCTGAGACCAGAGGAGCTATTCATAGTGGGTAATCCCATAACGATGCTGATAATGGGTACAATGTTCCTATTTATGCTCATTTCACTTTGCATGTTTGCAGAAGTCTTTCCATTTTTTCTGAAATCAGCCTTTTCATCATTTCTTATTGAATAATAGTATTCCATTATTTGTTCAACCTTTCCTCAACCTGTTCAGCCATTCCTCAATTGATAGCCATTCCATCAATTTCCAATATTTTGCCACCATGAAAAGGTATACTGCAAATATTTTTGCACATGTTAGTCCTTCCCCACTTTTTATTTTCTCTTTGGTGCACAGACCTAATATTGTTGGTTAAAAGGATATACACAGTTTGGTTATCCTTTCGACCTTTCTCCAAATTACTCTCCAGAATCGTTCCATCACTTCACAATTTGACTAATAGTGCATTAGTTTCCCAATTTTCCCACATCTTTTCCAACAGTTACAATTTTCCTTTTTTTTGTCATATTGGCCAATCTGATAGGTGTGAGGTGGTGCCTCAGAGTTGTAGTTGTTTTAATTTCCATTTCTCTAATCAAAAGTGACTTAGAGCAATTCTTTATATGCCCATAGATAGATTTGATTTCTTCATCTGAAAGTTGTTCTTATCCTTGGACCATTTATCAATTGGGGAATGACTTGTATCCTTAAAAAGTTGACTCAGATCTTTATATATTTGAGAAATAAGGCCTTTATTAGAGACACTTGCAGTAAAGAGCATTTCCCAGCTTTCTGCTTTCTAATCATGGTTACATTGCTTTTGTTTTACAAAAACTCTTAATTTTAATATAATCAAAATTGTCCATTTTACATTTTTTAATGCTATCTTTTGTTTATTCATGAATTATTCCCTTCCCTATATATCTGACAAGTACACTTTTCCTTGATTTTCTAATTTGCTTTTGATGTCATCCTATAAGTATACATCATGAACCCATTTTGAGTTTCTCTTGGTATATAGTGTGTGATACTGGTCTTTACCTAGTTTGTGTTCTGCTGTTTTCCAGTTTTCCCAGAAGATTTTCTCAAACAATGAGTTCTTATCCCAAAGGTTAGGGTCTTTGGGTCTATCAAACACTAGATTACCATGTTCATTAACTTTATGCCTTGTGTACCTAACTTATTCCTCTCATCCACTCCTCTATTCCTTAGCTAATACAAAATAGTTTTGATGATTATTGTTTCATAATATAGATTGAGATCTGATATTTCTAGGCCATCTTCCTTTGTATTTTTAAAAATTAATTTTTTTGATATTTAAGCATTTTGTTATTGCAGTTAAATTTTATTATTTTTTTTCTCTCTCTATCTAGTTTCATTTTCTTGTATTTTGATTGGGATGGCACTGAATAGGTTAGTTCATTTAGGCAAAATTTTCATTTTTTATTATATCGTCTCAGCATAACCATGAGAAATTGATAGTTTCTTAATTTCTTAGAATTTACCATATTTTGTGAAAAGTGTTTTGTAATGGCATCCTGTAGTTCTTGGGTTTGTCTAGTCATGTAGATTCTCAAGTATTTTACATTGTTTGCAGTAATTTTAAATGGAATTTCTCTTTCTATCTCTTATACCTGTGCTTTGGTTATCATATAAAGAAATGCTAATGGTTTTTGCGGGTTTCTCTTCCATTCTGAAACTTTGCTGAAGCTAATTATTTTAATTTTTTTTAGTTGATCCTCTAGGCTTTTCTAAATATACTATCATATCATCCTCAAAAAGTGACAGTTTTGTTTCCTCATTGCCAATTCTCATTCCTTATATTTCTTTTACTCTTCTTACTGCCATAGCTAGCATTTCTAGTACCACAGAGAATAATAGTGATGGTAGCGGGCATCCTTGCCTCACCCCCTGATCTTACTGGAAAGGCTTCTAGCTTATCCTTATTTAAGAAAATGCTTGTGGATGGTTTTATATAGATACTGCTTATCATTTTAAGAATAACTCCCGACAGTCCATAAAATAATTGTAGAGAGGGACCCTCAACAAATTCTGGAACAGCACAAGTGGAGAGCAACAGAGTGGAGATTTCCAGCCCACAGTGACCTGAAAAGCCCATAAAAACATCAGTTGTGCAGGACTCAGAGCCGAGTGCAGAGCCCAGTCCAGCCTTGACTGAGCATGGTGGTGGAATACGGCTTGATGAGACTCTGGGAGGAGGGGCAGAATCTCCAGTCACAACAGTGGGCCCTCAGATCCATCAACCCACAGGTGAAAAAGGTCAGTGATGGGGTTTTATCAGCAGGCCAGGAAGGGAGAAGGGCCTTCCCATAGCTCCAGCAGCAGGCAGCTGCCTCAGAGCCGGGCATTGAAGAACTGAGTCTTATCTCAGCCCTGGGTGGAGGTCCTGGCCAGGCTGGCCTTTGTTGCACACTGAATGGTAGCCATGCTCATCCAGCTTATCTGAAAATCAGCCCCCTGTGTTGACTTTATCAGAACTGGAGGCCAAGTGGCTGTAGAGAGGTATCTGCTAAGATTACGGGCACAAAAAATCCCTCTCTGCATCCAGAATAGTACACACCTGATTGTTCCACCTGGGAGGAACTGAGATCTCACAGATTCCCAGAGTATACCAGACTTTTGACAAAGGACCCAAAAGTCAAGTAACTGATTGGGAAAATGCCCAAAAAATGGAAAAAGAAAATTAGACCGTAGAAGGTTACTTTCTTGGTGAACAGATATCTCCTCCCATCTTTTCAGATGAGGAAGAACAATGCTTACCATCAGGGAAAAACATAGATGTCAAGACTTCTGTATCCCAAACATCCAAAATAAATATTCAATGGGCTCAGGCCATGGAAGCATTCAAAAAGAATTTTGAAAGTCAAGTTAGAAAGGTGGAGGAAAAAATGGGAAGAAAAATGAGAGAGATGCAAGAAAAGCATGAAAAAGAGTCAACACCTTGCTAAAGAAGACCCAAAAAAATGCTGAAGAAAATAACACCTTCAAAAATAGGTAAAAGAGGTTCAAAATTCAATGGAAAGAGAGAGGGGGAGAAAATTTGGAACTCCTTATCTTGTGAATGGAAATGAATTTTGAAAACTAAAAATAAATAAATTTTAAAAATATGCCTATATTCATGAGAACTGGAAATTTCTGGAATTAAGAAGATTTATGTTTATAAAAATTAACATTAAATACATACTTCATTGAGTCTCGCTGTGTGGCATGTCCTACAATTGACTATGGCTCTGAGATGTTCTAGCAGATGTTTGGGATGCTAATGGACCAAAAAGAGAACCAGATCAGTATAGTTGTGTCCCAGAGGTTACACAGGAAGGGAGATATTTAAAATTTCTTGAATCTAATTAATATTCACAAGAAGTAGCCCCAGGGCTACTGTTTTATCACTGGGGGTGGCTCAGAGAGTATGAATTCAAAATAGTGTCTGTACTGAAAGTGTTTTCAAGTTGGAGAAAAGTATTATAGCAGTAGGATTGTGGAGTCAATTTGATGCAAGGATGATTTCAGTGATTGTGAATCACTGAGTGATCAGATATGGTCATAGTCCTAATTCTGTATTGTAGCCTCTTTTAAATTTTTTAATTAATTTAGTTTTAGTTTTCAATGCTCAATTTTATAGGATTTTGATTTTTAAAATTTCTCCTCTGCCTCTGCTCACTTTTCCCCAAGATGGAAAGAAATCTGATAAAACTTATACATGCACAATCATATTAAACATATTAAAATTAAACATTTTCTACATTAGTAATGTTGTGAAAGAAGAATCAGTAAAAAGGAACAAAAAACAATGAGGAAGAAAAAGAGAGAAAAGTAATATTCTTCAATCTGCATTCAGACCCTATCATTTTTTTCTCTGGATTGGGATGGCATTTACCATAATGAGTCTTTTGGAATTGTTTTCAATCATTGTGTCTCTGAGAAGAGTTAATTCTATCAAAATTGGTCATTGCACAATGTTAGAATCTATTTTGAAAGACACTACAGGTAGTTGAAGGGAAATAATACAGGTCCTAGAGCTCCCTCACCCTATTCCCCACTTATATCAGTGGCATGAAAAACTAACATCAGATTTATTTATGATGCAAATGTTAAGTTTTTTAATTTAATTTTTAATATATTCATTTTATTTACTTTTAATGCTCTACAGTCACTACCATAAAACTTAGATTTTTTTCCCCCTACTTACCCTCCACAAACCTTAAAAGCAATATATAAATTGTTATTTTTATTATGCTATTTCACTAGGTGTCATTGCTTCATCCTCTGGTTTAATAAATGTAAATATATCAGTAAGGAGTAATGAGATCTTGTTTTGAACTGGATAGAAACAAAAAATGGTCTTTGAGTCTAGCATAGGTACTCTAGTACAGGACATCTTAACCTTTTTCCATTTGGGACCCCTGTTCTAGAGTTCAGCAGCATTCTTTGGCATTGTATGACCTGAGGGCACACTCAGTGCAAAGTGTGCATGCTTTGTATTCACAACTGAGGCTGCAGTGAAATTACTCAATGCAAAGGAGACAAGCACTGCCAAAAGCACCTCAGATTCATTACATCTTTATTTTTTAATTCATTTTTGGGTGTTGTACCTTCAGAAATCTTTACTGTTGCCAAATTTCTCATGATCTCCATATGAAGTCATGAATCACAGTTTAAGAAGCACTGGAGATATACTTTGGCAGGCTGCAGGGACCCCTGGGTAAAATATTGAATTATCCTATAGGAAAACACTTGTATCAGCATCACTGTTAGGTTAATAGCTTAGCCCAAAATTCTAGAACAGTCATGTATCTAACATAATGAGAGCTTAATTTAGGATGTTTTGCTATACAGATTTGTCGCCCTTTTTGAAGGTGCAAGAAGAAATTCAGGCGCATAAATCTTTAGTGGTTTTGTAAAATCTATGCTATTTCACACCAGTAGAGCTTAGTTAATTGTCTATATGGAAGATCAAATGAGTGAAATCTCTTCTGTGCTTTTTAAACCTTGATATTTTAAAGATTTAAACTATTTCAAGGAATTGGGTACATGGGTCA
Source organism: Bettongia penicillata ogilbyi (assembly GCA_023548195.1). Lineage (NCBI taxonomy): Eukaryota > Metazoa > Chordata > Mammalia > Diprotodontia > Potoroidae > Bettongia > Bettongia penicillata. The sequence continues at coordinate 3,821,833 of JAJHZJ010000511.1, forward strand.
GACTCTCATCTCTTCTTCATTCCAACATTCTTCTTTCATAAATGAAATTCCCCTTGAAATCAATATAATTTCAGAAGAGAAAGTGAGTGGCTCATCTGATCATTGTGTCTCTGAGTTAGACCTGTCTTTGCATCTGTGTAATGAATTTGTTTCAAATCACCATGCCCTACATGGTAATCTTTGCTAGTAAGTGTGCTTTTTATAGGATGTGTGTATTTTTAAGGGGATGGAACAAATATTGCTCTTCATGGTATGCTTGGAAATTAAATTAATATCTCTAAGCATTGCAAGAAGAAATATTTACCAATACAGCAGGCATTTGAGCTCAGAGATGTTTAGCTTCTTGTAATGAACTGCCACTGGGTTTCTGGACTGATTTATGTGAGTTCCTGACCTACAAACAACCATTATTCTCAAAGTTCATCATCCAAGGAAGCTGAATTCCTAGTTCCTTTTGCAAAAGTAATACATTTAAAGGACTTTGTCATTGCTATTCTAGAAATAAACATTTCTTTTAAAACATGATAGGTGGTAGACCATTTTTCCTCAATCATATCTAATGTAACTTATTTCCCTAAGTTAAGAACAGTTTCAAGTTCAGTAGTTCTAAGTAAGCATGGTTCAGTGATTAAGGAATCAAACTGCTTCTGATTTGCAAAGGAGATCTCATTTTAGCATCACCAAGAACTTGTTCATACTCTTGTTGCCTCCATGACTAGCAGTATTCCTGTAATTCCATGCCTCTCGTGAATATGAGTTTGTTCTAAATGAAAATAAGAAGGGTAGAGGAGTGATATCATATTACTGTAATTATAAATTACTAAAGCTGATCATATTCTCTTTCTTCCCCTACCATAATTTTCTTCATAAAGAGTCAGAAGGAATTGGGTGGTAAACATAAAGAAGACTGATGTATTTGATAGATGGAAAAAACACACCCAACAATCACAACTGTGAATGTGAATGGGGGTAAACTCACCTACACAAGAGAAGTGGAGAACATGCTGATTTTTAAAAACTCGTACAATATATAGTTTACCATTAAAAGTACTTGAAAATAAATATTTATAGCTAATTAAAATGAGGGGCGAGAATGGAGTTTATTATGCCTTAGGTAAATTTCCCAAAGCAAAAGTGGTAAATCATGATCTCAGATAAAACAATAGGAAAAAATATGAATAAGAGAGATAAAAAGAGAAACTATTATAATTAAAGGCATCATAGATAATGAAACAGTATGACATATGTATTATATACATTATATATTAAGGTTACATAATATATTATAGTATATACATACGTATATATATGTGTGTATATATGTGTGTGTATATGCATATATATATATCCATATCCATATATATATCCATTTAGATAGATAGATAGATAAATAGATAGGTAGATATAGATAGGATCCTTCCTAAAAAATTTCACCCATAAAGAGAAATGCCCCAGGTAAGAAATTTCTTAGAGTGGTAATGCATCAGATAAGAAAATGGAGTATTCCAGAGGAAATCCAGGAATGAACCTATATTCATTGAGATCATGTACAGTTTTATTTTGGTCTCTGTAGTCCCAGAACCTAGTACAAAAACTTATACATAGTAGACACAGTAAATGATTTTTAAAAATTATTTTGGTCATGGATTTAAATATCATAACCTTAATTTCATCATTTGTACTCATCTTAATCATAAGTTAGTATTTAAAAACATTACAAATACAACAAAATATAACAAACCATACTTGCCCTCTTAATACTGTGTTCAATAACATGGTTTGAATGATGAAATTGGCTTCGAAAAAGAATCAATGAATAAAATAGAGCAATAAAACTGTATCTATATGTATATACACACATATATATAGTATGTGTGAATGTGTATATATATGTACATGTATGTATATACATGCACACACACATATTATATATATGGAGGGAGAGAGAGAGATGTATATAGATATGTCTTGATAAGCAAGTTGTACATAATAAAATTAATAGTTTTTTATACTATGCCTTATTGAATTTAACACATTCCAGAAGCCAGGCCTAGACTTTGGTGAATATTTTCTCTGGAGTTCTTTTCTGAGATTCTCAGAATGTCTTATGTCCTAGAATTCCTACATTTTGCCCATGGCTTGTCTGGTGTCCCAGAACCCTTCAATATAGCATTCCGTTCAAACCTCCCTTCCCTCTTCTATATACCCATTTGGCTCACCTCTTTCTTCTCCAAATTGAATATCTCATTCTTTCAGTGTCCTGCTCTCAACAGGATACTAGAAAGAGGTGACTGATTAATTCATTCCATAATAAGGTAAGACTAATCAGTCATTACAATAGTATTAATTATGCAGCATATAGATGCAGTTTAAAACAGTCAAAGCAAAGAAATTAATTTCTAAAATGAACTTCCGTACCCCTATGTCCATTGAGACAGAGAGTGAGAGGGAGTACTTTTCCATCATTCATAAGAAAATGCATCTCCTTCACCCATCATTCATTGATCAGCTGAACCTGCAACATAGAATGTTAACTACTGACAAGTCTCCTTATAGGTGTAATGACGTACTGAAAAGAAGTCAAGATTCAAAGTTAAAAGATGATGGTTTGATTCCTAACTCTTCCCTTTTCTCATGGTGTGATTTTGGGCAAACCACTTCATTTCTCTCAGTTTCAATATTTTCGTTGTAAAATGAAGGGCTTGAGGTGAGTGATTGTTAAAGTCCCTTCTGACATTGAGTCTATGATTCTTACACACACACACACACCCCACCCATCCATCAATTTCATACTCCTCTGGATAATTATCTTTCTAGAAGTTAGTTATGGTTTCTGACTCATGGAGCAATGAATTAAGCTCAAAGAAAACATGAAAATTAACTCACTTCCCATCAGAATTGCTACTGGTGTATCTGTCTTAGGAAGAGATAACTACTGATGGCATACTTTTTAGTATAATGATATAGTATAAAGCAGAAAGAGAGGTGTGTTGTTGTTACATAAACTCAACAAAATGTGAATAACATATAGTATTTTTCTCTGTAAAGAAAAAAAGGAAATTAAAAAAACTTTCTTTTTTTTATGAAAACAAGTTGTCTAAGTGAAGGTTACTGAGTGAAATTTGTGACCTTATACTTCATTAGCACTGTTGGCTTTATATAGGACTAATTTGAACAGAGAAGAGCTTTTAAAGTAGAACTGAATTTCCAATATAGTGGCTTATGAGTTTGTATTTTTATCAGCATTCCTTTGCACTCATGTGGGCCAGTTTCAAGAATATGTCAAAAAGGGAGAGGGGGGAAAAGGAATTCCAAGCAGAAAAACCTTCTGCTCCTGTGAGATTAATTTGTGAAACTCCTCTCCTCCTGTACATCAATCCAAATCACGTTTAAAATCTTAAGCAATTAAAGTGTATGAAAAGTCTCTCTACCCTATGTAGATTGATGATAGAAGTTTAGAAAAAAAATTGTAAAAGTCAGTAGCCAACATTTATATCACTTCAAGCCTTGCAAACTTTGCATTTTTTCTAATTTGATCTTCTCAACAACTTTGTGATGGCAATTATTATCCCCATTTTACAGAGAGGAGTAAAAAATAAAAATTAAAAAAAAAGACTTACCATATCCTGTGGAATGTGGAGGAAGAAAACTCTCCATATTTTTAGGATCATAGAACTTAAAGATAGAATAATGATCTTGAAGGTCATCTGATCTAAATCCATTATTTTATGTTTGAGGTAACTAAGGTATATAAAGTCAAAGAGACTTAGCCCAAGTCACACATGTAGTGTTTTACATGTTTCTTATGAGGACTTCACAGTTTTATATTTCTTTAAGTGATAGACTAAAAATAGCCAGGGTGCTGGTTGTAGCAACCCCCTAAACTTTGACCATGGTGTCAAGGCCCATGAGAGCACTATATTAAGGCACTTACAGTTCATGATTCAGAACTCAGGACAAATGAATGCCAACTTAAAGATCTATCTGTTACATCTCTTTCTTACCTCTCCCTTCTCCACTTTGGACCAGTTTATTTTTGACACTATGCTGCTGAATATTTTAATGGCGACCTTGAAGGGAGCCATAGATGAAAGGCTTATAAAGTTTGCTGAATACAAGGACGTGAAAGGTATAATGTTAAATGTTAAATCTTATATTTAGAATCAACAAAGACAGTAACAGACCAGAACAGTCAGCTAACGAACCAAAATTTGGTAGAGATTTATTGCCTTTCATCCTACTTTTAAAAATCCTTTTCACAATTATAAAATAATAGTAGATAGTAGTTTATGTTAACTTAGTGAAAACTCAATAGAAATTGACTATGCAACATGATCACCAAAAGTCTAATGTGATATTAGACTACATGGAGAAGAATAGTGTCAAAAATGCGGGAGGGAATTGTCCTGCTGTGATGCCTTACATTTGGGATTTTGTTTACTTCTGCCAATCATTTTCATCAAAACAATTCTGATGTTTGCAAGTATTCTGACCCAGATGAGGAAATGCAGTGCTATACACCAAATCTCTGAAAGCTGACAACACATTTTCTGCTCAACTGTTGCCAACTATGCATTGGCTCAACTTTCCCTCCAAGTCAGCAACAAACTGTTCAGGCTCAGAGCTTACATTAATTCTTCCAATAGTCCTTTTGCCTTGGGGGTGACCATTTTGATGAATGAAAATATGTAGCTTGGAAAGGATAAGTCTATGATCAGTCCATTCTTCTGCACATTGCCTATGCCACTCTCATATCTTGTCTGTCTCTTCTCCTTACAATCATATAGTCATTAGATGTCACTGTTTGCTGTGAGGGTGAATTCATGAAGTTTTGCTGCCTTTAAGTAAGTGGAAAACAGTGTTGGTGATGAGAAGGTCATGCGAGGCCCAAGTCTTCAGCAGTAAAAGACCATTGCTGCTTCCAACCCCATTTCTCCCTAGGACTCTCTGCCAAGTCTAGTACTCTGAGCCTTTTCTAGCATTAAAGTCACCCAGAACTATAAGCTTGCCTTCTTTTGGAACATTGATGATAAGGGTCTCTAGCTCTTTATAAAAGTTTTCTTTGACCTCATCAGGGTTTGTCATGGTGGGAGCATAGTCACTGATGATGGTGGCATGGAGTTTTCCTGTGAGTGTCAATTGCATTGTCATGAGCCTATCATTCACTCCTTTTGGCAGGCATGCCACCTTGCTGATTAAATTAGTTTGATTGCAAAATCCATGCAAGGCTTCACAGCTCCCATTTCAGAACAATGTGTTTCAGCCCCAACTTCAGTAAGCTGGCCTTCATTTGCCAACTTTGTTTCACTCAGGGCTGCTATTTGAATGCAGTACTTGTTGACTTCTTTTGCAACACGAGCCGCTTGTCTTCCAGGTCTACTGGATTTTTTGTTGTCTCTGAAGGACATCGCTAAACATAGCGATTATTGTTTCAGATGATTTTTGCTTTAAATAGAAAAAAAAACAATAACAAAATATTAAAGTCTTTAAACATTTTGAGGAAATTGTTGAGAGTTAGCTTTGGCTAAAATTGTAAATTCCTCAAATGACAGGTCAAATTTAAAATGGGATTGATAGGGGAGGCAGGCCAAGATGATGGAGTGAAAGAAAGGATGAACCTGAACTCATCCACAAACTCCTTCACATTCCTCTAAAAAGTGAATGTGAATAAATTTTAAAGTGACAGAATTCACCAGGAGACAGAGAGTGGCAGACTTCCAGTCCAAGATAGCCTGAAAAGTTAACGGGAAGAATTTGTTACACCAGGCTAGTGTAGTGCAGGGTGTGCGGGCTGCACCAGCTCAAATTTGGCTATCACAGAGCTGGTATGCCCCAGACAGACTGAATCAGGAGTGGCAGTGAATATTCTCAAACCTCTCAGCACAGGACAGGACTCCAGTAGAACTGTGTGAGAGACAAGTGTGGGGCTTGTAACAGCACCTGCAGTCACTCATGGGGCAATCAACCCACAGAATACATGTTTGAAAGTCACCTACTTGAACTCCCAGGAACCAAGATGGCAGAGTAAACTAACTACTCTCACCCTCCCCTTGTTGACCTTGAAAAACTTACAGAATATTTCCCCAGAAAACATTCAGGAATAGTGGAACCAGAGGAAGGGGAACAGTAGTATTTCAGCTAGGGTTACCAGGGAGATTGATGTGAAGAGTACCTTTTGCTGTGGCTAAAGGGGACCAGAGTAGGACTGGAGGTGTCACAGCAAGTTTCAATTTAGATGACTAGGAGGTGATTCTGACCCTTCTGGGGGGATGAAGTCCTAGAGGGGTGTGCCTTGCCACAAGCAGGGGAATTGGGCAGACACCAGCACAGATGAGGTTTCACCAGCTGCCGAGCCTGCATGTGCTCTAGAGCAGCCATAAGGGAGGAGGAGACACCCTGTGACCAGGCTACCAGTCCCCAACACCTCATGCCTTGAGCTTCAGTGGAACCCATGAGAAACAAAGAAAGACTTCACCTGACCTTAGCCTTGGCACACACACCCAGCTCAGCATCAAGGAAGCTGAAGCATTACACAGCTTCTAAGTGAAAGAATCAGAGGCCACAACAAACAAAGCCAGTAAACAGACCTCAAGCTCCCAGCACAAGAAATGTGGGACACAGTTCCCTGCATCACAGATGTAGAGAGATCCACTTTAAAAGCCAGGAAAAAGGGAATTACCATAGCAAATCAGAAAAACAAAGACCATGGAATCTTACTACAGGAAAAGAGAAGATCAAAATACGAATAAAGAAGAGGCCAAAAAATAACAATATGCCCCCATATGAAATCTCAAAACAGAATATGAACTGCTCTCAAGCCAAAAAACATTTGTGTATGAGCTCAAGATGTATTTTAAATGCCAAATTAGAGAAGAAAAAGAAAAATTAATGAATGATTTTGAAAATACAATTGACAAAATAAAAAATATGTCACAGGAAAAAGCAGTTCCTTAAAAAGTAAAATTGGCTAAATGGATAAAGAGGTACAAAACCTAACTGGGGAAATTGGACAAATGGAAAAGGAATCACAAATGTTAATTAAAGAAAACAATTTGATAAAAATTATAATTGGGCAAGTAGAAATTAATGACTCTATGAGACATTAAGGCTCAGTTAAACACAACCAAAAGAATAAAAAAAAAGAATAAAATGAAAAATATTTCATTGGAAAAACAGCTGCCCTGGAAAAATAGGTTCAGGAGAGAAAAATCTAAGAATTAAATTGATCTACTGGAAATCCATGATGAAAAAAAAGTCTGGACAATATCTTCCAAGAAATCATCAAGGAAAATTGCACTGAAGTCCTAGATCCAGAGGGCAAAATAATCATTCAAAGAATTCGTTGATCACCTCCTGAAGGAGATCTGAAATTGAAAATGTTAATTTTAAGCAGCCAGAAAAAAACAATTCAAATATCGAAGAACTAGAGTCAGTATCACACAGGACCTTGCAACTTTCACATTAAAAAAAAAGAGGGATTGGAATAAGTATTCCTTAAGTCAAAGGCGATTGGACTACATCAATCACCCAGCAAAACTGAGCATAATCTTTCAAGCAAGGAGATAGACATTCAATGATATAAGGGACTTTCAGACCTTCCTGATGAAAAGGTCAGAGCTCAATAGAAAATCTGATCATCAGATACAAGTCAAAAAAGAGACACAAAAAAGAGAAACAGGGAAAATAACAAAGAAAAAAAAACTTGTTATTCAATATGGGAGAATGGTTTACATCCTAATACAGGGGCATGATACTTATTAATCTTGTGGACTATATATTTATTATGACATTTAAAAGGGATATACCTAGATAGAAGTGTTGGTATAAATTAACTGATGTAGTGATAAGAAATATAATTAAAGGATGAAAGGGGATTTTAGTAGGAGAAGAGAAAAGGAGAAGACTGAAAAAAGGTAAATTACACCACAGGAAGAGGTACACAACATATTATAGTAGAGGGTAAGAAGGGATGGAGGATGAGCACTCTTTTAGCTTTACTCTCATCAGATTTGGTTCAAGGAGAGAGTAACACACTCATTTAAGTATAGAAATTTAACTTGCCCTATGGGCAGTAGGAGGAGAAAGGGGAAAGAAAAATGAGGGGTGGGTAGAAGGCAGGGAAATAAAAAGAAGGGGGCTGAAAGAAAGGAGAGAAGAATGAGAAAGGCAGTGGTCAAAAGTAAAACATTTTTGAAGAGGTGAAGGGAGAAATAAACACATATACATGAGGTGGGGGAGATAGGATGGAGAGAAAGGCACAGATAGTAATCATAACTGTGAATATGAATAGGATGAAATCTCCCATAAAACAGAGGCAGAGGGCAGAATGGATTAAAAACCATAATCCTACAATATGTTGCTTAAGAAACACATGTGCAACTAGAATACACACAGGGTAAAGGTAAAAGATCGGGGTAGAATATATTATGCTTTAGTTGATGTACAAAAAGTAGGGTTGGTGATCCTAGTCTCAACAAAGCAAAAGCAAAAATAGATCTAATCAAAAGAGAGAAAGAAGGAAACTATACCCATATAAAAAGCACAATAGACAATTAAATATTATAATTATTAGACATATATGAACTAAGTTATATAGCATCCAGACTCTTAGAGGAGAAGCTAAGGGAGTTGCAGAAAGAAACAGAAAGCAAAACTATATTAGTGGGACTCCTCAAGCTCTCCCTCTCTGAACTTGATAAATCTAACCTCAAAATAAACAAGAAAGAAGTTAAAGAATAGCATTCTCCATAAGGAAGATACTACAAATCTCTGAAGAAAATTGGAAGGAGATAGAAATAAATATATCTCTTTCTCAGAAGTACATGACAAATACACAAATTCTAACCATGTACTAGAGCATAAAAACCTCGCACTCAAGTGAAGAAAGTTAGAGACAGTCAGTGCATCTTTTTCATATCATGATGCAATAAAAACTATGTGTAATAAAAGGCCATGGAAAGATAGACTAAAAATTAATTGAAAACTAGATAATCTAATCTTAAAGAATGAGGAGGTCAAACAGCAAATCATAGAAATCATCAATAACTTCATTCAAGACATTGACAATAATAATAATGCATCCCACCAAAACTTACGGGATGCAGTGAGAGCAGTTCTTAGAGGAAGTTTCATATCTTTGAAGGCTTACATAAATAAAATAGTAACACAGGAGATCAATTAATTGGGCATGTAAATGAAAAAACTAGAAAAAGGACAAATAGAAAATCTTCAGATAAATACCAGATTAGAAATGCTGAAAACCAAAGGAGAGAAAAAGCAAAATTGAAGCTAATAAAAATATATATTAATAAATACAACTAAGAGCTGTTCTTATGAAAAACAATAAATTTGATAAATGTTTAGATAATATAATTAAAGGAAGTAAGGAAACCAAATTACCAATATCAAAAATGAAAAGGGTGAACTCATCTCCAGTGAAGAGGAAATTAAAGCAATAATGAGAAATTAATTTGCCCTACTGTATGCCTATAAATTTGCCAACATAAGTGAAATAGGTGAATACTTACAAAATATATGTTGCCCAGATTAACAAAAGAAGAAGTTAAATAAACAATCCTGTCTCTGAGAAAGGAATTGAATAAGCATTTATTAAACTTCCTGGCATAATATCTCCAGGGATAGATGAATTTACAAGCAAATTCTATCAAATATTTCAAGAGCAGTTAATTCCAATACTATACAGACTCGTTTTGGAAAATTGGCAGAGTCCTACCAAATTCCTTTTTATGATAGAAATATGCTTCTTATGCGCGTGTGTTCATTCTTTGTTGCCGAGGAAGACCATGCCATCATAGAACTTCACTTTGTTTTGAATGAGGGAGGGCTGTGCAGGTCACCAGCCTCACTTCTCCTCCAGAGCCATCTGAATCCAGTGACCAGATATTCATCAGGATGCCTGGAGATGACCCAGGGTGAGGCAACTGGGGTTAAGTGACTTGCCCAAGGTCACACAGCTAGTGAGTGTCAAGTAGTGTCTGAGGTGAGATTTGAACTCAGGTCCTCCTGATTCCTGAACTGATGCACTATCCACTACACCACCTAGCTGCCCCTATGCTTCTTATACCTAAACCAGGAAGAACTAAAACAGAGAAATAAAATTACAGACAAATTTCTTTAATGAACATAAATGTAAAAAATTTTAATTAAGATATTCACAAAAAGATTACAGAAACTTATGACTAGAATACTGCACTATGATCAGGTAAGATTTATACATGGAATGTAGGACTGGTTCAATATTCAGAAAACTATTGGTATTATTGACTATATAAACAAAAAAAACTGAGAGAATGATTATCTCAGTGGATGCAGAAAAATTTTTGACGCAACACCCATTTTAATTGAAAATACTGGAAAACCTAGGAATGAATGGAACCTTCCTTTAAGTAATAAGTAGTGTCTACCTAAAATCATTCAGCAAGCATTATGTAGTGGGAATAAGCTAAATGTATTTCCAATAGGATTTGGAATGAAACAAGGGTGTCCATTATCACCACTGTTATTCAATATAGTCCTAAAAATGTTAGATATAACAACGAGAAGAAAAATAAATAGGACTTAGAACTGTCAAAGAAGAAAGTAAGTTATCACTCAGTAGAAGGCATGATGATATACTTAGAGAATCCTACAGAATCAAGTAAAAAAATATTTGAAATAATAAATACCTTCAGCAAAGTTGCAGGATACAAAATAAAGTCACCTAGCTCATAGGTATATCTACACATAATAACAAAGTCCAACTCTAAGAGATAGAAAGAGAAACTCTATTTAAAATTACAGTAGATACTATAAAACATTTAGGAGTCTCCCTGCCAAAACAAACCCAGGCACTGTATGAATACAATTAAAAAACATTATTCATGCAAATAAAGTCAGATCTAAATTATTTGAAAAATATCACTTGCTTGTGGCTAGGGTGAGCTAATATAATAAAAATGACAATTCTCCCTAAATTTATTTATTTATTCAGTGCCACAATAATCGTAGTACAAAAATAATTCTTTTCTATATCTAGAAAACACATTATCAAAATTCATCTGGAAGAAAAAAGATCCAGAATATCAAGGAAATTAATGAAATGAAATGCTAGGGAACGGGGCCTAGCCATACTGTCTCAAATCGTATTGTAGAGCAGCATTTATCAAAGCCCCTTGGTACTGGATAAGATATAGAGGGGTAGATCAGTGTAACAGAAAGGATTCAATGACTATGGCAATCTACTGTTTGATAAACACAAAGATCCCAGCTTCAGGAATAAGAACTCACTTTTTGACAAAACTTGCTGGAAAAATGGGAAAAGTGTGGCAGAAAATGGGCACAGACGATTGCCTGATACCATACACAAAAATAAAGCCCAAATTGGTATATGATCTAGGTATAAAGGCTCATATTATAAACAAGTTAAGAGGACCAAGGAACAGTTTCTCTGTCAGATTTATGGAGAACAGAAAAAGTTCATGACCAAACAAGAGATAGAGAACATTATGAAAAGAAAAATGGACAATTGTAATTACATTAAATTGATGTTTTTGTGCAAACAAAGCCAATGCAGCCAAGATTAGGAGGAAAGCAGAAAACTGCAAAAGAATTTATATAATTCTTGTATGTGATAAAGATTCATTTCTAAAATATATAATGAGTCAAATTTAAAAGAATAAAAGTCATTCCCTAATTAATGAATGGTCAAAGGGTATGAAATGGCGGTTCTCAGAGGAAGAAATTAAAGCTATCTATTTTCATATGAAAACATTCTCTAAATCACTGTTGATTAGAGAGATGCAAACCAAACACCTCTGAGGTACAACATCAGAACTACGAGATTTGCTAACATGACAAAACAGGAAGATGTGGGAGAGTTGGTGAAGTGGAGAGCTGATATAACCATTCTGGAGAGCAATTTGGAACTATGTCCAAAGGGCTACAAAAGTGTACATACAGCAGTATTGTTTCTTGGACTGTATTCCAAAGAAATCATAAAAATGGGAAAATATCTCACACGTATAAAAATACTTATAGCAGTTCTCTTTGTGGTGACCAAGAACTGGAAATCAAGGGGATGCCCATCAAATGGGAAAAGGTTGAAAAAGATGTAGTACATCAATGTATTGGAATACTACTGTGCTATTAGAAAAGATGAACAGATGAACTTCAGAAAAACCTGGAAAGACTTATGTGAACTGACGCTGAATGAAAAGAGAAGAACCAGTGGAATATTATATATAGTAACAGCCACAATATGTGAGAAACGTTTCTCATATTCTTTTTTATGGTTTTTTTATTTTTAGTTTTTATTAATTTCATTTCTTTTTACTGTTCTAAAATCACTACCACATAATTTAGATTTTTCTTCTTCCCCCCGCCATACCTTCCACCTCCTTCCCTGAGACAGCATATAATTTTATATGGATTCTACACATACGTTCATATTAAACATATTTTCACTATAGTCATGCTGTGCAAAAGAACTAAAATGAATGGGAGAAATCATATAACAAGCCAAAATGTAATACAAAAGAAAATGATCTGTTACATTCTACGACTGAATTCTATAGTTTAAATGGATGTGGAAGGCATTTTGCCTTAAAAGACCATTGGGGACTTTTGAAAGTCCTTATATTGCAATGAAATTCCAAGTTTACCAGAAAAAACTCTTGCACACTGTGGTCAGTTGCTGTGCAAAAAGTTCTCCTGGTTCTGCTCCTTTCACTCGGCATCAGATCATATAAGTCTTTCAAGGCCTCTCTGAAGTCTTCCTGCTAACCATTTCTTACACCACAATAGTATTTCATTATATTCATATACCGTAATTTATTCAGCCATTTTCCAATTGATGGGCATTCACTTACTTTCCAGTTTTTGACCACCAGAAAGAGTGCTGCTATAGAAATTTATGTACACGTGGGACCCTTTCCCATGTTTATGATCCCTTGAGGGTACAGCCCAAGAAGCGAGGTTGCTGGGTCAAAGGGGATGCATAATTTTTGTAACTCTTTGACCATAGTTCCAAATTGCTCTCCAGAATGGTTGGGTCAGCTCACAGTTCCACTAACAATGAATTAGTGTTCCAAGTCTCCCATATTCTCTCCAACATTTATGATCTTCCTGTTCTGTCATATTTGCCAATCTGACATGTGTCTCAGAGTTGTTTTGATTTGCATCTCTCTAATGAATAGTGATTTAAAGCATTTTTTTCATATGACTATAGATATCTTTAATTTCTTCCTCTGAAAATTGACTTCATATCATTTGATCATTTATCAATTGGGGAAGGGCTTGTATTTCTGTAAATTTGACACAGTTCTGTATATATTTTAGAAATGAGGCCTTTATCCCATGCACTATTTTCAAAAATTCTTTCCCAGTTTTCTGCATCACTCCAAATATTGGTTGCATTGGATTTGATTGTGCAAAAACTCTTCAGTTAATGTAATCAAACTTACCTATCTTGCATTTCATAACACTTTGTCTATACTTTAGTCAAAATTCTTTCTTTCTCCAAAAATTTGAGGAATACACTATTCCTTGCTCCATCAATTTGTTGATAGTCTCAGTCTTTATACCTAGGTCGTGTACTCATTTCAACTTTATTCTTGTGTACCATGTCAGGCATTGGTCTATGCCTAGTTTCTGCCACACTGTTATCCAATTTTCTCAGCAATGTTTTGTCAAACGGTGAGTACTTGTCCCAGAAGTTGAGGTCCTTGGGTTTATCAAACAGTGGATTGCTACATTCTTTGTCTACTATATCTACTATATATATATATATATATATATATATATATATATATATATATATATATACTACATATCTACTATACCTAGCATATTCTATTTATCTGCCTTTCTGTTTCTTAGCCAGTACTAAGTGGTTTTGATAATTGCTGCTTTATAGTACAATTCGAGATCTGGTACAGCTGGGTCACCTTCATTAGCATTTCTTTTCATTAGTCCCCTTGATATTCTTGACGTTTTGTTCTTCAGGTTGAATTTTGACATTATTTTTTCCAGCTCTCCAAAATAATTATTTGATAATTTGATTCGTATTGCACTAAATAAATTAATTAATTTAGGTCAGATTGTCATTTTTATTTTATTGGCTCAGCCTACCCATGAGCAACTGATGTTTTTCAACTTATGAAGATCTAACTTTATTTGTGGGAAAAATGTCTTGTGTGTTCATATAGTCCTTGGGTTTGTTTTGGCAGGTAAACACGCAAATACTTTATAGTGTCTACTCTAGCTTTAAATGGGATTTCTCTTTTTATCTCTTGCTGTTGAAATTTGTTACTAATATATAGAAATGAAGATGATTTGTGAGGGTTTATTTTGTAACCTGCAACTTTGCCAAAGTTGTTTATAATTTCAAGTAGTTCTTTACTTGAATCTCTCAGATTCCCTAAGTATATCATCGTATCATCCACAAAGAGTGATAACTTAGTTTTGTCTTTGCCTATCCTTCAATTTCTTTTTCTTTTCTAATGGCTACAACACACATTTCTAGTACAATGTTGAATAACAGTGGTGATAATGGGCATACTTTTTTTCACCCCTGATCTTATTGGAAATGCAACTAGCTTATCTCCCTTGTATAAAATGTTTGCTGAAGGTTTTAGGAAGATGCTGCTTATTATTTTATGGAAATTTCCTTTTGTTCCTATGCTCTCCAGTGTTTTTACTAAGAATGTGTGCTGTACTTGGTCAAAAGTTTTTTTCTCCATCTACTGAGATAATCATGTGTTTTCTAATAGGTTTGTTGTTGACTTGATGATTCTAATAGTTTTCTTAAGGTTGAACCAGCCCTGCATTCCTGGCATGAATCTACCTGATCATGATCTATTATTCTCATGATAAGCTGCTGTATGTTTTTTACTAAAATTTTTAAAATTTTTGCATCTATATTCATGAAATTAGTCTATAATTTTTCTTTCTCTGTTTTGTCTCTTCTTAGTTTAGGTACCAAAATGATATGTGTATCATAAGAAGAATTGGGAGGACTCCTTCTTCCCCAGTTTTCCCAAATATTCTATGTAGTATTTGAAATATCTGTCCCTTAAATGTTTAATAGAATTCGCTTGTCAATCCAACCAGTCCTGGATATTTTTTTCGCCAGGGAATTCATTGATGACTTGTTCAATTTCTTTTTCCGAGATGGAGTTGTTTAAGTATTCAAATTCCTCTTCTGTTAATATGGGCAGTTTATATATTTTTAAAAACACTTGTTCATCTAAATTAGATTGGCAAATTTATGGGCATAACGTTGGGTAAAATAATTTCTAATTATTGTTTTAATTTCCTTCTCATTTGAGATGAGTTCATCTCTTCCAATTTTTACATTGGTAATTTGGTTTTCTTCTTTCTTTTTTTCAATCAAATTGACCAAAGGTTTATCAGTTTTATTAGTTTTTTTCATAAAAGCAACTCTTAATTTTATTTATTAGTTCAATAGTTTTCTTAGTTTCAATTTTATTAATCTTTCCTTTGGTTTTCAGTATTTCTAATTTGGTATTTACTTGGGGGTTTTCAATTTGCTCTTTTTCTAGCGTTTTCAGCTGCATACCCAAGTCACTGATTTCCTCTTTCTCTATTTCATTCATGTAGGCATTGGAAGATATAAAACTTCCCCTAGGAACTGTGTTTGCAGTATCCCACAACATTTGATAGGTGGGCTAATGATTGTCATTCTCTTCAATGTAGCTGTCGATTGTTTCTATGATTTTTAGTTTAACCCCACTCATTCTTTAGGATTAGATTGTTTCGTTTCCACTTCATTATTAGTTTATCTTTCCTTGGCCTTTTATTGCATGTAATTTTTATTGCATTGTGATCTGAGAAGGATGCACTGACTTCGTCTGCTTTTCTGCACTGAATTGTGAAGTTTTTTTGCCCTAGAGCATGGTCAATTTTTGTATATGTTCTATGTACTGCTGAGAGAAAGGTATATTCCTTTCTATCCTTACTCAGTTGTTTCCAGAGATCTATCATATCTACCTTATCTAGAGTTTTATTCACCACCTTAACTTCTTCCTTGTTTATTTGCAGGTTAGATTTATCAAGTTCAGCAAAGGGGAGCTTGGGGTCCCCCACTACTTCTGTATTGCTGTTTATTTCTTCCTTCAACTCCCCCAACCTTCCCTCTAAGAATTTTGATGCTATACCACTTGGAGCATACATATTTAGTAATGATATTACTTCATTTTCTATGGTGCCTTTTAGCAGGATATACTTTACTTAATTATCTCTTTTGATTAGATCTATTTCTGCTTTTGCTTTGTTTGAGATTAGGATTTCTACCCCTGCTTTTCATACATCAGCTGAAGCACAATGTAGTCTCCTCCAACCTTTTACCTTTACCCTGTGTGTATGCCCCCATTTCAAATGTGTTTCTTGTAAACCACGTATTGTTGGATTGTATCTTTTAATCATTCTCCTATCCATCTCCGTGCTATGGGAGAGTTCATTCTTTTCACATTCACAGTTACGATTACAATCTGTGTCTTTCCCTCTATCTTCTTTTCCACTATCTGTGGTTTTAGTTCTCCTGTCTCCCTTCCCCTCCTCAATAGTTTTCACTTTTGACCATTGCCTTCCACAGTATTCCTTTCCTTCCTTCAGCCCCCCTACCTTGTACTTCCCTTTATATTTACTACTTCTTCCCTCCCTTTTTGCTTCCCCTCCTCTTCTTCCCCCAGCCCCTCCTACTGCCTATAGAGCTAGCTAGATTTATGTACTTAAGTTCCTTGTTTCCTCCTTCAACCAAATCAGAGGAAAGTACCCCTCAAACAAGTGCTCATCTCTCTCACCTCTTTCCCTCTACTATAATATAATTTTGTACTTCTTGCTGTGATATAATTTACCATTTTCTTCTTCCTTCTTTTCACATCTCCTATTACAATACTTTGCATATTTGAATCATGTTTTTATTATCATATCATTTACTTTATACCTGTTACCTCTATCTAAATATATATCTTTTGGATTTCATAATAGGTGTACAATTCTCAAGATTAACAAGTATCGTCTCCCCTTATTGTGAGTTAAACAGTTTGCCTAATTTGAGTAACAAGTTTTTCTTTTCCCCTGTTTACCTTTTTAATGCCTCTCTGAAGATCAAATTTTCTATTGAGTTCTGACTTTTTTGTTGGAAAGTCTGGAAATCCCTTATTTTGCTGAATATCCATCTCCTTGCCTTAAATATTATGCTGAACTATGTTGGGTAATTTATCCTTGATTTTAGTCCCAGCTCCTTTGGAGCTGGAATGGAATATCGCATTCTAATTCCATCAGTCTTTTAAGGTAGAGGCTGCAAGGTCCTGTGTGATCCTGACTATAGCTCCTCAATATTTGAACAGTTTCCTTCTGGCTGCCTGTAGTATTTTGTCCTTCACTGGATACTTCTGGAATTTGGCAACAATATTTATTGGTGTTCTTAGTTTGGGATCCCTTTTGGGAGGTGAACAGTGTACTCTTTTGATGACATTTTGCCCTCTAGATTTAGCACTTTTGGGCAGTTTTCCTTGATTATTTCTTTGAAGATATCATCCAGATTCTTTTTTTCATGATGGTTTTCTGGTAGGCCAATTATTCTTAAATCTTCTCTCCTGCTTCTATTTTCCAGGTCATTTGTTTTTCCATTTAGGTATTTTACATTTTCTTCTATCTTTTTATTCTTTAGATTTTGTTTGACTGATTCTTGATGTCTCATAGAGTCATTAGCTTCTACTTGTCCAATTCTAATTTTCATCAAATTATTTTCTTCAGTTAACTTTCGCATCTCCTTTGCCATCTGTTTCATTATTCCTTTTAAGGAATTACTTTCGTTATTTAATTTTTGTGCTTTGTTTTCCATTTTTCCAATTTTCCTTTTTTAAGAGCTGTTCTCTGCAGTGAATTATTTTGTCATACTTTTACAATCATTGGCCATTTTTTCTTCTATTTCCTTCTTCAGCTGTTCCAGGAGAACTCTTTGTGCATGCAAGCAGGTCATAGTGCCTTCGGAAGTTTCAGATGGGAATGCAGTCTCAATACCGACTTCTTTGGTATTTGTGTTTTGGTCCTTATCCCCATAGAAAGATTCTATGGTCTTTTCCTTCTTCTTTTGCTTTTTCCTCATGACAGTGAGGCTTTGTGTGTTGTAGCCTTTGGTTCTTTCAGCTAGATGCTCAATAACTTGGTGCTGAGCTGAGTGTGAGAAAGCAAAGGTGAATTCTGTTTGTGTTTCCCTGGACTGCCCCTGGAGCTAGCTTGCCAAGTGTGAGGGAAGGGTAGTCTGGTCGCAGGAGATCTTCTCAGCTGAGCTAGAGCAAAGGCAAACTCAGCACTTGGTGATCCAGTCTGCTCTTTTGTCTTCCTGCTTCTCCTGGAACCCTAAGGCACTTCTGGGTCCTAGTGTGAGGCTCCACCTCCTGGAGCTCCAGCTCTGTGGGACAGCTTTATTCCTCTGGCACAGTTAGTGGAATATTCTTTAGTGATTTTTTCTACCTCAGGTTCTATGAGACTGTTTGCCTCTTCTGCTGATCCCATTGTCCCAGTACTTTTCTGGGAAAATATTTTGTTGCTCTTTCAAGGTCAACAGAGAGAGAGAGAGAGAGAGGAGGAGAGAGAGAGAGAGAGAGAGAGAGAGAGAGAGAGAGAGAGAGAGAGAGAGAGAGAGAAATTTAATGATCACTCTGCCATTCTGACTCCCAGAAATTCGAGTAACTTACTTACAGACATTTAATCTGAGGGCTGAAAATCTCAGGTGCAACTGCTGCAGATACATGGGCCTCTTTCTGTAGCTCTCACTTGCTCAGCTGCACTTGACCCTTCCCCTGAGCTGCTATCCTGCTGTGCTGCCACTGCCTCAGGCAGCCCTGGGGCATTCCTGTTTGGTCATGTCACAGTGGGACCCACTGTGTTGCATACTGTGGATTCTTCCACTCTGAAAAACAGATTCTTCCTATTGACCTTCCAGTCTGTCCTGGGTTGTGAATCTGCTATGGTGTCTCCTATTGGATTCTGCACCTCCAAATTTTGGTCAGATTCTCTTTTTAGAGGTATCTGAAGGACTTTATCTAAGAGCTTAGGTGAATAGTTTCTCCCATTCCGCCATCTTGGGCCTGCCCTGTTTTTCTAATATTCTTAGCTCTTCACAGCAGTGCAAGGAATTAAAACATTTCCAAAGGGCTCTTGATGCAAAATGCCATCCATGTCTAGACAAAAAAAACTACAGATTTGGAGTGCAGAATGAAGCAGACTATTTTCTCTTTAGTTTTTCAATAGTTTCTTCCATTTGTGTTAATACTTCTGTGCAACATGACTAATATGAAAATATTTTTTTAAAATAATAATGTATTGTAGAACCTATATAAAATTGCATGCTGTCTTAGGGAGGAATAACTGAGGGAAGGATAGGAAATTTAAAATTTACAGAAATGATTGCTGAAAATTGAAAACAAATAAATCAGTCACAAAAAAATAAAGTCATACAAATAAAATAGGATTTATATTTTGAAAAATGCTTTCTTTTCTACAAGTGCATGGGGAAAGCACATAACATTATCTTGATTTTACTGACAAAAAACCTGAGTGTCAAAACGGGTAAGTAACCAGCATATGACTATATATCTAACAAGTATTACAATCATGAAATTCAGAACTTCTTTGAAGAAGTATGAATGAATGGATGAATGAAGCAAACAAAATTATCAATGCTTACTAGACTCCAAGAACCATGCTAGATGAAGGAAGTATAAATACAAAATTGAGAAGGCATCTTCAAAATGGTAGATATTGAGGATCCTCAAGATTTCTTGAGCAGGGAAACAACATGATAGAAATGTTTTTAGATAGATTTATCTTGAAACAATAAATAAAATAGATTGTGTCAGGTCTGTGAATTAGTCTCCCAGAATGTAGTTTATCTATATTACAAAAGGCTAATTCACAGATTTGTTGAAGTGATAAGATAACAAGTCCCTAGACTAAGAAGACAGTAGTAGAAGTGAAAATAGAATATTGTATAAGATTAGGTAAATTTAAACCAGGGGAACAATGTGAGTTCTGATTCAGTTTTACTGAGTTTAATGTCATGACTGATGCAGAGATGTCCAAATGAGGATATCTCATATGTCAAAGGCCAGTAGCACAAGTAAGTGATCGAGGCTGAAGATGAAGACTTGGCAGTGATGAACAAATAAGTGATAAGCAAAGCTATAATGAGTGAACACAGGAAGAGGTATGTAACCAGAGGCTGAGGAACACCACCATAACTACATATAAGAAGAAAAAAGAGCTACTAAATAAAATAGAAAAAATAGGGAGATGAGGAAAAGGGCTACGTTACAATAGGGTCAATTATTTTAAAGAATGAAAAATTTAAAATACAATGGAAAAGTTAAGGTCGGAGAAACAACATAAGAAAAGAAGGAGATCTAGACTCTCCTCCCTGTTCAGACTGTCATCATCCATTTAACCTTAAATTCAATTTCATCTCTGCCTCAGTTTTGTCGTGAAATATAAAGAACTTAGATTAGAAGATGTAAAGTTTCTCCTCGCTCCACAAGTAAGTTCCCTGTGAGGCCTGAGGAAAAATCATTTGCATTTAACAAGGGGAAGTCAATGATACTTTTAAACACAGAGACTTGTTGAAAATAGCACTAAATTTGATAGACGTCCTGGAGATAATTTCCAGTCCTGGTTGTTGTTTGTTTGTCCTTCTTTCTCAAAGAGGACCAAGTCATCAAGATGATGACATGATTTGTTTTTGACTTTTATTTGAATGAGGGAGGGCTGTAGGAGGGAGGTCACCAACCTCACTTTCTTCTCCTGAGCCATCTGGGTCCAGTGGCCTGATATTAATCAGGGCAATTGGAGTTATCTGATAGCTGTGTGACTCTTTCATAAGATCTTCCCCCACTTAGTATCAGTTGCCTCATCTATCAAGTACTTGCAAAAATTAGCTTGTTGTGAAAAAAGCATTCCATAAACAATTTAAATAGCTATATAAATTCAATAGAGTGATGGGAGTGGAAAATCCGGAGATGAATATATCAGTAAGTAGTCAGGGAAAGGAGGCAGCCAGAGAAGACTACTGTTCAAGAAGTTTGATTCTGGAAGGAATGAAAAACAATGTAGTAACCTGTGAGAATAGAAATGAACTTTTGAAAATAGGATGCATATTTTACCAGACCAAAGAGAAGGAGCCCATGAAGAGGGATTGGTTCAACATTGAAGACAGAGGGGATAACCAAATAAAATCTCAGGTAGAATATGGCCATGGACCCAAAGTAAAAATGGAGAGGTTAGACTTGGAAGGGAAAAGCTACTTTTTCTGAAACAAAATGAATGGGAGGATAGAAGAAGATAGAGCAAATTTGAGACAGAAATAGGGGCAATGAGATTATTAATTTTGAGTCAAATGTCACTTCCTCCTGAAGTGACACCCAGTTGTTAATGCATTATACCTTTTCCATATTTATAGAGTACTTTATTACACATTTGTTTGACCCTTTATTTTGGATTTCTAATTGATGTTTATTTTATGTTCCCTTTGTAAACTCAATGGCAGGGACTATTTAATTGTTTTCTGTAGCCCTAGGATCTGGTTTAGTTTCTTACACATAGCATGAATGAACAAATACAAATTCAATCAATAAGTAGTTATTAAGTACCTACTATGTGTCAGACATCATGACAAATGTTAGTAATATAAAGAGAAGCAAAGATAGTCACTGTCCTGAAAGAGCTTACAATGTAATGGAGGAGACAGCATGCAAACAAATATATACAAAGTGAACTACATGTAGAATAAATAGGAAATAATTCAAGGAAAGGTGCTAAAAATTTAAAAAAAAACATTGATTGTTTACCATGTACTAAGTATTGTTTTAAGTACTAGGGATACAAAGCTAAAAGAAAAAGAATCCCTGCTCTTGAAGAATTCACATTCTAATTGAATTAGAGAATGCAGAGTTTGTGTTCATGCTTAGTTTTCGAAAAGTACCATGACATCAGAGAAATGATGACATTTGTTGCTCTTGACTTTGTTTTGAGGGAGGGAGGGCTGTGAAGGATCAGCAGCCTAACTTTCTCTTCCTAAGCCATTGGATCCACTGACCAGATATTCATCAGGATGCCTGGAGATGGTCCAGGATGCAGTGGGAGTCTTTCACCTTTTAGGTTAAGATCTTTTCAAGTTCTCACTTAAAGTGGGATAATATCCATTCAGAGAATAGGCCTTTTAAAACAGTAGTCAGAGGGATGGCCCCTTTAATATAAAAGAAAGAAAAAATAAACAGATAAGTCATGCTGGGAGGGGCAGAAGTCTACTAGGGATAGAAATATTAAAGAAAAATAGTCCCTGATTTGACTTAGAAAGTGCATAGAGAAAGTTTTGCCTGGAAGGTAGATGGGGAAATCTTGAGATCGTAGGGACACAATGGCAGGGCAAATGATGAAAATCCCAAGGTCCTTAAAGGTACAGTGGGCAGTGCAGATAGTAAGCCCTGGTAGTCATCCATTTTCCTGGGATAGTAGTGGTGACTGCATGGTAACTCCACATCGAGAGGCCTGTAGAGCTTTGAAGAAGGGATTTCTGTTGAGCTTTTCATAACAACAACAAAAAAAAGTTTCCTCAAACTGAATTGAAAGTACCAACATATAAAGCTGAAATAAAATACAAATACACATGTAAATACAACTGCAATCACTTATCTCACATTCTAGTTATTCCTCTGTAAAAATATTTCAGAGTTTCTAAAGGAAGAAATATCATCACTGAACAAATGTAAATTGAGGCACAATTCTTTGGGATGCAAATTTATTAAGGTCATAAGGTGTCAGGTATAAGTCAGTTATAACTATTTTTCATTGCTTGAGAATCAGGCCACTTCTAATAGAGGAAGTTAACCTGATACCTCATTTCATCCTAAAACTATTGGATATAAGCAAATATGAGGAAAAAAACAGGCAAATCTAAGCAACCTTTTCAGTTTTCAGACATGGGGGAAGTGTCAAAAACCTATTATGCTGAGCTCAGGCAATTCAAATTGCTATTTGGTAAAATAAGCACCCCAAGATCTATGCTTCCTGTGCAGGAAACTATCAGAGGGAAGTATGTGAAAATAAGGCCAATTACTGGAATAACTTTTTCCCCCCAGATTTTATTTTTATTCTTCCTTAAAGCCCCTCTTCAATGCCTCATTATGGTACAATGGTAAGTGTCTCAGATTGCAATCACCAGCAGCAACAGGGAGTATAGTGGGGCAATGAATAGAAAAATGAAACTGGACATGGTCCACGCCTGGTCAAAGAATACATACTATTTGGCAGACAAGGCATTTATTGAAGAAATAAATAAGGTTCAGCATTTGATCTGTATCTTCTACATTGGCATCCATTTCTCTTGATCAGATACAACTACTTATTGGTAGAGTCTTTGACCTCATACTTTTTTCTTTTTTGGATTTTATTTATTTATTTGTTTGTTTGTTTGTTTATTTATTTATATTTTTTTGGTGTTCTACAATCACTTCCTTAAAATTAAGATTTTATCCCCCCATCCCCCCACCTTTACCCTACTACCCCCCTCCCTCCCCGTGACAGCATGCAATTCTGTATAGGTTCTACATATACTTTCTTATTGAGTACATTTTCATAATAGTCATGTTATGTAGTCAAACTAAAATAAATGGAAGAAATCATATAACATATCAAAACATAATACACTACAACCTACACATATACAAACATGATCTGCTACATTTTGCGAATGACTTTCTTTGAGTGTGGAAGGCATTTTGCCTTAGAAAACCACCATTGGGATTTTTTTTTTGTTTTAGTAAGTTCTTGCATTATTATAAAGTTTCAAGTCTACCAGAAAAAACTCTCACACACTGTGGTCGTTGTTGTACGCAAGGTTCTCCTGGTTCTGCTCCTTTTGCTCAGCATCAGATCATATAAGTCCTTCCAGACCTCCCTAAAGTCTTCTTGTTCATCATTTCTTATGGCGCAATAGTATTCCATTACATTCATATACCATAATTTATTCAGCCATTTCCCAATTTATGGCATCCCCTTGATTTCCAGTCCTTGGCAACCACAAAGAGTGATGCTATAAATATTTTTGCACATGTGGGACCTTTTCCCATTTTATGATCTCTTGGGGATACAGTCCTAGTAGTGACATTACTGGTCAAAAGGCACGTTTTTCTAGTCCTTTCGGCATAGTTCCAAACCATTCTCCAGAATGGTTGGATGAGCTCACAACTCTCCCACATCCTCTCCAGCCTTTATCATTTTCTTGTTCTGTCATGTTTGCCAATCTTATAGGTGTGATGTGGTACCTCAGAGTTGTTTTGATTTGCATCTCTCTAATCAGTAGTGATTTAGAGCACTTTTTCATATGATTATAGATATCTTTAATTTTTTCCCCTGAAAATGCCTGTTCATATCCTTTGACCATTTATCAATTAGGGATTGGCTTGTATGGTTGTACACTTGAGTCAGTTCTCTATATATTATAGAAATGAGGCCTTTATCCCTGACCTTAGCTGTAAAAATTTGTTCCAATGTAGTACATCCCTCCGAATTTTGGTTGCATTGGGTTTGGTTGTGCAAAAATTTTCAGTTTAATGTAACATTATCCATGTTGAATTTCATAATGCTTTATATCACTTCTTTAGTGAAAAGTTCTTCCCCTACCCATAAATCTAATAAATACACTATTCCTTGCTTCTCCAGTTTATTCATGGTATCAATCTTTATACCTAAATCATGTACCCATTTGGACTTTATTCTTGTGTACATTGTCAGGCATGGGTCTATACCTAATTTCCGCCACACTGTTAACCAGTTTTCCCAGCAATTTTTGTCGAACAGCAAGTTCTTATCCCAGAAGCTGGGATCTTTGGGTTTATCAAAGAGGAGGTTGCTATATTCCTTGTATACTGTGTCTTGATTGCGAAGTCTATTCCATTTGTCTACCCCTCTGTTTCTTAGCCAATACCAAATGGTTTTGATAATTGCTGCTTTATAATACAATTTGAGGTCTGGTAGTGCTAGGCCACCTTCCCAAACATTTCTTTTCATTAGTCCCTTTGATATTCTGGACCTTTTGTTCTTCCAAAAGAATTTTGATATTATTTTATCCAGCTCTAGAAAGTAATTATCTGATAGTTTAATTAGTATGGCACTAAATAAGTAAATTAATTTAGGTAAAATTGTCGTTTTTATTATATTAGCTCGGCCCACCCATGAACAACTGATGTTTTTCCACTTACTTAAATCTGACTTTATTTGTGCAAAAAGTGTCTCATAATTTTGTTCATATAATCCCTGGGTTTGTTTTGGCAGGTAAACTCCTAAATATTTTATAGTGTCTACCCTAGCTTTAAATGGGATTTCTCTTTCTATCTCTGGGTGTTGGACTTTGTTGCTAACATAGGAATGCAGGTTTATGTGGGTTTATTTTGTAACCTGCAACTATGCCAAAGTTGTTTATTATTTCAAGTAGTATTTTTACTTGAATCTCCAGGACTCTCTAAGTATATCATCATATCATCTGCAAAGAGTGATAACTTAGTTTCTTCTTTGGCTATTTTTATTCCTTCAATTTCTGTATATTGTCTAATTGCTACAGCTAACATTTCTAGTACCATATTGAATAATAGTGGTGATAATGGGCATCCTTATTTCACCCCTGACCTTATTGGAAATGCATCTAG
This sequence comes from Bettongia penicillata ogilbyi, assembly GCA_023548195.1. NCBI lineage: Eukaryota > Metazoa > Chordata > Mammalia > Diprotodontia > Potoroidae > Bettongia > Bettongia penicillata. Next base: position 3,847,554 of record JAJHZJ010000511.1, read on the forward strand.
CTTATCCCCATTGCATATAATGCTTGCTGAAGGTTTTTGGTAGATACTGCTTATTATATTATGGAAAGTTCCCTTTAATCCTATGTTCTCCAGTGTTTTTAATATGAATTGTTGTTGTATTTTGTCGAAAGCTTTTTCTGCATCTATTGAGATAATCATGTGGTTTTTGTTAGTTTTGTTGTTGATATTATCAATAATACTAATAATAGTTTTCTAATATTGAACCAGCCCTACATTCCTGGTATGAATCCTAACAGATAATAATGTATTATTTTCATGATAAGATGCTGTATTCGTTTTGCTAAAATCTTGTTTAAATTTTTTGCATCTGTATTCATTAGAGAAATTGGTCTATAATTATCTTTCTCTATTTTCTCTCTTCCTGGTTTGGGTATTAAAACCATATTTGTATCATAGAAAGAATTTGGGAGGGCTTCTTCTCCAATTTTCAAAAACAGTCTACATAGTATTGGAATTAACTGTTCTTTAAAGGTTTGATAGAATTCGCTTGTGAATCCATCTGGTCCTGGAGATTTTCTCCTAGAGAGTTCATTGATGGCTTGTTCAATTTCTTTTTCTGAGATGGGGTTAAGTATTCAACTTCCTCTTCTGTTAATCAATCTGTTAATGCAATTTGTATTTTTTAAAATATTCATCCATCTCATTTAGATTATCGAATTTGTGGACTTAAAGTTGGGCAAAGTAATTTCTAATTATTGTTTTAATTTCCTCCTCATTGGAGGTGAGTTCACCCCTTGCATTTTTAATATTAGTAATTTAATTTTCTTCTTTCTTTTTTTTAATCAAATTGACCAAAGGTTTATCAATTTTACTAGTTTTTTCATAAAACCAATGGTTTTATTTATTAATTCAATAGTTTTCTTAATATCAATTTTTTTAATCTCTCCTATCGCTTTTAGTATTTCTAAATTGGTATTTTCTTGGGGATTTTCAATTTGTTCTTTTTCTAGCTTTTTCAGCTGCATGCCCAAGTCATTGATCTCCTCTTTCTCTATTTTATTTATGTAGGCACTCAAAGACATAAAACTATGGCTAAGAACTGCTTTTGCAGTATCCCATAAGATGTGGTAGGTTGTCTCATTATTGTCATTCTCTTGAATGAAGTTGTTCATTGTTTCTATGATTTCTTCTTTAACCCATTCCTTCTTTAGGATTAGATTATTTAGTTTCCAATTGATTTTTGCTTTATCTTTCCATGGCCTTTTATTACATATGATTTTTATTGCATTATGATATGAGAATGATGCATTGATTATCTCTGCCTTTCTGCACTGGACTGCGAGATTTTTATGTCCTAGTACATGGTCAATTTTTGTAAATGTTCCATGTACCGCTGAGAAAAAGATATATTCCTTTCTATCCCCATTCAATTTTCTCCAAAGATCTATCATATCTACCTTATCTAGAGTTTTATTTACCTCCTTAACCTCTTTCTTGTTTATTTTGGGGTTAGATTTATCAAGTTCAGAAAGAGGGAGGTTTAGGTCCCCCACTAGTATAGTTTTGCTGTCAATTTCTTCTTTCAACCCCCAACCTCTCTTGTAAGAATCTAGACGCTATACCACTTGGAGCATACATGTTTAGTAATGACATTGCTTCATTGTCTATGGTGCCTTTTGGCAGGATATAGTTTCCATCCTTATCCCTTTTGATTAGATCCATTTCGCCTTTTGCTTTGTCTGAGATTGGAATTGCTACTGCTGCCTTTCTTACATCAGCTAAAGCACAAAATATTCTGCTCCATCCTTTGACCTTTATCCTATGTGTATCCCCCTGTTTCAAATGTGTTTCTTGTAAGCATCATATTGTTGGATTGTGGCTTCTAAAGCATTTTCTTGTCCATCTCCATTTTGTGGGAGATTTCATTCCATTCACATTCACAGTTATGATTACAATCTGTGTATTTCCCACCATTTGTGCTTTTAGCTCTCCTGTCTCACTTCCCACCCTCAATAGCATTCACTTTTCACCACCTCCTCCTGCTCCCTTCTCCTCCTTCTTTTAGGCCCCATCCCTTTTATTCCCTTTTACTCTTATTGTTTCTTCCCTCCCTTTTAGCCACCCTCCCCTTTCTTCCCCCTTCCTCTCCTACTTCCTACAGAGGTAGTTAGGATTATCTACTTGAGTTTATTGTTCTGTCCTTTATTTTTTTAATTTATTTTTTTAAATAAAAATTTATTTATTTAACTTTTTACATTCATTTTCACAAAATTTTGCGTTCCAAGTTTTCTCCCCTTTTATCCCCTTCCCCCACCCCAATACACCAAGCAATCTAATTTTCCCTATCACCAAACTGCCCTCTCTTCTATCATTCCTTCCTTCTCTTGTCCCCCTCTTCTCTTTTGTCCTGTAAGGCCAGATGACTTTCTATTCCTCAGTAACTGTATGTCTTATTTCCTAGTTGCAACAACAATACTCGACAGTTGTTCCTAAAACTTTGGGTTCCAAATTCTCCCCATCCCTCCCTCCTCACCCATTCCCTTTGGGAAGGCAGGCAATTCAATATAGGCCATATCTGTGTAGTTTTGCTAGTGCTTGGGGTCTGAGATTCAAATGGGCTTTCCACGGCAGGCGCGGCTGCTATTCAATGTGAGCTTAAGTTCTGGTGCTGGGATGGGGGCAGGGCCACCTCCCATGTTCAGTTCCCTCAGGAGCTTTATGCAGAGACCTGAACTTTTGCCTGCCTGCTCAGATAGTCCCGGGCTGCTGCCGCTGCCTCTGCCACTGCCCCTGCCACTGCTTCTTCTGCTTCCTCCCGAGGGGGCCGAGCCATGGAGACACCCCATTCCCCTCTCGGCCAGCCTAGACATCTCTTTCACTGACCTGTAGCGCCTGTGGGCAGAGGGACCTTCGCGGCCTCTGGAGATTCTGTCCCTGAAGCCTGCTCAGATCTGCTCTTCCAGACCGCATGGCCAGGGCAGCTCAGGGGTGGGCTCCCCTTTCCGAGGCATGACGGACCCCTGGGGACAGCTCTCCAGGGCTCTCTGGAACGGAAATCTTTTCCGTTGTGATTCTGCGCACCTTGCAGTGATCCAGAATTTGTGGGGAATTTTTCTTGCAAGAAATATATGGGCTGTGGGTTCGGAGGTAGCATACGTGAGTCTTTCTACTCCACCATCTTGGCTCCACCTGTTCTGTCCTTTATACATATCAGATGAGAGTACCTCTCACACAATGTTCATCTCCCTCCCCTCTTTCCCTCTGCTATGATTTTGTACTTCTTGTGATGATATTTGCCATTTTCTGCTTCCTCCTTTTCACACCTCCTATTACAATCCCTTCTCATACTTAAATCATACTTTTTATCATGATATCATTTACTTTGTACCCATTCCCCCTATGCACATCCCTTTTATATTTCATAATAGCCACACAATTCTCAAGATTAACAGGTATCATATTCCCTTATAAGGTGGTAAACAATTTACCCTATTGAGTAACAAATTGTTCTTTTTTCCTCCCCGCTGTTTACCTTTTTATGATTCTCTTGAGACCTGCATTTGAAGATCGAATTGTCTAGTAAGTTCTGGCGTTTTGGTCAGGAAGCTCTGGAAATCCCTTACTTCATTGAATGCCTTTCTCCTTGCCTGGAATGTTATGCTTAACTCTGCTGGGTAGTTGATCCTTGGTTGTAGTCCCAGCTCCTTTGCCTTACAGAATATTGAGTTCCAGTTCTTTCGATCTTGTAATGTAGAAGCTGCAGTGTCCTGTGTAATCCTGACTGTATCTCCTTGATATTTAAATTGTTTCTTTCTGGCTGCTTGTAATATTTCCTCCTTCACTTGATAGCTCTGGAATTTGGCAACTGTATTTCGTGGGGTTTTGAATTTGGGATCCCTTTCAGGAGGGGAACAGTGGATTCTTTCAATGACTATTTTGCCCTCTGAATCTAGTACTTCTGGGCAGTTTTTCTTGATGGTTTTCTGGAAGATATTGTCCAGGCTCTTTTCTGCATCATGGGTTTCTGGCAGGCCAGTAATTCTTAAGTTTTCTCTTGTGGATCTATTTTCCAGGTCAGTTGTTTTTCCAATTAGATATTTTACATTTTCTTCTATCTTTTCATTCTTTAGATTTTGTTTGACTGATTCTTGCTGTCTCATTGAGTCAGTTTCTACTTGCCCAATTCTAATCTTTATCAAATTGTTTTCTTCCGTTAACTTTTGCATCTCCTTTTACATCTGCCGAATTTTTCCTTTTAAAAAGCTATTTTCTCCAGTTAATTTTTGTACTTCCTTTTACATTCAACCAATTTTCCCAGTTAGGTTTTGGGTTTCCTTTTCCATTTGACTTTTTAGGGAGTTATTTTCCTTTCCCATTTGTTCAATTTTCCTTTTCAAAGAGATATTCTCATTAGTGAATTGCTTTATCAAAATTTTAAAATCATTGGCCGGTTTATCTTCTATTTCCTTCTTCAGCTGTTCCAGGAGACCTGCTTGTGCTTGTGAACAGTTCATAGTCCCTTCTGAAGTTTCAGATAGAAGTATAGTCTCAGCTCTGGCCTTTTTGGTGTTTGTGTTTTGGTCCTTATCCCCATAGAAAGATTGTATGGTTCTTTCAGCCCTCTGCTTTTTCCTGTTCATGATGTTGATTGAGTGTTGTGGCTTCTGGTTCTTTCAGTCAGAAGCTAGAGAACTTTTTGCTGAGCTGATGTGTGAAAAAGCTAAAAGCAGGTTTTTGTTTGGTGTTTCCCTGATCAGCCCTGGTTTTAGCTTGTTAAGTGTAGGGGAGGAGTGGTCTGGTCACAGGAGATCTCCTCAGCTGAACTGAGGCAAAGGCAAGCTCAGGGGCTGGTAATCCCAGCTGCCCTTTTGTCTTTCTGATTCCCCTGGACAGTTGAGCCACACCTAGATGTTCATGCGTATTCCCACCCCTCCTGGGGCTCCTCTCCTGGCACTGAGGCTTGCCTGGGTCCTAGTGCAAGTTTTCTCTGCCCTGGGTCCTCTGTCCTTCTGGTTTGCCTCTGCCACCATAGGAGGAATCCCACTTAGCTATTTTCCTCAGCTCAGGTGTTATGAGACTTTTGGCCTCCTTCTCCTTTTTCTGTTGATCTAGGATTTTTCTGGGGAAATATTTTATGGTTCTTTCATGGTCATCAAGGGGGGAGGAAAAAGCATTTACTGATCACTCCACCATTCTGTCTCCCGGAAGTTCAAGTAGGTGACTTACTGAAGTTTGATCTTCGGGCTGAAGTTCTCAGGAGCTGCTGTGCTGATATCTGGTGTTTGGAGGCTCTCCCTGACTCGGTTTGGCTTATCTCCCACCCTCGGTGCCGCTCCTCTGGTTCCACCCACTGGTCAGGTTTCTCGGATCTCTCCTGCTCTGCTGCTCTTGACATGCTGTGCCGTGCATTGTGGGCTCACCCCCGTGGAACAGATCCTTTCCGTGGAACTTCCAGTCCAACCTGAACTCTGAATCCATCACAATGTGTCTTCCACTGGATTCTGCACCTCAAAAATTTGGTCAGATTCACCTTTCAGAGGTACCTTTCAGAAGTACCTGAAGAGGTACTCTTCACAGGAGAAGGTCATGAGTACCGCAGTTAAGCATGCTGATGACTGCAGCAGAGGTACTTCGGAGAGCTTAGGTGAGTCATTGCTCTGACTCCTCCATTTTGGCTCTACCGGATTATTTTTTCCCGACCTCTTATACTTTTTCAATAATAATGTGCATTCCAGTAACCTTCTAAATTCTGGATTCTTGGCAACTTTGACTTGAGATCCAGGTTGACCTGCCTCAGTGGCTTCATAGCTCAGTGCATTTCAAGACTATAATGAATGATGTGATGCAAGTATAGGTGCTGCAGGTAATACGTGCTATAGGAGTTTAGAGGAGGGAGAGACTCATTGAGAATTGAAAAATTCCTCATGGAGAAGGAAGCAATTGACCAGGGATGAGATGTGTGCCTAAATTTCTCATTTATAAAATGGGAGTTGTTGCACTTGATGATCTCAAAGCTCTAAACTTCCAGCTCTATGTTAAGTGATCTTAATAATAGCTGATAATTATATTCTCTTTGAGGTTTGCAAAACTAAACTCATAATAATATAAATTATACTATATTAAATAATATACATATTACTATCCTGCAGGTGAAGAAATTGAGACTCAGAAAGGCTAATAATATGAGTTATGAGTTAGGTGGCAGAAGTAGTACTTAAACCCAGTTTTCTGCTAATCACAAATACAGGGTCACCAAAGTTTGCTCTCTTTTTCCCGAAGCAGTATTAGGAAGCTAACTCAGGAAGCTTCTGAAGGTTGGATTGTGAACTAGAGAGACGGCATACAGAAAACCCAATCCGTGGTTATTAAACATGTCTGGACAAGAAGTGATAGGGGGCTGAAATAAATTACATGCAAACATATTTTTTCTTCTTTTTTTTCCCTGATAGGTTTTGCTATCTTTTATCTAAGCTCGATATAAAATGGAAAAAACTTTACTGGTTTTTGTACTTTCTGTTTATTCCTTTCCACAACCTATCTTCAGGAATCAAATCAATTTTGTTTTTATCTACATACATCCACACACAGAATATATAAACATATATGCAAAAATTCTTGTATATATATCTGTGCACATGTAGAATGCCCTAATTTATTTCTTCCCCAGATATCACTGTCAAAATACATAACTCTGTGCTTGGTTTGAGAAGAAGGGTCTTCCTTATGGTTTCATGATCTGGCTGGTACAATAAATTTCACAGGAGAAGGTCATGAGTACCTCAGTTAAGCATGCTGATGACTGCAGCAAATCTTTGAGGACAATCTGTGTAAAAAACAGAGAGATGAACTTATTTTTTTCAGTAGCATTTATTTCCTTCCAGTTTCATCAATACTGATACAACTGATAAAACACATTGAGGAAAAGTCAGAAAACCATACTTTCCACAGGGAAGGGCTTAAATAGAAATAAACAAAAGATTCTATGTGTCTACTCCACAGCTTTGACAATGAGGTCAATAACCATTTGCTGCAGGTACTAAAAAGAGCCTTTCTATGGCAGTAACAATTGGAGCTTATGAAGAAAGTCAGCTGTAATTAAAGATGAGTATTCTGTTTGAAAATTCAGGTTAATTCTATAGTAGCTTATGAATAGATATTTGGAATGGAACTATCAATTGCATCGCTACTACTGTTTACTTTGAAAACTCTTGACAGACTGACTGGATCAAAGTCTAGCAAAAATTCCAGTAGTTTTCAAAATGTTCAGGAAGAGAGAGACAGAAAGAGAGAGACAGAGAAAGAGACACACAGAGAAAGAGGCAGAGAGAGACAGAGAGAATGAGACAGACTAAAAATAGACATATAGACCCAAATTAAAATAAATACACCATAAAAATGACATAGATATAAATAGAAATACCACTATCCTTCTTGATGCTCCTTTTCACAACACACTGATTTGCTTCTGCCCTGTGCAGACAATGAATGAAATGCAGTAATAATAATTGCCTTCCATTGCATTATCACCAGGGCTTACCATTCTTCTAGAAAATAGAGGAATGGCTTTCGTTCTTTTTCATGCCAATTAATCTCCAAAAATCTAACTGCTTTCATCATTCTTTAAATACACGTTCTCCTATGAATGGACTTTGTCCCCAACAACCAAAATTTAGAAGGCACTTTAAAAGGATAGAAACCACTGAACATAGCATCTGCTTAGAAAAACAGTTGGCAAAAATACGAAGTCGTTAAATGTTGTGATTTACTCCAAAGTCTGACATACATCAAGTGACCTTCTTCCTGCCTGGCTAGTGTTGCGTACCCACTTTCCCACCCTCTATAGCCTCAGAGTGTGTAGAGTTTCTGCTAACAGTTACCTGTTCACTTGGGTCTCAGTGTACTTACAGAACCTTGTTTCTAAGGCTGTCTCTTCACTCCAAATAAATGTATCTTTAAAAGCTGATACAAGTATGTTTTTCATGCTTTTGCCCCATTTAATAAAATCTGTATTTTTTCTCTCTACAGACAATTATAGTTAGAAGTAGATTTCATTCAGCTTAACTTATATATCATGCTTCCCTAAATCTACTTTCCAGTGATCTTGGAATTTCAAGTCTAAAACTCTATCCATTATATCATATTGTGGGGGAATCATATTGGACCTGGCTTGAAAAGTAGCCTGGCACCAAATTTTGAAAAGCTTTGACTGTCAAGTTAATGAATTCACACCAAGTAGTTTAGGTAGTGGGGAGCCTGTGAAGGTTTACAACCTGGTTATATAATTAGATATACACTAATATACGCTAGAATGTTCTATGCTAGATATAAAATACTAATCTGGCTATTGGTGGATCATATATGTAGAACTGGAAAGGCCCTCAGAGATATTTCATCAGTGTTATAGATATGGAGATGAAAGGGAACTAAAGTACAATCTGGTCAAATGCTCCCAATTCATAGTTGATGAGACTGAAAGTCATACAGGTAATGCTAACCCAAGATTGCCCAGATTTGAACTTAAGTTCTCTAACTCCAAAATCAATGGTCTTGCCACCATTATACAACAGTGTGTGTGTGTGTGTGTGTGAAAATACATAAATACATTAGGAAATTACTGCAAAATTAGGCATGAAATGATAAAGAAATTGCGTGAATACAAACATGGTCATAGTGAGAATAGAAGAGGAGAATTTAGCAGTTTAGTTGGCAAGTGGGATAACGGATTACAAAGAGTCACAGATAACTGAGATGTAAAAGCAAGGAGGACCGAGAGAATGGAATGGTAGCTGTCTTAGAAGAGAAAGGGAAGTTACAAAGAGCAGCACGTAGGGAGAGAAAATGAATTGAATTGAACTACTGAGCTTGTGTTGTAGAACAAAGTAGAACAAAGAAGTAGTATTTTGATCTGGTTGATCTAAGTGGTTTGCCTTACTTATGCCAGAGTGTTGCTTTTTTAGCAGTTTGATTTATTTATTTTTAGATTTTGACATTCATTTCCAGAAAATTTTGAGTTCCAATTTTTCTCTCTCTCTTCCCTCCCCCCACCCCATAACACCTTGCATTCTGATTACCCCTTCCCACAATAAACCTTCCCACCTATCATGCCCCACCCTTCCCCTATCTCTATCTTGTCTCTTTTCTTATAGGGCAAGATAGATTTCTATACCCCATTGACTGTATTTCTTATTTCCCAGGAATAAGCAAAAACAATTCTCAACATTTGTTTCTAATACTTTGAATTCCAACTTTTCTCCCTCCCTTCCCTCCCATCCCCACTAAGAAGGCAAGGAATTCAATACAGACTAGATTTGTGTCATTTTTCAAAAGACTTCCATAATAGTTATTTTGTGAAAGACTGTGTTTCCCTCCATCCTACCTTGTCCCGCATTTATTCAATTCTCTCATTTTATTCAATTCTCTCACTTGACCTTGTCCCTTTTCAAAAGTGTTTGCTTCTAATTGGTCCTTTCTCCCATATATCCACCCTTCTATCATCCTCACCCCACTTGTCCCCTTCTGCCCTACTTTCCTATAATATAAGTTAGATTTTCATACCAAATTGAGTGAGCATGTTATTCCCTCCTTAAGTCATATGTGAAGAGACTAAGCTTCACTTTCCCCCCCTCACCTCCTACCCTTTTATCCTCCACTGAAAAAGATTTTTCTTATCTCTTTTGTGAGTTATAAGTTTCCCCATTCTATTTATCCCTTTCTCTTCCCAAAATATTCCTCTCTCATCCCTTAATTTTATTTTTTATAGATATCATCCCTTGTGATTTAACTCAACATGTGCTCTCAATTTATATGTGTGTGTATGTGTGTGTGTGTATGTGTGTATAGAATCCCTCCACCTACTCAAATACTGAGAAAAGTCTCAAGAGTTACAAATCCAATTTTTTTTATGTAGGAATATAAACAGTTCAGCTTCAGAAAGTCGTTTATGATTTCTCTTTCCTGTTTACCTTTCCATTCCTTTATGATTTCTCTTTCCTGCTTACCTTTCCATTCTTCTCTTGTGTTGGAAAGTCAAATTTTCTATTCAGTTCTAGTCTTTCCATCAAGATTGCTTGAAAGTCCTTTATATCTTTAAATGACCATTTTCCCCCCTGAAGTGTTATACTCAGTTTTTCTTGGTTTTAATCCCCATTCCTACGATTTCTTGAATATCCTTTTCCAAGCCCTTTGATCCCTTAACGTAGAAGCTGCCACATCCTGTGTTATCCTGATTATATTTCCACAATACTTGAATCGTTTCTTTCTAGCTGCTTGCAATATTTTCTCCTTGACCTGGGAACTCTGAAATTTGGTCACAATATTCCTAGGAGTTTATCTTTATGGAGGTGATCTTTGGATTCTTTCAATATTTATTTTGCCCTCTGGTTCTAGAATATCAGGGAAGTTTTCCTTGATAATTTCATGAAATATAATGTCTAGATTCTTTTTTTTGATCATAGCTTTCAGGTATTCCCATAATATTTAAATTGTCTTTCCTGAATTTGTTTTCCAGGTCAGTTGCTTTTCCAATAAGATATTTCCCATTAGCTTCTATTTTTTTTTCATTTCTTTGATTTTGTTTTTTAACTTCTTGGTTTATCATATAGTCATTAGCTTCCCTGAACTCCACTCTCATTTTTAAAAAGCTATTTTTTTCAGTGAGCTTTTGAACCTCCTTTTCCATTTGGCTAATTCTACTTTTTAAAGCCTTCTTCTCCTCATTGGCTTTTTGGACCTCTTTTCCAAATTGAATTAGCCTATTTTTAAAGGTGTTATTTTTCTTAGCATTTTTTGGTTCTCCTTTAATAAGCTGTTGACTTGTTTTTCAAGCTCTTCCATGGCCTGAGCCCGTTGCATATTTGTTTTGGAGGAACTAGATTCAGAAGGCTTGACTTCCTCTGACAGTATGCATTGTTCTTCCTCACCTGAAAGGATGAAGGAAATACCTGTTTATTGAGAAAGTAACCTTCTATAATCTTATTTTTTTCCCCTTTTTTGGGCATTTTCCCAGTCAATTACTTGACTTCCAAATCCTTTGTCAAGAGCATGGTCCTGATGTTCATTCTCCTCCCCAGGACCTTGCTCAGGGCTGAGATTCAGATCGGTTGATCAATTCCCCCACGGGCTTTAAGAGGAGTGTTTCACAAATGAACACACCCTGCTACCTCCACCCCTGCTGCCATGCTGCTATTGCTGCTGCCTAGGGCCAGTGTTGAGCAGCACCCTGGTCCCCTCTCACCTTATAGGAAAAGCCCTTTTAATGACCTTTGAAGTTTTCTTGGCACTTGTGGTTTGAGGGATCTGAGACCCTCTCTTGCTGCTGGGAATTCTGCCCCAGAAGACTGCTTTGGTCCTGTTCCTCCCAGTGCTGTGCAGCCAGGGCTGGACTCTGCTCCACTCAGCATCCCATGGAATAGACATTTCTTGTCGGCCTTCCAGCTTTCCTTTGGCTGGGAATCTCTTTCACTGTGTCATTCTGTGGCTTCTATTGCTCTAGAATTTGTTGAGAGTTGTTTTTACGAGTATTTTATGGGCTATAGGGAAAGAGCTAGAGTGTGTGTATCTTTCTGCTCCACCATCTTGACTCCACCCATCCAGAGTGTTTTTTTGTTAAATACAAATAGAAATAAACCACCTCAAACCTCCAATAAGACATCAGTGTGAACTAAATTGTAAATAAAACTGGGAAAGCTAGATATTTTCCTAAATCACCAATTACTTTTAGCACACATGAACTCTCTTCCATTTTCTAAATTTCTTGTCTTGCATTTGTATTGTATGAAAATTTAAGTAGACAACTCACTTAAGTCCAGAGGTAACATCCAAACTCAGGTTTTCTGGACTCCAAGTGTAGTGATCTGGTATGTTCCAAACTGTGATCATGCCATTGACTTGAGGAAGAGTAGGGGGAAGTAAAGAAGAATTAAAGCAATATTTTCCCTTTCAGAGATGTGAAATCAATTACATCAACAGAATAGTAGCACTTTTCATTTTCCACTACAATGTTATTTTAAAGAATGGAATTGTGACAAATTGTGACTTACAATTAATGAAGCTATGTTGTCTGTAGAGGGCAGAACTGAGAGCATTTGGTTCTGGAAAAGGGTAGAAAGACAGATTCCTGTGAGGAAAGCTTGTTATAGTAAAAATTTCCTAGCAATTTAAAGGTATACCAAAATTGGATAGGCTGATCTCTTAGGTTAGTGGGTTACCCATTGTTGGTATCTGTAATAGGAATTTAAATGGAAATATTTTTCTATTCATTAATAGGCCCATATGATTTGCTTAAATCACCTCGAAGCCTAAGTCACATATGGTGGGAGGAGCTTGCTGCATAGGCAGAGCAGGAAGGAGTGAGCAGAACCAGAAGGAAATGAGTGAGTGTCCTCAGATAAGAGGGTAGAGGATGCAGACAGGTAGGCAAGCACAGCAAGGCTCAGGCTCCTGAGTGTTTGTTTGTGAAAAGTCCCTGACTGAGGAGGCTTGGGAGTGGCTTTCTTCCCTGCAATGATCATGTTTATTAACTTCTTGGTCACCATGATGGATAATGCTTTCTGTTTCTGGGATTTGGCTTTCTGGTGTCTAAATAAATGTTTTTCTTATGCTTTCTATATGGAGAGTCTTTTATATTTTGGGATTGAGAACTATGCTGGCATATTCATAGCCACTGCCAATGATATGAATATTGCCTTGGCAATACAGTATCATACGATCGAGGTCAAATAACTCTATGCCAGGGATATGAAATACCTATTCAGGTATAGTTTGGATTTAATAGCACCTAAGGTCTCTTTCAAATCTGAGATTGTGTTTTCTATAAAGAAATATGTGTGTGTAGTTATATATGCATATATCGTTATAGTTATATCTATCTATCTAGCATTTTCTTTCCTTCCTTTATATACCTTGGCTAACATCCAATAATGCAATACCTGCAAATCAGAAGGCAGGAATTAAATGAATGAAGCTTGATATATCTTTCTCAAAATCCATAGTTTTTCGATAAATTCTGTCAATTTTGAACTATCATTTGAACTATTCATTTGGTCTCCTAATGCACCCTCTTTTGAATAGCAAGGAACTTCACAGGTGTCTGAAGATTTATTTATACATACAATTAATGAAGAAAGCCCTCATAAAGATAAAAGAATTCCTTTTTGAAATGAAGATGCAAGGATCTAGGAAAAAAAATATTTGGTACTGTGGCATGTTGCTCTGGTCTATGGGCAATTTAAACACATCAGCTTGCCCACTGGCCATACTGGGTCCCATTTGACTTCCTTCAGTGAATATTACTAGGGCCTGATTCATATGACTGATATAAACTCTCTAGCACAAAGTAATTAGGAAAATTGAGATCAGTAGGAGCTCTTCTAATTAAGAAGAATTTTTAAAAAAATAACTGCACACAATCCATTAGAATCCCCATTGAACTCCAGCAACAAATGTTCACTTCCATTCATTTGGTTGATACCTACTTAGGGGCAGCAGGATTCTTCTATAACATCTGTTCAAAGACACCATATGTCCCCTTAAATTTGTCTCCTTGATGATTGCTGTTACAGAATCCATGATCCAAACAATTCTGCCCCTTAATGTGATTTTATGATAGAAAATAGCCTAGCCTGCGCCCTTCTAACAATCTCAGTATTTGGTAGCATTTATGACTTATGGCCAGGGGTCAGGCATTAGTACAAATTGTTAAGTAGATCACCACCCTTCGAAACAGTGAACTGAAAAGACTAAATGACATTCACCCATTATATCTTATGCCTCAGCAATTATACCCTTCTCTTATCTTCAAAAAATAAAGTCCTTTGGGTTCTCACTGCCTTTCTCATGTATCGCAAATTCTAGACACAACACATTTATTTTCATTTGAATACATACACATGCACACACACACACACACACACACATCAGAGTTAAATTCAGTCTTCATCCTTATAGCAGCCCAGCATAGTTATTATATAGATCTTATGTAGCACCCAATTATCTTCCCAGTGAAGACTGACTACTGCCTATGACTTCATTCCCAATATTTTCTTTTTTACTTTTTTATTTCTTTTTTAGTTTTTAATTTAAATTTATTTTTTAACTTTTTACATACATTTTGACAAAATTTGGGGTTCCAAATTGACTTCCCATTTGTCCACTCCCCCCAGCCCAATACTCTGAGCAGTCTAATTTCCCCTATCACCAGTCTGCCCTCTCTTCTATCATCCCTCCCTTCTCTTTCCCCCATCTTCTCTTTTGTCCTATAAGGCCAGATGACTTTCTATTCCCCATTACCTGTATTTCTTATTTCCTAGTAGGAACAACAATACTCGACAGTTGTTCCTAAAACTTTGAGTTCCAAATTCTCCCCATCCTTCCTTCCCCACCCATTCCCTTTGGGAAGGCAGGCAATTCAATATAGGCCATATCTGTGTAGTTTTGCAAATGACTTTGATAACAGTCGTGTTGTGTGAGACTAACTGTATTTCCCTCCATCCTATCCTGCCCCCCATTGTTTCTATTCTCTCTTTTGATTCTGTCCCTCCCAGTGTTGACTTCAAATTGCCCCCTTCTCCCATTGCCCTCCGTTCCATCATCCCTCCCTCCCTGCTTATCTCCTTCTCCCCCACTCTCCTGTACTAGGTTTTCATGCCAAAATGAGTGTGCATTGTATTCCTTCCTTTAGTTGAATGTTATGAGGGTAAACTTCATGTTTTTTTCTCATCTCTCCTCTTTTTCCCTCCACTAAAAAGTCTCCTGCTTGCCTCTTGAATGAGAGATAATTTACCCCATTCCATTTCACTCTCTCTCCTCCCGCTACATTTCTCTCTCACAATTTACCTTTGTTTCTTTTAAGATATGGTCCCATTCTATTCAATTCACTCTGTGCTCTCTTTCTCTGTGTGTGCATGCATGTGTGTATGTGTGTGTGCATGCACGCATGTACATGTGTGTGTATGTGTGTGTGTACGTCTGTGTGTGGTCCCACCAACTACCCAGATACTTAAATGTTTTAGGAGTTACAAATATTGTCTTTCCATGTAGGAATGTAAACAGTTCACCTTTGGTAAGTCCCTTATGACTTCTCTTTGCTGTTTACTTTTTCATGCTTCTATTCATTCTTGTGTTTGAAAGTCAAATTTTCTTTTCAGCTCTGGTCTTTTCATCAGGAATGCTTGAAAGTCCTCTGTTTCATTGAAAGACCATATTTTCCCCTGAAGTATTATACTCAGTTTTGCTGGGTAGGTGATTCTTGGTTTGAGTCCTAGTTCCTTTGACTTCTGGAATATCCTATTTCACGCCCTTCGATCCCTTAATGTAGAAGCTGCTAGATTTTGTGTTACCCTGATTGTATTTCCACAATACTAGAAATGTTTCTTTGTAGCTGCTTGCAATATTTTCTCCTTGACCTGGGAATTCTGGAATTTGGCCACAATGTTCCTAGGAGTTTCTCTTTTTGGATCTCTTTCAGGCAGTGATCAATGGATTCCTTGAACACTTATTTTGCCCTCTGTTTCTAGAATCTCAGGGAAGTTTTCCTTGATAATTTCATGAAAGATGATGTCTAGGCTCTTGTTTTGATCACGGCCTTCAGGTAGTCCCATAATTTTTAAATTGTCTGTCCTGGATCTATTTTCCAGGTCAGTTTTTTTTCCAATGGGATATTTCACATTCTCTTCCATTTTTTTCATTCTTTTGGTTTTGTTTTTTCCATTTGGCTAATTCTGCTTTTGAAAGCCTTCTTCTCCTCATTGGCTTTTTGAACCTCTTTTGCCAATTGCATTAGCCTATTTGTCAAGGTGTTTTTTCTTCAGTATTTTTTTTTGGCCATCTTTAGCAAGGTATTGACCTGTTTTTCATGTTTTTCTTGCATCTCTCTCATTTCTCTTCCCAGTTTTTCCTCCACCTGTCTAATTTGATTTTCAAAATCCTTTTTGAGCTGTTCTATGGCCTGAGCCCATTGGATATCTATTCTGGGTGTTTGGGATATAGAAGTCTTGGCTTCTATGTCTTCCCTTGATGGTAGGCATTGTTCTTCCTCATGAGAAATGAAAGGAGGAAACATCTGTTCCCCAAGAAAGTAGCCTTCTATGGTCTTATTTTTCTTCCCTTTTCTTGGCATTTTCCCAGCCAGTTACTTGACTTCTGAGATTCCTCTCCTCCTCTGCCTAAATCCGCCCAACTAGTGCTTGGGGTCTGAGATTCAAATCCTGCCCCCCCGCCCAGCTTCAGGGCTTTCAGCGGCAGGCACAGTTGCTATTCAGTGTGAACTTTAGTTCTGGTGCTTAGGTGGGGGCAGGGCCGCCTCCCAGGCTCATTTCCCTCAGGGGGTTTATGCTGAGACCTTCAGTAATGGATCTGAGGTCTTATCTGCTCTGGGACTCCTGGGCTGCAGTTGCCTCTGCCACTGCCTTCCCGAGGGGGCCTGAGTTATGGAGACACCCCGCTCCTCTCTCAGCCAGCCCAGAAATCTCTCTCACTGACCTGTAACGCCTGTGAGTGGAGGGACCTTTGCGGCAGCGGAGATTCTGTCCCTGAAGCCTGATCGGATCTGCTCCTCTCGGGGCCTCGCAGCCAGGGAAGGGCAGAGCTGGGCTCCAATGTCCAGTGCACGACGGACCTTCGGGGTCAGTTTTACAAGGCTCTCTGGAATGGAAATCTCCTCCACTGCGTTGCTGCATGGCTTCCACTGCTCCGGAATTTGTGGGCAGTTCTTTTTACCGGAAATTTATGGGCTATGGATTTGGGGCTAGCATATGAGTCTTTCTGCTCCGCCATCTTGGCTCCTCCTCCCCCAATATTTTCTAATTCAGAATGTTGAGGGTACTATGTATGCTTCATTCTATTGTTTCAGACCCTTTGTCATTGCCAAAACTACACTTGTACCTGAGCTTTCCTACCAATAGACACAGAAAAAAAGAACCATGGGTCTTCAGTAGAATCCCATATTTCTACTCTGTGTAATCAAGTATAAAAGAAGCATTTCTTACAAACTTTACTTGTCAAAAGGTCATCTCAAACCACTATCTTCCTCCACACCTATATTTAAGAAGACATATGTAGACATGTATCTTAGAACGAGAAAAAGTTGCTAGGAGTCATAGGTAGAAAAATTCAGTGTCCTTAGATTAGAAGCAGTTAGGTGTCAGTGGATAGAGTGCTAGACTTGACACCAGGAAAACTTGACTTTAAATCTTGTCTGATTATCTGTGATTGAGAATATACCAGCCTCTCAGCTTCAGTTTCCACATTTGCACTAGGGGAATAATAATAACTAACACTCATTTCAAGGGATTTGTGAGATTCAAATGAGATAATATATACAAAGCACTTTACAAGTTGTAAAGTACTACACAAATGTTTATCATCAGATAGTAAAGAAGGGCAAACGACCACAACTGCAGATCCACCATGGGACTTTAAAACATATATATATATATATATTGCACATTTATATCTTTGTAGGGATCCCCTTTCAGGGGAGCCTCAGGAACCATAATAATTTTCTAGCTGCTATAGATCTTCACTTGTCACAGATCTGGAGGACATCTGTAAGTATTGTCCCATATGCCTCCTTTCTAATTTCTGCAAAACTACTTCAAGAAAAATAGAAAGAAATATGTAAGGAACTCCTGAAGATGGGAAAAGTCAGGAATTCACAAGCAATGTTTCATAGCAGACCACAACTTTGTAGTGACTTAACTGACTAACAATATAAGATCACTTTATTCTTATTTTTATTCATTATACAAAAAGGGAAATTCAGTAGAGTAAATTAATGCCTTCAACTCCTCCAATTAAGTGTCTCCCATTAATCTGTTGAATCATACAAAACTGCTTGAAAACAATAGAAAAAAACTATTTCTATAAGCCTCTGAATTATATTATTAAGTGATCTGTAGAACAAGGAAAAATGCATTCATCAAAGGTTATCCTTGTCCTGGACAAAGTCTAGGACAATTAAAATGTTTGATTGATTTCCTATAGATATCTAGGCTTTAAAATGTATTTCCTTACAGACCACACTGCTGAAAGCCACTCCCAACCCAAAAATACCTCCAAAATACTTTTAATGAGAGTCATAATGTTCTAGAAAGTCACACTCCCTTGAGTTCCCCAACTCACCCATTTATCTCTTAGGTCATCAGATAGCCCTACATAAGGTTCAGTGCACACTTCACCTTAGTTCCCTTGTGAAATAGAATTACAGCAGGTTTTTCTTCAGCGTCCCCTCCTTTGAAAAGTATAACAATTCCTACAAGTGTCCATTTTTCATCGTTTTATCTGTTTAATTGGAATCCCTGTCGCCAAAATAACACAGTGATCTTTTAAAACAACTCTTTAGCTAAAATTGCAACTTGGTGCACATCAATTTGTCCTACCCTTTGGTCACAGAGGCAGAGACTTTTGCAGGATCATGACAAGCAAAGGATGAAGATTATGTTTATCTTTAACAATGTAGTAAACTAAAGTAGATGCTGATGATTATCGTTTATAAATTTTTCGAAATTCTACTGAGGGGATACCTGCATGAAACACAGAATAAATGTTTATGGAGTCAACGAAGTTCCACTTTCAGACTTTCCTAGTTTTTCTCCAGGAGACTTTGTTTAATGCCATCTTTGAAGTCAGAGCATCTCGCTTTCAATACTACCTGTACTATACACACACACGCACACACACACACACACACACACACACACACAACCAAAAAAACCTTCTAAGGTCCTGAATGGCAATTCAAAAATTAAATCAATATGACAAATTTGTATTTTATTTTACATTTTTAAAATATTTTAACTCAATTATTAAGAAACACAAGTGTTTTCATATAATGGAATGAATAAGAAACCTTGAACTTCTGTATTTAACTTTTATACTTAACATAAACACCTACATATAGAGAGAGATATGCATATTATACACACACATATGTAACTTCATGTAACAAAATATGCTTTGTGTCTTCTTTTGTACTGTTTTCCCCTGAGCATTTACAAATATAGTTTATTGACATTCTTTTTATTGTCTATCTATCAGTACTAATTGATTTCACATCCCTGACCCTAAAGTGTTCCCTTACAGCAAATATGTAAAGAAGTTCTCTTTTAAGAATTGGTAACATTAGAATGTAGACAAACCCAGATGGAAAAATATTAACCTAGACTAGCATCTACATTTGCTTACAAATCTTGGTGGAGCAGTAGATAGATCTAGAGACTAGAAATTCTGAGTTGTAATCTGGTCTCAGAGCCTCGCTGGTGTGTTCTTGGGCAACATCCTCTTTCTGTTTCATTTATCCTCAACTGTAAAATGGGAATCATAATAATGCCTCCCTCCCAGGGTTGTTGTGGGAACAAAATAAGATATTTTTAGAGCACTTAGAACAATGTCTGGTACATAGTACACATAAATGACTGTTCTATTTACCTTCAAAAATAGGCCTCTAATTGCCTGCTTAGGTATTTACTAACTTGATCTTTTCCAGAGTGCATTGACTAAGGAAATATGTAAGAAATCAAGTACTGTGCAAGGGTCCTCTCAAACAAGTTTGTCTCTCTTGAAGTTCCTGAAGAATCTCTTGTTTGTATTGACTTTTGAATATCCCTAATTATCTATTTCTAATCATTGTAGTTCAGCATTAGTAGGCCTGTAGCTGCCATTCCTAATCAAATATTACATCTATCATTCTTACACATTAACACTGTTGCAATAACTATACTGTCCTCAACAATGAAACACCTTTAAGATCACTGAGCCTCAGTAACTGTTCAAGTCTTGCTTAAACAGGAAGGGCCAAAATTTACTTTGAATTCTGGTTGTTTTGCCCATGGCTAGATGTTAGAACCAGAATATTCAGGAAGTTGCTCTAACTTTGCCCATTCTGTCACTGTATCATCTCAGCAACTCCTCGAGTTATGTTATGAAAGGAATCAGCACTTTATACTACTTTAGTTGAGAAGTTTGTTTTTCAATGTTTACCCTTGAATCCAA